>OY728157.1:643179892-644379892 GCA_963277665.1 Viscum album
GATAGAAGAGATTCAATGAAGTCTGCATCAATTAATGTCATTAATACCGTTGTTCCTGATCCACCATATGAGTATCACTCAGAGGAATTAGATGAAGAAGTTCCTACACAAAAATTTTAAGGACAGACCCAAATGAAGAAGGTGTGTGTACACGAAATCAAAGTCTTACCTTGAATCTGGGTGTTCCTTCAAGTAACTCACTTCCCCCTCTCTGAAAGGGATCCAACAAAGGAACGGGAAAGAATCAGGTTACATACACTTCCTCTAAAGAAGGCCAATCGCTCTCATTAGAGCAATGATTTGCACAACAGGAGGAAGAAATGAAGGAATTGGGGAGGATGAATGCAGAACTACTTCAGGGTAGTCTTCCTCCTAAGTGTGATGGAGTCATTCAACCAAGGAAATTTGTTGCAGCTGCTGAGATTGATCATGAATATCATCCTTTTTCAGTACACCCCCACCGGTATAATCCTATGGGTCAGGTGAAACAACAATCGGCAGTGCTGCCATTAGTTACAGTACTAGCTGCCACATATTCCTAAGCGCCAATCATTCCACCTGTTCAGTTCCAAGCTTAACCAAATTTTTCTCAAAAGTTAATAACCACTATTGAGTCATTAACATCTCGGTTTGAGGCTATGGAGGGAAAAGCATGCTCAAATTTATCCAGAAAAGTGATCTTACCCTGAATGGGTTGATGCAATTTCTCCCCCATAAAATTTTTCAAGTACCACATTCCCAGTATTTAATGGTTCAAGAGACCCAGAGTAACAATTAACACATTTTTTTCTCATTATGATCAAATGATGGGAACCCTTCAGCAACAAGAAGTAGTTAAGCTCAGGTGTTTTTTACAGTCATTACAAGGGCATGCCCTTGTCTTGTACACAAGATTACAATTCCGATCAATTACAGGATGGGAGGATCTTCGCCAAAAATTACTTCTTCAATTCAGCTCAACGTTGCCAAAGACAACATTATTTGATTTTACCAACTGTAAGAAAAGTGGGAATTAAAGGGTTTCAGATTTCATGGCTCACTGGAAGGGATTAACATATTCCCTGAGCATAGGACTCCCTCAAGAGGAATTGCTGCCAATCTGTGTGGAAAATATGCGTGATGAGTTACACACGCCATTGATCCCTGTTAAATACACAAGAGAGTTTCAAGACCTTAATTCAATCACTCAACAGATTGAGGATTCTCTTATGAAGACTATGTATAAAACTCTTGTAATTCCATCAACTCCAGGAATGAGAATGGGTAAAGTAGAGACTGCTATAGTTATGCCAAAACAAACACCTGTACCTGCTTCTATTTCAAGGCCTTCATCTTCTCGAAGGGATCCACCTATTGAGCACAAAAAAAGACACCTTTTCGTCAATATGTTCAAAGAGATAAATGACAGAAACAATTTTAGGATTTGAAGTGTAATGTTTACTCTTTCCGAAATGAACAAGTTCCTGGCTACTTAATTTCGGCACTGGAAAATAATTTTTTCCAATTTCCAAGGCCCAAGAGGTCTAACAAGGAAGGATATGAGGACCGTCCCAATTATTTTTCATTTCATCAGATTTTGGGGCATCCCATCCGGGAGTATTTTGTCACCAAGGAACTCCAGCAAAAAATGGTTGACTCGGGAAAAGTCAAACTGAAAGGTTCTTTAGCCCAGGTAGTATGTGTTACTTCTATAGATCCAGAGGAGGAAGGCAAGTGGAAATAAGTCAAAAAGAAAAATTTGAAAAAATATTATGGTTGGATGGTCAGAAAAATTATCAACCAAACTCATGATATTTTGCAAACACAATTGAAGATACCAATTTTGTCTTCAGCCATGAATGCCACAGCAAAATCCTCTTCATCAGAGGGAAAATCCTCAAAGAAATAGCATGATTCAACGAAAGAAGAGCAATCATAAGAAGATGAAATAATGTCAAATCCCAAGTTGTCTTTGACTCTGGAAGATTTTATGTCATCTACTTCGAAGACACGGGCACTGTCCCACCAAATGGCACAGCCTAAATTGGATATTCAGGCAGAGTCTTCATCGGATGAAGAGTTAATATTTGGTTTTGTTAATATGATTCACTTAACAGATCCATATTCCATCCACATTTTCGATCTCGATTAACCTGGGATACCTGTATCAAGAAGAGGAATCAGAGAGAGTTCCAGAGGCTCAGGATATAGGGGAAGACGTGGATCTTTCAGAGGTCACTATTACAATTCTACCCCTTCTAGAACTGTGTATTCCGCTTAAAATCATGGAATATCCCTTCAAGGAGCTCAACAAGAACAAGAAAGTTCTTCCACACAAGACATATTCAGTCCTGTCACAGTTATTCTGGAATATACGCTGGAAGTTACACCTTCTTCCTCTCAACAAGTAAATAGACCTATTTGGTGTAATATTTCAATGCCATGATTATTACCAACTCTTACCCTGATACAAGATGCATCAACATCCAAGGATCCTGCTAAACAACATGTTCCTATTGGAAAATGATGACCTTTGGATCAAAATTATGATGTATTGAAAATCCTCAACCAAGTACCAGCCATGTTATCAATTATGGATGCCTTGAATTTATCAAAGGATCTTCGGGAGGAACTTGTTGAGGCTTTGTCAAGTCCTTAAGAGTTTTAAACTGAAATTGTTGTAGCTGAAGCCTACCATGTTGAGAATAATCTTGCAGAATTTCATGCAGTGATATATTTCACAGATGAAGATGAAGATGATGTCGTGCATTGACATATTAGACCAATGTACTTATTAGAAATGGTCAATGGTGTATACATCCAAAGATATTTCATTTATAATGGTTCAGGAGTCAACCTCATGCCCTTTTGTATACTCCATCGATTGGGCCTCACGAAATCTGATTTTTCTCCTTCTACTATGATTTTACAAGGATATGATAAAAATGAACAAGAACCACTGGGAGAGATTACACTCAGAACTCAATTTGGATATCTTTTATCTAATTCATATTTTGTTGTTGTTGATAAAAAATATGCCTTCAACATCTTTCTTGGAAGACCCTGACTACATCAACATGCGGCTATCCCTTCATCATACCATCAATGTCTCATGTATTGTTTTGATGGTCAAGTTGGGACATTGTATGATGATAACGCCCCGTTAAAGACATTTTAATCTCAATACATTGAGCCGGAATTCTCTCACATGAAGGGAAAGGAGAAATCCACAACAAGGGAGATTACCAAAGTTAATGATCCATATGGTTTGGAAAATATTCCAATAAATCCATTTATACATGTGATTACAGATTATGTGTTTACTATCAGTCAAATTGATAGGATAGTCCCAAATCCAAATACTCTTATGGAAACGTCCATAATATCAATTACGACAATCAAGAAAGACATCATGGGAGAAATTGGTGATTCACCAAGCAATGATGAAAGCTCAAATGTGGATGTCTTCTTTTCATCTGCTAAAATCCAGCAAGTCTATACTTCGCCTACCAGGACAGGAGAAGTTATAGCAATGTCAGAGGTAAACGATGATGTCAATTCTCAATCCATAATCTCCTCTTTATTACCCAAGTAAGACCATTCATCATCAGTAGGGTCAGAAATGGAATCCTCTTCTTCAAGATGTTCAAATTTTAACATCTCTTCTAAACATGAAAATTATACTTCATAATCTACTATTCAAGTAGAAACAGAAGAAGTAACATGTGTTGAAGATGAAGATCTTAGGGATTCTCCTCCAGCATTTGAAGAGGGTACCTCTACTACCATGGATGAACTCTGTGAAATAGATCTGGGTACACAAGAAGATCCACACCCTACTTTAATTAGTGATGCCATGACTCATGAAGAGAATGAAATGTATATTTCATTTTTGAATAAAAACTGAGATATATTTTCTTGGAACAATATAGAGAAGTCAGGCCTTGATCCTGATGTTGCTACTCATTGTTTGGGTTTTCCAGAAGAACATCGAGGATTCAATCAAGCTGCCCGAAGAACACACCCAACTTATGCTTCCGAAATTGAAGCTGAATTGGATAATCTTATCAAATCTAACTTTGTCAGAGAATATCATTATACCTAATGGTTGCCTAATATTGTCCATATGAAGAAGAAGAACGGAAAAATTAGAGTTTTAATTGATTTTAGAGATCTTAATTTGCATTGTCCTATGGTTGATTTTCTAGTACCAATCACAGAACATTTAATTGACGCAAAAGGTGGCTATGAAGCAATTTCCTTCATGGATGAATATTACGGGTATAATAAAATCCTATTGGCTCTAGAAGATGATGAATCTATAGCCTTCAGAGACCCCCAGGGTGTGTTCAGCTATCAGGTTATACCCTTTGGCCTAAAAAATGCAGGCGCAACATATCATTGTTCCATACATCATATCTTAAAACCCTTTTTAGAGAAGTTCGTTGAATGTTACGTGGACGATTTTGTGGTTAAATCCAAACAACATTCCAAAAACTTATATTATTTGGAAATCAAATTCCACAAACATCGACAACATAATTTGAAGATGAATCCCTTAAATTGAGCTTCTGGGGTAACCTCATGAAAATTTCTCGGCTTTTTTGTACGCCATCGTGGTATGATGTTGATCCTAAGAAGAAAAATTCAGTCCTTGGTATGTCACCTCCTCGATATTTGAATGAACTGAGAGGGATTTAAGGACACTTAGCCTATATTTGGTGTTTTATCGCTAATTTGGCATTAAAAAGTTAACCCTTCACCAAGTAGATGAAGAAGGGAGTTACGTACCAGTGCACTAAAGAATTTCAAGAAGCATTTGATATTCTCAATAAATACCTCTTTAGTCCACCGGTACTTATGCCGCCTGTTGACGTAAGACTACTTATCCTATATGTGACAGCTTTGGAGCGATCACTGGGTGTCTTTCTTGCTCAGAAGAATGATTTTGGGGATGAAAACAACCTCTACTATCTCAGTCGGACTATGCTTGTAGGAGAAACCCGATACTCATGTATGAGAAGTGCTGCCTAGAAGGAATTTTTGCAATTCAGAAGTTGAAACACTACCTGCAACATCACGAGGTCCAATTGGTATCTCGCAATAATCTTCTCAAATTCATCCTTAGTCGTCCAATACTTACAGGATGTCTGGCAAGGAGGGCAGTTATTTTGCAGCAATGTGATATCCAATATGTGTCTCAAAAGGAAATAAAGGACCAAGCTCTAGCTGATTTCCTTGTTGAACACCATTTAGAAGAAGATACATCTTTAGATATTGAACTTCCTGATAAAGAAGTCTTCATTATACAAGTTTGTCTTTAAACATGGGAAATGTACTTTGATGGTGCTTCCAGAATTCCAATAGGTAGGAAAATGGAAAATTTTAAATTAAACAAAGTTGGGTTAGTAATGGTTCTCATTTCTCAAGAAAAAGGAAGTGTTAACCTATTCCTTCTAATCGTTGGGAGGTGGTACAATTAATGAAGCGGAATATCAAGCTCTCATCGCAGGCTTGGATTTGGCGCTTCAACCACAAGTGACCCACTTAATGGTGAAAGGCGATTCATACATGGTAATAAAACAAGTCAATGATGATTATTCCATTAGAAAATAAGAACTAATCCCATTGTATGATTAGGTCATAGAGTTAATGGAAGAATTTCCTACGGAACTGACATTTTCTTATGTCCCGCGATCACAAAATGCCCAAGCTAATGCACTTGCTAATTTAGCCACAGCTCTGGAAGATCCAAATCGGGACAAGACAGGCATCAGTATTTCCCACTGTCATACAATTTCTCCTTATGGTCAAATTAGAATAGAGGAAATCAATGAAATTAGTCCCATTCTTGTTCCATATGGTCATACTACAAGATGGATGACACCTATCAGGGAATACATTCAAAATGGAACAATTCCACCTGATAGAGCTGGGAAAGAACATCTCCGGAGACATGTGGTCAATTTTAATCTTTATGACATCCTAGATCACCTTGAGAAAATTCTCTAAAAGTGTGATTTTGATGGAGTTATCTTTAGATGCATTGATGGTGAAGAGATAATGGATGTCATGAACGAAGTGCATGCAGGAGTTTGTGGTGCCCATCAGTCTGGACATAGACTGTCTGATCAAATTCGAAGGCTTGGATACTTTTGGACTTCAATGATATAATATTGTGTTGATTTCATAGATAAGTGTCATTCATGACTAGTAAATTCCAACATCATTCATCAGCCCCGAGAGTATCTTCATACAGCTAAATCCTCATGGCCATTTGCCACATGGGGAATGGATGTTGTGGGACCTTACCCTTCAGCTACAACCAAGTAGTTCAAGTATATTCTTACTGCTATTTTTTTTCCAAATGGACAGAGGCAATACCTCTCAAATAATTTAGTTCTAAAATCATTGTTAACATCATAAAGTATAACATCATTACTAGATTTGGTTTCCCTCATACCATATTGACGGACAATGGCACCAACATCTATTCATCTGTGGTGAAAAAGTTGTTTCAAGAATACAAAATCAAATCCAATCATTCATCTCGGTATCATGCAGCGGCCAATGGCCAAATAGAATCCTTCAACAAGACTCTTTCAAACAAACTGCAAAAGATGGTGGATAATGATTAGAAGTAATGGCATGATAAACACTTTCATGCATTATGGGCTTATCAGACCACCACCCTCACTGAAACGTGGTCAAATCTATATTCATTGGTATATAGAATGGAAGAAGTCTTGACAATTGAGTTTCAATTACCATTGCTCAGAGTATCCATTTGTGATCAATCATCTACAGATGAAAAATATCAAAAGCGATTAGATGAATTGGAACCGTTGGATGAGAATAGATTGTGTACCCTGCTTCACTTTGAAGTCTTTTAGAATCGAATAACATGAGCTTTCAATAAAAAAGTTCATCTTCATTCATTCATTCAGGGAGAATTGTTATTGGTTCTCAGAACTCCAATGAATCCAAGAAAGAAACCTTCCACGCTTGAACCAAAATGGGAAGGACCATACTCAATACATATGGTCTATTCCAATGGAAAATATTCTTTAATCTCAATGGATGGAGAACTCTTCACTACTCTAACCAATTCCATATTTCTAAAGATTTATTTTGTATAAACATAAAATACATTATCTATGGTCCATATATATGACCTTAATCTATTTCCATGCCTCATGTCCAGCAAGACGTTAAACTCCACCATTACGGTCCATGCATCTGACCTTAAACTATTCACACTTTCATCCAACATGACGTTAAACTGTATCATCCCTTTTCCATCATCCAACATGACATTAAATTGTGAAAAAATCTCTAATACATCCAACATGACGTTAAACTGTGTCCTCTTTTTTCCTTACTGCATGACATTAAACTGTACAGTCCCCCTTTTGTCCAATATGATAATAAAATGTATTTTCCCCATCGTCCTAACTACATGTTGCAAAACTGTACCAAGATCCCTTAATACATCCTACATGATGTTAAACTTTATTTTTTCCCTATTACATGGCACTAAACTGTGCAGCACCAATAGTCATCACTGCAAGACTTTAAATTGCATAGTCCCTTCACATGTCCTACATGACATTAAACTGTGCATCGTTATGGTTGTTGCTACCTCTGGTTTCTCACACCGTGTATGACTTACGTGAGATTAGAGTAAACTTAACCCATAACACCCTCTCTAGGACTCTAACCATGTGTAAGTCCCAACATCACTTTTATGTTCGTTATCCCCAAGAACAACTTGATCACTAATTCATTTTTTAATTGAACTACGCAGACATTGATCCTTGCCTTCTAGGCTGGGTACGAGGGCAACCTCTCAAGGTTCAAGCCCAAAACCAATCCCTTCATGTCGGTTCACTTCAATCTCATATGATGTTGATTCATGACTCCTCCCCTATAATCAATATCATTACATTGGATCACCTTTGTCTTTGCTATATGACGTTAATCTATACAACACTTTTCTCCTATTAGACAATAAACTACAACATTCTTAGATACCCTCACCCAAGAGGGAATAATTATTTACATTGATCTCTAATCATGTTATATTATAAAGACTACGTGCATGCATGGAAATGCTTGAACTTTTTATCTTGAGTCAAACCATCATTTCACTAAATTTCCCTTTTCACCCTTCACTTATACGAACCAAATTTGTACAGAGGGTATTTCAAGAACTACATGCGTCTTGATTCCCATCATTATGGGATACATAGGAATGTTCGAGTGTTCCTCGAATCCATCCCCAATACTTTTGGTCCTAACCCCAAATTCCACTTTCAGTCCCCTAGCTGAAAAGTCCCTGTGAAAAAAATGCACCCTATGAATTCCTTATAATGGTCTGAGATCTATGATCATAAACTATGATTTCCTATACTCTCATCCCACATGACAATAAACTGTATTTCAAGAACTACATTTCTCTTGATTCTCATTCAATTGAGATATGTAGTAAAGTCCAACATCTCAATTCAGGACCCAGCCACAACATGATTGTGGTTGGAATTGATCTGTGTATATCTACATACATGGGAATATACTCATTTTTATGTGCCATAATCTTATCTATAAATATTTTTATATCTTCATAACCCTTTTCTGGTCTTCTGGTCACAAAATGTCCGAAACCTGAGAGTTCTTTTGCTTGACTATGCAGCATGTTCCCTTAGGCGGCCTTGCATTAGTAGTCCACATAACAGACCTATCATCCAAAAGATGCTATTATTTGACTATGCATCCAATGAACTTAGGTGGTCCTTCATAATTCAACCCACTAACAATTTTGTTAAATAGTGGTAACTTCATTCATGGGAACAAAACATCTTTTGTCCTTAGTTGTCTTAACGACAATGTATAGGGATCCGCAAAAACTGTCATCCTTAATATATTTGTATCATACTCATTTTCATGATCTGAAACTATTCAAGACTATATATTATATTTCTCTTCCCTACTCTTATGTCAGAACTTTGTAGGAGTGGAATTCATCCAGTAATTAGACATTATTTTTTAGAAATATCTTCACCATACTCAAGTATCTCTCACCATACAGAAAATTCTATTATTTGAAAAATTTGAATCCCCATAAACTTTCACTCACTTTTTATCCGTAGAAAAGTAAATTTCTGAGAGTTCTTTTTCCTGACTATGCAGCACGTGCCCTTAGGCGTCCTGAGATATGTAGTCTACTTAATGGACATGTCATCCAAATGATGCTATTATTTGACTATGCAGCCAATTCCCTTAGGTGGCTCAGCACAATTCAACCCCCTAAAAAGTCAGTTAAATAGTGGTTACTTCATTCTTGGGAACTAATTCTTCTAATTCCTTTTATCCCTTTTTTCATATCATTCCTCATATTCAAGAATTCTTAAGTAATCGTTTACATTTTTTCACTCATTCTTGAGGGTGGTAATATGTTTTCAGATAAATTGTCAAGGAATTGAGTTAATTTTAATCCATCTGGTCAATGCTATTTTGACCATAAACATGATCTCTTTTATGTGTGACTTGCATGACTTTAAACTGCCCAAAAAAGACAAGTTAAATCTGAATAAAAGTCAATTTCCAGCTCACGAAACATACATTATTTTATGATTTTAGGTAATATTGAGCAATAAAAAAAATGTTTCAAATGTTTTTAGGATTATTTATAATAATCCTAGAAAAAATGAAACTATGCTTACTAGGCACATTGTTTTAGATAAAAATCTAATGTAGGTAGAAAAATAATGCAGGCACAAATGATTATAGGTGAAAAAGTTCTTCATTTGATGCACAAGAATGAGAAGGACGTCCACATATTGGAGTCTCTTCCCTTTTCCAGGAAATTACAAGAGTCTTTCAACATAATTCTTCACTTGATGTACAATATCCATAGCTTCATCAGCATTCACTTCACGCTCATACACTAGAACTAATTCACTCTTTCAGCTTGATGGAGTGCTTTCTTGGCATCTATGATGTCTTTCATACCATTGGTTTGAGCTCCCTTCAATGAATTATTGTGTTTTTCAAGTTCCCTAGTAATAGAATCTAATTGTTGCTGAATGTGCATCATCTGGATGACTTTATTTTTTATCTTATGATTCAGATACATCATCTTGGCAGTATAATCACCCTCAGCTCGGGATACCGCAGCCTCAAATTCACTGATATTAGCTGATAGCTTCACCCTAGTCAAATATTGACGGAACTATTGCTCTTGCTCCCTCCTTAAGATGACATGTTTTACCGTGGAATGGATCTTTTGATATCCAAAACTCACATGTCCTAACATGACAAACAAGGATGTCGGTCATGGGATATTCGGTGACAGCTCTTCGAGAGGCACATCAGATATGATTTTCCATATGTTTTGTCATGCCTTGCATCGCGAAAATTGGAGAGCCTTTTGTACTTCTAGATCCGAATCAGCATCACTGTTACTGGGGGGAATATAATTCGGGATTAATGCACTTTGGGAAGTGCCATGTTCTATTCCTTCCCCCTGACCTGTGTTTCTTCACTTTCTATTCCCGTTGGGTCAGAAGCTGAGGCCTCAGCTCTAGATCTATCAACTAAAATTTATGGGCCTACATAATTATGTGAATGCATTGGTTAGTTTCAATGAATAAAAAAATTTATTGGTTGTCTTGCAAATTAAATATAGTCTTAAAAATTGTTATCCCTTACCCAATGGTAAATCAGTAACTTGAGAGGGATCCTACCCATCTTTCCTAGCTTCAACAGGATTTACAGGGTGTGTTTGAGGAAGTTCTATGGGGTTCAGCTCCACTTGGGCTAATGTCTCTACAGTAGTAGGGTTTTCTGTACCCCCTTCATGCATTGGGAGTTTAGCAGCTTGCTCAGATAGAACTGCACATTTCATTCGATCATGATCTGACATGTAATAAGAAGTTATTTTTAATAGGATGAATGATAAAACTCACGTCCATAATCTTATAAATTACATGGTAATTTAAGACGATCTAAAATATATTCAAAAGTTGTGCCAAGTTCCATCATTTCAACCAATGTAATCTCAGAATCCTAGTTAATCTCACCAGTGGAAGCATTTGATGCGTCTTCTTGGTGACCTTCATCATGCGGTCTCTGAGCCTAGAAAGCATCATCAGATAAAATAACGGTGTCAGTTGAAATGGATTCCAAAAGTTATAGTGCTGGGGTAGAACCTAAAATATCACAGAATGGAACTTAGTTGATGTTTCATTCAAAATTTTATTAAGCATTGCTAACTTACCAGAAGTTGGATTTTCTCTTCTTGAAATAGGATGGATACTGGGAATAGTTGCTGGCTCTTCTCCAGGAGTAGCCAAGTCAGCCTGAACCTGTAATTGTTCACCAGTACCCTCTGTGGTCCTCAAAGGAGGGTCAGACCACTCCCTCAGAGAGGAAATTGAAGAAGCCCCTGCAATACCAAGAAGTATGAGAAAACTTATCATGGGTTAAGACTCTTGATTATCTGAAGGACTTCCCACTACTGATAAAGCATTTAGGTGTGGACTTCCTCCTTCGATTTTTTTTGCTTCTTTGGCTTTTTTTGGAGTGATGGAAATATCACCTACAGGTACATGAATTGGAGAATCGAAACATATGTTCAACTCCTCATACATGGATTCCTGGCTTGGAGATATCTCTCCTAACTCACTAGGGGATTCATTAACCCCAATTGTAGTACCACCAGGGCTATATTGTGGTGAAGTAACCTCAGCAGTTACTTTCTTTGCAAGCTGCAGGATAAAGAAAATAATTTCCTTGAGTAACAAAGATTTAACTGGAATCAAGTTACAAATCAAATATGGAAAGAGGCTTACATCTTTAGGAGCCACATAATCGTGCCACTCCTTATCTTTGGAACCACCAGTCCCCTCAATGGTACCATGATCATTCATTTCCTTCAACCGTTGGTGACAGGAATGCAATCATCGGTGGCATATATGAGCATTTCCAGCTCTTTGATGTAATCCAGCACTTCATCGAGGTTATCCTTATAATGGGTATCGGTGGAAGCCAGAAGATTCCATATTCCAGGGAGGTGTAACCCCTCACACAAATCTAGCAAAGAAGTTTCATCATCGCAGTATTAACTCTGACATGTCTGGACAGTCTCTGGTCGTAGATATTCAGCATGTGTACCAGAAGGCTGTGAGTAATTTCCTACAATCATGGACTTCAGCTTCTTCCCAGCTCATGCAACTATAGATACAGAATAAGAAAATAATACTTGTTGCTCTATAAATTAAGGGTGATTAAATTTACACAGTGAAGTAACTCACTAGGAGTATATGGAGTAGGTCTTTTGATTCTCACAGGATGATTATATCAAGAACGAGGCCGCTTTTCCATTTGTTGTGCCTCTTCATCACCATCTTGGGAATCCAGTGAGTCCTTCCTAGATGAGGAATCCATTGAATTAGCTCCAGGTGGGGAAGTGTCACCTTTTCGAGGAAGGGTTTTTTTCTCTACAGTTCTCTTCCTTTTCCCCACCTAATAAACTAGGTCATTCAGCACCCCTCCAGGGTATGATGCTATCCAGTTCTCGGAATATCATGTAGTCATGTTATTTTCCGCTTTTTCAATTGGTAGATCAAATACTGCCCATGCCTTCACCCTATATGTCAGCAACCATAGTTGCTCGAAAACCATGGGTTGTTGCTCTGACATGAAATGCACTGGGAGAGATACAAACATCTACTGCAAACATTTAAGTTGATTTGAAAATATATATGGAGAATATGCCTCACATATAATTTCTCCGTCAATCCTGGTGACCAGTACACCATCTCTACTAGCCATAATGTATGCCATGAAGTCCAAGCTGGCTGTTCCATCATCAACAAAACACCCGGTTGGAGGATTTCCATAAGGAAAGAAATTGAATTCTTTATGCATGCTCATCCTTACCTTCATGTCATATGAATTTAGAGATGGTGGAGCAATTCCAAGGAATGCCTGCAATGATGGCCTGAAAGAACATCCGGGAATCTATACTGCATTCATTACATTATACATCCTGAAGTGTGTGGTTATCCATCCCCACAAAACATGGAATGGTCCCACTATTCTCAAGGGAGACTTAACCATTATGAAATAGAGTAAACTCCTATGAATCATTGAAAAAATGGGGGTAGCCAACCCAACCATTTTCCCCTCAGCCAACATGGATGTAATAACGAAGGTCCCTAGCCTAATGCCTCCCTTCGAGTCCCTAACAGGAAAAAGAAAAAAACTAAGACACAAGGCCATGAAGCCCACCAGACGAGTCTTCTTTGGGATTCTCTGATTCACTTCCTATCCCCACTTGTCAAATTCTCTTTCTTCCAAGGTCGACCATAATGTGCCTGGAGCACTCCTCTTCTCTATTTTGGGGCAGGTGATAGGATGAGTAGGCCCCTTATCCTTGGGCCCCTTCCCCTTCGATCCCTTCTCCTTTGGATCCTTCTCCTGCTTCTGGGTAATAAACCTATTCATCCACTACCCTGGATGAATATCCTTTCTAGAATGAGTTAAGGAGGTCTCTGAACTCTTGAGATTGTGAATGATTTTAAGTAATTCCTGAGCCAAAGATAAGGTCTTCTCCAAATCATTCAATGAAACCTTGGGGGGATGAATTCATCATACATATCACCCAAAATTGGAGCCCTTGAGATATTGTGGACATCCCACAAACTGATGCCTACTTCTCCATGTGTCCGATGGAAATAATTGGTTTCTAGGCTCCAATGGCTGACTACATCCGGAACGAATTTATCATGCTTGTAAACATATGTTTTCCCAGCCCATATGGCATCATATATCGCAACACCTTTCAAATTTTTAATAAACACTACACAGGTTTTTCTCACCAAGTATACCCACATCCAAGTTGGTTTCACACCTCCTCCAGGACGGAAGTGCCACCTCTTCTTCCAAACTTTGGATTGATCCATTTGAGAATTTTGTAATATTGAAGGATTACAATGTGGTTTCAGCTCGGGCTTGTGTGGTTTCAGATCTGGCGTACAAGGGCTATGATGCATTATGTAGGCCTTCTCTACTATTCTATCATTTATAAATACTCCTCCACATGAGATATTTGCTAAAGAAAAATTGTTGTAATTCTGAAAGCAACAAATTTGGAGATAATTATTTGCCTCTGGAATGGTAACTTCTTATAGATGACCATAGCCACACAAAGGAAGATAAATGCTCTGGGGGAAGTCACAATGATAATTCTTCAAATATATAGGCAAATATGAGAGAGTAATGTCGCAGATGGTATAATAATCTTGTCCAATTATGCTCATCATATCATCGATTCGCTTGCTAGCCAGTTCATCATCCATTCCGATTCTCATGGGAGCCAAAGAATCTGCACAAATTTTGAATAAATTAACTCTTAAATGGGATGATTTTTTGTAAAAATTGTGAAGAAAATCGAAAAAATTTCTATGGCATTAAGGCGTGAAAGTATAAAATTTGGCGTGCAAGTATGAATGTGTCACGCAAGTATGGATGTGTCACTCCAGTTTTTGGTGCATAGGTATCACCGTGCAAGTCCAAATACCTCTACAGCAGAGAGACAGCAAAGAAACAGTGGAAAAGAGAGAAACTTGTGCAGCGAAGGTAACTTGCATGGCGAGAGCTCGAAAATTTGAAATCTGGGTACTTTGCATGAGAATGGCTCCATATATATAGGCCATGCCTCACCCCTGAGTGCCTAAAAGCCAGCACGCTCCAATTCCAGCATGATCAACACCTGTGCGACGCAATCTACACGCTCAATACTTGCGTGCCAAGGATTCCGTGAGGGGGGAATTTTTTTGACACTCCTTTCCATCATAGTGTCTAATGAAATGAAAAGATAAATACCTTGAACCCAAAGTGATTCATCCTTTGAAGAAACACCACAAATTGAAAACGACATGAACAAGGATTCAAATGCACTTCGGTCGAGCATGTTCCACAATGGTCGCACAAGTATACTTGCACCTGCCCATTGTTCGTGAAGGTGACTTGCGCACCCTCATTGAAATTTGACCAGGGTCTTCTCCGGCCTATAAATACCCCTATGGGCCCCCCAATTGGATGGAGGAAAAATTCCAGAAACTCAGATTTGAGCTCCCAACGCCCTAATCTCTTCTCGAAACTTCTAAACACATCAAAGGTAATTTCGTACCTAGAATTGAAGACCTAAAGAGGGGGAGTAAGGCCTAAGTGTTGAAACTCATAAACCCTTGCACACATAAGTGTCCAACCCTTAAGATAAATGGCCACACATTCATGCCGCCTTACCCCTTCAACAAAACTTGTGCACCCCTTTTCTAGAAGCCTCTAGGGATGGTACTAAAGGCTTGATCCAAGCATCGCCCAAGTATGAACTTAAGGGTGAACTACCGCACATGTACCCATGTGTCACGCAGGTACACCTGCGTGACCAGGACTTGCACACCCATGCAGGACTTGCGCGCCCCTCTCTTTTTGGGTGCCCTCCTTCCCATCTCACCTCTCTTATGCCTATCCACCTCTTCTATTCAAGATTCAGCCTTCAAACCCATCTTTAAAGCCATTTTATTCAGCATGGTTCCCTTGTTGGATTCCTTATATGAAAGGAATTATGTGGAACATCTCTCAAGACATAGTGATTTACATATCTTTATGTCACTAAGGTTAGAGATTTCATTCATTAAACCTCATACTTTAAGATGAGAGAATCCTTAACATGGGCCTATTTTTCAGGAGTAAGCCCCAGTCCAAATTCTCCTAATGTGGGAATCCTCCTTAAGAGTAAACCCCAAGTCCCCTATCTTGGGCATCCTCCTTAGGAGTAATCCCCATTCATAAATCCCTTAACCTGGGCATCCTCCTCAGGAGTAAGCCCCAGTCTCAAAGTACCCAAATTTGGGAATCCTCCTTATGAGTAATCCCCAATCTCAATGTTCCCAATTATGCGGATCCTCCTTAGGAGTAAGCCATAATTCCCTTAATTCTTAAAATCCCTTAACCTGGGCCTCCTCTTTTGGAGTAATCCCCAATTTTCAAAATCCTTTATCTTGGGCCTCCATCTCAGGATTAAGTCCCAATCTTAATTTCTCTTAACTAGTCTTAATTTACTTTTGATCTGGGCTTCCTTCTGAGGAATAAAACCCAATCATAAGTCCCTCTTAATTTGGTCATCTTTCTCAGGATTAAGCCAAAAGTTAGAGTATCCAAATATCCAAAAAAGCACATATACATTTATGGACCATGTTCCTGAACTTCTTCTCTGAAATAAGTCATGGTCTCTATCTATTTGGGCAGTCATACATACATAAGCCCCATATCAATTCTTATAATTGCATCTTTCATGGAACAATTTTCTGGTTTTACCAATACCTCTTGTTTCTCACACCGAGCATGACTCGTGTGAGCTTAGAGTGTTAATGTAATTATGACATCTTTCTTTTCAGGCATCAATCATACATAAACATCATACTCCTTTACTATAACTACATGGGTTCTATTTCATTTTCTAAATAAAGGATATGTTGGTAGCACATCTTAGGGTATCATCCCAACTCTGAAATAATCCATGTCCTTCTGAATGACATTAAACTTTAAGTTCCCCACTGAGTTTCTTTAAAACCAGTATGGTCATCATAATGACCAAGAGACTTATATATAATGTATTAAAGGATACCATTGACTAAGAATCTCAAACAAATAAAGATGATTCTCTATTGAGGAAGAACCTCGAATACTTATAAAAGATTCTCTAAATTTCATACATATCAATCATTGATTGTCAGATCTAAAGGAAATGTCATTTTATACTTGGTAATTAATAAGGATTCATGAAAAAAACATAAATCTATAAAGAGAGTCCCTGAGTAGACAATAATTCCCCTCAAAAAGGTGTGATGAGTCCGACCTCCCATCCTCTCGACCAATGAAAATTATTAAGTCTCATCGGTCCATAACTAATGAGCACCTACCTTTGGAATGTAGGTCTAAATGGATATAGAATCATTGGATGTTTCTGGTTCTATGAACAAACCTGTTAGAAACCTCTTGGAATGTTTGAACCTTAAACAAACGAGGTCAGACCCAATTCCAGAGGAAAAATCGTCATCATTGAATTATAATAAAATTTAATTATTTATGGTCCAAAAATAGAAATAAATTATTATGATCTAGTGAAACTTTTTACATTGAAAATTAATAATTATAGTCGAATGTATCTTCTATATATCCTTATATTAAAAATTACTTAATAGAAATACGAGTATTACATTTTTTACTTATATTCAAATAAAATATAATTAAAAAAATAATCATAAAAAATATTTTTAAAAAGTTATTTATTTCCTCATAAAGGTAATTTTGGTAAAACTAAAATTATAAAACAATATTAAGACATGTTTTGGGGTAGTTTTATAATTTTATAATATTTGTTTTCATTAATTCCATGATTTACCCTTTATTGTGGTAAATCATATAACAAATATAGTCTTCAAAAAAAATATTTTGATCCTATTATACAAAAATATTCATAATTATTAAAACACATATTTCCATTTTTCAAAATTCAATTCATATAAGTGGATAAATTTAATTTAAAAAACATCCCATTGATGGTTCAAGGAAACATGTTTTTAATGTAAAAACATTCAAAAGATCAAAATGTTTTTATATTGAATTTAAATTTCAAATTGACTCTAATGACATTAATTAGATTAAATGTTAAAAAATTATTTATTTATACGTTAAAACAAATTAAATATACAATCATACTATATAAATAACTATATGAATAAAATGTTTTGAATTTAATTATAGTATTTTTCATTATTCATTATAAACTCAATATTATTAGAAAAAATTAAAAAATTCAAACAAAGTAAATTTTTATACTCCTCATATAAATTATAAGTTTAGTTTTCTGAATATAAATTATAAAAGGGAAAATAATACATCTAAAATAGTTTCTGTATCCCAAGGCTGTAAAAGTGTATATTTTAAAAAATACTCATTTTATGCATAAAAGTGTTTGTGTTCTTATATCGTGTCTATAAATAATATATGATTAATATGAATCATTATAACGAATTTATGACATATATATTTCTTTAATAAATCCATAATGGATGATTTATTAACATATTGGTGTAAAACAAACTAGTACACATTTAATTTGTCTTTTAGATAAACACATCATTTATATTAAATGGGTTTCTATTTCAATTTTTATTAGCCAATTAATGATTATATAAAAAAATTTATATTATATTTTCATTATTTTGATACTATTTTTCATTTCCACTGTTCTAAAGGAAATGATATAATAATATTTAAATAATAAAATCAATTTTTTTATCTTAAGCTTCATGCGGTTTAACATGTACAATATTGATCTTAGTATTGTTTTTAAACATATGATGTTACCTTATACCCCCCCCCCCCCACCCACATTTAATAAACATTAACACATATATTTGAGCTTCGGATCGAAAAATATGGGTTTATATTTTAAAAATATCAATATTTATGTCCATACTAGAAAAATGATTAATATGTATTCCACATTAAAATAATGAAAAATATGTACGAATGTAACCTAAGATAACTAATTTGAGGTATCCATGTTGGAAAATGTGTACGTGTAAAAAAAATATCATGTTCTTATTGAAAGTGATATAAAACGTGGTGAGGAGAAGGTTAACAATAAAAAACCATAAATCTGCAGTTGGTTAAATGGTTACTCATTCTATAGTAAGAAAATTAAATGGAAGATCATTCTATTTAAAATTAATTTTCATTGTGTTTTGGAATTAATTTACTTTCTAGACTACAAACATAAAGAAACATACTTAATTATAAAATTGTGTTTCATACTTTTGTTAATTTCCACCACAAACTCATCTTTTTCTCCAAAAAATGAGTATATATGATGATATTTCACACCTGCTGATCTATATTAATCTGCTAGAGAATAATGCAATCAAGAAAATATTAACTATATATTTATTTTTTCATGATAAAATAACTTAAATCAAAACAGTTAGGTTAAGATAAGACAATTATCAAAAAATAAAAAAACATTAAAAGTATAAAAACTATTTGTATCCTACAAAATTAAAAATTAATAACAAAAGATCAACAAAGACAATTAATAAAATAATAATCCTTAAAATTCTATAAAAATATTCTTAACTAAGATTAAATCCCAAAAATAACATGGCCACATAATATTCGATGATAATTTAATCATTGCCATATATAACATGAATCACCATAAGTCCACAAAATAAAGATATATTATTCAAAAGTCTAACTCAACCATTAATTCTCAAAATAAAATCACATAGTATTATATTATCCTTAATAATATAATGTTCCCAAAACAATGAACGTATTTTGAAACTATATTACTCACACAATCACCAAATCAGTTCTTAATCCTAAGGTTATCTATTCGATAAAACATGGGATCCATAAATCAACTTATTCATAATCCATAAACTAATTTAATTAAAAAATAATAATCCATACTAGAAAACGTCTTAATATAGAATAATTGTAGTTGATGCACACTTTTAACCCTTCAGTTGTGGGTTACACTCTTATATCCTTTCCGGACGCAATGAGATAACATCTTTCCTATGACATGCACTTGTTCAAAAACAAAAAAAAATTATAATAACATTCCAAAAATATTATATGTAAAGACCCGTAAAATTCAAGAGAAATTTTTTCTTATTTTTCTTTGGAATTTTACAAGAGTGCGGTTTCTGACGACACCTGATTCCGAGGCCCGGAGTGCCCGGAATCAGTTTCCAAAGTTTGGCTCGGGTACGTTCAGTGAACGAACGAGCGGGAATTTCTAACTTTTGAACCGGTGCCCGGAATCGAATTCTAAGGGCACCGATGATCTCGCAGCGCCGATATTCGCTTAAGGAGACCTTTTTCGAGGTTGCATTTTATGCGGAATGAATGTTATTTTTGGGAAAAAAATTAAAATAAGTTAAATAAAATGTGGAAACACATTTTATTTTTAACTTGTTGGTTAACTCCTCCCAAAGGGAGTTAGGGGTGGGACCCACATCCACTTAACCTCCCTTGAGAGGATTACATGTGGTGGGGCCCACACGAACCCTAACACTTCATCTTCTCTTTTTTTAAACTCCCTATAACTCCACTTTAATTAACTTGACAACTTGGTTAATTAATTGAGTTGAGTTGTTTGAATTTCAAACCTTTGAAATTCAAGTTGATAATTGTGTAAATAAAATAAGCCTTAGCTTACTTTATTTTGGTTGGTCTCCTTAGCCATCTTGATAGAATTTGAGAGGATCTCTCCACCTTTTTCTACTTTGACGAAGAACACGAAGAACACTCAAGCTCCGACGAAGAACGCCGCTTCTCCCTTCTTCGTAGCCGGTGTGTTTCTGAAGATCGACGACGCTGCTTCTTCGATCTTCTTCCCATGTAAACAAAAGGGAGACATCGTTTTCTCCTTGTTTTATCTCCATCATCTTGCGAAGCTTCTCTAGCGACGTAGCTCTTCGGACGCACATCGACGTCAACGAAAACCCGCGACGCCCGACTTCTGCGACGCTAGTCTTCCGCGGTTTGTTGATGTGCTCCGCACTTGAAACCGAGGTAGGGGTTTTAACTTTTTAAAGTTATGTGGATCTCTCCTTCGAACTTGAAGGTTTATATTTGTCAGGGCTTGATTCCAAATCTTTTATTTAATTTAAAATATTGTGAAAGTTTATCGTTCATTAAGGGCCGATTGTTAGCAAATAACGCGAGGGGGTCGGACCGCACGAACACGGCCGACCCGCCTCCTATTCATGTTGATTCTGTTGTAGATTGAAACGGGTGTGGCACGGTGTCGTCGCACCGCGCAGGATCATACAGCAAGAAACGCGCGGCGCCGTCACGCCGCGTCGTAAAATAATGCAAGGACGCGATGCCGTCACGCCGCGTCGAAGAAAGTTGAAGGCGCCGCGGCCGGAGCGGGGCTGCAGCGGAGGGGCGCGGTGTCGTTGCACCGCGCCGGACAACGAAGGCCGCGGCCGGTTCCGGGCCGCGGCGGAACGAGAAAACCGGCGGCCAGCCGGGCCGCCGGTGTCGGAAGCCGGAAGGGGGACCAGCCTTGCCGGTCCCATTGAGGAAGAACCGGCCGGCCAGGTCGGGCCGACCGGAAGGGAGAAAACCGGGGGAAATAATTTCCCCCGGCCAGCCATAATGGCCCCCCATTATGAGGGGGGCCGGTTTCACAAAGGGGGGCAGGCGGCCCCCCGTTTTCTTGAAGGCAGGCCCCCACGTGGGGGGGGGGGGGGGGCGTTTTTCTTCAAGGCGCGACAGGTTGCCGCGCCGCCAGCTGAGGAAAGGCGGGGGCTTTGCCCCCCGCACGCGGCGCTCACGCAGCACCCGGATCGTGCCGCCGCGCCGGACCGTGCCGCCGCGCCGGACCGCGCCGCCGCGCCGGACCGCGCCGTTGCGCCGGCCTTCGCCGCCGGTTCGGGCCGAGCCACCGCGCGGGCTGGGTCGACCCGGTTCGGTCGGGTCGGGTCGGGTCGGCCCAGGCACAGACCCCCTTTTTCGGACCACTTTCGGTCACAAGCCCGTAATTTGAGCTACGAGCCTCCAAACGACTCGCCGTCATCGGCAACGCGATCCTTGGATCGAGACGGTCGTTTTGGTATACTATACTCAAGGTGCACCTTCCTTTTCGGGAGCCTACGTGGTTAAAACTCCATAGTTAAGTGTGCTTCGCCTAGAGTAGTGATCAGGATGGGTGACCTCCTGGGATGTTTCCCAGGGTGGGTGTGAGACGGAAAGGCCAATAACTAACAGACCGGGCGTCCGATTTACGCACCGCCTATTTCGTTGAATTCCTCTTGATGAGACGGATCTTTTGGCATACTCCGCCCGAGGTTTGGACGCAGGTGGAGTATGGTCGGGTTGGTTTTGCCTTAAAAACCAACCGGGCCCCTGAACCAAAAAGCCAATAACTCTCAGGCCGGGCGTCCGATTGACGCGCCGTCTGTTGCGTTGAGTTCCTATTGACGATACGGAACGTTTGGCATTCTCCGCCCGAGATTTGGATGTAGATGGATAGTGGCCGGGTTGGATCGCACAAAAATCCAACCGGGCCCCTGGAACGGAAAAGATGATACCTTTCTGACAGAACGTCCGTTTGACGAACCGTCAGTGGCGTTGGTGATCTCGTTGTGAAACGGTCCCTATGAGTATACCCTATGAGAGTTCGGGGTACAGTTGAGATACGGCTGGGATTGGTTCGCTCATGAAACCAACTGGGCCCCTGGGACGAAAAGACTAATAACTCACAGACCGAGCGTCCGATTGACGCGTCGTCTGTTACGTTGAGACCCCTATGACGAGGTGGTCCTTTGAGATAATTCTTCGTGGGACTTTGAGATACTTGGAGTATCGGCTTGTAGCTCGTGGAGCGGACCCTCCCAGAGACGAGCGTACGGAGTATGGAGACCGTGTAGCCGGCCGAAACCAGAAGACTGAATGTCTGATTCGATTCGGAGTGACTTACGTAGCCCAGTGGGGAGCACTACTTTGTGAGGTGGCAGACCCATAGCGAAGGAGCACTACTATATGAGGTGGCAGACCCACGGTACTTGACAGGAGGAGTACCTCTCCAGGCTATGAGGGGGAAGCACTACTGTGTTGGGTGGAAGACCCCGGTGGGAAGCACTACTGTGTGAGGTGGCAGGCCCGCGGTACTCGACAGGAGGAGTACCTCAGCTGTCTTAGGTTAGAGAGCAGTACCTCGGAGTCGTGACAGGACCACTGTACACTCTAGAGACGGAGCTCTTCAGCAGTTACGGTTTCGATAATGAAAATCCTGGTTTGAGCTGAGACTTTGACCTTTTGTGTTTCCTCATGATTGATATGGGTCACTTGATAACATAGGTATATGTATGGGCATATACCTAAGTAGTGGTTATCCTTTGATTTCACAATCTTTGTGTTTCCTCATGATTGATATGGGTTACTTGATAACTTAGGTATATGTATGGACATATATCTAAGTAGAGGTTATCTGTTGAGATCTTCGTGTGGTTATCCTTGTTGGTTTTAGTGAGACCATGAGGGTCTCGGGGTCCCTACTGAGTATCGTTATACTCACCCATGCATGGGCTATGCCCGCACTACGTTGTGTTGGTTGCAGACGACGGACATCGTTGATCATGGTTGAGGCTTGCAGAGCAGGACGGTACCTGGAAGTAGACCACTGGGCGGGATGTGCTCGGAGCGGACGACCGGACCCGAGGAGCAGTGGAGCTATCTGTACCCACCCTTCAGGTGGGATCTCCAGTAGGCATCTTGGTGTAACGGCTTTTACATTACAGTTGCTGTATTTACTTTCGAGTTGTACTTACTTTCAGTTTGGGTTTGTATACTGGACCATTTACTTTTCCGCACTTTCAGTTGTACTCTGTTATTACATAGTGTTTACTATTCCGCTTGCTTACTCTGTGGTGCTTGTTTACTTTTCAAAGGCACTGCCTTCCCTTTTTACTGGGATTTATGCCTTGGTGCTAGTCGCCAGCACCTGGCCTATGGAAGGCGGTCTTGGGGTAGTCACGGCACGGGCCCCGAGGATGGGTCGTGACAAATTGGTATCCGATGAGTTCGATTCTACCACAGAACTTATGAATCTGACTTTTTCTTTTTGTGAAGCAATAGTTTTAAGAGTACCGAGTGTGGATTTCAGTTCAGGGAGTCCAGTGTCGGTGCGGGCGGCCGACGTATCCATACACCATGACCCTGACAACTGATTTCCGACTTTGTGAACGAAAACACTGATTGCGTGTGTGTTTTCCAGAAGTTTTATTTAAATATCATCTAAAACTAGGTCATCTCACCAGGTATAAATTGTTTGACTGTGTCACGTTGTTTCTTTCAGGATGCCTCCCCGTGGATGACCAGCTAGAGTCCCGAGAGTGGTGCGTACTGACAGATCGCCGAGCGAAGAGGCCTCAGTACAAGGCCCTTTTCCAATTGAGGCACCAGCGGAGGCACCAGCGGTACTACTACCCATTGGGCCACCGATTCCACCAGCCCCAGTAGTAGAGGATGCACGTCCCTTGAGCGCATTACATGAGTTCCAGCGCCAGAGGCCACCCAGGTTTCACGGAGGGACGGACCCGCTGGCGGCTGAGGATTGGCTGGAGGCTGTGGTGAGAGTCTTCAGGCTAGTGGGGACGCCGGCAGATTTCATGTTGATCCTTGCTGCCAGCCTTCTTCAGGCAGCAGCAGGCAGATGGTGGATCCTGATGCTTCAGATGCATGACGAGGCGACACTTCTATGGGCAGACTTCGAGAGCCTGTTCCGGGCAGAGTTTGTACCGCCCACCCTTCGAGCGGTGCGTATATAGGAGCTACTTCAGCTGCGGCAGTGCAACATGACAGTGGCGCAGTACTCAGCGAGATTCACAGACCTCTCGCGCTACTCCACAGATATGGTACGGGACCCGTTCTTCAGGGCCCGAACCTTCGAGCAGGTGCTCAGCCAGGAGATCAGAGCTTTGGTTTTATCACACAACATTCTGACGCAGACAGGAGTGTTGGAGCGAGCCCTCTTAGAGGAGAGTTTCCTTGCTGAGCAGTCTCCAGCAGCAGGACCCACCACTAGCCGGCATGCGGCAGAGTCTTCTGTAGCGGGCAGTAGACAGATGACTCAGGGGTCCAAGAGGACTAGACCTACAGGTGGTCGACCGCGTGACTTAGGGTTGGTATTGCGGGGCACCAAGGGAAGTGATAGAGCCAGACCTTCCATGAGGTGTTACTCTTGCGACGGAATTAGTCACATAGCATGTGACTGTCCGACCCACCATGCATATGACCAACAGTTAAATGAAGAACCTCCGAGGAAGAGGCAGAGGTTCGGTCAGGGCGGCCATGGAAGAGGAGCTGGCCGGGCAGCTGGAGGTGGATGACGCTTCGAGGTTTTGGCACCACCACCACCAGGAGTTCCGCCCCGACTACAGTGAGTTGGTGGACATGCGAGAGCTCAGCATCAGGCAGCTGAGGCCTTCGATCATGGATCTCTTGGAGTAGATGGACAGGAGCGAAACTAGTAGATACGTCCTTTGTACTTCTAGTTTCTTGTTGATATTGTGTAGCATCTTTGTATTATGAGCTGAAATAATAAAAGATGCTTACCTTTGTGATTTTTTCAGACCTGTCCTCTTTTGTGTTGTTACTAAGATATTCCAGTTAAGATTGTTGACTTGACCCTCACTTTCGAGTTTTCTACTAAAGGAGACCTAGTGACCACACACTGATGCCGACAGTGTGACTCGACCCTTAGAGGCGAGGGTGACAGTTGGATCTCTTTGTAGTTACGTTGAGGCCTTACGACATCATCCATGGCATAAATGCATCATTAATGTCAGGATTTAATGTATTAGGCAACGAATGTGGTTCATACAGGGGATGAGACCAGATTTCTCTTTTTCGGCAAAGAAGAAATCATAGCAGCTCTTGTGAGACTAGAGAAGGTCCAGGTCATCCAAGAGCGGATGAGGACGGTAAAGGGCCGACAGAAGCCTTATGCTGACAGGACTTGGATGCCTATATATTTCAAGGATGACCATCACGTCCTTATACGAGTCTCACCTCGTCGAGGTTTACGGAGATGTGGCCAGGGAGGCAAGTTATCTCCGAAGTTCAATGGACCTTTCTAGGTCCTCAGCTGGGTAGATGAGGTGGTTTACCGCTTGGCCCATCCACTTCAGTTGAACTAGATGCACGACGTTTTCCACGTATCTCAACTGAGGAGATACGTTCTCAACCCTCTGCATATCATCGACATGAGGAGCTGGACGATGGAGATGGGGTGTGTTTCCCGGAGGTTCCAGTGGGGATCGAGAATCGACAGGATTGGATCCTACGAGGACGATCGATTCCTCGGGGGAGCTTTCTTTGGCAGTACGGGAACCTCCAGGTAATCACATGGGAGCGGAAGGATCAAATGTGTGCTCAGTACCGCCTTTGTTTCCCTAGTTTTGATGTATCTTTACGGGGACGTAAAGCCCTAAGGTGGGAGTAATGTAAATACCCATAAAATTCAAGGGAAATTTTTTCTTAATTTTCTTTGGAATTTTACAAGAGCACGGTTTCTGACGGCACCTGATTCCGAGGCCCGGAGTGCCCGGAATCAATTTCCAAAGTTTGGCTCGGGTACGTTCAGTGAACGAATGAGTGGGAATTTCTAACTTTTGAACCGGTGCCCGGAATCGAATTCTGAGGGCACTGATGAACTCGCAGCGCCGATATTCGCTTAAGGAGACCTTTTCCGAGGTTGCGTTTTATGCGGAATGAAAGTTAGTTTTGGGAAAAAATTAAAAGAAGTTAAATAAAATGTGGAAACACATTTTATTTTTAACTTGTTGGTTAACTCCTCCCAAAGGGAGTTAGGGGTGGGACCCACATCCACATAACCTCCCTTGAGAGGATTAAGTGTGGTGGGGCCCACACGAACCCTAACACTTCCTCTTCTCTCTTTTTTAAACTCCCTATAACTCCTCTTTAATTAACTTGACAACTTGGTTAATTAATTGAGTTGAGTTGTTTGAATTTCAAACCGTTGAAATTCAAGTTGATAATTGTGTAAATAAAATAAGCCTTAGCTTACTTTATTTTGGTTGGTCTCCTTAGCCATCTTGAGAGAATTTGAGAGGTTCTCTCCACCTTCTTCTACTTTGACGAAGAACAAGAAGAACACTCAAGCTCCGACGAAGAACGCCGCTTCTCCCTTCTTCGTAGCCGGTGTGTTTTTGAAGATCGACGACGCCGCTTCATTGATCTTCTTCCCGTGTCATCAAAAGGGAGACGTCGTTTTCTCCTCGGTTTATCTCCGTCAGCTTGCGAAGCTTCTCCAGCGACGTACCTCTTCGGACGCACCTCGACGTCAACAAAAACCCGCGACGCCCGACTTCCGCGACGCTAGTCTTCCACGGTTTGTTGACGTGCTCCGCACTTGAAAGCAAGGTAGGGGTATTAACTTTTTAAAGTTATGTGGATCTCTCCTTCGAACTTGAAGGTTTATATTTGTTGGGCCTTGATTCCAAATCTTTCATTTAATTTAAAAGATTGTGAAAGTTTATCGTTCATTAAGGGCCGATTGTTACCAAATAACGCGAGGGGGCCAGGCCGCACGAACACGGCCGACCCTCCTCCTATTCATGTTGATTCTGTTGTAGATTGAAACGGGTGTGGCGCGGTGTCGTCGCACCGCGCAGGATCATACAACAAGAAATGCGCGGCGCCGTCGCGCCGCGTCGTAAAATAATGCAAGGACGTGACGTCGTCGCACCGCGTCGAAGAAAGTTGAAGGCGTCGCGGCCGGAGCGGGGCCGCGGTGGAGGGGCGCGGCGGAACGAGAAAACCGGCGGCCAGCCGGGCCGCTGGTGTCGGAAGCCGGAAGGGGGACTGGACTTGCCGGTCCCATTGAGGAAGAACCGGCCGGCCAGGTCGGGCCGGCCGGAAGGGAGAAAACCGGGGGAAATAATTTCCCCCGGCCATCCATAATGTCCCCCCATTATGAGGGGGGCCGGTTTCACAAAGGGGGGCAGGCGGCCCCCCGTTTTCTCGAAGGCAGGCCCCCACGTGAGGGGGGGGGGGGCGTTTTTCTTCAAGGCGCGGCAGGTTGCCGCGCCGCCAGCTGAGGAAAGGCGGGGGCTTTGCCCCCCGCGTGCGGCGCTCACGCGGCACCCGGACCATGCCGCCGCGTCGGACCGCGCCGCCGCGCCGGACCGCGCCGTGTCGCGCCGGACCGCGCCGCCGCGCCGGACCGCGCCGCCGCGCCGGACCGCGCCGCCGCGCCGGACCGCGCCGTTGCGCCGGCCTTCACCACCGGGTCGGGCCTAGCTTCCGGGCCGGGCCGGGTCGACCCGTTTCGGCCGACCCAGGGGGGTCGGGCCGGGTCGGCCCGGGCACAGACCCCCGTTTTCGGACCACTTTCGGTCACAAGCCCGTAATTTGAGCTACGGGCCTCCAAACGACTCGCCGTCAGCGGCAACACGATCCTTTGATCGAGACGGTCGTTTCAGTATACTATACTCAAGGTGCGCCTTTCTTTTCGGGATCCTAGGTGGTTAAAACTCCCCAGTTAAGCGTGCTTGGCCTAGAGTAGTGATCAGGATGGGTGACCTCCTGGGAAGTTTCCCAGGATGAGTGTGAGACAGAAAGGCCAATAACTAACAGACCGGGCGTCTGATTTACGCGCCGTCTGTTTCGTTGAATTCCTCTTGATGAGACGGATCTTTTGGCATACTCCGCCCGAGGATTGGACGCAGGTGGAGTACGGTCGGGTTGGTTTTGCCTTAAAAACCAACCGGGCCCCTGGAATGAAAAAGCCAATAACTCTCAGAGCGGGCGTCCGATTGACGTGCCGTCTGTTAAGTTGAGTTCTTGTTAACGATACAGAACGTTTGGCATTCTTCGCCCGAGATTTGGATGCAGATGGATAGTGGCCGGGTTGGATCGCACAGAAATCCAACCGGGCCCCTGGAACAGAAAAGCTGATACCTTTCTGACAGAACGTCCATTTGACGAACCGTCAGCGGCGTTGGTGATCTCGTTGAGAAACGGTCCCTATGAGTATACCCTATGAGAGTTCGGGGTACAGTTGAGATTCGGCCGGGTTTGGTTTGCTCACAAAACCAACTGGGCTCCTGGGACGAAAAGGCTAATAACTCACAGACCGGGCGTCCGATTGACACGCTGTCTATTACGTTGAGACCCCTATGACGAGGCGGTCCTTTGAGATACTTCTTCGTGGGACTTTGAGATACTTGGAGTATCGGCTTGTAGCTCGTGGAGCGGACCCTCCCAGAGACGAGCGTACGGAGTACGGAGACCGTGTAGCCGGCCGATACCTGAAGACTGCTTGTCTGATTCGATTCGGAGTGACTTACGTAGCCCAGTGGGGAGCACTACTTTGTGAGGTGGCAGGCCCATAGCAGAGGAGCACTATTATGTGAGGTGGCAGACCCGCGGTACTCGACAGGAGGAGTACCTCTGCAGGCTATGAGGGGGAAGCACTACTGTGTTGGGTGGCAGACCCCGGCGGGAAGCACTACTGTATGAGGTGGCAGGCCCGCGGTACTCGACAGGAGGAGTACCTCAGCAGTCTTAGGTTAGTGAGCAGTACCTCAGAGTCGTGACAGGACCACTGTACACTCTAGAGACGGAGCTCTTCAGCAGTTACGGTTTCGATAATGAAAATCCTAGTTTGAGCTGAGACTTTGACCTTTTGTGTTTCCTCATGATTGGGATGGGTCACTTGATAACTTAGGTATATGTATGGGCATATACCTGAGTAGTTTTTATCCGTTGATTTCACAATCTTTTTGTTTTCTCATGATTGAGATGGGTTACTTGATAACTTAGGTATATGTATGGACATATATCTAAGTAGAGTTTATCTGTTGAGATCTTCTTGGGGTTATCATTGTTTGTTTTAGTGAGACCATGAAGGTCTCAGGGTCCCTAATGAGTATCGTTATACTCACCCCTGCACGGGCTATGCCCGCACTACGTTGTGTTGGTTGTAGATGACGGACATCGTTGATCGTGGTTGAGTCTTGTAGAGCAGGACGGTAGCTGGAGGTGGACCACTGGGCGGGATGTGCTCGGAGCGGACGATGGGACCAGAGGAGCAGTGGAGCTATCGGTACCCACCCTTCAGGTGGGATCTCCAGTGGGTAGCTTGGTGTAGCGGCTTTTACTTTACAGTTTCTGTTTTTTCCTTTCGAGTTGTACTTTACTTTCAGTTTGGGTTTGTATACTGGCCCATTTACTTTTCCGCACTTTCAGTTGTACTCTGTTATTACTTAGTGTTTACTATTCTGCTGGCTTACTCTGTGGTGCTTGTTTACTTTTCAAAGGCAATGCCTTCCCTTTTTACTGGGATTTACACCTTGGTGCTAGTCGCAAGCCCCTGGCCTATGGAAGGCGGGCTTGGGGTAGTCACGACACGGGCCCCGAGGACGGGTCGTGACATTATAAATTCTTCATGAATAACCATATCATGTTTTAACCTTAAATGAAATCTCAAACCATTAATTTTTCATCATGAAAGGTAACATCATATAATTAGATCCAAAATAGATATCTCCAAAATTAACATTAATCATCTTAAAATTTATAAACATAAAATCTATAAAGTTGTTTCTAAGACATTGAAAATATAATCAAAATTAAAATTATAAACTCATTATGATATCCATTACTCCTAAAAATCATCTTAATTTCCAGATTCATCCACACCATCTTTTGATACTAAATCTAATAACCGACCATCAAAATAACATACTTTACTGTTTTTGAACTAGAAATCACGTTACATAATCATTTCATTTTAATGTATTGGGAAATTTGGAAAAACTCTTACAATGTATAAAAATATATTACATGTAAAATCTTATACATAGTATGGATTTTTTTTCGATCAATGTAATCCATTTTTAATATAAAACACAACTTATTTTCAAGATAAATCTTCGATACAGTCATCACATAATCCACTTAATCCTTAAAAATATTAAGTCTTTGGAGAAAATTATAAAACATTATATAATCACAAAAATATCATTACGGGACATAAAATAAGGAAATAAATTCTTATTCCATGAGTATTTTAAATACATGAAATCATGATCACAAAAAAAAATTCCTCGAACAAATCAAACAAAATAAAAATTTGATTACATCTAGAAAAAATAATATTAATTTAAAACTCTAAATCAATCATAATTATTAAAGGTTTTATATAGGGTCCATTCCATTATTACATTGTAGCTTTTATGTCTACATATGGAGTAACCATTAGGGTTACAATTGGAATACCCATCATGGTATATTCTCTAAATATCAGAGGATGAATTCTACTCATTAACCCCATATCATTAACCTATTCATTGGAGAGATATCATGGGCTCAACCACCATTGGTTTATCATTGAAGAAAATATATTTATAAAATAATTTTCCATGAACCATATCATAACTATAAAACATAGAATATGAATAATGGAAAACATAACATTTCCACATTGAAATAATTTTTTATTTTTAAAAAGTCACACACTCAGAAATGAAAACACTTTATTTGGAAGTTAAAGTGTAATATTGTTATGTAAACAAAAAAATTGAAATTTATGTAAAATCAAGAATTTCTATTTATTAATTATATTTTTTTTACAAATATTAAACATTATTTATATAATCAATCAGTTTTCAAAATGCAGTTAAAACATTTAAGAAGAAGAATTTTTAATCAACGTTTCCCATAACACTTTGATAATTTTTGAATGAATGGACATTTGAAAATATTCATGTACATTTATATAAATCATTAAATCCATTTTTAAAATATTTACATTTATTAGGAATATTTGGAAGAATAAATCATTAAAATAGTTAAAACGTTGTTTTAGTTAGTGAATGTCCTATCTATGAGTTCTAATTATCGGGTAAAATATTTACATTACTTAATAACAAAAAATTGATAATTTTTTAATATCATTGGAACTTTTTACAAGTTTACTATTCATTTTATGTCCCATATTATCAAGATATAACATTTAGATAATTATATTTAAGTTCATGTCATACATTTTGATTTCATTGGGTACATGTGGCCAATAAGACTTTGATATGATTTCTATAGTCAACAAGGTAATAAATACATCATATCAGTAATAACATTAATTATATAATAATTAATTTTATACATCTATTTTTAATTGAATCAAAATAATTATAATGTTTATGAAAAATGAATTTTGTTACATTCATGGAGATGGTATGGCGTTTGTACGCATGATTAATGTTTCAAATTTTATATGACCATTTAGAAGTGAAGGTATGCATTATACTATCTTGATAAAAAGATAAAATATAATTAATATAAAATTAATAAATTATATATATATATATATTATTCATGTTATTTGGTGATTAAAAATGAATCAGATCACTTTATGGAGGTGATTGTTCACACATACACACAAATGATATTATCATTATTATGTATATAGAAAATAAGAAAATAATTGATATATTATAATCTTATTAGGACAAATATGTCCTAAATATTAAATATTAATATTAGTTGCATCATTATAACTGCTATTGAGATATGTTTAAGGAAAATTAACTATATCAGTTCAAGGTGGAGATAATTTGGACGTAAGCACAAATAATTAATTCATTTCTCATCGGATGAAATCAGATATCGATTTTGGTGACAGAATTAACATAATAAAATCTAATAATATTAAGGATATTATATTTATTATATCATAATGTTTTAAGGTTATTTTAAGGATGATTTTTAATATATAAAATAGAAACACTAAATAAAAATGTTACCTTTCTTTCAAAACATCACATTTGATTAGAAAATTAACACCTATAAGGAGGTTGTTATACCTACACTAAGACCAGTAAAAAAATTTATGTATTATTGGAAGGGGTTTGGGAAGATATCGGTCGATTCAAATGGTTTTTAAGTGTAAGGAATAGATACGAATGGGTTTTTTTGAAGGAGATCGTAGTGGAACTCATGGAATTATTAAAAATATTTAATTAATATAAATTCATTTTCTATTAAACATTTCTAAAAAATAATTATTAAATATGATAATTATTTATTAAAATACAATCATATATTAAAAATTATACAATATTTTGTAATTTTCTGAATCCTTATCTCTTTATTTTAACCATTATGTATTCTTACACTGATATTATGCAATTTATTATTTGAGAGTCAATATAATTACAATAAAATAACAAAAAAACAAAAATGATTCTTTAATGAAATTCTTAGACATATCCCAATTAGTTAGATGATTGATATATTTTTATGGATATTATATCAATTAATAATTTTTGTTTTTTAAATTTTTATAAATATCAGTTTTAACCCTATTAACTATTTGAAATATTAAATATATCATAAAAACATGATTCCCTTGAAAAAACCAAATAAGAAGATCCTTAAAATTTTATACCATTTAATAAAAAATGGGCATGAAAAAATATTATATTTATATTTACATTAATATTATAAATATCATTTATTGTATTCTTCCTATAATAAATTAATTACAGCATCATAAATGTGTCAGAATTAAATATAATAATTTAATGTCTAAATATTATAAATAAATTATCATTATGAATGTAAACATTTTGTATTTAAAAATTTCTATTTATTTTTTAATTTATATTTTATATATTAATAAATTAAAACTAATTTACTTAATAAAAATACGAGTATAACCCTTTTAACATCTTTATAAATAAAATATATGAAATTTCATATAAATAACCATGTTTATTAACATGTTTTTTCATCCTAAGGATTATTTGGATTGGAATGAACTCATCAATGTAAATTATTACATGTTTTTGGTAAATTTGTAATATTATTATATTATTTTTACATTTAATTGCACAACTTACCAATAAATGTGGTAAAAAATTAATAATTTTACTATTCATATAATATTATTTTCACCATAATAGGCCATATTTATATTACTAAGTAAAACTATGGATTTATAATTTTTAAAATTATATTCACCTAAGTGGAAAAATTTAATTATAAATTAATCGCACTGATGGATCGATGAAACATATTTTTAATGTAAAAATGTTCAAAAGTTAACAATATTTTTATATTCAAATTCAATTTTAAATTGATCCCAATTAACTAAATTTTATTATATATTAATTAAATTATTTAACTGTATGTTAAAAAAAATTATTAATACAATCAAACTATATAAATAAGTTGGATGAAAATCTTTTTTGAATTAAAATGTTTTATTTTTAACTATTTAATAAAAAACTAAAAATATGATAAAAATACCAAAAATTAAACCAAAGTAAATTTGTATACTTATATTACGATAAATTATTTTATTTCATAATTTTTTTTTATAAATTCGAAAAAACCGATTGTTAAAATTGGATTTGCATCGACAGGCGGTGAAAATGTGTTTTCGGAAAAAACCCCTTTTATGCATAAAATTGAATTTATTTTTAGATCATATATGGAATTAAATATGATTAATTATAAAAATTATATAAAATATATTATATATATTTCATTAATAAATTCATTATATAATGAATTATAAACTTATTGGTATAAAACACACAAATGTACATTTAAATAGTTTTTTACAAAAACACATCCTTTATATTGAATTTGTTTCTATTTATATTTATAATTACTTTTTCATCCAATGAATCATTGTATAAAAATATGTAAACACTATATTCTTTATTTATTTAATAAAATTCATTCCCATTGTTCTAATGGTTAGTTTATAACTATAACATTTATAAAATGGTATTTGGGTTTTCACTTAAACTCGATGTGAAATATCAATAATCTATCGAACAGAGAATTTATTTAAAAAAAAACTAGAGATGTAAAAATCATATTGTAAAGAGTCCCATAGTGGGTCTTTTACATTGAATTCCCATAAACATAGTGGGCAAAGTCCCCAATGGAAATAGGTTCACTCCCCTATACTATTCATAATATATTAATAGAAAAAATGTGTTACCAAATTTTTTATAGGTATATTTAATTATTTAACCACCAATATCATAATAAAAATATTTATATGAAAATATTTTATAATAAATTAAAGAAAAATATACTTGGATCCTAAGTATCATAAAACTGAGTTGAAATCAATGGGTTTCTTAGACTTGTCTACATGCATAACTGAATACAATATCATAAGGATTCAAATAAGAAGATGAAAATAAATTTTCATTTAAATTTTTATATTTCAATAAATAATAATAGTTTTTAAATATTGTTTTCAAATTAATGAAAAATTCATGTGATGGATCATAGATATGAAAAAATAATTATCCTCATAGATTTTTTTCAAATTTTTATTGGATCTTTTATGTGACAAATTATCATGATTTTTCTATTTATACATGAATAGGACCGGAATAGTTTTCAAATAAAATATTATGTGTTTTAAAAACTACTAATGTTGAATGTCATTTTTGGGGCATAATATAATTGAAATTATAATATGAATTTTTATATTTTTATGATTTTAAAAAAACATTTGTTGAAATATGACATCATGAAATGGATAATAAAATAATCAATTGAAAATTTCAGAAGTTAAATGTAAATTAAAATTATGATAATTGAAATTTATTTTCCAATTATAAAGGAATACATTGGTGGGATTTGAAATTAATCTCATAGAAGTAAAACTGTCATTTTTGATGATTTTAATTATTCTTTACATAGGTTCTTTTTCAATAAGGACGATATATCATAGAAATTGATTTATAGAATAATAATTTCTCTCCCAAGATAGATATATGGTATAACATATGAAATGTGTGATTATACTAAAATTAAAAAATTTAAATTTAGTAATTATGATTGAGTTATGTAAAGCCATTATATTTTTCGAAATATGAACATATTAAAATATATCAATGGATAACATGAATGGATGTGAGTAATAAAATATCGAAAAAAATTTATTATATTTAAAGTTAGAAAATAATTAAATAAACCATAAAATTAAAAATATGTCCCAATATCAACAAATACCCACGTATAGGGTGGCTGGGATGGGCCACCTTACATTTTATCATGATTTCCTTGAACACATTCTAGCATTATATTTAAATATAATAAAAATCCAAATTTTAAAAAATTACCATAATCATAAAAATTATTAAATATAACTCTCATTTATATGTATTCAATAATTTTATACATGTTACGGTTTTCCTATTTTCAATACCAGTTGTCATAAATCGTGGTTTTTATGAACTAATTTAATAATAGTAGTTCCATTACTCATAGTTTCCCCAATTTTAATAATTTATAGACAATTGAAACTAGATAAATTTTATATTTTTAATTATTTTTAATTTTATAATTTATTTCAATGTTAGTTTTACCAATTATCATAGCTAGTGACATCTATGATAAACAAGTTTCCATGATTTTTGAAAAACGAAAATGAAATAATAATTTAGGAGTTATATATCAGTGTACTGATATATATCCATAAGAAATTTTTTATTTAGTAATTATAGTCATATATTATAAATGTTCAAGTTCTAATAAACATTCATGAAAATATTTTATAAACGTGTTTAAGCATGTGAATAAACCAACCCAAAATTAAACATACCTTAACTTGATGAATGGTTCTCAATTTTTTAATTATATATATCACTACACCAAAAGAAGAATAATCATAATTAGCATTAATTCATCTATAATAAAAAATCAGGAAAATTCAATCAGGATAGGATAATTTAAATAAAATTATAACATAGATTAAAAATAAAACTTTTATCATAGTGGTCTACATATTAAGATGGTTAATTTTATTTTAATTTTTTTTACTTATATCATTAAACGGTAAAATAATTTTTTCTGACCATAACAGAATTAATTTCTCAAAATTAATGTTTATACATTTAAACCATTCATTAACAAATGAATTAAAGGCTAAAATAAAAAAATCAATACACCATTCCATGGAAATCGTAATCCACACTTACTCTTGGAAGATGATTTTATTATCCAAAAATTGATAGTGAGAACTATTTTAGATTATCATTTTAGAATCATAAATAATATATCTTTATCATAAATAATTATTAAATAATTTTTTAAAAAACATTCATATGATTTACTAAATTATATAAAACATGTTACGTAGTTGATATGGTAATCTACAAGCACACATGATTCAAATTTTCATTTCTTATTATTTGAAAAGGAATATTTGGTTATGGTTTGTAGAACAATTATAATAACATAAAATTATTATAATTATATTCATTTAGACATTTTTGTTGACCTCAACTGTTTTGATAATCCTAATCATGATTTCATATACTTTTATAATCCCAATTAATGCTTATTTATATATTAATTCTTTCAAACATATGAGATTATATGATCAAGATTATAATAATTTTAAAATAGTATTTGGAATATGTTAATCATTGTTTATCCAAGTTTATATGTGCTTTGATGTAATTCTAACCCTATCGGCTGTGTTTTGCATAAAAACAGATAAGTTTATGTCACTGATCTACGTATAGCTACTGATAAAGAGCTACCGGTACTCAGTCTACCGATAGACTTAGTCTACCGATAGACAGATTCACCGCTACACAAAGGTCACCGATATGTATAGAGCTACTGACAAACATGTCTACCAGTAGTTACCGATAGAGTAAGACTACTGATACAAGTACAGACAGTCACCAATAACCAGAGCTACCGACAGACAATCAAACCAGATCTACCAACAGACAGAAGTCTACCGATAGAACCAGTTCACAGATAGTTACCGATACAAGTATAGTCACCGATATATTGATCTACCGATAGAAGTATATTGATAGTATAAGTCTACTGACACGTGCAAGGAGCTACCGATGGATCAATAGCTACAGATAACAAGAGATACCGATGGAACTAAAGTCACAGGTATATGAGGTACCTATGCAAGTTCAAAATAGCTACCGATGGAAGGCCATGCGACACAAGTCCACCGTACACCTACCAATAATAGGCTACTAATGATTGACCAACTAGTCAAACCCTATACTCTTCATACTATTTATTTGTTTAGCTAACGGTTACATTTGATGTTTTTAAGGCATTTAATGTTATTTAATGGATTGTGTTTCCATGTCAGGGAACTATACCATGTACCCATGCAAAAGGTGATTATTCTATTCTGCCAAAGCTGAAATCTATAAAGGGATGGAAAGAGAACATTGGACACACGCGACACAGAAATAACACACTGGACATACATATTATGAAAGAGAAAGAATCAAGGCACTAAGAAGATACAAGAAGGGCGAAAGATACGAGAGCTGAAGAGCATTTAAATTTGGATCATTTTTCCCCAGTCTACATCCATACTCCAAGAATCCGGGACCTACACGAAGAAACATATTCTTGATGAAAACACAAGATGCATCTTGAGTGAAGGACTACAACAAACACTTCATCCACTCTGGATGATAAGCTAAACCTGGAACCAAGGAAGAAAATGACACTCTTTTTCTGAACAGCAATCCAGAGAAGGACTCAGAAGATTTACTGAACAACCAAACATGTCCAGAGCTTCACTGATAATCGCTAAATCATTTCTAAACTCATTCATACTTATCTTAGTGATTCATCCATTTACATTTCAAGTAGTGTATGTACTCTATTTATCTAACACACATATCTTCTCTTATTCTATGGTGGAGGATTCTAAAATCCTCATTTAAACTCTCTATCTCTTTTGTTTTCCTCTGAGGATAGTGGTAGTGGTTGATTATGACCTGGACAGATGTAAGATATTGTTTGTCTTCCCATGTAGAACTTTGGTATATGTAGTTGTACATGGACAGTGTGCTCATTGTTTTTAACCCCGATCCAGGGTTTGGATCAATTTATATAAATTGTTTAGAGGACTATGTCTCTGCTTGAGACTGAACCTCTTGGTTAACTCTGTTGTGCATTTTAATTTAAGTCTATAAGTACACTACATATATATATTATTATGCTTCTTACTACATTGAAATACAAAACTATTTTAAAGCTACTTTGATAATTAAATTAGCAAGAGTTTATACATATTGTAAACCAGTAAGTTAGTTTCAAAAGTTAATTTAATCTTCTGATTAAGTTAACTGAGACCTAATCAATCTTTGAGAAACTGATTGAACATTTACACTCTGTATAGATTCACTAAATTTTAACATTGTTTTTTATTTGGAGGATTTAAAGAGAAATATTTTTAACAGAAATTTCAATTGGAACTCAATTCACCCCCATCTGAAGTGTCCACTCCATCCAACATTTGGTATCAGATGATTTTTTGTTAAAGGATTTTTGAAATACTCTATTTATCAACTGGGATTTTAGTTGGATATTTAAGAATCTTAAATTTCTATTAGTTCTACATTTTATATATTTAAATATATTTTTTAAAATATAGTTATGGAAAATATAATAGAGGGTGCTGCTACTAACATTCCACCTTTCTTCAATGTTACAAACTCTGCCCAGTGGAAGCTTAAAATGAAGATTCATTTAGAAAGTACAGTTTTTGATATTTGGATGGATATAGAGTCTCAATATAAAATTCCAGAAACTGAAAGAACAACTTGGGATTAACCTAAAAGGAATGCATACAATAATAACTGTAAAGCTATGACTTCCATGTACTATTCTTTAGAAGATTTTGAATTTAACAGAATATCTGCTTGCAAAACTTCTTATGAAATTTGGGATACTTTGTGTGTTTCTCAGGAAGGCACAACCAATGTTAAGGAAATGAGATTGAATACTTATACTATTAAATATGAAAATTTTAAAATGAAAACTGATGAACCTATTTCTGACATGTATCTCAGGTTCAATGAGATAGTCAATACAATGAGTTCACTTGGAATGGTTGTTCCAGCAAAGGAAAAATCATGAGAATCATGAGATGTCTACCAGAACAATAGAGGGGAACCTCTATTTCATTCAGAGAGTCATGTGACATTGGAGCACTGCCTGTAAAAGAGATGATTGGTAAATTGATGATGTATGAGGAAGAACTCAAGGTGAATAAGGAGGAAGATGATGAACCTAAGGTAAAATATACTGCTTTCAAGTCTATTACTTCTAAGAATGAAGACAAGGAGAAAATTCAAATACAAAAAGAAAGTTTGACAAGTGAAGATTCAGACTGTGACAGTGATGCTGAAATGGCTCAGATAGGAAGGAGATTCAAGAAGTTTTATAGGAAGAAGATATTCTTCATAAAATCTAACTACATAGGAATGTATGAAAAAAATTTCATTGAAAGAAAGATTGGAATAAAGCTGACAAGAATGATGAAGTAGTCTTCTATGAATGCAAAAGGAAAGGACATATCAAGGCCGATTGTCCAAAATTAAAATTCAAACGGAAATATTATTACAAGGACAAGAACAACAAGAATGATATGAAAGATATATGGAGTGCTTCTGAGGGCAGGACAAGTGAATAATAGGCTACTGATTCTAATAAAAATCGTGCCAACATGTGCTTAATGACCAATACCTTTGAGGTACCTGTCTCCCCTATGCTGAATGATTATTATTCTGGAAATAATAGTGATTTAGACAATGATGAAAATATGTCTAAGGCGTAACTATTTAAATACTGTAATATGCTGGAAGAGACATTCAATGAACTTAAGGATAAATACAAATCATTGAAGAAACAATATGCTCTCACTACAACTCTTAAAACTGAACTTACTATTAAAAAAGAAAAGGATGCTCAACTGTTAAAGGAAAATACAGAACATAAAATTTCTAACGAGAAACTTAGAAAGGACATAGAGAAATTCACAAAAGGAAAATCTATGCTCACTCAAATGATTGGTAAACAAGTTGCACATAAATACACTAATGGTTTGGGATACCAACCTGGACAGAGACAGTTCACTAAATGTCGATTTATTTCTTAGTCCGGACAAAATTATGCTTATTCCAGTTCTAGAAATTCCTATGATTTAACTAGTTATTCATGTGGTTATAAATCAAATAAAGATTATCTTTCAAAATATATTGATTCTGTAAATTATATAAGACACATAAGACAAAATTGGGTACCTAATGTTTGATTTATAACCTGTCTGGACCAAAAAAGATCTGGGTACCGAAATCATATTCTCTTTAAATCTATTTGTAGGAAACGTGTTAGAAGAGTTCCCACAAAAAGGTATGGTACTTGGACAGTGGATGTTCAAGACACATGTTTGGAAACTATTCATGCTTCAAGAGATTAATAAAGGTTGATGGAGGTCATGTCACCTTTGGTGATAATTCTAAAGGAAACATCATCGGCCTAGGCCAGATTGGTAACACCAATTCATTTTTAATTTCTAATGTTTTACTTGTTAATGGACATAAGTATAACCTGTTAAGTATTTCTCAATTATGTGATGATGGCTTTAATGTTACGTTTGAAAATTATTCTTTTAATGTTTTTAAATATAAGAATGTTTTAGTATTTCCTGCTTTATTAAATGAAAATGTTTATTCTATTGATGTAAATTCAATAGCCAAACAAAATGTTACTTGTTAAAATGCTTTTCATAAAAAATCTTGGCTTTGGCACAGAAGATTAGGACAGTGAAACATCTATTCACTTCGAAAATTGACTAGGAAGAATGTAGTTAGAGACATAGCTAAATGTGAATTCCCAAATGACAATGTTTGTAACCCTTGTCAAAAGGGATAACAACATAAATTTTCTTTTAAATGAAAGAATGAAGTTTCAAATTCTCAACCTCTCAAGTTGGTTCACATGGACTTGTTTGCACATTCAAGAGTCTCTAGTTTAAATGGGAAGCACTATGTATATGTTCTAGTAGATTACTTTTCTAGATATACTTGGGTATACTTCTTGGCTCACAAAAGTGAAGCTTGTTCCTACTTTATTAAATATTCCAAATCTGTAGAAAACCTTAGTGGACATAAGATTAAAACTCTAAGAAGTGATCATGGCCATGAGTTTAAAAATAAAGTCTTTGAATCTTATTTCTCACACAATGGCTACAGTCACAACTTTTCTGCTCCTAGAACACCTCAGCAAAATGGTGTAGTAGAACGAAGGAATAGAACCCTTCAAGAAATAGTAAGAACCATGCTTAATGTGTATGACCTGCCTATTTACATTTGGGATAAAGCTATGAATACAGCTTGTTATATTATTAATAGTCTTAATTAGACGTGTTCTTAAGAAGAACCCATATGAGTTGTGGAATAATAGAAAAGAAAAAGTTAGTTACTTTAGAGTCTTTGGCTTCAATGTTTTTATTCTTAATACAATGGATAATCTGGATAGGTTTTCTTCTAAGAGTGATGAAGGATTATTCCTTGGTTATTCTTTATCTAGAAAACCCTATAGAGTCTTTAATAAAAGAACCAAATGTGTGGAATAATCTATTAACATCAATTTTGATGAAATTTATCCACATGAGCCTAATACCTCTCTTTAAAATCATGAAGAATATTTGAGTGTTCTGGACCTTAATGACAAATCTAAAGAACCTGCTATAAAAACATCCAGTTCTAGACATATTCCAGAATATGCTTCTGTTGAACCTGAACCTATAGATGAACCTGAAATTTCTAGTCCTACGTTTACTAGATAAACAAATATTATAAAGAATCATCCTTTGGATGCTGTTGTTGGTAATCATTATTGAGGGACACATACTAGAGCTTCTCTAACAAACCTGGTTGAAAATCAAGCCTTTCTTTCACAGCTAGAACCTAAAAATGTCAATGAAGCTATCAGTGATGAATTTTGGGTAATGGCTATGCAATAAGAGTTAAATCAATTTGAATGAAACAAAGTCTGGGTATTAGTTGATATACCCAAGGACACAATAACAATAGGTACAAAATGGGTTTTTAGAAACAAAGATGATGAGTCTGGAAACATAGTTAGAAACAAATCTAGACTAGTTGCACAAGGATATAGTCCAGAGGAAGGTATAGACTATGAGGAAACCTTTGCACCTATAGTCATATTAGAATCCATTAGTATCTTACTTTCATATGCTGCTCATCTGAATTTCAAGTTATATAAATTGGATGTCAAAAGTGCTTTTAAAAATGATTTTATTGTTGAAGATGTTTTTGTTGAACAACCACCTGGATTTACTAAACCTCATTTTCCAAATCAAGTTTTAAAACTTTCTAAAGATTTATATGGCTTAAAACAAGCTCCAAGATCTTGGTATGATAGGATTAGTAATTTTATTATTTCAAAATGTTTTTCTAAAGGGATTTCTGATCCAACTCATTTTATCAAAATAATATCTAATGTTGTTTTAATTGTTCAAATATATGTTGATGATATTATTTTTGGATCTTCTAAACATTCTTTTTGTACTGAATTTTCAAAGAGTATGAAAAATGAATTTGAAATGAGTTTAATGGGAGAACATAAATATTTTCTTGGATTTCACATTTTTCAAAATGAAAATGGTATTATCTTGAATCAATGTAAATACACAAAGGATCTTTTAAAACGTTTTGGTTTGGATAGTATCAAGAAAAGTGAAACTCCTATGAGTACTATTTGTAAATTGGATGCAGATGAAACTGGGAAACCAGTGGATCAATATAATTATAGAGGTATGATTGGAAGATTACTTTAACTTACTACTTGTCAACAAGATATTATGTTTAGTGTGTGTATGTGTGCAAGATTTCAAGCTAACCCGAATGAATCTCATTTACTTGATGTTTAAATAATTTTAATGTACCTTAAACACACTATAAACTTAGGCTTGTTTTACCCAAAAGGAAAATCCTTTGAGTTAATAAGTTATTAAGATGTTGACTTCGCTGGTTGCAAGTTGGATAGAAAAAGCACATCAAGAACATGTCATTTATTAAGAAAAGCCTTACTATCTTGGTGTAGTAAATAGCAGAATTTTGTTGCATTATCCACTATCTAAGTAGAGGACATTGCTACTCGCAGTTGTTGTGCACAAATTATGTGGATGAAACGCACTCTGTTTGACTATGGATATGTCTTTAGGCACTTTTCTTTCAACTGTGACAACACTAGTGCAATGAACATCTTGAAGAACCCTATGTCTCACTCTAGGACCAAACACATTGATGTAAGGCACCATTTCTTGAGAGATCATTACCAAAAGGGTGATATTACAATTGAATTTATAAGTACTGAACATCAATTAGCCGACATTTTCACTAAACCTTTGAGTTCAGATATGTTAAATTACATTAGACACGAGTTAGGTATGTTTAATTCTCAGTGATGTGAAATTATCACCGATGTAAAATTCCCACCGTTTTGAAATTCTCACTGTTGTAAAATTATCACCAATGGACCTCACTGATAGGAATTCTCACTGATGAGTGCGCTATTTTAAAACATCTGTCTGCCACTAGAATCTGAATCGTTTTTACATTATTTCATTTTGTTTTTTTATATTATGATTTCTAAATGATAAAAACTATGTCCTATCTACGTCTCAATCCACCAAGTCTCAAACCATTTCCCTCGAAATTTATCTCCCTAATCTCTTGAGAAACAAAAATACCTCGAATACGAGATGGAAAAAACCAAACTTCCTACCATCAAAGATGACACTATTGAGTTGAAAGCAAAGAAGAAAAAGTCAGATAAAGAAGAAAGAGGTATTGTGGCTAGAACTTGGTCGGGGAGGCGACCAGTGAATCCTCATCTGAAAAATAGAGTTATCATGATTGGGAAGGAGTTGTGCGTAGAATGGTTTCTACCTATAAAATCTCTAGTGCTCGAAGTGCTGAAAGATCAAAAGTGGTTAGATTGTTTTTCGAACAACAATGGTCCTTACTATTCAAAGCTTGTGAAGCAATTTTATGATTATGTATGTTTAGAGAAATTTGAGGATGAAACCCGAGTGACATCGTTTGAGAATAGAAATGAGATGTTGTCTTCATCTGTAGAATTGGATGAGGGATTGAAAGTTCCACATGAAGGTGTATCTGGATATTTCTCATGAGTTATGCCACCTACCAGTGATATTCATGATTATGAGACTGCTTTGGAAGAGCTGAATGGCGATGGAAATCAAATAAAAGTAGTAGCTACTGAAATGGATGGAGAGAATAGATTGTTGTTCAAATTTGATCAACATTTCTTAATAACATGGAGAGGAGACTTTGAAAACTTCAGATATGAGGATATCTATCTCCTTCAACTTTTGAGAAATGGAGTAAAGGTGAATTTGTGCAGATTTCTAATGAATCAAATGGATGATATGAAAAGGCCGAAATCAAAGAAAAATACCATATTCTTTGCTAAGCTGATCTCTATAATGATCAAGGTAAAAGGGGTTGCTGAGTCTCAAGATGATACAGTAGTAGTGAAAAATTACTTTTTTATCACAACTGCAGTTTTTTAGTACATGAGAATAAATTGGAATCCTTGGAGAGGAGAATGGGTCAATGATTACCAGAAGTTGTATGAAAAGTTTAATCCTATGAATCATCCTTAAAGACATAAGGATATGAGGGATCCAGTTCTAGGACCTGATGAAGAGGAACCAGAATATAGTGATGATTCAGAAGAGGAAGAGTCCTCTTCTAATGAAGGAGGAGACCCTGACTTACCTGCTAGTACAGCTCCTGAAAATCTAGATCAATAGAAATCAGACAACGACAAAAATTTTTTAGAGGCTATTGAAGTGGATGATATAGAAAATGAAGAATATGTTCATGATAGTGAACCACCTCTGTCAGATGATTTGATGCTTAGTATAGTTATTGGGAAATAATTAGTTCCTACTGAGGATGCAAATGAAGTTGATATACCCTTGCCTACTTTGGAATACCCTCCTGCTACTGTATAGATGGAGATGGTAGTAGAATATTCTTCTCAAGATGAAATACCTACTGAGAATGTTGCTAAGAATGCTGATGAGAGTATTAAAGTTTTACTTTAGGATGCACCAGTTCAGGGGGAGCATCGAACTGAGTTTTTGATTTAAAGATTGGGCAGAAGACCTAGGTTTTGTAGTATGTGGTTTAGACTATCCTGATTCTGATAATGAGGCCTCTCTCAACAGACCAAAAATCATTTATGATATTGAATATGAGTTATTTCTTGAAGATGTGGTCAGAATGCATGACCTAGATACTTTAAAGAAAAATCACAAGGACAACTTTGTGGAAGAGGTAATGAAGATGGTTGTTTCTCTAGTATCTTCAATTCAATCGGTTATGACTGACTCTGTGGTCAGTTTAGCCTCTCAAAGAGTATCTTTTGCTATTTCACCTGCTGATTTGGTTACCAAGATAGATCTTGAATCCCTTAAGGATGAACTGATAGAATCATGTAAAGCTTTAGTTGAACATTTTTGCTGAAGAGATGAGTATGTTTGAATGATCTTTTTAACATTCTCTTGCTTGTAGTTTTTCAACCTTTATGGGTGAGATAGTGGAAGAAGTTAAAAATTTATAGACTCAAGTTTCTAGAAATTAATCAGATCTTGAAGCTCTAAATGACTTTGTTGTTTCATTAGACTCTTACATGAGCTCAAATTCCCAAGAAGATAAGGACTTAGCTTTTTTGAAAAGTGTTTTAAGTCAGATGGTTTCTGTATTCGAAGGTTTCAAAACATCTATGAAAGAGAATGTTAAAGTCCAGGATTCTCAATTTCCAATTTTTATTAGTGGATTGACCATGAACTTCAATGAAAAAATAACCTTCTCTATTGGTTCTATTTCTTCCGAACCCTCAGTGGATTTGAATCAAATTCGAGCTATGATGAAAGAGGAGCATGGTTCAGCTTCAACCAGTGGCTCTGTGGACTCATCTGAGTTGAGCAGAGTTGTTCTTTCTTCCAGAGATTCAGCCAGAGAAATAATGAAGATATTACAAGACTATATGAGAGAAGCCTCTGCCTCTCAAAAGGAATTGAAAGAAATGGTGGACTCCTATTTCTCAAAAATTCACACAAAGACCCAAATGACCAGTCATTTCAAGCTTCTCATAGAAAATATGAAGCTCCCTCCTATAAATCAACCCTTCAGAGAACAAGTTAGAAAAATCATATAGTTGAATCCCATGTTGGAAAAGTATATGGAGAAAAGGGATGACTTCATATCTTCCATGGAGAGAGGAGGATGAATAATCATGGATTTCAGAAATATGTTGCTGCCTTTTCTGCATGTTGATGCTAGACCGGTAATTGTACCACCTGTTTTTCCTACCTCTGCCTTTGCTGCTTCTCCAGTTCAAATGACTCCTACACATGCAATCTGAAGCCTCACTCTTTTGATCACTCAAAAGAATACTCAATATAGGCCAGGAATAGTGTCATTTTCTCAATCTCCTGTGGTCATTTCCAGAATTCCTAAGCCTTCACCAGCATCGTCACCTCTACAATCCTCTTCTGATCCCAAGGGAAAATCTCACATTGAGGATGTGTATTGATCAAGTGGCTAATATTTCTGATAGGAATCCTTTTATTTTGTTTTCTCTCTATATATTCTTTTTTGTAACATTTAATACAAGTGACTCTCTATGTAATTTACCACATTTTGATTATTAGAAAAGGGGAGAAATTTTATACAAGGATATTAAGGGGGAGAATTTTTTTTACTCTAAAGAAGATAAATCATGCTTTTCCCATTGGATATCTTTGAATCTCAGCCTCTGATACTAGTGCTTTTAATTTTATCCTCTAATACCATTTATTTTAATTCTCTGATAACACTAAATATTACCTCTGTTATAATTTCATTTTGTTTTATCTATGATCCTATCACATTTAATTTTACCTCTGATAACTTATGTTCTATAACATACTATTTTCTCTGAAAAAATTGATTTTAATTATATATCCTCTTGTACAATTTCATACTATTTTAAAACTATAATATTATAAGTTGTGATTTTCAAGATGGGGGAGATTGTTGACCTCACTTGTTTTGATAATCCCAATCATGATTTGATATAGCTTGATAATCCCAATTAATGCTTATTTATATATTAATTCTTTCAAACCTATGAGATTCAATTATTAAATGATAATAATATTAAAATAATCTATGTAATATGTTAATCATCGTTTATCCATGTTTATATGCGTTCTGAATTAATTCTAACCCAATCAGCTTTGTTTTTCATAAAAACATATAATTGTAAGTCACTGATCTGCGTATAGCTACTAATAAAGAGCTACCAGTACTCAGTCTACCAATAGACTTTGTCTACTAATAGATAGAGTAACCGATACACAAAGGTCACTGATATGTATAGAGCTACCAACATACATGTCTACCAGTAGTTACCAAAAGTGTAATCCTACTAATACAAGTACAGACAGTCACAGATAACCAGAGCTACCGACAGACAAAAAAACTAGATCTACCGAAAGACTGAAGTCTACTGATAGAACCAGTTCACAGATAGTTACCAATAAAAGTATAGTCACTAATATATCGAGCTACTGATAGAAGTCTACTGATAGTATAAGTCTACCAACACGTGCAAGGAGCTACCGATGGATCAAGAGCTACCGATAACAAGAGTTACTGATGGAACTAAAGTCACTAGTATATGAGCTACTGATCCAAGATAAAAATAGCTACTGATGGAAGGACTTGCGACAAAAGTCCACCGTACACCTACCAATTAGATGCTACTAATGATTGACCAACCATTCGTACCCTATACTCTTCATTCTATTTATTTATTTAGCTAACGGTTACATTTGATGTTTTTTAATGCATTTAATGTTATTTAATGGATTGTGTTTCCATGTCAGGGAACCATACCTAGTACCCATGAAAGAGGCGATTATTCTTTTCTGCTGAAGCTTAAAGCTATAATGTCACGCCTGTTTTTAGTTATTTACTTTATTTATTTTATTTATCTTAACGTCCGGTGTTTTTTCTTGTGTGCGGGCGAGTTTCGGTCTAAGTTTTTATTTTTGGGATGAGTTTATGGTTTGTGATAGTGCGCGAACTCCTTAAGTCTAAGACGCGTGGCCTTCTTACGGTCCACTTGGAGCCATACGGTGCGCAAATGCCGCGTGGTCATCTAATTTTAATATTAATTAGATTAGTTGATTTAGCGAATTAATAAATACATAAATATATATGTATATAGGTTTATATGTGTTGATACATATATGTTATATGTGCTTATGTAATATATACACATGTTTTTTTATGCTTATAGGCTGTAAGGTTATATGTTATATGTTATATATGTTTATGTGCAAATATGTTTGTATGTGTTTATATGTTTATACATTATTATCATTTTTATTATTATTACTATTATTATTATTAATATTATTTTTAACGTAATGTGCATATATGTATGTTTATATGTGTATATATTGTAACGCCCCGACCCCAGCTACCCAGAGTCGGTGCATTATTTACATAACATTGGCATGATCACAAGAAAGATCAAATCTCGAAAGACCGATTGGTTTAGTAGCCTTGGAAACACTAGATATAATCATAAATTTTTACATTACATTTCAAAGTGAAAAACTACTACAATAACAAAGTCTTCATATCCACACTATTAACCCCTCATAATATCCCTGAAAGTCATTCATAATTTACTTCTTCACTTCCTGGGAAAAATAAAACATAGAAAAGGGGTGAGCTAAAATGCCCAGTAAGGATAACAATATAGCGGAAACTTTCATAAATAAGAATAAACATTTAAGGCAATGTATAACTAAAACAAAAGCCTTTTAAATACGAACTTTCAACATGGTATGGCATAAATAAAATGAAATAATGCCATTTACTTATTCACATGGATATTCTACTAAATGAATAATCACATGCAAAAATCAATAACCACTTTCATAATGTTGGAATGCACAATGCCAGACTATCATAACCACATAGCCAAGGCCTCGTGCCAAGACTACAAATATGATTTTGTCAAGGCCTTGTGCCAAGACACTAGTTTGTCTCATGAGACCTACCGATGCATCGAGGAGCTATAGCGGGCTCCACCCGTCACTTATTAAGTCCAATGCATTCCCATATGAAAAGGTTTAAACATAACATAAACATTCGTATTAAAACTAGCATACGAAATGTCAATACTTTCACAATAAACTATGAATGGTATAAAAATAGCACATCCACAGTCAAACATATCACAAAACCTTCAATACAATATAGAATTTTCGTATCATAATAAATCAACTTCAAATAATCTTAAAATCCATCAAAGGATGTTGACATAGATGAAATCAAAATTCTTTTTAAAGAAATATCTCCTTTTATTTTGAAATCATTTAAGATCCATATAAAATAAAACATTTTCTTTGAAAATATTCTTATAAGCTTGTAAGGAAAGCTTTGAAGATTTTATAACGGCGTAAAATAACCGCACCCGCCGTATAAGTTAAAAAAAACATTCTTACCTCAATTCTGTCGAAAAGGTTAAAAAGGACCTTGTTTTGAAAACGACGGAAAGATTCCTTTATAAACCTCTTATAAAAAGTCAAAAAAAGGTATAAATGACTTTAACACATATTCTTGTAAATAGTAAAAATGTTTTGAAATACATTTTTAAGAAACATGGATGTGGATGATAAAGAGATCCCAGTAGATTATTACATATAAACAACCTCGGATAATGAAGAGATTGTGAAATAACCCTTACCTTGTACTTTTCCATGGTTGGGGTAGGTTAACCTCCTATATAATGGTGAAATAATTGTTATTAAATTATACATGAATCATATATATTAATATGATATCATATATGATCTTTTAACATTGATTTATTAATAATATCTTAGAATTATCATCGTTTCGGGTGTTAACTTACTCATTTTCTTTTATATATTTTGTTACATAAGCCATGTTTGTTGTATCTTATTAATATCCAGAATGATATCAAGTCCTTAAACATCATTTTTAAATCATAAAATGATAATTATACTTGAATGGATACGATGGAGAATGAATCTCATCGCGTTCGTGGAGACGGTAGTCCGTACGTACGCACGAGCGACAATATCATTCTTTTGATATTAAAATAATATATAAATGAATGGTATATCATATATACAGAATCATTAGCATGTTATATTTATTATTTACATGAGTTACACATCATTATTATACCCATCCAAATAATATTATATTGAATAACAATTACACCACGACGTGGAGACGGTAAGCCGTACGTACGCACGTATGGTGACATGTTATTCAAAGGGTGGATAGAATACTGAATATGGTTGTACCATACTTATAATAACATCACAGTATATGTGAGATACTGGAGTTATTATTTTAGAATGGTAAGAACAATGGAAGAAGAAGTGGAAGAAGAAATGAACTTAGAAAAGGGTGGTGAAATCATTACCTCTTCTTCGGGTTCTTCCTTTTGTTTTGATCAAAAGGGATCCTTAGGTTGGCTTTCTGATCAAACTAAGGCCTCTAGGTTGTAGTGAGGGATGTTGGGAGAGTATTTGGGCAGAGTTTGGACGAGCCAAGTGGCTTGAGAGGTGTGAGGAAAAGATAAGGAGGAGTGCCCTTTTATAAGAGGGGTGAGGGGCACCTTTGGAAAAGCTAGAAATATTAATTTATAATAAATTCATATTCGGTTTCCAAAGGCTCCAAATTTGACTATTCAAAGGATTAGGTGGGTATAGGTCGAAAACAACTCATCCAATAGAATTTAGACAGGTTTGGGTACTTATATTAACCTTATCTTTAAGTATTAACTCTAAGTTAATTAGTTTCACTTTTACAATGTCTCTTTGTATTTTTATATAATATGGTTAATAAACTTACTATATACATCCAAGCGACCCCCAAGTGGTCCATTAATGATTAACCTATCATAATATAAGTCTCTTGGCCGAACCTTAGATTTTTAAGAATTTAATATCAATTAATAATATAATATTTGTTTTAAGAACTCTTTTATGTCAATTTTGACACTATTCAATAGTTGATTTTTTTGTGAAACTCATAACAGATTGATTACTTAGAAAAAAGTCAATTAAATCAATCCTAATATATCATATTATCCTAGAAAATTAGTTTAATTCATTAAAAGTTTCATATTATATTTATTTGGGTATTTATAATATCAATTATTTTAATTTTTCACTATTATAGTAATTACTGCATCATCATTGTGTCATAAATAAAATAAATTATATAATGTCTAAAAATTATAAATAAAATAATATTATGTAGGAAATCTTTTTAGCTTTCTAATGAAAATTTATAATCGAAATTCCAACATGTATAACCCTATGTAAAAATTGTTCTTCTAAAAGATGTAAGCTTATGCCATTTTTATTTTTATTTTAGCTTTATTAATATAATGTGTCATTATCACTTACAAGTGGATCCATGGGGTCCCAAAATAGACCCAAAGATGCCCATGGTCGACCATGTATCAACCAATAGGATTGAGACACGTTTTAGGGTAATTTAGTATTATTATAATATTATTTTTTTAACCCTTATTTACCGGATTTACCTTTAACCATGGTAAATAAAATATTTACCGCAGTAATTATTCAAAATGTCTAAAAATAAAAGTTACCTATTTACAAAATTTGAACATCCTGATTCCAAATATGGAATCCATTTTCCTAAATTCAAAACACATAAGTGGCAGAAATTAATTTAAAATTAATTCCCGCTGTCAAAACAAAAAGCGTGTTTTTAAGAGATAATAACTATCAAAAGATTGACACTTGTTTATGTTCGGTTTAATTGTAAAATTATGTCCAATGACCAACATTATATTAAATGGTAAAAATATATTCTAAATATACTTTAAAACTACTAAAATTCATAATTTATCACTATTAATTATTTTGCTTAAAAAAGTTGTTTTTAATTAAAATTTAGTAATTTTCACTATTCATCAAAATATGAAAGTTATCCGAAAAGTACCAAAATTTCACCTTAGGCTAAATTCGATATTCTGAATCCAAAAATGAAGTCCATTTTGAAATATAAAATATATATAATTTTAAAAAGTAGGTATTACTATTCATAACGACTAGTTTGATCGGTTGTGGTGTGTGTTAAAACTTGAAGTTGCGTACAACACACGCTACTGTTTTATTCAAAGGAAAGCGTACCGCGGAAGCTTGGGATGTTTCATTTTAAATTTTTGATGTCCCCATTTAGTCAAAAAGTTTAAAATATTGTATTTAAAAAGGTTTCACTATTAGAAGTTGATAAAAGTGAAATACTGAAAATGAATCTGTTCTTGCATTATGACTAAGAAACTCATAATAGGGATTCTAAAATTATAAGGATTATATAAAGTGAAAAATTTAGTTAATTCTATTCATGACCTCTTTTAATGGTGTGATTGAACTTTCTGTTGCGTGTAGTGCAAGTTATTGAATTATTTTTAAGAAATAACACACTCTGAAATCCTGGGGTGTTACATTCTCCCCTCCTTCAATAAATTGCGTCCTCGCAATTTGAAATTGTTCTTCGAAAATAAAAGGTTGAAAGTAGAAAATATATTTGTGGGAAAACCCACATCGGAAATTGGGTTACCAAAATTTAGTCTTAATATGAGGAAAAGAGAAATGAAAGGGTCACCACCAAATTATGATCTCGATTAGGAGAACATTGGTGGCAATTAGAGACATATAATTGGAGGGAAAACGTAAATATTTATAGGTAGTGATTGAGGTCATCAATCACAAACAAGTATAAAATTGAGGTCCTTAAATTCATCAATCTATGATGAATTGAAATACCATCGGTTCAACAAAACATAGGGTATTAGGATAACACATTTTTGATGTTTCAAAATATCCTAGTTGAAATCCCACATCGAAAAATGAATTAACGAGGCCTCTATTTAAAATAAAGAGTCGAAAGTATGAAGATTACCGAAAATAACACATACTAGGGTTCCATGTAAGAAAATATGGATATGGAAGAAAAATCTAACCATCAATTATCTGATGGAGAGTGGTAGAGAACATGGCTATGAAAAGGCCAACAATCCCAAAGCCATAAATTAGTGATGATTTAAGGTACCATCTAGGAAAATATTTTTGTTCTAAGTTTCTTTTCTTAATATTGAGGAATTTATTTATGAGATTGGCTAAGATCATAAGGAGATATACTTACTTTATAATTAGAGTTTTATCCATTAATAAATTTCTACCACAAACTCATCTTTCACTCTAAAAGATAATAGAATGTAAAAAAAATTCTATTTACACTATTCGTATAGGGTTCCAAAATAAACGAATTTATAATTCATCTACAAGATCTTTTAATAAAAACTACATTATTTAATCTAGGACATCTCGTGGGCCAGTGGTAGGTGATACACCCTTGTCGCCCTTCGGTTGCGGGTTCAAGTCTCGTAGCCTTGCCGGACGCGACGGGTTGCCGCCCGACCTTCGGGTTGTCCTTTTATGGCAATCCAAAATAATCCAAACTAGAACTATCCAAAATACTTCTATCCAAACTCACAGTCCAACATTTATAAGTAAGGTAAACATAATGTAGAACCTTTTTACCCCGTAATAGCATATGAATACCTTCATCATGTATTCTTTTAATACACCGAAACATCCTGAATTACCATATTCCTTATTGATTACATTCATGCTCCCTTATTCCATATAGAAAGCTGGATATACTTCATTAATCCAAAAATGTTTTAAACCCCAACAATGATGGAATATACAAATCATTAATCAGTTCCAAGGTAGTCAAGAATATCCAATATAATTTTTCCAAAACAATCACATATTATTCCAAAATCACTACCTCAGTATCAAAACTATATTATGATTTATCATTCTTTCAACCATATATTTTCCAAAAATTTATCCTTCTATTGAGTCACTTTTCTTTGTTCCACACTATCTCAAGTCCTTAATGAAATAGTACTGCAGTACAATCCTTATATACTCCATAATTATTATAACAAGTACATTGTTGATACAACACTCAATTGACATAATCAACATAAGAACTCTAATCATTCCTCTTCATCTCTGGTAGTATCATAACTTTATTATTATCCAATAACATCATTTGCGGCATAGTCTGATGACTGGGACATAGGTTCACGTAGTGTCCAAACTCCTTGCAAATGAAGCATTGTACATTTAAAACCATTTTCTTACCCTTGCAGTCACATACTTTGTGCCCTTTTCCTCCACACTTATAACAAACTCCCATTCCTTTCAGGCAAGTTCCAGGGTGTTTCTTTCCACAGTTACCACATATGGGAAAATTCTTCTTTTCCCTCTTCCCTTTATCCATCTTTCTCTCTTCCATCTTTTTCTTCTCTTGCTTCCCTTCAAAGCTGTAGGACTCAGTAAACTCTTTAATTATCTTATCAACACATGATATTATTTCTTCATATGATGATAATACATGGGAGACTATTTCTCTTATAAATTCTAGCTTAAGACCATGAAAGATATGATCCTTCCTTCTCTTTGGATCATGTGCATTTCTGGAGTTCTCATTCCTTCTACTAGGCACCATTTCTAAACAATGGCATAAACTAGATCAGTTTATGAATCAAAATACATAATCCCATACTTATAAAACACTTAACATAAATTGAACTATTTATGGATATAATCCATAATCATAAAAATGTTTTCTTTGAGGAAGTATATACTCATAAACCCTTCATAATTATTTGTAAAGAAAATGAGAGTTATCCTAAGCATATCCCCCGGGAGTGTCGTAACCTAGAGTGCAGCAAGGCCCGTTGTCATGCACCAGTTCCCGTTCGAGTCTAGCTCAAAGCGGTGTTTTCGGGTTTTACCCCTAGGTACATCTGTGCCAGAGCCGCCTCTACCTGCTCGTATCCAGACAGGGATGTATTGCTCGGAAAACTCAAAAAAATCTCTACAATACCAAAATTCTAGGAAGTTCTTCTATACTAATCCTCAAAGTTCATCTTAGGTCTATGTGCTCTAATCAGAGTTTATCTAAATCTAGCTTCCAAGGTTTGTACTAAACTTCCTCTGATACCAACTGTAACGCCCCGACCCCAGCTACCCAGAGTCGGTGCATTATTTACATAACATTGGCATGATCACAAGAAAGATCAAATCTCGAAAGACCGATTGGTTTAGTAGCCTTGGAAACACTAGATATAATCATAAATTTTTACATTACATTTCAAAGTGAAAAACTACTACAATAACAAAGTCTTCATATCCACACTATTAACCCCTCATAATATCCCTGCAAGTCATTCATAATTTACTTCTTCACTTCCTGGGAAAAATAAAACATAGAAAAGGGGTGAGCTCAAATGCCCAGTAAGGATAACAATATAGCGGAAACTTTCATAAATAAGAATAAACATTTAAGGCAATGTATAACTAAAACAAAAGCCTTTTAAATACGAACTTTCAACATGGTATGGCATAAATAAAATGAAATAATTCCATTTACTTATTCACATGGATATTCTACTAAATGAATAATCACATGCAAAAATCAATAACCACTTTCATAATGTTGGAATGCATAATGCCAGACTATCATAACCACATAGCCAAGGCCTCGTGCCAAGAATACAAATATGATTTTGTCAAGGCCTTGTGCCAAAACAATAGTTTGTCTCATGAGACCTACCGATGCATCGAGGAGCTATAGCGGGCTTCACCCGTCACTTATTAAGTCCAATGCATTCCCATATGAAAAGGTTTAAACATAACATAAACATTCGTATTAAAACTAGCATACGAAATGTCAATACTTTCACAATAAACTATGAATGGTATAAAAATAGCACATCCACAGTCAAACATATCACAAAACCTTCAATACAATATAGAAGTTTTGTATCATAATAAATCAACTTCAAATAATCTTAAAATCCATCAAAGGATGTTGACATAGATGAAATCAAAATTCTTTTTAAAGAAATATCTCCTTTTATTTTGAAATCATTTAAGATCCATATAAAATAAAACATTTTCTTTGAAAATATTCTTATAAGCTTGTAAGGAAAGCTTTGATGATTTTATAACGGCGTAAAATAACCGCACCCGCCGTATAAGTTAAAAAAAACATTCTTACCTCAATTATGTCGAAAAGGTTAAAAAGGACCTTGTTTTGAAAACGACGGAAAGATTCCTTTATAAACCTCTTATAAAAAGTCAAAAAAGGTATAAATGACTTTAACCCATATTCTTGTAAATAGTAAAAATGTTTTGAAATACATTTTTAAGAAACATGGATGTGGATGATAAAGAGATCCCAGTAGATTATTACATATAAACAACCTCGGATAATGAAGAGATTGTGAAATAACCCTTACCTTGTACTTTTCCTTGGTTGGGGTAGGTTAACCTCCTGTATAATGGTGAAATAATTGTTATTAAATTATACAAGAATCATATATATTAATATGATATCATATATGATCTTTTAACATTGATTTATTAATAATATCTTAGAATTATCATCGTTTCGGGTGTTAACTTACTCATTTTCTTTTATATGTTTTGTTACATAAGCCATGTTTGTTGTATCTTATTAATATCCAGAATGATATCAAGTCCTTAAACATCATTTTTAAATCATAAAATGATAATTATACTTGAATGGATACGATGGAGAATGAATCTCATCGCGTTCGTGGAGACGGTAGTCCGTACGTACGCACGAGCGACAATATCATTCTTTTGATATTAAAATAATATATAAATGAATGGTATATCATATATACAGAATCATTAGAATGTTATATTTATTATTTACATGAGTTACACATCATTATTATACCCATCCAAATAATATTATATTGAATAACAATTACACCACGACGTGGAGACGGTAAGCCGTACGTACGCACGTATGGTGACATGTTATTCAAAGGGTGGATAGAATACTGAATATGGTTGTACCATACTTATAATAACATCACAGTATATGTGAGATACTGGAGTTATTATTTTAGAATGGTAAGAACAATGGAAGAAGAAGTGGAAGAAGAAATGAACTTAGAAAAGGGTGGTGAAATCATTACCTCTTCTTCGGGTTCTTCCTTTTGTTTTGATCAAAAGGGATCCTTAGGTTGGCTTTCTGATCAAACTAAGGCCTCTAGGTTGTAGTGAGGGATGTTGGGAGAGTATTTGGGCAGAGTTTGGACGAGCCAAGTGGCTTGAGAGGTGTGAGGAAAAGATAAGGAGGAGTGCCCTTTTATAAGAGGGGTGAGGGGCACCTTTGGAAAAGCTAGAAATATTAATTTATAATAAATTCATATTCGGTTTCCAAAGGCTCCAAAGTTGACTATTCAAAGGATGAGGTGGGGATAGGTCGAAAACAACTCATCCAATAGAATTTAGAGAGGTTTGGGTACTTATATTAACCTTATCTTTAAGTATTAACTCTAAGTTAATTAGTTTCACTTTTACAATGTCTCTTTGTATTTTTATATAATATGGTTAATAAACTTACTATATACATCCAAGCGACCCCCAAGTGGTCCATTAATGATTAACCTATCATTATATAAGTCTCTTGGCCGAACCTTAGATTTTTAGGAATTTAATATCAATTAATAATATAATATTTGTTTTAAGAACTCTTTTATGTCAATTTTGACACTATTCAATAGTTGATTTTTTTGTGAAACTCATAACAGATTGATTACTTAGAACAAAGTCAATTAAATCAATCCTAATATATCATATTATCCTAGAAAATTAGTTTAATTCATTAAAAGTTTCATATTATATTTATTTGGGTATTTATAATATCAATTATTTTAATTTTTCACTATTATAGTAATTACTGCATCATCATTGTGTCATAAATAAAATAAATTATTTAATGTCTAAAAATTATAAATAAAATATTATTATGTAGGAAATCTTTTTATCTTTATAATGAATATTTATAATCGAAATTCCAACATGTATAACCCTATGTAAAAATTGTTCTTCTAAAAGATGTAAGCTTATGCCATTTTTATTTTTATTTTAGCTTTATTAATATAATGGGTCATTATCACTTACAAGTGGATCCATGGGGTCCCAAAATAGACCCAAAGATTCCCATGGTCGACCATGTATCAACCAATAGGGTTGAGACACGTTTTAGGGTAATTTAGTATTATTATAATATTATTTTTTTAACCCTTATTTACCGGATTTACCCTTAACCATGGTAAATAAAATATTTACCGCAGTAATTATTCAAAATGTCTAAAAATAAAAGTTACCTATTTACACAATTTGAACATCCTGATTCCAAATATGGAATCCATTTTCCTAAATTCAAAACACAGAAGTGGCAGAAACTAATTTAAAATTAATTCCCTCTGTCAAAACAAAAAGCGTGTTTTTAAGAGATAATAACTATCAAAAGATTGACACTTGTTTATGTTCGGTTTAATTGTAAAATTATGTCCAATGACCAACATTATATTAAATGGTAAAAATATATTCTAAATATACTTTAAAACTACTAAAATTCATAATTTATCACTATTAATTATTTTGCTTAAAAAAGTTGTTTTTAATTAAAATTTAGTAATTTTCACTATTCATCAAAATATGAAAGTTATCCGAAAAGTACCAAAATTTCACCTTAGGCTAAATTCGATATTCTGAATCCAAAAATGAAGTCCATTTTGAAATATAAAATATATATAATTTTAAAAAGTAGGTATTACTATTCATAACGGCTAGTTTGATCGGTTGTGGTGTGTGTTAAAACTTGAAGTTGCGTACAACACACGCTACTGTTTTATTCAAAGGAAAGCGTACCGCGGAAGCTTGGGATGTTTCATTTTAAATTTCTGATGTCCCCATTTAGTCAAAAAGTTTAAAATATTGTATTTAAAAAGGTTTCACTATTAGAAGTTGATAAAAGTGAAATACTGAAAATGAATCTGTTCTTGCATTATGACTAAGAAACTCATAATAGGGATTCCAAAATTATAAGGATTATATAAAGTGAAAAATTTAGTTAATGCTATTCATGACCTCTTTTAATGGTGTGATTGAACTTTCTGTTGCGTGTAGTGCAAGTTATTGAATTATTTTTAAGAAATAACACACTCTGAAATCCTGGGGTGTTACATATATACCCGTATGCGGATAAATATATATTTTCTTAACATTATATGTTTATGCGTAAATGTGTTTATGCATATGATTATATATGTCTATAAGTTGTAATTTGTTATGTATGTTCATATGTGTATGTTTATAAATTTGTTTATATAAGTGTATCTATATATATGTTTATATACACACATATATATATATATATGTGTGCATATATGTTTGTAATTATAATAATAATGATAATTATTAAAATTATTATTATTATTATTATTATTATTATCAACCTCTTTTTATTAACTATCTTATTCTATTTTATTTTATTTGATTTATTTATTTTGCTTTACTTTATTTTATTTATTTCTTCTTTTATTTCATTTTATTTACCCTTTTTTTTATTCTCTATTATTATTATTATTACTTCTATTTTTATTGTTATTTTTTTTCTCTCTTCTCTCTCTTCTCCCTCATTCCCCCGCAACCCTATGCGCCGCCACCCTTTATTTTTTTTCTTTCTTTTTTTTATTTCTTTTTCTCTCCCCCTCCTCTCTCTTTCTCTCTTCCCTCTTTGTTTCTTTCTTCTTCCTCCGCGCGAACTGATCCCTCTCTGCCCTCCTGCGCATTCCCACCGCACATCCTCCCTCCGCATCCCGTCCGACTTCCCCCCGGCGGCTTTCTCTCCGGCCGCGCCTCCTCCCCGCGCAGCTGCCTCCTCCGGCCGAAACCCCCCCCAGCGCCGCCCTGTCTTCCCTCTACCAGCGGCGCAACGCCCTCCGGCCGAAACCCCCCAGCGCCGCCCTGTCTTCCCTCTACCAGCGGCGCAACGCCCTCCGGCCACCGGCACTACACCAGCTGCGCACCCTCCGACCCGCTGCGAGTCACCGCCGACCATCTGCATCTCCTACTCCCGTCCAGCCTCCCTCCTTCGGTGTCCCGGCTCCTTCCACCCTCGTAGGACCGACCCCGCCTCCCGTCCAGCTTCCCGTCCAGCCGCACCTCCCTCACGCACGGCGGCCCCCTAGATTCTCCCTTGTGCGCGTAGTGAACCCCTTCCCCCCAGCTCCCGCCTGTGCGTGTGTGAGCCCTCCGGTTCGGCGCCCTCCAACCCACCGGTGCGAGCCCCCCCAGTCCGGCGAGTCTGACCTGTCCAGCGACCTTCCAGCATGGTCGTGTTTCCCCTTACCAACAACCATCTCCTCCTTCTGTATATTTATTTATTTTTGGCGTTTTTCTCAAATTAACCGAACCCTAATGCTTCGGTTTGTAATTTGCGTGTTTTTATCATTGATTAGGGTGTGCGGTCGGTCTTTAGGGTGTTATTATTCCTTCGGTTGAAAGTTTCATCGCGTCTGCACTTGATTTGAGGTAGGTGTTTCCAACCTTCCCTTTCTGGAATGATCCATTAGAACTTGCATGGTTTCAATAAATTTTTTAAATGATATTCACACCTCTATTATGCCCTTCGATAGATGCAACGGGTGGTTTCTTATTGATTTAAGTTATTAAAAATATGTTTTCTAAGTGTTTTGTGTGAATTTCTTAAGTTTAAGGCATCTAGCGTGTTTATTTTGAACTTCCTTTGTTCTATTCAAGTGGATTTTGATCTTTTATGAAATGTTTAGCTTTACAGTGTTGTAATGGTGTTTGTTTGTTTGTGAACTTAGTTTGGTGTGTTTGATTTGGCAACTTTATGGCTTGTTGAGGATGTGCGGCTGATCATAACAAAGGTTTTGAAGGGGATTTGGGTGTGTAATGTCATGGGTGTCTTTGGAATGGTTTAATAAATTTTAGAGTGGTTTAGTAAATAGTGTAGATGGTGCGAAGTAGGTTTTGATATTTTTGTCTAGGTGGTTCTTTTGCACGGGTTGTCTGCTTGTATTGTTTTAAGTCAAGTGGTTTTGTGTTTTTAGTTGCTGTGCGTTTATTGCAGCGTGTTGGCGAGGTGACTCCGCGACACCACAATCATCGGCTTGCGCGTACTTGTACGTCTGTGCGAGGCGTGTCGCGTCACCGTGTTCGAGCTGCGAGTTGAGGTAGGTCCCCCACTGCACTTACCTTTACATTTAGAATTTATTAATTGCTTGTTGTTTTATTAATTTTTAATGAATTATAAATAATATTAGATAATAAAACTTTAAATTATTATTTAGTGTGAAAAGAGCTGTTTATTTTATACCAAACACTTGTGACATTTTCTTGACGGGCGGACACCCAGTTTTGAAAGAATGCCAGTTTGGCCTTTAAACATAATTCACGGAACTTCAAATGTGCGTCTAGTTTTAAAGGTAAATAATTTCTTCTGAACCAGTGTTTTGAACTTTTTGAGAAATGAGGTTTTACTTTAAAATTGGTGAAGGCCCGTTTGGCACTTTAATGAAATGGATTATCTTGGAAATCCCACTCGGGGGTGATCTTTGGTGTGCGTTGTTTGCGTGAGCTGTACGTGATGTTTGTGCATCGTGACTGTTTTATTTACATTGTAGACGCACCCCCTTTTTATTGCTTGTGTGATGACATGGGAACCTGGCATATTGAGTGAATTATCTGAGAACGATTGCTGCACTAGTTTAGATCACGCACTGGCTAGTGACCCCATAGTAGGGGAATACTGAGTTATTGCTGCTATGGGGATTGGGCCCCTCGGTTAGGCCATGTAGGGCTATGCCGGGCGTTAGGGCGTTATGACGTCATCGAGTTATGGCATGCCTTCAGGATGAGTCACATGTATAGTACGTTCTGGTTTGTTCACGATCTCCTAGGTTCGACCCATGTCTCATTTTGTGTTTATTTGTATACGGCAGACGATTGAGAGGTCGAGTTTGGATGCCGACCCTGGTGTGCCACTTTTTCCCATTGCCCTTAGTGTGTGTTGTGTGTGATTTTATTTTTTGACTAATGACTAAAGTTTGGTTTTCTAATTGGTCGCAAAATGTTTTAAAATGCAATTCACCTGTTCCTTCCAACATTAAAATTCTTCTAAATTAAAAAGGGCAATGGGGTGTTACTTGTTTTCAAAATGGAAAGTGTGTGTGTGTATGAAAACCTATATTTTCTATAATGTAGTTCAAACTAGAAGATGGTAAATTCTTCTTTTAATGGTAGTGCTTTGGGAATAGATTTATCGGGCTAGCCTACTGAGTTTTAATACTCACGCCTATAGTGTTTTCTTGTTTTTTAGTTTCTGTTGCAGATTGACTTGAGCTTGCTCGCCGTGGGTGAGAGTTGGTTGTGGTTTGTTGGGCGACTCTCGGGATCACGAGGGGTTCTGGTTCGTGGTCAGGTTAGTTATGTTTTTGGTTGTTTTAGTTTATTGTCGTTTGTTTATTTCTGTTCCTTAGTAAATTTTTATTGGGCGAAATCGTTCCCCCGTGTACTCTGTGATGCCCTGGCGCTTGTCGCCAGCCCGGGAGGATCGGGAACGCCTCTCGGGCCGTGCCACGGACCGACTCGGGTAACCGGTTCGGGGTCGACCTGGGTTGGTTCGTGATAAAATTGTATCAGAGGAGGTCGGCTCTTGAGCAAACCTTGTTTTTCAGAGCGCCCATTGCTATTTGGATTTGTCATGGTAAAGGGAGTAAAGTTTCTCGAACTCGAGGCGTTGGAACGGGAAGGACGTCATGAACCCTTGCTCGTTCTAAACCTCGAGTTACCATGAGATGTTTGGGTTGTTACTGTCTTTTGGGTCTTCCAGATTGTTTTATGTTGGGAAATGAAAAGGGAGTTGGGAAAGTAGCTTCGTGAGCTCACAGGGCCTGGCAAGCCTTGTGGAGCCGGAGACTTCACCCTACAATGCTCTCAGTGACGATGGTATGGCTGACGTATGGCTGCCAACCATATGGTCGAGTCAACCATCATTACTAGTTTCCCCTTTAGTGAATGGGTTTTTCCTTCATTTTGAAACTCATTGAGTAATGTTGAATTTCAAATGGTATTGGTTATGTTTTGATCAAGATCCTCGTTTCTTTGTTTCGTAGTGTTCGCCCCCACGAAGGCTCGATGGATGCTCAATGTGCAGCTTCAGGTGGTGCATCCTTAGTTAATCCTCCAGTTGGTCAGCCCATCGATTATGTTTTGGAGTTCCGGAAGTTGAACCCTCCTCTCTTTTATGGAAAAGCAGGGCCTCTTGAGGCAGAGGAGTGGTTGCAGAGGATTGAAAGGAAGTTCAGTTCCATTGGTCTAACTGAGTCATTAAAGGTGAAGTTGGCTACCTTCATGCTTGAAGGTCCAACCTGGAAATGGTGGAAGTCCATGTCTCGGAACAAGCTTGGGGAAGATTTGACATGGGAGTTTTTCAATTCATCGTTCATCCAACAACACTTCTCTGAGTTGACGAAGCTGAGGAAGAGGATGGAGTTGTGTTGTCTCCAGCAGGGCGTTGAATCGGTAATGGAGTTCTATCGACATTTTGTAGACCTAGTTCCGTATGATCAGTGGTTTGTTGCGAATGATCCCGGGAAGGCTCGACAATTTGAGTCTGGACTCCGACCTGAGCTGCGTTCGAGAGTGGAAGAGCTCAACCTAACCACCTTCTCGGATGTTGTCGAGCAAGCCTTCCTTGCTGAAGCTGAGCTAGTAGGAGGACTTGAGGTGGCGAATCCTCCAGCTTTGGGAAGCATTTCAGATGATGCTAGTAAGAAGAGTAAGAAGCGACCTGACGCTGGTGGTGCTGGTAGAGGAATCAAGAGGCCTTCAGACCTTCAGTCATCTTCTTCACAGCGCAATGTTGTGATCTGTCACCAGTGTGGTAGACAGGGTCACAAAAGGCCGACATGTCCAAGTGCTCCAAGACCCTGCCACACCTGTGGACGTATGGGTCACTTGAAGCGGTTCTGCCGAGGTGTCTCCAAGAAGCGCGCTAAAGCTAGACCTGGATCATCGAAGGTCACTTCAGCCCATCAGCAGGAGTAGGGAGATGTTGGTGGATGAGCTTGATGTTTTCTTCTTGTAATGTTTCTTGGATGTAGTAGTCGTTACCTGTACTGTTTTGGGGTGTTCTTTTCTTTCAGTCGAAAGAATGGTTGTGGCTGAACTCTTTTAAGCCATTGATCTTATGGATGTGTGATTGTTAAAAAAAAAAGGTTCTGTGTCATGCTTCTGGGGTTTCATAAACCTGACTGTGAAGCCGGAAGATGCTTCATTCATCAGAGCTCCAGCCGCAGGTCTCGGAGTGAAGCTAGAGCGTAGTCGGGGGAGCTCCAACCAAAGGTGAAGTCTTGCGACAGGGTGTTGTTCTCAGTAAGTGCACGTAGTCGGAATCATTTTCCTCATTATGCCTAGTTTATGTGTAATAACTGCCTGGTCATGTCGTTGCTCTCATTTATTAAGAGCTTCTCACTTTATGCTTTCCGGGTGGGGGTGGTGTGTTGGACAGGGCCCCCCCTCCCACCCGTGGGAAGTGATGGCTGGTGATAATGTCGGGAGGTCCTCCTATTCTTCTCTTCTCGGAAGCTTTATGGTGGGGAGTCCATTCGACCTCCCCATGTTGAAAATTCTGGTGATCATGTTTTTTTGACTCAGGTGATGGCGTTCTGGTCCTATTCTGGGAACTGACTTGACACTTGTGGTGGAAATAACTGTCACGGGTCTTGCCAAATTCAATTTAGCTTGTTTCTTATGGTGGGGAGTCCGTTCGGACTTCCCGTGTCAATCTCCCAGTCTCGTTCTGGGTTTTGGTTGGGTTGCGGTTGGTCTTATATAGAGTCACCAAAATCTATATTCATCTTTTGGTAAAGAGTTGTGGCGTGAGGTTTTTAGTGTCAGATTGGAGTAAGGTTTTAAGAGATATGCGTTGGATGTGGTTTTGACCTATTCGTTTCTTTAAAAAGAGTCGTCGTGTTCTAATTGACGTTGTTCCGGATGTTGTGTTGTAAGGTTGAAATGAGGATGAAGAAATTGGTTGAGTTCTGTTGAATGGTGTTAAGGTGGGTGTATGTTTGGCCTGGATCTACTATTGTTAAAGTTCTTTGTCCTTTGAAGCGATCAACTGGAGGTGGTCACACTTTTGGGGGCGGGTGTCACTTAGCGAGTAATTCGTTCATATTATATGAGTTCTTTTGGTTTATCGCTCCCCTTTTAGGGAGTGTTTTAGAATCTCTTTCCTTTCGCCCTTTAGATATTTCTTTAAATTGTAAAGTAATGTCGGTTTTCGTTTGGGGTTTTGATCTTGTTATTGCTTTCCGGGGGCGGAAAGCTTTATGGTGGGGAGAATTGTCACGCTTGTTTTTAGTTATTTACTTTATTTATTTTATTTATCTTAACGTCGGGTGTTTTTGCTTGTGTGCGGGCGAGTTTCGGTCTAAGTTTTTATTTTTGGGATGAGTTTATGGTTTGTGATAGTGCGCGAACTCCTTATGTCTAAGACGCGTGGCCTGCTTACGGTCCACTAGGAGCCATACGGTGCGCAAATGCCGCGCGGTCATCTAATTTTAATATTACTTAGATTAGTTGATTTAGCGAATTAATAAATACATAAATATATATGTATATAGGTTTATATGTGTTGATACATATATGTTATATGTGCTTATGTAATATATACACATGTTTTTTTATGCTTATAGGCTGTAAGGTTATATGTTATATGTTATATATGTTTATGTGCAAATATGTTTGTATGTGTTTATATGTTTATACATTATTATCATTTTTATTATTATTACTATTATTATTATTAATATTATTTTTAACGTAATGTGCATATATGTATGTTTATATGTGTATATATACCCGTATGCGGATAAATATATATTTTCTTAACATTATATGTTTATGCGTAAATGTGTTTATGCATATGATTATATATGTCTATAAGTTGTAATTTGTTATGTATGTTCATATGTGTATGTTTATAAATTTGTTTATATAAGTGTATCTATATATATGTTTATATACACACACATATATATATATATATGTGTGCATATATGTTTGTAATTATAATAATAATGATAATTATTAAAATTATTATTATTATTATTATTATTATCAACCTATTTTTATTAACTATCTTATTCTATTTTATTTTATTTGATTTATTTATTTTTCTTTACTTTATTTTATTTATTTCTTCTTTTATTTCATTTTATTTACCCTTTTTTTATTCTCTATTATTATTATTATTACTTTTATTTTTATTGTTATTTTTTTTCTCTCTTCTCTCTCTTCTCCCTCTTTCCCCCGCAACCCTATGCGCCGCCACCCTTTATTTTTTTTTCTTTCTTTTTTTTTCTTTCTTTTTCTCTCCCCCTCCTCTCTCTTTCTCTCTTCCCTCTTTCTTTCTTTCTTCTTCCTCCGCGCGAACTGCTCCCTCTCTGCCCTCCTGCGCATTCCCACCGCACATCCTCCCTCCGCATCCCGTCCGACTTCCCCCCGGCGGCTTTCTCTCCGGCTGCGCCTCCTCCCCGCGCAGCTGCCTCCTCCGGCCGAAACCCCCCAGCGCCGCCCTGTCTTCCCTCTACCAGCGGCGCAACGCCCTCCGGCCGAAACCCCCCAGCGCCGCCCTGTCTTCCCTCTACCAGCGGCGCAACGCCCTCCGGCCACCGGCACTACACCAGCTGCGCACCCTCCAACCCGCTGCGAGTCACCGCCGACCATCTGCATCTCCTACTCCCGTCCAGCCTCCCTCCTTCGGTGTCCCGGCTCCGTCCACCCTCGTCGGACCGACCCCGCCTCCCGTCCAACTTCCCGTCCGGCCGCACCTCCCTCACGCACGGTGACCCCCTGGATGCTCCCTTGTGCGCGTAGTGAACCCCTTCCCCCCAGCTCCCGCCTGTGCGTGCGTGAGCCCTCCGGTTCGGCGCCCTCCAACCCACCGGTGCGAGCCCCCCCAGTCCGGCGAGTCTGACCTATCCAGCGACCTTCCAGCATGGTCGTGTTTCCCCTTACCAACAACCATCTCCTCCTTCGGTATATTTATTTATTTTTGGCGTTATTCTCAAATTAACCGAACCCTAATGCTTCGGTTTGTAATTTGCGTGTTTTTATCATTGATTAGGGTGTGCGGTCGGTCATTAGGGTGTTATTATTCCTTCTGTTGAAGGATTCATCGCGTCTGCACTTGATTTGAGGTAGGTGTTTCCAACCTTCCCTTTCTAGAATGATCCATTAGAACTTGCATGGTTTCAATAAATTTTTTAAATGATATTCACACCTCTATTATGCCCTTCGATAGATGAAACGGGTGGTTTCTTATTGATTTAAGTTATTAAAAATATGTTTTCTAAGTGTTTTGTGTGAATTTCTTAAGTTTAAGGCATCTAGCGTGTTTATTTTGAAATTCCTTTGTTCTATTCAAGTGGATTTTGATATTTTATGAAATGTTTATCTTTACAGTGTTGTAATGGTGTTTGTTGGTTTGTGAACTTAGTTTGGTGTGTTTGATTTGGAAACTTTGTGTCTTGTTGTGGATGTGCGGCTGATCATAACAAAGGTTTTGAAGGGGCTTTGGGTGTGTAATGTCATGGGTGTCTTTGGAATGGTTTAATAAATTTTAGAGTGGTTTAGTAAATAGTGTAGATGGTGCGAAGTAGGTTTTGATATTTTTGTCCAGGTGGTTCTTTTGCACGGGTTGTCTGCTTGTATTGTTTTAAGTCAAGTGGTTTTGTGTTTTTAGTTGCTGTGCGTTTATTGCAGCGTGTTGGCGAGGTGACTCCGCGACACCACGATCATCGGCTTGTGCGTACTTGTACGTCTGTGCGAGGCGTGTCGCGTCGCCGTGTTCGAGATGCGAGTTGAGGTAGGTCCCCCACTGCACTTACCTTTACATTTAGAATTTATTAATTGCTTGTTGTTTTATTAATTTTTAATGAATTAGAAATAATATTAGATAATAAAACATTAAATTATTATTTAGTGTGAAAAGAGCTGTTTATTTTATACCAAACACTTGTGACATTTTCTTGACGGGCGGACACCCAGATTTGAAAGAATGCCAGTTTGGCCTTTAAACATAATTCACGGAACTTCAAATGTGCGTCTAGTTTTAAAGGTAAATAATTTCTTCTGAACCAGTGTTTTGAACTTTTTGAGAAATGAGGTTTTACTTTAAAATTGGTGAAGGCCCGTTTGGCACTTTAATGAAATGGATTATCTTGGAAATCCCACTCGGGGGTGATCTTTGGTGTGCGTTGTTTGCGTGAGCTGTACGTGATGTTTGTGCATCGTGACTGTTTTATTTACATTGTAGACGCACCCCCTTTTTATTTCTTGTGTGATGACATGGGAACCTGGAATATTGAGTGAATTATCTGAGAACGATTACTGCACTAGTTTAGATCACGCACTGGCTAGTGACCCCATAGTAGGGGAATACTGAGTTATTGTTGCTATGGGGATTGGGCCCCTCGGTTAGGCCATGTAGGGCTATGCCGGGCGTTAGGGCGTTATGACGTCATCGAGTTATGGCATGCCTTCATGATGAGTCACATGTATAGTACGTTCTGGTTTGTTCACGATCTCCTAGGTTCGACCCATGTCTCATTTTGTGTTTATTTGTATACGGCAGACGATTGAGAGGTCGAGTTTGGATGCCGACCCTGGTGTGCCACTTTTTCCCATTTCCCTTAGTGTGTGTTGTGTGTGATTTTATTTTTTGACTAATGACTAAAGTGTGGTTTTCTAATTGGTCGCAAAATGTTTTAAAATACAATTCACCTGTTCCTTCCAACATTAAAATTCTTCTAAATTAAAAAGGGCAATGGGGTGTTACTTGTTTTCAAAATGGAAAGTGTGTGTGTGTATGAAAACCTATATTTTCTATAATGTAGTTCAAACTAGAAGTTGGTAAATTCTTCTTTTAATGGTAGTGCTTTGGGAATAGATTTATCGGGCTAGCCTACTGAGTTTTAATACTCACGCCTATAGTGTTTTCTTGTTTTTTAGTTTCTGTTGCAGATTGACTTGAGCTTGCTCGCCGTGGGCGAGAGTTGGTTGTGGTTTGTTGGGTGACTCTCGGGATCACGAGGGGTTCTGGTTCGTGGTCAGGTTAGTTGTGTTTTTGGCTGTTTTAGTTTATTGTCGTTTGTTTATTTCTGTTCCTTAGTAAATTTTTATTGGGCGAAATCGTTCCCCCGTGTACTCTGTGATGCCCTGGCGCTTGTCGCCAGCCCGGGAGGATCGGGAACGCCTCTCGGGCCGTGCCACGGACCGACTCGGGTAACCGGTTCGGGGTCGACCTGGGTTGGTTCGTGACATATAAAGTTATGGAAAGGGAACAGTAGACACACGCGACATAGAAAGAACACACTAGACATACACTGTATGAAAGAGAATGAATCAAGGCACTAAGAAGATACACGAAGGGTGAAAGAGACGAGAGCTGAAGAGCATTAATATGTGGAGAATTTTTTACCAGTCTACATCCATACTCCAATAATCCTGGACAAACATGAAGAAAATTATTCTTGAGGAAAACAAAAGCTGCATCTTGAGTGAAGGACTAAAACAAACACTTCATGCACTCGGGCTGATAAGCTGAACCTGGAACCAAAGAAGAAAAAGACACTCGGTTTTCTGAACAAGAAACCAGATAAGGACTCAGAAGGTTTTCTGACCAACCAAACAAGTCTAGAGGTGCACTGCTAATCACTAATGAATTTATAAACTCAGTCATACTTATCTTAGTGATTCTTTCATTTACATTTCGAGCAGAGTGTGTACTCTGTTTATCATACACACACATTGTCTCCTGTACTAAGCTGGTGGATTCTCAAATCCTCATTCAAACTCTTTATCTCATTTGTTTCCCACTATGGATAGTGGTAGAGGTCGATTAACATCTGGACAGCTGTAAGCTGTTGTTTGTCTTCCCACGTAGAACTGTGGTAGAGGTCTTTGTACCAGGATAGTGTGCTCTCTATTGTTAACCCCAATCCAGGGTGTGGATCAATTTATATAAATTGTTGAGAGGACTAAGTATCTTCTTGAGAGTAAACCTCTTGGTTAACTCTGCTATGCAATTTAATTTAAATCTATATGTATACTACATATATATATCTTATTCCACTGCTTTCTACTTTGAAATACAAAACTATTTAAAGCTACGTTGATAGTTAAATTAGAAAGTGTTTATACTTATTGCAAACTAGTAAGTTAGTTTCAAAAGATAATTTAATCTTCAAATTAAGTTAATTGAGACCTAATAAATCATTGATAAACTGATTGAACATTTACACTCTGTATAGATTCAATACAGTTTATCTTTGTTTTTAAATGGGGGGATTTTAAAATAAATATGTCTAACAGAAATTTTAATTGGAACTCAATTCACCCCCCCCCCCTCTTGAGTGTCCACTCCGACCAATAATTTTATTATTGAATAATATACTATGTGGATGATTAATTTCATATAAGGAAATTGGGATGAGAAAATAATACTTTGAGGATTCCACCTAAATATTTGGATGGTATTCTTTTCAATTGGTTAATGAAACTAAAATGTGGGATTCTAAGAATAAAATAACATATTAAAAGAATTATTGTTTTTTAAGAGTATGCTGGTAGGATTTTGGAATGAAAAATGAGTCTTCTTGTGTTTCTAGAAGTAATGAGTGGGTTTTTATTTTTATAATTTACATGGTAGGGAATTTATAAAATTACTGAAAAATTTAATAATTGGAAGTAAATATAATGGAAGATATCTAAAAATTTATAAATAACTTAAAGGGATGATATAAGAACAATTAATTTATTATCCACTCATTAAAAAAAATATTTTAACATATTTTATTCACAATAACAGTATATTTTTTCCTTTTAGTTTTTTATCATTTTTCTGGAAACTATTTTTCACCCAAAGTAACATATCATTTAGGCCCACAATTAATATTATAATTTTTTCATATTTTTAATCTTCTAGTAAAATATTTGAAATCAATTTAATTTAGATATATTTTTAAAATTTATAATTTTAGGCCCCCACAATCCAATGGTAACCATCTGATGATGAATGTGAATGGAGAGATATAAGGACAAAATAAGTCTGACCTTTTATAGTCCCCATGTGGATACTGGAACTGCGGGTATAAAAATTACACATGTTAATGGAATTATTCTCAACTATTTAAAAATGATATTAAAAAAGAATGGAAAACACTAAAAAATACATCCGTAATTATCTATTGGATTATGAAAAATATTTCCACAATTCATGTATAGGTAATCAAAAAAAATAGAGGCCTGACGTAAAATACCAAAATTAGGTCTAAGTAATCTACTTAAAAATCTCACTAATGTCCATGTTATTATTATATTTTTTGGTCCCCGAATAATTACAATGAACATGTAAAATTGTTTTATATACAAGGGGATATTAAAACATGTGTATTGAATAGGATCATTCTCGTGGTCTCTCACGAACATGTGAAAAGCCCATACTAATGCACTAATAAAGAAATGGTCAAACCAAAATTTACCTAATAGGTCATCTGAACAATTCTATCATTACTAATATATTCGTATAATATAGTTTTTCCATGGTTAAAAATATAATAATATGTATAAGAATAATTTAAACTACACACTACTTTCTCGTTTATTTTCAACTATCCCCCAATAATCCACTTTTCCATTCTCTCACCCCATCCATAGAAACTATTCTCGAGGACTGTTATGAAAACACACCATATACCACCCAAATAAATCTAGGGAACACCATACACATCCAAATATAGTACAATATAACAATAATAGAAATTTCTCATGAACATGAATGAAAATAATCGGTATCCCCTCCTTCATCCATGGACATCCTCTGTAATGAATAATGTCATCCTCTCCTCAACGAAAAACTCATGATCATATTCTACATCTGGACATAAGAGACCATGTGTCTTAAGCACTGATGGATGAAATATCAGGGATTCCATTCTATGTATATAATTTTCCTCAATATATTGGATTCATAAAAAATATCTATATATACAATTAATTGGATTTTTTGATACTCACACCTTATACAGGGTGAGTATTGAAATAATATTGAATAATTAATTTATAATACTCACAAAAAATTCCATATTGTGGGTTCATAAATTATAAAAAAAATATAAAACATCCCCTCAATGCCTCATGTTCTTAGCCACATCATCTTCCACCTCTAGATCATCACACAACACAAACATGCCACAAAGGAAGGCCATATTTAATTATGGTATTCATCAGAACCAATTTCCAAATTTAATAAATATAGTAATCATTCTGTAAAAAATCTAGTTCATGTCCTATTTATAATAAATCAATTTACTAACAATTGCACAGATTAAATTATTTGAAATATAATAATTTACATTCTCATTTAAACCCATGTAAATAATTTTTTTCGTTCCACAACTATTGGATAACTACACAAAAAACAAAGAAAAAATCATTTAATTCTAACAAAAATCACTTCCTAAGAATCCTACATCATTAACACCACACATATCATTAATCATACATTATATACATAAAACATGCCTCATGATGACATCACAATCACCAAACATCACTACATCCATTTTATCATGGGATTTTATAATAATTATTTCATTATATCCGTGAATGTTATTTTTTTTGATTTCATGTGAAATCTATTTAATATATGGAATACATTGTTTTCTTTTTAATATGTGGTCAGTGTAATAAATCAAAAAAATAAGGTTAAAAAATATCAACTATGAAAAAAACACTATCTCAATATAATTCCAAATTGAGATCATATGTAAACACAACCATAAATTTCTAAATCAAATGAATATGTAAAAGACCTATGATTTCTCTCCTCCCCTTCCATTTAATTTTTTCATGTTTTTTATTTTCATTAATATAGTGCATACTTGTAACTGAATATAATACAAAATAATTAAATCCCTATATGAAAATCAAAACATGGAAATATGAAGGATACCTTACCTTGATTGATGTTTCAAAGATAAAAATAAAATAACAATGTATCAATAACCACAGATCTCAAAGGAAATGACACTGGATGATAAACACTAAAATCCTCCATTAAAAAAATAGGGGAGAACTCCAAAAACAAATTTAGATAGATGTTAAATATAATATATGAACAATGAAGGAAGATAGGGTTACCTCGGTCCACTGTAATCTAGTCTGAATAATCAATGATGGATAGAGGCGTATGGAACACAAATGGATGTGACTATATAAGGGGATGATTAATATGGGTCATCCAAGTGTTAATGGATGTTTGAAGTTCATATAAATGGGAAAACCAATCTTATTCAATGAAATTATAGTCCGCGATACTCAACCATTATGTGGATAATAGGCAAACAACCGATAATGTGTCCTATTTATGCACATTTTGAATCCCCCACAACAAATCATATTTTCTGATCAATTTTACTATTATATTTGAATGAAAAATTTTCTATGACCATGGAAACATACATGATTGTTTATGTCATATTCCTTCATAAATATATAAACTCCAAACCTTATTTTCCATCACCTTCTCTTCTTACCATCTCTACAACTAATTTAGTGTTGTTGTGAGGTCATTCCCATATTTCACACTAGTGACCCACCAAAGATCCACCCCTATAACTAAACCCTACATTGGTAGTTTTCCCCTTTCCATGGGGCTCATGAATACCACCATAACAACGCACCCTTTTCCATTATTTCAATAGGACATCGTCAACTAATGTTTATTACATAGAATTACACACACAAAATCTCCAAAAAAAATATTTTTATTGCTATTTAAAATGTAGTTGTGTTCCCCAAAAGGAAAAAACATCAATTAAGAAATAAATATAACAAAAAAACAACCTTATAAATATCTGATTTCATTATGAGAGAACAATTTTAAGGTATGAAATTGTATAGGAAATTAAATCATATACCTATCCAAAAATTCATTTCATTTAAAATAGAACATATCCCAAAACATTGATTCTAAATGAGGTCCAAATAACTATCTGTGAGATGCCTCTATGGGATCTATTTAAAACATAAAAACCACAACAATCTATCACCATCTATATACCATCAATATTCCATAGAACCATATGTAGTACTATTCGATCCCCCCAAACCATTAGTCATTTACTATTAAATCCATTACATAACAATACCATAATGCCATAAATCAACGACTTCCACCACATATATTAATATTTTATGGATATATTTTGCAACCGACTATAAAGAATGAATAATATAACATTTCTTCATTAAGATTTTGTTTCTCACATCTCGATGCACTTTAATATTTAACAAAATTCATACTCATAGAAAATGTAATATTTCATAAATTTACCAGATTAAGAAATCACATTATTAAAATATGTGAAATGTTCCAAAAAAAATATGGCTACAATGAAATTATATATATTTTACACTTCAAAATACTATAATCCAAGAAATAAAGACTCGATATAAAAGAAATTAATGGAATACATGTGGAACTATCTCTAAATGATCTCGGATCGCTACGGGGTGATCCACAAACATCGCATCATCACTGATATCCAACTCTCATCAATAAATGACCTGATTTTAATCATGAATATAGAAATAGAGTTGGGAAATTTAGAAATCATCATGTAAATTGTTTTTTCATGGTGGATGTTTCAATGATAAAACAGCACACTGAGACACTACTACACCTCCAAAGGTCTAATGATCCTTTGTGAGAGATTACTCCCCTGACCAAACCTCTAATATCATTGATGAGGGGAGGTCCACAAGAAACATAATATCCCACTATATTGTACAAGAGTGTCCTCTGATGATCAGGATAAGATTTTTATCATTAATACACCTTTATCATAAAAAAATGAACATTAATCATCTCAGTAATTATATATATAACATTGACATTGAGAAAAAATTTTATCCCCAACCTGAACCCATTACAAAAGAGAATGAAATAATATCCCATATAATAGCTCAGATAGGGTCATCACAACGAATGAAGAGAATATTTTTTTATAATAAAAATTGACCTGTGTTAATTTGTTTCTATTAGATATGTTGAAATCATGGATGGATTCTCTTAATAAATCATCTATTGTTAGATATTTCAATTCATCTATCAATATTTACAAGGGTCTGTATAAGTTATAATAAAAAACTAAGTTACAAAAATTGTTATAGTACTCCCTATGTTAATGAGTTAAAAAAAGCATCTTCATCAAAGAAAAAGGTGGAACTAAATTCAATCATATAACCACATTCAAAAAACGCATTTCCCAAAAATCAATGGTTCTATTATTTTTAGTATCTAGGATGTGATTTGACATTATTTTTCAATCCATGATTAACAATATGTAAAAATATTGACATACAACCCTTGGTAATCATGTTTTTAAAATGATCTATATATCAACCCACATATAATCATGAACATCAAAGTGAATAAAAAAACAAATTACTAACTACATGATATAATTTTACCTATTGGGAAAGCAGAAAAAATGACACAAAAGATTCCATTCCATGCTCCATCCATACCCAGAATAATAGAGTCTATAAACCATGATACATTTTTTATTATCATGGGAGAATTGACAACAGTGATATGTGTAACTCTATAAGGACTCCCACACACAACACCATCGATACACAAAATCCCCTAAAATATGATATAGTTCTAAAAAATTGCTGATCATCCCTACGGTGAGTCACCATGTCCAACACCACTATTCATCCCCACTACGACATTGTCTTCTCACTGTGACTCCTCACCCTTGTTTGTCCAAAAATATTTCACTATCATCTTAATCATGTAGCAATCTCCATTAACCACCCGTACACAATGATGGATGACTTTCAACTCCTCCAATTCCATTGAATCATCTTAATGATCTTGAACATCATACCTTCAATATATTCGACCCTATAAATAATCTACAACATTCCTATTACCATGTTGGATGATATGTTAAGTTTATAGTAAAAAAGAAACATTATCCACCTATATTTCCTTAGATTTCATATGAGCAGATAAAAATCACACCTCAATCCCTTATGATTGATGAAAATATGAAATCATTCTCAAATGAGGTAATATATTAACATATGGAAGGAAAATACATATTCAATTAATTATAGTTCATGGAGTGAAATTATATTATCATTTATATGTAACCACCCATACCTATATGAAGTCATCAGTTTCTAATTCAGCATGATAAATCCTTAGAACTGAGAAGAGAAACAAAAGAAAATGTCAAATATTCCACAATATTTTGAATACTGAATCACCAAATAACTAATAAATACCCCCTTTAGGTATAAATGTTTTTGACACTGAGTAGTCCAAATTAAATCTTAGAGCATCCTGGGAAAATATATCAATGATGATGTAATATATGATAAATCATACATGACCCATCATTAATATCCTGAGAGGCCAAGCCTGTTGTGAACCTATGCAACCTTTTTTGGTACCTCTTAAGAAATAACTATGTAAATCATTTAAGGGTCCATGGAAAAACACTTCTAGTACAGGACAATACCATGAAAATCCACCTCCATCATAAAAAAATGAAATTAGATAACATTACTTGGAGATTGGGACGTTTAAGAACCTTAAAATTAGTTATGAGATATTAGTATGATAATCCATGATCTTCATGTAGACATAATTTAGTTAATGAACATTATTATTAATATTCTTAGCTTATCAAGGAAAAAAGAGTCAAAATCATCATTAACGAATTGGTATTTCATGAATCGAAATAAATTGACTATAAATTCAATGTTCACATACCTATAATTGAAGAAGGATTTGGAACACCCTCAATATCAATAGGAAATATCTAGAAAAATAATCAACAATATAAAACCAAATACATCCTCAAAATTTGTCAAAAGGAACATTGATTCTCATAAGATATTTGAAATTCATTATCATATTCTAGTTTCTCCTTAAATAATATACACACTCACTTATTCTAAAATCCAACTTCATAGAGAATGACAAAGTAATTCCCCATAGTGATACACTGGGAAAAATGAATCCCATTAACTCCTGACCACTATATGAGTCCCCAACTCCCATAGACTAGAGGGTTTCATCCAATATAATAAAATATAAATTCAAATAAGATCCCAGATATATGCCTGCCCCAACCTCAACTTCATATTAAGGGGGTAGTCTCACAACCACCATATGAAAAACATCATTAAATTACTTTAAAACATTATGAGTCTCCACCATCCAAACACCCATATACATTAGTGATGTATTGAATATAATAGAAATAATGTATCCAAAAGAATACTTCCCATTTGACAACCACAATCATTATATGAATATTAATGAAGTCCATTTTCATCCTATAATGTTACCTTACTCTTGTAGAAATCATAAACCACAAATATTGGATAAAAATAATAAATTATGTGGAAGAAAACATTGACATATTTAATGTTTGAATAGATCCCAACATTGTGGATTCTTCCCCATTATCAATATACAACCAAAAAAACTCAAACCAGAAGGTTTACCCAGTGACATGGTTAGTCAACTCTAGTTTCATGGGATTCCATCGTATCTTCATCCCAAACACACATACAATTGTGGTTGAAAAAAACGAGTTTGAGGCCAATATATTAATCAATATATTACTAAGATATGGTAATAGGATGATCTAACCTCTATTGATCTCATGCCCCTCTATCAGAAAAACCTTCGTGGAATGATACAAAACATGCTTGATTCCTCCACATCAATAATGAAGTCCACCTCCACCTATATTCACTTACTATGGCCAATGAGTATGAGGTTCATTGGGATGATGACCACTACTTGCTCCATCACCCCATGACTACTGAGTAAATGATGAATACATTATTACCTTCTATGAGTGGGTCAGACAACCAATACCATACTATAATCCCCATAAAGTTTTCAATTATTTAACATATTGACCATTACCCACATAATTAAATCACATTAATATAATTTATTATTAATATTATTGAAAACTATTAGTCCCATAATAATGGAATGATTTTGGATTTTTCTGACTCTTGAATGGTAAAATCCTCAAAGGTTCTAGTTTTTGAGACCTACTAACAACTGTATTCTTCATGAAAACCAACTATATCCCCTATAATGCTATCATGTTTTTGATTTCATACTATTTATAGCCTTCATATTCTTATATACCTCCAAATGTTCTGGAAACATAAATAGTGAATTTATATACTATATAGATAGGATGAGTGTCACTTCCATGAATTTTTCATTGACTCCTTATCAGTTAAATTATCATGAAAAAGATACATAATATCAATAAAAATGATCATGTAATTTGACAAATACCTAAACAATGGATAATGAAAATTAAACTCCAACATATTTTCTACCAGCTTGGATATTGATAAGAACTCTAATCAGAACACCTTATATATTTCTACCTGATAAATATATATAACCTTTTATTCTTCATGGTACAAAATTGAACATGGATTCACTACTACCCTCATTTGACATACTACTATGGAATCTATATACTATTCTTTGGCCATAACTAACCTGATGGTGATCTTTATCTATTCTGACCATATCTTTGTTTTCATTTCAAAAATGATTCCCATATACTTTTCTAGAGATTTTATTTTACAATCACACAATAACCCCCACCACTGATCATCAAAATAAGATATCTCTACTCATTGGTAATCAAATAGGACATCCAATTAATCATTAGTAGACTAAAGAACATTAGAACAATGTCTATGTTCCATAACTAAAATGAAAATAATGATTTCCTATGCCTAGTTGTATGGGAATTTATTGAGTTTTATTAAATTAATACAATTTAATTTAACAAAATCACCAAATTATTGAAAGGATAAAAATCATGATTCATTTACCTCTAATATGAGTATTTGTAAGATATTGAACCACCTACCATGGTTGTTTGGTAGGCTATGAGACCATGAATCAATTTTCAAGGGGTGGTGGGGCATATTTTTTTTGTCATATATAGTCTCCTTGTCATATGTAAATTGTTAAGTCGACTAACATTAGTTCCCTATCAACCCATGAAATAATCATTGAAACTAACTCCAAAAATAATCCTATCTCTTAATAAAAATAATTTACACAAATATTTCATGTATTTATCCCTCCAAATTTACCACACTATTGTTTGAAATAATGGAACATATATATTGACCCCTAGGACCCACCATCGGTAGACCGCGATAATGATATAAGAACCATGGGCTTAAATATATCACAGGTTGCATGGAATTACAATTAATTATAAAATTGAAGATCAATATATATAATAAAACCCACCATGATACTACACCTATAAAACTATAGTAAAAAACTAATATTTATACCTTGATGCATTTAAAATGTAAAAAAATTAATGTCTCCATGTAAAACAAAAAATGAAATTCTATAGAAATGAGTCAACAACATTTCTACCTTCTTTGTTCCTAATATATAGATTATTTCAAAAATTCATTATGAGAATTTAAAAAAATAATATATATGGTGATTGATCATAACTTGTATACTCCATAAGATTTCTCACATGGTCTCTCATGAACATATAAAATGGGATTACTAATGAATGAGTGAATAAATAGTTAATGTTATATGCACCTAATTGGAAACATAACCAATGAAATCATCCCCAAGATACACTCTCCAAATAATTGGTGCATATGAAATAACAAAATAATATCCATATTTATAATGTATTCCCAATATTATATTCCCAATTATTTTTTACTCTCATTAACCAACATCATATTTCCTGATGCTTCCATCCCATATAATGTAAACGTCCCAAAAAAATCTAGGAAACCACATAAAATTCACATAAACGACCATATAAATATAATATAGTGGTTTCATGAAGATTATAGAAATCAACCATGTAACCACCTCTTACCAGGAATGACCCCCACCATGAACCACAAAAACCAATATTCAATCACCATTCTGAATCCAATTTTCAATTCTATCAATCACAGCTTAGGAATATTTATCTCACTTGATAGAGAGGGTATTGAAAAGGGTATATTAGAAAATCCATCCACACCATAATGAATGTTTTTGAAAACACCTAGAAATAAAAACCATTTGGAGTTTGTATAAAAATATGACTTTATTGGTGTGTCTGTGTCTGTGTAAATCATATTAAAAATATACGTTATTCTATTCACACGCACAAAAAAACTGTAGGTTCATAAAGATAGTAACATTAAAAGTCAAATCATCACCCCAGAGACTCAAAACCAAATCCCAAACCTATTCCACATCTAATTCCTCAAAATAGAAAATCTAGGGAAAAATGAAATCCATATTCCATTTTCCTTGTTTTGTAATCCCTTTTCAATATTTTATAATTACCCACCATATCCATAGGAAATACTTGTTGATCATCTATATTGATCCAAATCAATTAATAACCACTCCATACCATAATCTAATTCAACCGAAAATAATTGTATTCCTTTATCAAACACATGTGAACAATTTATAATCATTCCATATCTATCTAAAAACAATAGAACCCATGAAAACCCATTCATCTCATTCCAAAATCCTCTCATACCAGGAATTGCACAACACAACCACCACTCATCCCATTAAACATAGATTTACTCTAACACACATCACCACTGATTCACATCACAACCACCACACATATATACATTAAACATAACAATTTATTTTATTAGAATTGAATCATTACATCAACTGCACTCTCACAAAAATCCTATATTCCATGGATACCCAATTTAGTAGTCGTATATACAATCATTGACATCATAATATTGTATGATTATAAAATAACATTCAAAAAAATGATCAAAAATTTCTTCATCCAAAATAGAACACTATATGAACATAATTTATCATTGGATATCCATGCAAACACAACCATATAAGAATAAATAAAAAGAAAAGGTAAATTTAATGTTACTTCTCTCCACCCCTTCCATTCCAATGTAGATTTTTATTTATCATCACTTATATGAAATGAATCATTTAACCAAAGGATGAAAATTACATGGTAACTATACGAGAAATTGAACAAAATGAAATATGAATTATCCACTATAAAGATTTAATATTCAATTAGAAACAAAAAAATAAGGATAAAAAACCAATAATTTTATTAGAAGAACCACTAGATCTAAATAACAATAAGAATCTATCAAAAACCACCCAAAATGTGGAATAACTCCCATAGTAGTGAACTCTCAGATATAATAGAAATATATGGAAGGTTAAATGGGGGATTACAGGGTAAATTTGATCTATTTTAATCTATTCTTAATGATATAATATGAACCATGGTGTTTAATAGATATGTTCCGACGGATGGATGATGAGAGGATGAACAAGGGTCAGCCATGATTTTTGGGTAGTTTGAAATTTCAAACAAGAATGGCAGTGGACACTACTTTAAAAAAAATACCACATGTCTTATCCAGGACATGTCCAATATATAACTATCTCTAGGTAGTTATGGTGAACATAAGATCTTTATCCCTTATTCGGTATTCTATTTTTCTTATCGAATTATAATTGAGGAAAAAGCACCACCATAGCCTCAAATATAGTGTGGTTCACACCATGGTGGTTAATTAACCTTATACTATTACCTAATTACATTCATATGTTAATATCACCTACCAATTTTCCCTCAAAATTCCAATGTGAAAAACATGGTGAACTACCATTCCCTGTTTCCAAATGGAACTCAATAATGAACCATGACTAGAGAAATTCCCTCTATTGTGTGTTTAAATATACCATTAGTAAAAAATATTAAAACCATAAAAACACTCACATAACTAATACTTACTAAACCAATGGTTCAACAATGTTATTTATACAGTAGAACACCCATGCCAAAATGTTTCCATAATCGATATTACATGTGATTTCAATGGACTTTGAGTTCCTAAAAAGTCCAAAACATATTCTAACCAATGGATCACCACTAATATCTCTAAAACATCACCATGAATCATGATTATACAATGGTAATTAAGGAATTAATCTAGGAAATTATAGGTAAAAATAATTTCTATGATATCAAAATTTTTATTTATTAAAAAATATTATCATAAAATTATAGATTATTGTCCAATATTACAAATATGGGGTTAAAATTATCAATAAAAATTATAATATTATATTTTAATTTATATTAGATATATATGGTCTTTAAAAAATAATTTATTTAGAAAAAAAATATTTTACATCATTCACCAATAAATAAATATTTTGAGACAAAACATAAAAACATATATTACAATAATCTGTTTAGTATTTATACAAAATATAATTTAGTTTTTTAAAATTAAAAATATTTAATTTACTATATAAATATTAAATGAAATACATACATCGTAAATTTTTTTTATATATTTTTTTAAAGTAATAAAATACTTATTATTAAAACTCTTCATTAACTAATAATAAATCTAGAATCAATATATAAAAATTAATTTTTTTTAAAATCATTTTTTGACAATAATATAATTAATTTTCATTAATAATATTTATAGTATAGAAAAAGTCATATTCATTAATACATATATTAATTACCTAATTTTTTATAAGTAAAATTATATATTTGTATAAATATATAATAATATATATATCATAATTAAGTTATACCAATTCATATATAACAATTAAATATTTTGGTTTTAGTGGTCAAAATATATCACAATTCCATTTTTGTTTTCTATTGCAAGTAGAGAAAGTTGTTAATCTTATGCGACTTGGTAAGAGGAAAACATGTATAAAACTCTACTATGGCAACATGGATAATGAAGAACCCCTATATTTTGATATTAAATATCATATTGAATGCATGAATCAATGAGTCTCTACAAAACACCACTTTTTTATCCTATTGAGTAAGGATAATTTTACCGCCTCTATATTTAGAAAAATTGACTTACTATGTTGTGTTCAGTATGATATTTGGCATTCGATAAGATCTACATACATTTTTTTTGAATATTAACATAACCATAATGAATTTTAATATACCATTATAAATAGTAATATGACTTTTATGAATAGTAACCACAAGAATGAAGGTATAAATAAAATTTCAACACTTTATAAATGAAATAGAGAGTTATAGAAATTAATAAATAAATGTTGTTATTTTTGTGAGTAATAAATATTTAATAAATATATAAATAAATAAATTGATATAAAAGAAGAATATTTTTCATATAATTTATTACTAAATAAATATTTTGTTGTTCACTATTTTTATGATATTTTAATAAGACCATAGTTAATTTCAAGAAGTATTATAAAATCTATTCTAAAATTAAATCTATATTTTTCATGTAAATAATGATTTTATTTAAAAATTAGTTTACTCTTATTTAGATAATTATCATGATAAAATCGAGTGAATTTTTAAAATCAACGCATTGAAAATTGGTTTGGATGAATTTTTGGGATTCTTCTGAAATACTAGACTATTTGGTGAATAGTGAACTTTTATAATTTATAAAAAATTCTAATTAAGTGAATTTTTGAATCATGAATAAGTTTTGGTTGAAGTAAATAGTCATTAGTTCTAACTAAAATTCAATTAAAACTATTTTTGTGTACAATAATCAACTTTTTTGCTTTTATTGAAAAAAATAATAATATAATGAATAAAATATTTAAAAATTACTTCTCTCCTCCACTATAACCCCCCTCACTTACTCTTCACTTCATTATTCTCAAGCCTTGTGGAATTCATAAATTATAATATAATCTCTCTAAAATATACTACCCAACATAAATTATCCATTGGTCTCATAAAGAGACAATACCCTCTCCCCAATAAGTGCTCTAAAGGAAGATTACTTCAAGAGGTAAATTAATGTTTTTGTTTCTTTTATTTAATGTTTGTTTCTATTATTTTTCATTCCGTGACTCATTTCATCAAAATATTTTCATTAATATATTAACAAACATTTACTAGACTATTTTTAAAAAAAAATAAATAATTCATCAGCGTATTTCCTTTACCATTATTTTATATTAGAAATAAAATCACCATCCGAGATGCCTTAAATTATCACATTCATGGACCAGAAGATTTTAATTTCTTTTACCATTTATAATTTAGGTCATGAAACATTTTTATGGCTGATCCAGACTATAATATATATGTATTAAAACTTATATAGGGTCTTGAAATCCTTTTTTATACAAGATATTTATTTTCAAATCAAAATGAGTTCATTGTGATCAAAACCCACCAATTATCCCACACAATTGTCATTAATTTTTTATATAATGATTCTTCTTCACTAACAACAACCAAATTAATTTTATAATAATGTAATATTATATTTTTTCAATAATAAAATAAAAATTTTATTCTATAAAACCATTATTATTCTACATTTTTATCCATACATCAGAACAAGTAACACGATCATGAAAACCAAAGAGGAAAACACTCCCAAACATTGAAATTGAATCTGTTAACCAATAAAAGGTCATGAATGAACCAAATAGGTTTATAATAAATTAATTTGATTTAGTAATGGTTATTTAATTATTAATTTATGACGCTGAATTTTACTATTCATGTCATTATGATCAAGTGAAGGACACCTTCAATCTTAGGGTAAAGGGTTTCTACCCAAACCTCCATTTTCATTCGAGTTAATCTTATTCTCAACACACCTAAATTAAATTATTATTAATTAATATTTACTTCTTCAAAAATATGTTTTAATGTTCAATATATTTTTACCATCAAAAATTCTACTTTCATTTAATGTTTTTTATATATATTAAAATGATCTTTCAAAAATTCTTCCCGAAATACAAGCCTGAGTGGAGGGAATTTCTCAAATTCTTACCTATATTCATTGGAACTCTATAATAGTTTTTTAGAGTATTTTTTTTTTCAAAAAGCCATCATTTTATTATAAAAATACCTTGTTACATCACTAATGAATTTATATGAAGTGGTATTGAAAATATCTCTTTTTTTCAATGTACAAAATTATTTATCTCAAGAATTACTCAATGATTTTATAAGTGTATCTTCATCTATTTTAATAATATTTTTGTGTTTTATTTATTACTAGATTAAGAATTTATGATATCATATACCATATTGTATTTATATTCTAAAATTGTTTTACCATTTATGTACTATCTTAAAACCATTAACCAATTTACTCTGAATAGTTTGGTTTTATGTTTAATGTTCGGGGAAAATTATTTATATGTATTTTATGTTTACCCCAATTATTATTACGAATTCATTGGACTTATTAAGTTTAGGGTGGGGCCCACTACAACCCCTCAGCATATTAGTATATCTCATAAGACAATGTAGGTCTTGACAGAAGGATGTAACATAATAGTTATTTATGGTCTTGGCATGAGGCCTTGATGTTATGGTTATGATGTTCCACGATATGAATTCACTCATTATGAAACTAGTAATTGATAGTTCATGTTGTTATTTGACTAGTATAATAACCATGATTATGTTTTATTATAGAATTATTTATTCAAATCTTATTCCTACCACATTGTGTTCATGTTGATTTTTTAAATGCATGTGTTTTTAGTTATTAAATATTTCATAATGATTATGTTTATGATATCATCCACCATATTTCAAATCATTACTCAGCATTCAATCTCACCCCCTTTTTGATGTTTTATTTTTCCCTAGGATGCGAGGAGGATTATTATGAATGAATTTCAATTATAAAGATAGAGTTGTGGATGTTTCAAAAAAAAATTTCATGTTGTATTCCTTTTGAACTGATAATGTTGAACTTATATTTGTATCTTGTTTCCAATTCTACAAAAACTACGTGGTCCTTCGAGATGCATATTCCATTTTTATACGATAATTTAATAAAATATGGAACTATCTAAGGGCATCTAGTGTCGAGTCCTTACCGTTGGTATCCAAGGAATTTCAGTAAGAAATCATAGAAACTAGATTTATAAATAATATAATAGAGAAAAAAACACTGAGATAGACTTTGGGGGTATGTATACAATAATATCATAGAATTTTGTTATGGAAAAGATTATTTGGATCATTCTAGCATATAAATATTTGGCTGGATACAAAAATTGGACGTTGTTATGTCAAACGTGTACCTAGTATACAATAATCAAACAAGGAGTTTTGGGGTTTTCCTAGTGTATCTTGGTACACAACAATGGGCCTTCATGTGCAGCTGGATTAAAACTCATAGGGGATTTACACTGGATAATTCACATTTTATTTAAAAACCATTATGATCGAATTAAATGCATATTCATCCTCAAGGAAACCATGTTTATTACTAATATATTATCTAAGGATAATATTTCAATTTATGATGTGTATTTTTCTATGTTTGGAATATACATTATGATTCATAACCTTATCTGTTGTATGGAATTATTTGAAAATGGAACCTAGTGGAAGAAATTTAAATTGCATGAACACACATATCACATGTATAGATTTCTCTATGATGCAAGATAATGGTACATGACCTGTTTCTGTGAAACTTTTAACTCTACAGGGACAGTTGACTTAGGTTATGAAAAGTAACCTTACCCTTATGGAACATCCTGATCCACAACACAGACGATCAATGGTAGACTTCATTATGAGACAAAAACCACCATCATTTAATGGGACTAAAAACCCATTCGTAATAGAGCAGTGGATAAGTTCCATTGAAATGATATTTAACGCTTTTGAAAATAATGAATGGTAGAATGTTTTCATGGTAGTGTATCATGTATCCAATGATGTTTATCAATGGCTTTATTTGATTCAAAATAAAAATAGATATAATGATATAAAAAATATGTAATGGAGGTATTTTAATGAAATATACCACGAAAAATATTTTCCCCACGAACAATGAGGTGATATAGAAAAGTGATTCTTGAATATAATGAAGAAGGAGGATGAAAATGTTTCCATGTATTAATCTGACATTATAAAGATGGAAATTCATGTTAGATACTAAAATTAATCCTAGGATGAAGATTAATCTATTATTTTATTCATTAAAACCATTTCTATGGTCGGAATCAGTCTGTCATAATATCTCATCCTATGAAGATGTTGCTTTATTTCAAATGAAGATAGAAAAGTAATTGTCTAATTAATCTGACATCATAGTAATGAAAGATATGAAGAGGGTTTTTGAACACTCTGGAATAGGAAATAAGTAAATAGTGAATAAGAGAAGAGTTGACTTTCCACTATATATTAATTATGGAAAGAAACACCCCAGTACTTGCCTGAAGGGAATGGGTGTTTCTTACAAGTTTGTGGAAAAATGACACCCTTATCCTGATTACAAGGGGTATAATGAAGATTACATTGTTGAATGCTATAATTTTATTTATTTGAGATATTATTATAATGATTTTTTTAAGCATCAAGAAAACATACCACAATTAATGACAAGGGAGAAGGTCCATGCTTATATTGGCATAATGGATGAGTTTTATGTTCCTAATGATTTGGGGGATGGTACTTTACTAATTTCCTCAAAAGAATCAAAATATTTTTTTTTATTTGTGATCATTATATTCATTTATATCCTCCTTGTTTCCCATGAAAATTACATATATCCAATTTGATTTTATAAATGATTTGTTACCCAATACTATTAAGGGATGTATCATTACAAAAATGATGTGTCAGGAATCCCTCATTATGGAATATGATCATTCTTTATATATTTATTTAATTATAATAAAAAAGTTTGAAATTGATATAATCATCATTGTGTATATGATTTCAAATTATGGTGGGAATATATATTGCATTGTCTGGGAAGTTATAATTTTTTGGGATGATTGGAATCCCTTATCATTAGGGTAGAAATATACTATAATATTCTCATTTGGATCCACCCTCATATATCTATTGAATTAAATTATTTGGGATGAATAGAACATGATATTTATGGGTTAGGAATGGAATTTTAGAATAGGGGACTTAACTATTATGTAATAATATTTTGATGTGTTTCAAAAGGATTTACCCAAACATCACCTATAGCTAGAAGTTGATTTCCCAATTAATTTCATTCATAGTTCATGTCCTATATCAATAACACCATACCGAATGGCCATTGTGGGATTAGTTGAACTATAGAGACAACTAGATTTATTAAGTGATAAATTATTTATTCGAACTAGTTTTTATCCATGGGGATCCCCCTGTCTTTTCATTAGAATAATTATTGTTCTATGAGGATGTGAATTGACTACATAAATATAAATTCTATAACAATAAAAAATTATCTACTATATCACATTTATGATTTATTTGATCAACTTCATGAAGCCCAAAAATTTTCAATGATTCGACTTCAATCTGGATATCATCTGTTCTCTTTTAGGATGAAATATTTTCTGAAGACAACATTTCGATCCAGGTATGGGAATTGCGAGTTTACAATATTGCCTTTTTGAATGACTAATTCACCATATATTTTCATGGATCTAATGAATAGGGTGTTCAAGTAATATATTGAGGACTCTTTTGTGGTATATATTCGGTATATATTGGTATACTCCAAAATATACAAAGATCATGAAAACCACATGAACATTATTTTGAAAACTCATAGAAGAAATTAGTTTTATGGAATGTTAAGAATGGGTGAATTTTGGATTCAATCAGTTTCTTTTCAAGCCCATATTTTCATAAAGGATAGAATATCCATTGATCCTGTGACGAAAAAGGTTGTTTGTGAATGGACTACACCAAAAAAAATAAGTATAGTATGAAATTTTATTGGTTTAGCTAGTTATTATTTGCATTTTGTTTATAAAATCACGAGTTTAGCCAACCCATTAACCAAGATTACTCGTAAAGGGGTTATATGTTTATGGAATAAAGATGGTGATGAATGTTCTAAAAAATTTATGAGATGATAATGGAATATTATGATCATAACTCTACCATTTTGGAATGATGGGATTGTGATCTATAGTGATTAATAGAAGAAATTACTTGGTTTTGTCCTTAAGAAGAATGTTATAGTTATTTCATATAATCCAAGTGAGGTAAAAATTAATAAAATAAACTATAATACTCAAGATCTTGAGTTATAAACTGTAATATTTTCTCAAAATATATAGAGGAATTATCACTATGGTAAAAAAATATGTGATATATATGGATCAAAACAGTGTGAAATGTATCTTCTAATTCAATGAACTCAATATGAGGGAAAGAAGATGCATCTAACAACATAGGAACTGCGATTGTTCCATTCACTACCACAATAGAAAGGAAAATAAGGTAGTTGAGGTATTATGCTAAAAGGATCATGGAGTTCTCAATGAAATGATGGTTATCAAAGATCTTTTGTTTATGGATGTACTGAGAATTGATATATGAATTATCAATGAAGGTGAAACATCACTACTTTTTCAAATGTTTTCCCATTAATATTTATTGGAAAGAATTAAATCATCACAATATCATGACAAGAATCCTCAAAATAACGTTAATGTTGTGAATGATGGGATGTTTCAAGACATTATAGATGAAGATGTAACTATGAAATTTGGGAAGAGTCCTTGAGTTCTATCTAATCATGAGAAAAAATTGGAGTTATTGAATGATGTTCATAGTTTAAATTTCACTATAGATCCTGATAGCTCAATGACATTTATATATTTTAAGGAAAATTTCTGGTAGGAAGGGATGAATAGGGAAATTTCTTATTATGTATAAATATGTTTACTATGTCATCAACAAATGTCCAAAAGACAACATCCTAGAGGAGTCAAGAAACCTATACATATTACTACCTATAAATTGGACGACATTACCATGGATTTTTAACTGGATTACCCAATACACCCTGAAATAATGATTCAATATGTGTAATTGTTGACCGACTTACAAAATTTACACTATAAAGACCAAAATCATTATGTTCGTGGACATTACAATACTCTTTTGGAATACTTAATACATAACAAAAACCAACACTCATGGACGGTAACATTTTAGTGCCTTTGGAATGTCGGAACATAATCTTTTAATCATGGTGAAAGATCTTCAACATCTCCCATAAAGATCTTCGCCTTTTTTTTCTTACCTAAAATCTTTCTTTATATCATGGGGAAAAGAAAAAATATAATAGTTCAACTCAAATTCTCAGTAAGGGTATGCATGGTGAAAATAAAACCAACCATATACATTTGATCTTTAAAACATGATCATATTGTTTAAACTTCAAAATCTTGAGCAATGAAATAAAACATGGAAGTATGTTAGGCATAGATCATAATGGAACATCAATAAAGATAAAATAGCATGGGAATAAAACATGTAATTGTGGCTAAACATTAAGAACCTGATATTATTTCCATAGTAGCTGAGGCATTGCTTCCATGACCATCTTAGTGGACAAAGTCCCTTACTGAACTGAGTTCAATTCACGTTCCAGTATTGTACCACTGAACTGCATTAACTTTTCGTTCTCTCCATGTCTATCTCATGTGATATTAATCTTTACCCAATTAATTGGATGGAGATATAGGTCCCACCCATCTCATAATGAAATCATTCTTACATGTGCCACAACATGAATATAAATCATTCATCATTACCCCAAGAATAAAAAGGGTTTCCTAAACATTATCCCATCATAACATAGTCCATATAGAAAAATGGATATCATTTCATCATAAGAAAATTGAACCATATAAATCATAGAGACATTATACTTGAAATATTCACATATGAAATAATTCCATTTAATATGGAAAATGGTTTTGATAAAACACTTCAAATGAATTCTTGAGGAAAATTTACTTTCTTCTTAAAAATCATTTTCTTCTCAAAAAATACCATGCTATTTTAAAAGAAAAAGATTCTTTTGAAATTAGTCATTAAATATTTTAGAGTAAGTTTCATGAAAATAAGGCGTCATGAAACCGTAAATATCTGTTCATGGCGTATAAGTTAAAAAAATTCTTCTCGTACTTTTGCCGGAAAAGTGAAAAAGTACCTCGTATGGTGAATGAAAGAATGATTCCTTACATACTATTTTGTAAAATTCAAAAATGGTTAAAAAGGTCTTTAAAAATAAATTAAACCAGTTTTATAAAATAGGGACATGGATGATAAATATAACCCAAGTAAATACATATGAATAAACAATCTCGAATAAAAACGAGCTTAGAAAAGTTATCCCTTACCTTAGGTCTGATATGCTTCGTACGTATCCGAACCTCCTGTATAATGATTTAAATAATTTAATTGACTTATTAAAGAATCATATTCATTGTTATTATATCATATATGGTTCAGTTATGACTTTATATTACCCGTTATTTTAGATATTCCATTTTAAAGCAACATTTTGGGTAAAATCGTTTTATTTATCGTAGGTGTTTGGACTTGTTGTTCTTGATATTATTATGATTTATTTCATGATTTACATACATCAAGAATGTAAATAATTATTTATATATCCTATATATTCAGTATATATATATATATTAGATAAATAAATGAAATGAAATACACCCTTCATAGAGATAGTAGGTCTTACGTACGCATGAACGCTGTTTTCCTTTCCTTATTGACTTGAATGGTAGTATGTAGATGACATATATATATATATACATATATAAAGTAGCATTATCATGTCATATATTTAGTTATTATTCATTATATAAACTTTATAATCATTCTTGACTGGTTAACATGGAGAATGAATCTCATCGCGTCGTGGAGACGGTAATCCGTACGTACGCACGAGCCATGATATCATTCCCATAATTATTGAATTGAATTGGATTGGATGATATAATATATCAGAATAAGTATGATGTTATAATAACTATATATAGTTATTCTTTACACAATTATACCCATCCAAGTAAGGTGGTGGTGGAAAAGAAAATTACACCACAGCGTGGATACGGTATTCCGTGCGTACACACGCGCAGTTATCTAGTTTTCTGTAGGATGGATAGAAGGTGAAATGGGGTTGTTTTATATTTATAGTAACATATCAGTATATTAATGATAATGATTTTATTACTTTATAATGTAACAACTAAAGAAGAAGATGATGAAGAAGAAAGAAAACATGAAAGAATCTGTAGAGGAGATTACCTCTTCTTCGACAAACCACATTTAAGCTTCTTCTTAGGGAAATAGAGTTTGTTTTTTGAGAAGACCAGAACCTCTATGATATAACAAGAGAGGTTTAGAAGAGTAATTGGAAGGGTTTTTCAAAGCTTCAATGCTCCAAAAGGTTTGAAGATTATAGAGAATAGGTTCCCATTTATAAGGGAGGAGAGGGGAACCTTAGGAAAAACATAAAATATTATTTTATAATAAAGTCATATTCGATTTATAAAAGCTCCAAATTGATTTATTTCGAGGATAAAGTGGGTATGGGTCTAAATACACTCAACCAATAGGTTTTAGACAAGTTTAGGTTTCTATTTTGACATTATCATTTTGATTTAACTCTAAGTTAAATAATTTAACTTTTACCATGTCTTCTTGTTTTTATACACAATATGGTTAATAAACATTTTATAACAAGCCAAAAGAACCCCAAGTGGTTAATTATATATATATAACCTTATAAAAGTCATTTTTCCGATCCTTAGATTTTTATTAATTTAATTAAAATTAATAATATAATATTTGTTTTAAAAACTATTTTATGTCAATTTTCACACTATTTTGTAATTCATTTTTTTGAAAATCATAACAACATGATTATTTTGAAAAAATTAAATTGAATCAATACTAAAATTTCATATTAACCTTAAAAATAATTGGAATTTATAGAAAGTCTCAAATTACATATATTTGGGTAGTTATAACATCAATTATGTTAATATTTCATTAATAAAGGTAATTATTTCATCATCATTGAGTCATAAATAAATTAAATTAAATAATGTATAAAAATTATAAATAAAATAAAATTATGTAGGAAATATTTTTTTCATTCTAATTAATATTTATAGTCGAATTTATATTATGTGTATCCCTATATTAAAAATGATTTAGTTATTAAACGTGGATTTTAACTATTTTTACTCTTCTTTAAATAAAATAATAGTAAATGTCCTAATCTAATCCAAGTGGACCTGAAGGGTAATATTTTATTCCTAAGGTTGTTTTTGGTCTAATTTCAATTATCCAATAAAATTAGGACATTTGTTAGGGTAATAATAATATCATATTTATCTCTAATTACCCTATTTACTTTTAACTGTTGTAAATAAAAGTAAAAAGTTATTATTCACCAAAAATTATTTTTATTTTATTGAACCACATTTTACTCCTTGATATTAACCGTGTCTCTCGGATTTTCGAAATTCCACTCACAAAATCTGAAAAATTATGTTTTATGTAAATTTTTAAATTCTCCTAGAAGGTGGCTAAAAGACGGTGAAAAGTTCAATTAAATTTTTATATATCTAAAATTATTATAAAATGACTCCAATGAATTACATTGAACTTGTATAGGTATTATGTATCAATTTTGACCAGAAATAAATTTAAGTAAAATAAATAATTATTTTACTAAAAAGACATTTTTTAAATAGTAACCTTGTGGTTTCACTATTCATTAAAAATTGAATGTTTTCAGAAAAATACCCAATATTCAACCTAGGCTAATTTCGACATTCTGAATCCAAAAATGAAGTCCATTTTGAATGATAAAATTTATAAAATTTCAAAAATTGGGTATTACAATTCATAACAGGTAGTTCATAATAATACTATAATAATATATCGTTTAGTGAAACTCGATATTGCATACTACACATGCTATCGATGTCACGACCCTTCCTCGGGGCCCGTGACGGGACTACCCCAAGCCTGCCTTCCATAGGAAAGGGGCTGGTGATTAGCACCAAGGCGCAATTCCTGGTAAAAAGGGAAGACATTGCCTTTGTAAAGTAAACAAACACCACAGAGCAGGCAAGTAGTAGAATTAAACACTAAGTAAAAACTGGGTGCAACAGTATGTGCGGAAAAGTATGTGGGAAAGTATACAAACCCACACTAAAAGTAAATTACAACTAGAAAAGGAAAAAAATCAACTGAAAAGTAAATCCGCAGCATCGAGCCGTCCACTGGGAGTCCCACCAGATGGATGAGTACAGATAGCCTCCACAGCTCCTCGGGCCCAGCCGTCCGCTCCGATTATGTCCCGTCAGTGGTCCACCTCCGGGTACCAACCTGCTCTGCATGCCATAACCGCAATCAGCGTTGTCCATCATCTGCAACCAACAATATGTACTGCGGGCATAGCCCATGCAGGGGTGACTATAAGCTACTGAGTAGGGACCCTGAGACCCCCGAAGGACTCCCAGAATCCACAAAGGACAAAACACCAAGGAAAGATACAATCATGAAGTAACATTCGACATTTCATAGGTATATACCCATACATATACCTACGTCATAAATCCTCGTTCGGATCCAACAACCGAGCCCAAGTACAACCCAGTCCACAGAGGAAAGAAAAACGTAAATCCACACATGATAGCACAACAAAATCCACATAAGAAAGCAAAACAAGATTCAGCTCACACAGGTATACTTCTTCGTATGACGATAGAGATGATCAGATATATCCAATGATTCATCTATGCTGTCAGACCTACAAAGGATCGATAGGTACTAACCCACGCAATGACCCACAAAGGATCTGACCCACACATGATCGATAGGTAACTAGCCCCTGCAATGACCCACAAAGGATCTGACCCACAATGGATCTAAAGGTAACTAACCCCCGTAATGACCCACAAAGGATCTGAACCACAAAGGATCAAAAGGTAACTAACCCCCGCAATGACCCACAAAGGATCTGACCCCCAAAGGATCGAGAAGTAACTAACCCCCGCAATGACCCACAAAGGATCTCACCCACAAAGGATCAAAAGGTAACTAACCCCCACAAAGACCCACACAGGATCGGACCCACACAGGATCTGTAGGCGCTGGCCCACACAAGACCGTAGAGCGCTGACCCACACAGGATCATACCCACATAGGATCAGTAGCACTGATCCACATAGGATCGCTGAGTGCTGTAGTCGTCGCCGTCAAATCCACTGAGGATCTCTGTACAGTCATCGTCGTTGTCGCAGTTGCAGCTAGCTCTAGGGTTACCGCACACAGCAAGCTCGTTCGGGAGGGTCCGCTCCACGATCCGAGAGGCTGATACATCAACTGACACATAGTCCAGAGTAGATGTATTCAAAAGTTCCATATTATTAACAGGAACTCAAGGTCGCAGACGGCGCGTCAATTGAACGCCCAGTCTGAGAGTTATTGTCTTTTTCATTCTAGTGGTCCGGTTGGTTTTTAAGGAAAAACCAAACCAACCGCACTCCACATGCGTCCAAACGTCGGGCAGAGTAAGCCAAAAATATCCACCTCACATAGAGGAATCCATCAAAGTTGGTGGCACGTCAATCGGACGTCCGGAGCTTAAGTTATGAGTGTTTCCGCTCCGAGGGCCCGATTAGTTTCGTGTACGAACCAACCCGGCCAATCCCAGAGTTCTCTGAAACCTTGAGTGCGATATACCGAAATGACCGCCTCCATCTAAGGATCTCATTGTAACTGACGGTGCATCGATCGGAGTCCCATAGCTCATGTTATAGGCAAGATAACGAAAAAGGTTCGGTATTAGGGGGTTCGGGCCCTGTCCGACCCGACCCGATACCCCCAGGGTCGGCCTGAACCGGGCGACTCGAACCAGGTCCGGGTTCGGCCCGCATGGGAGCGGCCCGACCCTGCTGGCATGGCCCGGCCCGATGGTCCAGTTCGGCAGACCGACGAGGGTAGCCGCCCGACGCGCTGGCCAGGGGTTCAACCGAATGGCCGAACCATTTCGGGGCGGGGGCCGCTGCCCCCGCGTGAAGTAAACCGCGACCCCTTAATGGGGCCTCTAATCTGGCCGGACGGGGGTTTGTAACCCCTGGCTTTTCCTGGTCCGGCCGGCCCGCTCCGGCCGGCCAGCTTCTGCCACTGCGGGACCAGCAAGCCGGTCCCCTTGCTCCGATGCCGGCGGCCCGGATGCGGCCGGCAGCCCAGAACCGGCCGCCGGTTCCCCTGCTCCGCTGCGGCCCAGAACAGGCCGCGGTGCCTCTACGGTCCTCCGGTGCGGCGCGACGACACATCGGATTTGTTGCTTCTAATGGTGCGGTGCGGCGGCACCGCATTTCTCTGCTCTCCCTTATACAATTTTCCACGCGGTGCTTCGACACTGCGATGCCTTGTTCACCGCATCAAAAATCAACAACCAAAAGGGAAGGAGTGTCGACCGTGTTCGTACGGTCCGGCCTCCTACTGTTAATGCGATAACAGGTGGTTTAATTGAAAAGGGAAAAACGACGGAAGTAATCACAAAAAAACCCCTACATCAATGTTGTCATCGGACGAGAATTCATTGCGGAAGAAGTGTCGCGGGAGGAGGATCTTCGGCGTCGCGGAACACGGCGTCGCATCATCGATCTTTTGGAGTTCAGCGTTCTTCGTCGCCCTTCGTCGTAGGCTGGCATTCTTCGTCGGTGACGATGCATTCTTCGCGTTCTTCAGCGAATGAGGTTGAAGATCTTCAAGTCTTAGATCTTTCCCCAAATCCTCTCAACAAGCAACCCCTCCAAAATTAGTGTTGTTCTTATTTTATTCCCATGCAAACGATTTGAAATTCAAAGATACGTAACGAAAAAATAATTCAAAGAATTAATTGCAACAAATTAACCGCCCAATTAATAGGGGCGTTTATTATTTAATTCAACGCACAGGTTGACTATAATTAAAAGGGGGGTTGCGGGTGCATTACTTAGAAGGGAAGAAACGCCGGGGCTCATGTGGGACCCACCTCAAAAATATCCTACCAAGTGGGTAGTATATTTTGAGTTCCACCTTATCTGATTAACTTGGCTTAAGTGGCTTTAAGTGAAATAAAATAAAGTGTTGCACCACTTTTATTTTATTTCTTAACATTAAGCCCAAAATTAAAAACCACACCCGAGAAAATGCAACTCCGGAAAATGCATTTCTAAGCAAATACCGGAACTACAATTCCATCAGAGCCCTCGGAATTAGATTCCGAGCACCGGTTCAAAAGTTAGAAAACCCCGCTCGTTCATTCATTGAACGTACCCGAGCTAAAATTTGGAAAATGATTTCGGGCACACCGGCCCTTGGAATCAGGTGCCATCAAAAAATGCGTTCTTGTAAAATTCCAAAGAAAATTATGAATAAAAATTTCCTTGAATTTTAAGGGTCTTTACATCACTCCAACCTTAGGGATTTACGTCCCCGTAAAGATAAATCATAAAATAGTGAAACAAATGTGGGTACTGAGCATGCATCTGAGCCTCCCTCTCCCAAGTGCTCTCCTGGAGGTTCGTGTACTGCCACTTGATGCGTACTAGAGGAATCAGCCATCTACGTAGGACCCGTTCCTGTCGATCCTCAATCTCCACCGGGACCTCTGCAAAAGTATCCCCATCATCAAAGTCCATCACCCCATGGTCAATGATATGCGTCGGGTCGTGCACATATCTCCTAAGCTGAGATACGTGGACGACGTCGTGCACCTGGTGCAACTGAGGTGGTAGAGCCAGGCGATAAGCCACCTCGCCAATCCAACTAAGGACTTGGAATAGTCCGATGAAGTGTGGAGACAACTTTAGGCCTTGACCAAATCTTTGTAATCCACGTCGAGGTGAGACACGCAAGAAGACGTGGTCTCCATCCTCGAACTCTAGTGGCATCCACCTCCTATCAGCATAAGACTTCTGTCGGCTCTGAGCTGTCCTCATCTGATCCTGGATGACTTGGACCTTCTCTGTCGTGTCCTGGACCATCTTTGATCCCACAAGTGCTGACTCCCCAGGGTCTGTCCAGCACAAAGGTGATCTTCATGGTCGGTCGTACAATGCCTCGTATGGTGCCATCCCGATGGTGGAGTGGTAACTGTTGTTGTACGCAAACTCCACCAAGGGTAGTTGGTATTCCCAGCTGCGACCAAAGTCGAGGAATCATGCGTGGAGCATGTCCTTGAGAGTCTGTATAGTCCTCTCCATCTGACCATCTGTCTGAGGGTGAAAGGTGGTGCTCAGATGTAGCTGTGTCACGAACGCCTCTTGCAACCCCTTCCAATGCTGGGAAGTAAAGCGAGCATCTCGATCGGAGACAATAGATAATGGCACACCGTGAAGCCGTACAATCTCCTGAACGTAGAGACGTTCCAAGCACTCCACTGAGTCCCGTTCTCTGATGGGTAAGAAGTGAAATGACTTGGTGAGTCGGTCGACAATCACCCAAATGTAGTCGTGACCTCTGGAAGTGCGTGTAATTCCAGTCATGAAGTCCATAGATATCCCATCACACTTCCACTCTGGGACCTCCAAGGGTTATACCAAGCCTGTTGGTACCCGATGCTCTGCCTTCACCTAATGGAAGGTGAGGCATTGAGAAATGAACTCTGACATAGCCCTCTTCATGCCCGACCACCAGTACTGTCGTCTGAGATCCTGGTACATCTTCGCCACTCTAGGATGTAGCGCCAAAGGAGAAGTGTGAAACTCTCTCAGCACCTCCACCCGTAAAGAAACTGGTACCAAGGAACGTCCTCTGAAAAGAACGTTATGCTCTCCTCCCATGGAGAATCCAACAGGTGCATGTCCTGAGGATATCTGCGCATGCCGCGTCTCATAGTCATCGTCCTACCCATTGTGTCTCTCTGACCCGCTGCAGTAGTGAAGGGGTGACTGTGAGAGACTGAAGGAAGGCTGCTACATCTCTATCCACGAAGGATATCTTCAAAGCGGCTAGCTTCTCTGTCGCCTCATCAAATAGCTGAATGCCTGTCCTCCTACTGAGAGGATCAGCTACTACGTTACCCTTCCCAGGAGTATAGACTATCTCAAAGTCATAGTCCTGGAGGAACTCGAGTCGTCGTAGTTGTCTCAGGTACAGGTCCTTCTGAGAGAATATGTACCTGAGACTATGATGGTCAGAAAATACTGTAAAGCGCTCTCCCATCTGGTAGTGTTTCCATGCCTTCAGAACGAAGACCATTGTTGCTAACTCCAAGTCATGGGTAGCGTAGTTCTGCTCATGTGGCCTCAACTGACTATATCTATAGGCGATCACTGCCCGCTCCTGCATCAGGACACATCCGAGTCTAGTCCCTGATGCATCGCAGTAGACTACGTACCCAACTCCCTCCTCCAGAAGCCTCATGATAGGGGCACTGGTCAATCTCTGTCTCAGCCCCTGGATGCTATGCTAACATCTGTCTGACCACAAAATGGGTTTCCCCTTCTTTGTCATACCTGAGATTGGTGCCACAACTCTAGAGAAGTCTGGAACAAATCTCCTTTAGTATCCAGCTAGTCCCAAGAAACTCCGCACCTCCGCCACGCTCCTGGGTGGCTTCCAAGCTATCACTGCCTCGATCTTCGCGGGATCCACCGCAACTCCCGTCTCAGAGATGACGTGTCTCAAGAAGTGGACCTCACATATCCAGAACTGACACTTCAACAGCTTTCTATAAAGCTAGTTCTCTTGGAGTGTGTCTATTACAACCCGCAAATGGTAGGCGTGCTCCTCCTCAGTCGTCGAGTATATAAAAATGTCCTCGATGAAGACCACGACAAATCGACTGAGGTATGGCTAAAAGATCCTGTTCATGAGGCCCATGGACACTTCTGGAGCATTGGTTATGCCGAATGGAATAAACAAGAACTCATAGTGGCCATACCAACATATGAAGGTCGTCTTCTGCACGTCCTCATCACGAACTCTGAGCTGATGATAGCCTGACCTGAGGCCTATATTTGAGAACCATCGTGCTCCCTTGAGCTGATTGAAGAGGTCATAAATCCTCATTAGCGGATACTTGTTCGTCACAGTCACCTGGTTCAGGTGACGATAGTCGACACAAAGTCGCAGGCTCTGGTCCACCTTCTTGGAAAAAAATATTAGGGAAGCCCATGGTGAAACACTGGGTCAGATGAATCCCTTACGTGCAAGTCCTCCAACTATACCCGTAGCTCTCGAAGCTCAGCAGGAGCCATCCGATACACTGGGTGGATATCGGGGCTGTCCTAGGGTACAGATCAATATAAAAGTCTACCTCTCTGCATGGAGGTAGTCCTGGAATGTCGTCGGGAAAGATGTTCGCTTACTAATCCACCACTGCAGGAAAACTAGGACTCCGCACGTCAACTGCTCCTAGGATGAGGCTAGACAACAGATGAGTGATGGGATGTCCTCTCCTCTGCAGAAGTCCATCCTACGCTGTGAAGTCTCCCTTCTTGCTGGTGAAGGTGAACCTACTCCCGTATGTGCGTACACATCGCACCATGCACCTAATACAATCAATATGTGCCTGGACTGTAGATAACCAATCCATGCCCAAGATGACGTCGTAAGGCATCGACGCCGCTACATGATGATCCCAGCAGAATCTCTCGCCTCCTAGAGTAAGCTTACACTGCCGACACCAGTGTGTAATCGTCGAGTTTGCTCCCGTAGGAGTCTCTAGACGTAAGGATCGAGCCAACAGTTCTGTCAGAATCTCCGAGCTCCGAACAAGGGCAGCGACTATGAAAGAGTGACTCACTCCTGTTTCTATAAGAACTGCAACATGGGTGGAATAGACACAGATAGTATCTCAAATCATCTTGGGGACGCCGTGGTCGTAGGCCTCCACTTCTTGGAGCTGTGCCTATCTCTGCCCTCTAGCTCCCTATGGCCGGGGTGGACCTCCTGGTGGTGGTGGTGGTAGAGCCTCAAAGCATCTCCCACCACCTGCTGCTCGGCCAGCTCCTCTACCTCGTCTGCCTCCTCCCTGCAGACCACCACGGTCGACCCACTGCCTCTGCCTGGCTGGCCCCGCAACCGTCTGCTACTCCTCGGCATGGCGGGTAGAGGTAACGTTGGTACCTCAGCTGACAATGGGCCCTGAACTGTGGAATTGTCGCTTGGTGGGCTGTCGTCACGTACAACTCTCGGAACCCAGCTTGCTGCCATCGTGGGGCCATCCTGAAAAGAAATAGGTGTGCCACGGTCAAACAATATACCTGGTGAGATAACATAATGTAATCTCAAAGAAAACTTGAAACACACATGCAATCAATGTTTTCATGAATTATGTCGGAAATCATAAGTCAGGGTCCTGGTGTACGGATACGTCGGCCGCCACACCGATACTGGACTCCCTGGACTGATAACCACACCCAATACGCTTAACACTATTGCTTCACTTTGAAAAATATCAGAGTCCAAAGTTCTACGGTCGAACCGAAAGCCACGGATACCAAATTTTCACGACCCGTCCTCGGGGCCCGTGCCGTGACTACCCCAAGCCCACCTTCCATAGGCCGGGGGATGGCGATTAGCAATAAGGCGTAATTCCCGGTAAAAAGGGAAGGCATTGCCTTTGTAAAGTAAACAAACACCACAGAGCAGGAAAGCAGTATAAGTAAACACTACGTAAAAACTGGGTACAACAGTAAGTGCGGAAAAGTAAGTGGGCCAGTATACAAACCCAAACTGAAAGTAAAGTACAACTAGAAAAGGAAAAAACAGCAATAGAAAAGTAAATCCGCAGCATCGAGCCATCCACTGGGAGTCCCACCTGAAGGGTGAGTACAGATAGCCTCCACAGCTCCTCGGGTCCAGCCGTCCGCACTGAGTATGTCCCGCCCAGTGGTCCTCCTCCGGGTATCAACCTGCTCCTCAAGCCTCAACCGCGATCAGCGCTATCCGTTGTCTGCAACCAACACAATGTAGTGCGGGCATAGCCCGTGCAGGGGTGAGTATAAGATACTCAGTAGGGACCCCGAGACCCCCGAAGGTCTCCCAGAATCCACAAAGGATAAATCACAAAGGAAAGATACAATCACGAAGTAACATTCAACAATGCTTAGGTATATTCCCATACATATACCTAAGTCACCAATCCTCGTTCGGCTACAACATCCGAGCCCATGTACAAACCAGTCCACACAGGAAATAAAAACGTAAATCCACACAGGATAGCACAACACAATCCACATAGGAAAGAAAAATAGGATTCATCTCACATAGGTATACTTCTTCATATGATGATAGTGATGATCATATATATCCACTGATTCATCTATTCCATCAGACCCACAAAGGATCGATAAGTACTAACCCCCGCAATGACCCACAAAGGATCTGACCCACACTGGATCGATAGGTAACTAACCCCCGCAATGACCCACAAAGGATCTGACCCACAAAGGATAGAAAGCTAACTAACCCCCACAATGTCCCACAAAGGATCTGTCCCACAAAGGATCGGAAGGTAACTAACCCCCGCAATGACCCACAAAGGATCTGACCCACAGAGGATCGAAAGGTAACAAACCCCCACAATGACCCACAAAGGATCGAAAGGTAACTAACCCCCGCAAAGATCCACATAGGATCTGTAGGCGCTGGCCCACACAGGACCGCTGAGCGCTGACCCACAGAGGATCAGACCCACACAGGATCAGTAGCACTGATACACATAGGATCACTGAGTGCTGTAGTAATCACCATCGAATCCACTGAGGATCTCTGTATAGTCGTCGTCGTCGTCGCAGTCGCAACCAGCTCTAGGGTTCCCGCACACAGAAAGCTCGTTCGGGAGGGTCCGCTCCATGAGCTGAGAGGCTGATACATCAACTGACACATAGTCCAGATTTGATGTATCCAAATGTTCCGTATCATTAATAAGAACTCAACGTCGCAGACGGCACGTCAATCGGACGCCCGGTCTGAGGGTTATTGGCATTTTCGTTCTAGGGGCCCAGATGGTTTTTAAGGGAAAAAAAATCTGACCGCACTCCACCGGCGTCCAAACCTCGGGCGGATTAAGCCAAAAGATTCTTCTCACTTAGAGTAATCCATCAAAGTCGAAATCACGTCAATCGGACGTCCAGACCTTAAGCTATGAGTGTTTCCGTTCCGAGGGCCTGGTTGGTTTTGTGTACGAACCAACCCGGCCGGACACAAAGTTCTCCGAATCCTTGAGTGCAATTTACTAAAACGACCGCCTCGATCCAAGGATCGCATTGCAACTGACGATGCATCGATCAGAGGCCCGTATCTCATGTTATGGGAAACAGACCGAAAAAGTTTCGGTATTAGGGGGTTCGGGCCTGGTCCGACTTGGCCCAATACCTCCAGGGTCAGCCCAAACCGGGTCGACCCAAACCGGGTCCGGGTCCGGCCAACTTGGGTGCAGCCCGACCCGGCTGGCACGGCCCGGCCCGGCCTGGGCGCGGCCCGGCCCGACCTGGGCACGGCCCGGCCTGGCGGTATGGTTCGGCGGACCGGCCAGGGCAACCGCCCAGTGCGTGGTGCGCTGGCCAGGGGTCCAGCCAAACGGCCGAACCGTTTCGGGGCGGGGGGCGCTGCCCCCACGTGAAGTAAACCGCGACCCCTTAATTTGGACTCTAATATGGCCGGGTGGGGGTTTGTAACCCCCGACTTTTCCTGGTCCGGCCGGCTGGCTCCGACCGGCCGGCTTCTGCAGCCGTGGGACCAGAAAACCGGTCCCCTTGCTCCGATGCTGCAGCCCAGAACCGGCCACCGGTTCCCCTGCTCCGCAGCAGCCCAAAACCGGCCGCGACCTTCGTCCGTCCAGCGTGGCGCGAAGACACCGCGCCCCTCCGCCGCGGTCCTGCTCCGGCCACGGTGCTTCTACGGTCCTCCAGTGCAGCGCAACGATGCCACATCTTAAGCTCATCTTCTACAGCACGGCGGGACGGTGCCACGGATTTGTTGCTTCTAATGGCGTGGTGTGGCGGAGCCGCATTTCTACACTCTCCCTTATACAATTTTCTGCGCGGTGCTTCGGCACAACATTTCCTTGTTCGCCGCATCAGAAATTAACAACCAAAAGGTGAGGAGTGTCGACCGTGTTCGTGTGGTCCGACCTCCTCCCGTTAATGTGATAACAGACGGTTTAATTTAAGGGAAAAAATGACAGAAGTAATCATAAGAAAAACCCCTACCTCAACGTTGTCGTCGCACGAGCGTTTGTTGCGGAAGAAGCATCGCGGGAGCAGGATCATCGGCATCACGGTACACGGCATCGCATCATCGATCTATGGGGGTTCGGCGTTCTTCATCTCCCTTCATCGGAGGTCAGTGTTCTTCGTCGGTGATGATGCATTCTTCACGTTCTTCAGTGATGGAGGTTGAAGATCTTCAAGCCTTAGAGCTTTCCCCAAATCCTCTCAACAAGAAAGCCCTCAACAAAAAGTGTTGGTCTTATTTTATTCCCATGACAACCATTTGAAATTAAAAAATAAGTAACAAAACATTAATTCAAAGAATTAATTGCCACGAATTAACCACCTAATTAATAGGGGTGTTTAGTATTTAATTCAACGCATGGGTAGAGTTAAATTAAAAGGGGGGTTGTGGGTACGTTACTTAGAAGGGAAGAAACGGCGGGGCTCATTCGGGGCCCACCTCACAAATATCCTACCAAGTGGGTAGGAAATTTTGGGTTCCACCTTATCCGCTTAACTTGGCTTAAGTGGCTTTATGTGAAATAAAATAAAGTGTTGCACCACTTTTATTTTATTTCGTAACTTTAGGCCCAAAATTAAAAACCACACCCGAAAAAACGCAACTCCGGAAAAGGCATTTCTAAGCAAATACCGGTGCTACGATTCCATCGGTGCCTTTGGAATTCGATTCCGAGCACCGGTTCAAAAGATAGAAAACCCCGCTCGTTCATTCACTAAACATACCTGAGCTAAACTTCAGAAAATTAGTTCGGGCACACAGTGCCTCAGAATCAGGTGCCGTCAGAAACTGCGACCTTGTATAATTCCAAAGAAAATTATGAAAAAAAAATTCCTTGAATTTTACAGGTATTTACAATCGAGGAAGGACTTGATTGCGTGTAATGCAAGCGATGTTAGGGTTGTGTGTATTGAAAGCTCTGTTTGGTGTTGCATATAACATAATCAAAACTTATTTCATTTATACATTAAACAAAATCAATACTTAATATAGCGAAGAAAAATTTAAACAAAACGAACCTGAAATTGTGTGTAACATGAGCCAAGAATAGTGTTGAGTATACTGCAAGCTAATACGGTGTTGCGTATAGTAAAATCTAATCTTGGTGTAGTGTTTAATAGAAGACATAAAAGAAATTAAAAAATAATATATCTCATAAAATCTCAGGTTGTTACATACACATTTATTCTCTATAATGGACGATTTTTAGCCATTGAACCTTGTCCAACTCTATATAAATAAACTTTTGTGACTTCATGGAGAACATAACTTAATTGTGTATTATTATATCCATAATTTAAATCGAAATTATGGAAATTTCTTATGAAATATTTGGATACTAAGCATCATTTTATTAATGCTTACCACCCTAAAAATGGAATTTATTTTCAAATAATGATCCTAACATTAGATGAAATGTTTAGATTTTGATCACATGATTTTGAAGGTATGTGAGATACGTATCTACTTTATTGGTGTTATAATATAAAAAAATTTCGATTCAATTATTCAAATGGCTCCATTTAAAGCATTGTACAGGAAGAGATGCATTGCACTGGAATGTTGGGATGAAGTTGGTGAGAGGATGATTATAGGCCCAGAGCTTCTGGTGGAAACAACAGTTAAGGTAATGACTATTCAAACCTATATCAAAGTATCTCAATGTAGTAAAAAGAATTATATTTTTTTTGATGGAAGGATTTATAATTTCATGTAATAGATCATGGTTTCCTAAAGTTATATCCATGGAAGGGTGTTATTTAATTTGGGAAGAAATGGAACTGATCCCCAGGTACATTAGACCATTTAAATTCCCATAGATAATTGGAAATGCTGTATATCATATGGAAATGCCACATATTCTGTCAAAATTACTCAATGTATTCCATGACTCGATATTGAAAATGTACATTCAATACCCAATGCATGTCCTCACATCTAAGGGTATAGAATTGGAACCTAAATTATCTTATTGTGAAGAGACTATCCAGATTATCGACACCAAAGAACATGTGTGGAGGAATTGGAATACTCGATTGGATATGATACTTTCTAAAAATTATAAAATTGAAGAGGCAACATGGGGGCCTGAGGAGCTTATGATCAAGACCATCCCAAATCATTTAACATGGAAATATATTTTGAATTAATGGGACTATATTTTTGTAAGGAGGGGAGAATGTGACACTGAAGTATTTTTGAAATAAATATAAAGTTGAATTCCTAAAAAAATGTATCAAAAAAACCACTTTCTTATAACCGCATCAAATAAACCTAATTTTAACACTTTGTGATTTGAATTTCGAAAAAACGACATACAAGGTTACATTTAATAAGATATTTATAGTCTGATAAGATCAATGTATTTTTTTTTGAATAGTTACATGACCCATATTAATAGTAAAGTACCTTTATGAATAGTAATATGACCATGACTATTTGTAATCACATCCATGAAGGTATAAATAAAAGTAGGGCACCTTATAAATGAAATAAAATATTTTAGAAATTAATAATTTAGTGTTGGTATTTTTGTGAGTAATAAATATTTTATTAAAATATAATTTAATAAATTTATTTAAATGAAAAATCATTTCAATAATATTTATACCTAAAAAAAATTGAACTATAAATTTATGATAGTTTAATAATACCTTAGATAATTTTTGAATGTTTTAAAAATCAGTTTTAATTTTAATTTTTATTTTTCATGTAAATAATTATTTTATTTAGAAATAAAATTTATCTTATCATGAAAATTATTTTTATATAATAGTGTCTATTTTTGAATTATAAACCTTAAAAATGGTTTGGGTTAATTTTTCGGATTTTTATGAAATACTCAAATTTTGGGTGAATAGTGAAATTTGAAAATTTAGAAAAAAATGCTTGTTGTGTAAATTTTTGCGTCATTCATGTTTCACTAGTGATGTAAATGGATATTGGTCCGAACACGCATGATAATTTTACTATTTTTTGGAACTAGATTCAACCATTATTCTTTTCATGAGAAAACTAATAAAATAGAGAATGAAATATTCAAAAATCACTCCACTCCTCCACTAAAACCCCCCTCTCCTCCTCTTCTCTTCACACCACTCTCGAATTTTTACTTGACTAAATTATACTCAAGTCTCCCCCAATGTTCATTCCCAACATCAATCATCCCTTTATCTCACAAAAATCCAAAATCCAATCCACAAATGAGGCTCTCCAAGTTGATTATCTCAAGAGGCAAATTCCTCATTTCATTTCATTTATTTAATATTCCTTTCTACACGTTTTATTTACTCACATCCTTTTATCCTTATATTTTCATGACTCTAGTTCATTTAATATTTTTTAATGTGGTTATGGTAAATAAATAATTCTTTATCTTCTCTTGTTTCCCCTTGATTATACTAGAAATGAAAATACCATCTGATATGAGTTAATTTATCACAATCAAGGACGACGAGTTTTCCATTTCTATTACAATCTTCAACTATGATAATGAAACTATTTTGATGGTTTAACAAGAATATTATATATTTATTGTAACTTATGAATTATTATTTAATACTTTTTTACATATTATATTAATTTATAAATCATAACCAGTTTTGGTGTGATCAAAAACCTCCAATTAACCCAAACAATTTTCATTAAAATATTTTTTATAATGATTCATCTTTACTACCAATAACCAAAATAATTTTACAACCACATATTATATTATAAATTTTCACTAATAAACTAAATCTCTTATTCTATAAAACCATTCTCATTCTACATGATTATCCATATATTAAAATGGTTAAAACATTTAGGAAAACCAAGGATGAAAATGCTAGCAAACAATGAAATTGTATCTCTTAACCCATTAAAAGTAAATGAATGAACCTAATAATTATATAATAAATCAATTACATGTAGGCGGGGGGGTTCTAGAATTATTAATTTATGAATATAAATATTACTATTCATTCCATTAAGATCATGTGATGAATACATTTTGTGTTTAGGTAATGTTTTTCTACCCGAACCTCCATTTTCATTTGGGTTACACTTATTCACTATTTACCTCAATTTAATTATTATTTATTAATATGTAATACTCCAAAATTTTAGGTTAATTTTCTATATATTTTTACAAACCTGATTCCAACTTTCATTTATGGTAGATATATGTTTTAAAAGGATCTGTCAAAAATTCACCCTAAAATACAAGCCTGATTCAAGTCAATTTATCAAATTCATATATATTTCCAAGGAAACTATGTAATATGTTTTTATCAAATATTATATTCATAAAATCACTAATTTTATTATTAAAAAACCTATCTTAGATGAATTATGTTATATACAAATCCATTTCCAAAACAACTCTTATTTTCAATGTAAAAGAGTATATCTCTCCAGAATTACATGATTATTTTATTGTAGTATCTTCATCTATTTCAATACTCATGTAGACACTTCTATATTATAGGGAATAAATTTTTTTGATATCATCTATAATAATTTATGTAATGGTTTATTATTAGTTTTACTATTGATGTGCTATCTTAAAACCATTTACCAATTTACTCTGAATGTTTAGTGTTTATGCCTAATGTTCGGGAAAAGTTATTAACATTTCATATGTTAGTTTTCATATGAATGTATATTTTGTTTATGTTTATCCCCATTCATATAAAAAATCCATTTTACATTGTATGTTCATGGTGGGGCCTTCAATATCCCCTCAGTGCAATGGAAGGTCTCATGAGAAAAACAAGGTCATGACACGAGGCCTTGAAAAAATGACTATTTATGGTCTCAGAAAGAGGTCTTGAAGATATGGTTATAATTTCCCACATTATCCAATCCCTCATTATGAAATTAGTAATTAATATTTCATGTTGTTATTCAACAAGTATAATACCCATAATTATGTTTTTATGGAATTATTAATTCTTCTCTTATTCCGACCATATTATATTAATGTTTATTTCTTAATGGAATGTGTTTTTGGTTTTTTGTCATGACTAATGTTTTTCTTAATGATATATCTCCTGTATTTATTAGCCTTACTAAGCATTTGAGGTCACCAATTTTATTATTACTTATTTTCAATAGGATGTGATGAGATGTATTATGAATGAATTATAGGGATAAACATAGGTTTGTAAATGTTCCTAATAAAACATTTCTGTTGTAATTCTTTTCAAGTTGTAATGTTGATATTTTGTATGTATCTTGACTTCAAAGATATAAAACTACTCAGTACATCGAGATTCATATTCGTTGATTATATTCTATTGTAATAAAATAAAGCACAAAATCTGAGATATTGGGATCGAGTCCATACACATTATAATTTTATTATTAATGAACATAATTATGTTACCAATATCACATTAATTCTTAAATTATATATTTATGGAAAGATGATACTAAAAGTTTCAAAATCACATTACATCCTTTAATGGAGGTGGTGGTTTGCGCACACAAATCACAAATATTTTACTCTTTCATAATTGAAAATGGATTAAGTGGATAATTGTTCATAAAAAATTAATACCCTTACTATATAGTAAAAAATAATTATGTAATTTATTATTGGAAAATATTAATTGTAAACTCAATGATAGAAAATAAATAATGTCAGGGAATGTATTTTACATGCATTGAGAACATTGAGAATCTCGTAGGGGAGTCATTATAAATAGATACTAAGGTAAAAAAACATATATATAAAATATTATATAAGTGAAATATGATTCTATTATATGTAAAAATTTAATTATTTCATTGTGAAATAAGAAAATTTGAGTTTCATGTTTTAGTTGGGAGAGGCCCCCATTAGTGTTAGGGAATGACATTCATTTAAATATTTCCTCAAAAAATAAATAGATTACATTTTTCACATTTTAAAAATACATAAATAAAACAATAAGGAATTATTAATTATTTATAAACAACTAATATAAAAAATTATAACCGCGATATTAACAAGTTAATCCATTGAATATTTTTATTATCACTTTTAACCTCTTTGAATTTTCCTATTGATAGTTTTTTTACTTAAGTAAAAAATATTTTCATCATAATAAATAATATAGTTATTATTACAAAATATAAAGTATCTATTACCTATTTTATAATAATTTTTACAATATTGAAATTATGAATATGAAAAAAAAAATAATTTTTAAATAATAATAGTAAAATGTTTTAAAAACAACTATAGAGAATAATGAATCATATGTTCAAAAACATAAATCATAGGTTGAAAAATAATATAAATTATTATATTTTTATAATTACACATATTAAATAAAATATATCAAAAGGGATTTTAAATTTTCAATGTCATAATTATATATTAATAATGTTATAAATAACATAGTTTTTTTAAAATTTATATTCCACTCTTCACCCAAAAATGAAATATTTCATAATTATATCTAAACATTATCCTAAGATCATATGTTATTGATTATTATTTAATTGATGTCCATTTTTTCAAATTCATCTTCTAGAATTTAGGAATTGAACGTTTAATTAAAATAAAAATTATAATCAAAATTTATTTTTAAATGAAAAATATATTTTTTAAAACAAGTTGTACGTATACATAGTATCTATAAAACAATTATAAAATTTTTTATTAATCAAACTATATTATTATAAATTAAAATAATCATTCATGAATACTATTTTTAGTTTTTTTTATAATATTAAATGTAATGAAATTTATTATTTTAATTGGATAATGTTCTTTGAAGGAAATTAACTAAATGAATTTTTATAACATGGAATTTTATATATATATATATATCATAATTAATATACTATTATTTCTACTCTAAAAATTGATTTTTATTTTTAGTGTTAATTTTTTTTAAAATTAATCATATTAAGATTTTAGTTTAGTGATGTCTGTAGAGATACATTTATAGAAAAAAAATTTATGGAAAATACGATGTTAAATATCATGTCAAAAAAAATGGGTCTGGGGTTCCCTATCTGATATTCATACAAGATTTTGTTATTTTTTATGATATTTAATATAAATTTATATCAATTATAATTATATAAATATAGTGATAACCCCATATATTATTCATTGTATAGAGAAATATGATAAGTTTTGGTATTATTTTGATTATATTCATTTCATAGAAACTACATCCCCTTAGGAATATCAGAACGTTGATGTGGTTGTATAAAATTTTTAAATATGGTTTATCCACATAAAAACTATAGTTGAGTAACAAAATTATCTCTACTTAGTGCATGATGAGTGGGAATATGATTTCACATCGTGGTAGAAACTCAATTAATATATTTGTTAGTTGATTTAATTATCATTATGAACCATTTTTCTATATTTCAACACATTTTTGTAGTCTATTTATACATAATAAATGTATATATAAAATAATGAAAAAAATATAATCCATGTCATTTATATATTGTTTTAATTATATTATTTATTATTTATTCTTAATATAATTAAAATTTTATTTTTTATAAGATTGTTGATTGATGTATTCATAAAACTAAATTTCAAATATTCATATAATTATTTTAGCAATGAGAAATTGAGTTTGAAATTTATATATTATGAAATGAAATGACCCCCCAAAGAGAAACAAATTAATATTAGTTTATACTAATTTATTCATTTGGTTATTACTTGAAACTAAATCCAAATAAATTATTTATAATCAAATCTATGTTTTTTTCTAGCATCAACAATGGACCAAGAAGCTAGAAATTGGGTCTTATATGTGAAACATTAAACCAAAATTCATTGCATATTCCAAAAAATATTGTTTTGAAATGGACCAATAATTATAATATATATTTTAAATTATCCTATTTTTAAATTATGATAATTTTATTTAGTTTATTAGTCACATGGATGGTGTTTCTTTATCTATGGTGGATTTTAGTTATGATTAAAATGAAATATTATTTTGTAGACTATCTGGAATGAGAGGAGTTCAAGGTTGTATTATTTTCTAAAAAAAATCTTCTAAGTCATTAATCAAATATTTATAGTGAAATATTTGGTTATAATCAAAACAAGGATAAATTAGAATCCATATTAAAACAATATATCTGTAGGCATACAAGGTATATATTTGGTTTCATGCATAAAAACCGGAGTAAAATCGATTGTTTCATTAGAGTCTCAAATCCTTGTCAAAAAAATCTATTACCCAAAAAGACATTGAAATCTATGACAACAATTTACGGTGTTTAGTAAATGTATAAATAAAACCTCGAGAAATTAATTATTTTGGATATGGAAAAAATACTTTTTTTGATTCATGAATTACTAAATGATAAGTCACATTTCATGGAAAAAATGAAAATACCTATATATATCAAAAAAGTATGTGGATAAAATTTACCATTTTCATTAAAATATGTATCAAATGATTCATGAGTGGTATTATTGGAAAAAAATATAATGATTTTCACAATTGGAAGATGATTTTATCTATTTTGATATAGTAAATGAATTTCCTAACTAATTTTCCACCCACACATAATTATTTAAATTATTTTGGGTTTTTCAATTAGAAATATAAATTCCCAATAATAAATTCTAATGAATTTATTATTCACTAGAATCCTCCTAAACTAATTGTGAAAGGAATAGTTTATTATACCTATATTTTTTATACTGATCTTGATAATTAGGTTATTAAATGTACACTAATTCAATATTCTAGATCTAGGAATAAAATTTTAAATTACTTTTTATCATTTTCATTTTTATCATATAGGTTTGAAGAAAAGGTATAATAAAAAAATTAATATATGGATATTGAAAAATCTAGGATAAAATAAATATGACCATTTATTAGTAATAATATGTATGACTATAATCATATAATAATCTAATGGAAGGTAATTCATAATAACTAATTATTTTACTAGGGTTGATTTTGGAATATTATTGGGTATGGATTATATTTACCAAAATATATAACATTTCAATTATCGCTGGAATGTAATCTCATTCAAGTCCTCATTTCATTATATTATATAATATCAATGTATTAATGATCATCAAGAACCATTACATATATATATAAAATACTGGCCGAAATACATTATAATGAGGTTCTTATTGCTCAAATGATTCGAGATTAACTCAAAATTTGTGGCATTAAAATTTTATGGAAATATATATATATTTTTTAATGAACATACTAGTTATACCCTAGAGCTTGAGGTTGAATCTGGATTGAAAACGTAACTACAACTATTCATATTTATTTATTATTATATAGAATTGATCCTATTGAGTTTGTTGAGTTATAAAAGTAAAAACAAGAGAATATAGAAAATGGTTTTGTATTCATTATTCTTTACCATGGTTTACATCATCCTTATATGTCAAAAAAAGATTGACCAATGAATCATTTCATTGAGTACATTGTGATTAACATAATCATGTTATAGAAAAAATATCATCAACCATGTTATAATGAATTATTCGATCATGTAACATGATTTATGTACAAAAAAATTATTTTACTTTAATCTAGATATAATAAAATAAGGGTTAAATGGTTTATATTATCCTGACTGTTCTCTATAAGAAATACTGTGACCATGAATTTATTTGAAAAGATATGAGCTTAGTTATTATTTTTCATGGTTTATGGATATAATGAATTGTTTATTAGAGAGAACCTAAATATGTTTGATATTGTTTTCATATATTATACACATGAATATTCACATATAAAGGAATATAATGAATTCAATTTTCAAATATAATTAAATCCATTTATATAAGTTATACATAATATCAATTTTTTCATTTAAAAATTACATATATGTAAATTTTAATTCTTAGGGAAAGTACTAATAAGAATGGGAATATCTATAGGTCATTCAATGATGTATGGAATTAAAGTTTGTTCGAAAATAACCCTAGTAACATTTATCTATAATTTTCACCAATTAAGTGGAAGATATAATTGATTTTTGAGAAATTTATGGTGGTTATTTAATAAAATATCTCCACTAATAATGACAAGATTGATGTTTTATATGGAACATAAGTGAAAACCAATTCCAAGAATGATTGAAGTTAATGACCAATTCAACTATACATACATTACCATTTTTTGGAGAAGTGATGGTAATTTAATATGTCGATTCATTAAATAGTATAATATGTGTCTTAATGAAAAATTATAATTTAACTTATCACTCTAAATGTAAATAAAAATATTATGACAAAAATGGATGGAATATGATTTGGAGATAGAATTAAAAATAATTTCACTAATGATTTGGGTGAATTATCAATTTGGGGATATGTGTGATATACATTCATGTCATAAGATATTAAAATATATATTCAAAAATAATGAGATTGTTTTTTTAAGATATAGTTCATCCATATCAAGGACTATGAATACTCAATATACTACATTATAGAATTGGTAATAATTTTGGATGACTATATTAGTAGAAATGATTTTGATAACTTATATAGGATGAGGGTTGGAATAGACCCAATACTAATGTATTTTCAAAGGATGAACCATCATTTACTAAAGGTTTGGGGTAAATATTATTAATCCAAAATTAATAATAATCCATCTATCAAAATGAATATCAGTTAGGTTTATAATTATTATTAATAAATATTGAAAAAGTTATCGAATATTTTAGAGTTCCTCTTTGATAAATATAGAGTTATGAGGTATAGAACTTGGATATGTATTTCATAAAAACGAAACCTGAAGTTAGAATTTTGTTTATAACTAATATTTTTCATCCATATATATTAACCATAGAATCATCAAGATATATAAATATCTAATAGAATTTTTTTTATATATCATTGTATGAGATACTATTAAACAAAGATCTTAATTTTTGTTATGAACTATATTTAGGAAAAAAACTCTAAAGGTAAAATCATGCATGGTTGTTTCATTTTATTTCAATAAAAAAATATTTTTCACTTTACCAATTATATATGTTATACATAAGTTAAATAGTAAGCTTTATTGACGTTCCATTCTCATTTTTATTTAATATAGATCTAAGGATTACATTGTTGTTTTGGAAATTTCATCTATATGAATTCATTACTAATATATGTTTTCTCACTACATATTTCCCTTATATATATATTGTCTGTATAGATGAATAATTCAAAAATATTGGGGATATCATCAAATTATATTCAATGGATTTTAAAGGATGTTAGTTCAAAAAATTTCGTTGGTAGATTCCCCTTATAAAATAATCTTATTTTCTAACATATATATACATCCATATAAGGATATGTATTGTTGGAGACACACCACCTCAATATATTGGTATGATGTCGGTAGGTGTAGAACATGTCCAAAAAATTGTAGGGAATTTTTAAAACATTTTGATACTTATGAAAAAAAAATGTACAATAGATGTGTTATATAGATAATTTTGGAAAAGATCTACAGTTTGATGATAATGACAATGTGTTCATATAGGAATTTCTATATATGATGGAAATGGGTATTAGGAATAAAAGAAAGTAGATACCTTTGTATATTTGTTCCACCATGATACTTAGTAATATCTTGACTATATATTATCATATTACAGTCACTCTGGAACACTCTCATGTATATAACATGTTTCAAGAATCTCATTTAGGATGTAAATATCAGACCCATCTCACGCACTAAACTCATAAGATTGGAAACTGTAACATGTTCAATAACTTTTCAGACTAACTCATGGAGATTATAGATCAAATTGATAAATTGATGTATAAAATTTACAATCACCTAGTAAATGGTTTGGGTTGTAATCTCAATCTTTTTGATGCTATGTGAGATACATTGTATTTGATGAAAAATAAATTCTCCATTTATTTCACTATACAATATAATAAATTTCAATAATAAATTATTTTATGGTGGGTTGAATTTAACACCTAAAATTTTTATTATTAAATTCCACCTTAATGAAACAGTTTTTCAATTAGCTAGTTACGCAATAAACACAAAATAAATATGAACAACCCAATTTTTCATAATAATGTAATATCATTTTCAATGTAGTCATTGATTTTTTGGAAATATATATTTATAAACTCTTTGTTATGTATATATATAAATAAAATTAATAGTTATAAGATAAATTTTTTTAGTATGTAATATGTTCATATTCTTATTAAAACTTATCATTCATAGAAAATTACATAGTAGACATTGTTGGATTTTATTTTTTACAATAAAATGCTCTATTGGTTAAAATATTTTTTATACTAATATTTTTTTCCTTAATTTATACATTATTTTACATGAAAGTTTAATATGAATAGTAATAATCTACATATCCATTTTTATATCAATAACCATTTTCTATTTGGTTTCATATTTATTTTTTTATAATAAAATAAAATAGCACAGAGTGTTTATTTGGAATAGTGAATATAAATTCTGTATATAGAAAGTCAATATTATATTATAATGAGATTATGATATTTTTTAAAAAAATTTGAATAAATGAATATATTAAAAATTACTATTTTTAAAAAAATAACACAACATTATGAAATTACCATAGACTAAGTTGATAATAATTCCAATAATTTATTATTTGTCTTCAAAAGTATATATAAAAAGTTAAATTATTAATTTAAATAAATATTATTTTAAATTTATAAAACCCATGTTTACTCTTTTGAAACACATTTAATATTTATTTCAATGAAAAATATTTTTGAGATTTTTATTATAATAAAATATTTTCATGTGCGAATTCATTTTGGGATTTCTTTTAAAGATTAATAACCCATAATTGTGTAACAAAGAACAAAATTAAATTAAAATTATTAGAAATTAATTTATTATTTACATTTTTATATTTTTATAAATACAGTCTATAGATAATTATTTTTTACTGTTTTATATGTTAATATTAAAACTAATTTTTATCTCACATAAAAATAAAATCTAAATAAATATGGTTTTGTATTAAAAATAATTTGTTCAAAATTTGGTAAATTACTCATTTTATTTTTATGAATTAAATATTGATCAAAATTTTTAAAAATTTTATCAAAAGTAAAATAAAAAAATAGTAAAACTGAAAAATATGAAAAGAAATTACCCAAAATGATAGAATCTTTTTCACAAATGTATTTTTGTGGATTTCGCAAGTATTCCTCTTCCCTCTCATCAGTATTTTACATTATTATGACTATATGAATATTTAATAGTAACATTACATTAATTAAAATTTCAACAATGTCACATATCATTCTTATAGTAATGGCCAGCACCACCCACATGACTATACACCTCATCCAATCGAATCATTTAAATACCGACCCAATAAAATACCCACAACCACCTTCCATTTCATAGAAATCAATGTATTCTTTAATTAATACCTTTCCATGACATAGTCCAATTTAAAAATATATCCTTACAAGGAGTAAGGAAAATTTTATAACTACACATTTTTATTACACTACATTCTTTATCCATCATCCTCCTCTGAGGAAAATATTCCCATAATGACAGAATTACTTTTTTATCATAATTAAAAAGAAATATTATTATGTACATGGGATCAATATTTTAAATATATCACTCATCTATTTGAAAAACAAAAATGTCACTTTTATTACATGTAGACTTCTTACACCTAATATTGATGTCGTACAAATGTAATTACCTATATTCATGGATAGATAAAATGAGCTAGAATATGAGGAAATATAATATTTACAACACTTTTTAAAGTATCAAAATTATATAGTGTTCCATATCATCCTAAACATTAATGCCAACAAACATGTCAACTTCTTGTATATGTTAACTACCTATTTAATGATAGTAGAATATTAATTTAAATAAAATACCATTTTTTAAAAACTACATTAATATATTATTATACACCGTAAAATTTATATATAATCCTTATGATTATGTAATAATGCTATTACTTTAAATTAAAGACTTTATCAACCATACTCCCCTAAATATTTTATTGTTTTCTGGATTGGGTTAGTTTAAAGGTTTAGTTGTACAATGATATAATAATCATTCATGGATGACTATAAAAACAATACTAAATGTGTTATTAGAAATTAATGAGAAACTAATTTCTGGTTTATTTTTCTATAAAATATATTTTAATATTTATCTTTTCCTTATTGCACCACCATATGATAGATTAAATGTTATCAATAAGAGATCATCTTCGACTTCATCTATGTAGGTAATAAATTTAATATATATTATATAATACAATAAAATAATTAACCATTATAAAAAATATATTATACTACATATAATTATATAGGTATGAATTTTTAATTTTAAGTTATATTTTCATTAATTAATTTTATACATTTTTTTCGACAAATTTATTGTATAATAAAATAATACAATTATAAAGTTTTTATTAAAAACCATTATATAAGAGTAATAAAATTCCAATCAAATAAATACAATTGTATGATTGAAACATTCGTGTTTTCTATTATATATAGTGTTCATTATATTATTTACATTCATCAATATCTTAATATTAGTCTGTATACAATGAAAATTCATTAATTCCAATTGTGTAGTTTTTCATTTCAACACAACATATCTAATATCCATGGATTTTATTATGTCTCAATGTAATGTAAGTATATTAACAACCATACATATATACCCACATCAAAATAACATGAAATGGGACCAGGAATAGTAATTACTAAAGCGCATATATAGATTTATCTCACTTGAGAGGAGGTTTTTTAGAACTATAGAACACTATGAGTAAATTTTCAATGGAGTAATTTTATGTTTGACATTGAAACATGGTAAAATAATAAATCAATGATGAATAATTATGTTTATTTGTTAATGGGTTAATACACAAACCACATTTTGAGAATGAAATTATTTAAGGGTTAAATGTAAGACATGAGATACTAATATAATGAATTTAAAACTTCTTAAAATTTTTTATCTAAATTTCCATATTTTATTTCATATTAATTGTATAAAATATTTCAATAAACTCATAAAATGTGTAATTACATTTTAAAAAATAGATTTAAATAGTACTATTGAATATGTAACAAAATGGGGTTCCATTGTAACCATGTAATCTCGAGGACCATACTTAAGAAAAATGACATATATAAGATGTTTAATGTTATTATTATTAGAACAATAAAAATTGGAATGTAGATGACATACAAATTAATATAAATATATTAATGAAATTAGATAATAGAATGAATATTATATTTGATATAAAATTTTAATGTTTCAATCATACCATTCGAATTATACAATTGGAATATGAAAATTAGAATTTAAAAGATGGCGATATTAGCTTTGTAATTGTATTATTTTTTATACATGTATTTGGATAACAAAATGAATCAAAATTTGTACTTATAAAATAATTAATAAGTCAACATACATATTAATTAATGAATATTAATATAATTCAACACATAAAATAAGAATAAGTTTTTAAATATTATATAACCTAGTGTATTCCGACAAAAATTATCATTGTTTAATTATTAAGGATATTTTAGGATTCCAATATTAGGGAATTAGGTGTCAATAATTCCAAAAAAAATCCAATACATTACAAAACTAGACATATCTAATCAATTTTCATTTTATCACAATTAAAATATTATAATTAGAAACATGTTTTATTTTAATAAATAATCGTCATTACTATTGATATGACTCTTTATATGTCCATACTCTTCTATAAACCCATTGTATGTTTTTACAAACACTGATAAACATAAAAAAAATTGTGTGGGACATACATTAATGAATATATGTTAGTTTATTAAAATTAATTTAATTTCATAAAAAATTACATATTCAACATTATTTTTTAAGCGTATAAAATAAATCCTGTCTACGTGGAAAACACATATTTTTCTAATATAAATAACGTAAAACCGAATGAAAAAGTGTTGAAAACCTTACAGGAAACATAAGATATTATATTAATAATTTTACTTCAACCATGTCAAAAATGAATATAATCCTAATTGTGTACAAATGAGAAACCATATTTGTTAACTAACTTCATTATTCCAATGAAGATTAGACCATTTTCCAATGCATTGGACAGATTTATCCGGATAAAATATTCAAAATATTTTTCTTCAGATCGAATATTCCTAAAATATTTATTTGGATCAATCCCAATTCATCTATCTTTATCACGTACCCAATCAGTTAAAAACTTAATAATATTTCATTAATTTATCATAAAACCCCTGAAAACTGGTTTTTTATTGACATAAATACCTTTTATAGTTATTGAACTACCCATATCATTTAAACATCAATATTCTAAAAAATTCTTACTTCAAATGGAAATAATTTTTTCGATTTATGAATAAACAAATTCTGGTATTGAAATCCAAATAAAAAATGAAAATTCTAATAATGGAAAATTTATTTGATAACATATATGATAAATTAGATATTTCCTTCTTCCTTTTTGTCTAAATATTTTTAAAATTTTTCTATTTAAAAACAATTGAATGAAATTTATAATTTAAAAAACAATTCTCTTATAATTAATTTTGATCATTATAATTACAACCAAAAATTAATTTAATAATATAATCATGGTTGCATTTTTTTAGAAGAAATATTTCATAAATTTTATATTATTTTTCACTTTTTATTGTATCTTTCCTTGAGGCCAACACATCTCATAAATTCATAATATCCATGTATAATATACTTAGGATAACTATTTACATTTATAAGATCCTTTATCTTGATTAATATTCCTTTTATTTTATTCTCACTATGTAATATAATATTTATTAATGAACTATGGTTAGATATTATGTTTTGTTGATATCAGGTTCAAATGCCGAAAATGACTTTGTCATGTTTCACAAGGTCAAAGGGGCCACTGCTTCATATAACCTATAATAAAAATATATTATATAAAAATAATTTTCATTCCATAATTAAAATTATTTAATTGAGTCTTGAATTATGATATGAGAATTGATCTACGCAAAATTATTGAAATGGTAGGTTGTAAGTATGTAATAGTACTATTTCAATTATTAAACATACAATATGGAATAAAAGTAATAATTTTATTATCTATAAAAAACTATCATTATATATTAAATATCTAATTATTTAGTTATTTAAATATATATATATATATAATTTATTACATATGGTTTATGAAAATTTATCAATTTTCTATGTTGAGGTTGTAATCCTCAAATATAAATAAACACAATTTTCCCATATCAATGGATTCAAATGTAAGAATATAATTCATAAATAATATTTACATACTGATATTTTTTTAATGAATATAATATATACTAATTAAATATATATTTATAACCTTTGGTGATAAGGGTTTATGGATGACTAATTGCATCAGTTCACAAGGAAATATTTATCCATTAAAATAAATAATGAATTCATTTCCAATTTTATAGTAGATTGACATGGATATTTGTTGTGAAATTAATGTAAACAACTCTTAATGTATGAATGATATTGTTGTTGTTATATCATCCAATTTAATCTGTTTTTATAGAGTAATAATAATAAATAAAAACTAATATATATTTTTTAAATCCACCTCTCTTATTCCATCAACCTCTTTTGATTCACATATTATTCCCCCTATATTTAGAATTAATCCAAAAATAATAACTATAGAACATTATTATTGATCTTAGTAATAGAGTTTGGTATGTATCAGATGAAATGAAGCACAAAAATGCATGATAATAATAAAATATAAGTCTCTCCTTTCTTAGTGAGGGTAGGGGCACACTTTGAATTAACTGTAGTATTAAATTCATATATATTATCATCCTGGGAAATTTTACATTAAATTTATATAACTATAAAAAATGATTTTACTTGGCATAAATTATATTAGACTATAATTATCCGATATATTTTATATTATTTTTTAAACCATATCTCTTTGTTTTTACACCTCTTTAACAATATTATCAATTTCCATGATATCAATGTTTTTTACACTTAAAGAGTCAAAAAAATAAAATTATAGAAAAAATTACTCATATAATTGATATTATTAATATTTTCAAATATATCACATGAGAAATTTAAAATATAGAATTCTTATTAATATTAAATAATTTAATACAATATTATTTATTATAAAATATTATTAATGTGAAATTTGGAAACAGATAAAGTATTTCAATATACTATGCTTTTATCACATGAATGATTAATGAAAATTACACATATTAAATGATAAAGAGGATATATTATTGATTTTATCATAATAATTTTATATTAGTTTAGACAACATTATAAATATACATTTTGGTTTAATCCCTGGGCTATACAATTTTATCTGTAATCCTTGTAATGAATTTTTTCATTATTAATGTATTATAATTTTACTTATAAGATAATAATTGCTTTTCAAATAAATAAAAGATGAATTTTTATACGATTTATGATCAATATGTTTAACTTAATTGCTTTATGAATTTTAAATAATTTAATGAAATCATATTTAGTATAAAAAACCACTAATTTCAATAATTACAATTTTGAATCTATTAGTTTAGTTATAAATTATATAAAATAAATGAGCAATTGGTATGGAAAAATAACATTTCTATCATAACTAATTCTTTATATTGCTCAATAAAATTTAAGAGACACCAAAAATATCCCAAAACATTATATTTATTATTTTAAATATTATTTACTTCATTTTCCTAATACATTCACATGAACTATTTAGGAATCTTGTTAGCATTTATGGTAACTATGTGATCAGTAAAATTAAAAAATATACTATAATGAAAAAAAATTTAATTCAAATAACCATTTATAATAGACTATCATTTTTTCATATCCATTTCACAACATGTTATAGTTTTTAATATATGGAGTGTTATGTATTTTTAAAATTAATTAACATAATATATATGTTAAAATTAATGCCATTTGGTATGTGTTGGTCATATTTTTTTAATATTAGGTTGTTAACAACCTAATAATCATATCAAATAAAAATAAGATAACTTTTATAGAGAATTTTAGTGTAATAAATAATCATCTATTATAGTATGTTAATTAATTTTTAAAAAAACATTAATACAAATTTTATTTTTTTTACAAGGGAATGAATAATTTTTTGTTAAGATGAATAAAAATTTTGATAATACATGTCCATAATAATAATAAAATGTTTTTTTTAAATTTTCCAATCGGAATAAGATATTATGAATAATAATATTTTTATTATTTAACTATTATAATTATTATATTTAAAATTTTGATATAATATGTTTAATTAAAAATCTATTTATTATATATATATGTGATATAATGATAAAATAATGTGGCTTTAAAAGGGATATTTTCTAAAAAATAGTATTTGAAATTCATCATGTTTCTCTATTTTAATTACAATACATAATCTCTTATAATGAATTATTTAAATTAAATTTAAATATTACATATAAAAATATATGAAATCAATTCAAAATAATGATGATTGCTATTAATATATTTATCTTAAGAATATCTTATACTATAAAAATGAATTTATTGAAAAAATGTTTATCGTTGAATTTTACAGCATTTTTTTAAATTTAAATTCCACCATTTATATGAATTTAATATTAAAAATTGATTATATATTTGGAATCACTATAATTAATAATCATTAATAATTTTAATTACATTTTTATACATAATGAATATTAATAACAGTTACAATTGGTCACCACCATTAATGTCAATATGGGTTTACCATGGGTTATTCTTAAAATATAATGGTAAATAGTACAAAAACATTATCATTCACAAAATTAGAATATTTTATTTCTAACATAACCATATTAGTATAGAATATGTTTCATTTAGGATACATTTTTTAAAAATTGTTACCTAATGGACTTATAAAGCATTGAATAATTACAAGTGTGTTACTCACCTAAGTTATAAAAGTACATCTTGTACACTCACATATTAAAAAGTCTCAATCCATTTATCTTGACCAATAACTACGAAATTATATCCATAAAATTTAAATCTATGTTATTTAGGGTCTATTCATCCCAAAATAACAACCCTACTATCCTTATTAAGAGATCCAAATGAGATTTCTCTAAGAGAATATAATCATCTTTGTCACGACCCCCTCCCCACAATGTGTGCCCCTCCTGGGCCAAAAATTTGAGAAGGGAGATAATGACCCTCGAGTCTCACCTCTAGTAGGCCTCAGGTTCGTGACTCTCACCAAGGGTATAATAAAAACCCATATTGGAGGCATTATACTCTTAATGAACACATGAGGAAGAGAGAGATAAGATAGACACCAACCAACTCCAACTCAACGAGTAAGATGAAAGAAATCCCAAGTCCATATATGTAATGTCATGAAAAAGGACTACAACAGATAGGGGAAAACAGCAAGTACCCAAAATAAAGTAAAAACAGCATCAACCACAAGCTCGAACAGCTCCTGCAACCCCATGCTAGTAAAAATCAGCCTGATCTCCAACCTGCTCCACGCGACCTGAAAAATAGATTATATATACATAGGGTGAGTTTAATAGTATACTCCGTAGGATCCTCCCCGAATCCTCTCATGCCAATGTATATAAATCATGATAAAGATCACTGAATAACAAGTGAAACTAACTCGTCACATAAACAGGTATACTAAGTTCCCAACCTCATCAGGGATACTCTCACCAATTAACGCATACAAGAATATGTCATATAATAAAGAATACCAAGGGTACCCTGCTACTACTTCCCAACTGGTTTTCCGCTTTGCCCCAACATCTCATGTCCAGAGAATCTCTCTCCAAGAAGGATTTCCCGTAGACACCTGGGCAATGCACCACAACATGCACCTCATGCAACAAAACCACCACGACTATGTATGAAAACTAACCATGTAGATTCTAGGAAAAACCACAACACTAATAATGTGTATCATACATGGGGTATTATACCTCAAGACATTATATCACACCCACTGAGTAAGGATCCTCAAGCCATAAAAGCCTATAAACGTTACACCTATAGTAGTCCATAGGATACTATATCCAGAATATATATGGGCGAATAACCACAAGCCATTACAGCCCTCTACACACATTTATGGGGAAAATTAACCGTTGTGACTACTAGCACAAGTAAATACAAATGGAATAGTGCAGGGCCAAAGGGGGTAGTCAGCCATTCATCCTCTCATTAGAATGTTGTGGAAAACACCCCAGGTATCAGAGTCCCCGAGGTGTCAGTTGACCTTACTGACAGGGTGGAGTAGCGTATAGAAACACAAAAAGTACATAATATACTATATCTCACAAACACTCTATGGGAATAACCTATTATTAGACACAACTGCAACTAACGTCTCTCAGACTCCAGGAAGGTACTTCTAAGACTAGTTATCCTACTATCACAAAACCACTTAAAGAGCTTTAATAAATTATTTCATTACCTTTTTATTAGTTTCACTTAATGTTAATTAATTCTTTAATGATTAATTAACCAATGAAAATTCCTAATTAAATTTCATTAGCATCACTCCCAAAGTCCATTGTCCCTTTAATATTACAACCACGTCATTATGTTCAATCAATATCCAACCCCATGATTTAACACCATTTATTCAAATATTCATTAAAGAATTAAATTCCCATATTCCTAGGCATTTTAGAAAATCATTCTATCCTACTAAAAACAAGGGTGATCAATACGATGAGTAGATTTACTACCTGTCGAGTCTTTTCCACCTATAGCAAGAGTGTAGACCCAACCTTACTTGAGAAGTTAAACACGGATTGAATATGGAATACCCCGTGCATCTTTGCCTCATTCACAAGAAGGGTAAGCAAGGCCAGGTGCCTTGAGTAGTGGGGATAAGTAAAGCAGATAAACTACCAAAAAGAAACCGCAAGCATCCAATAATCACATCCATCCCATTACATCATCGCTGGTGTCCTCGTAGACATCATCATGCATAAACAGATGCATCTCACCACTCTAGGGATCATCTGCTTCCACAACCAAAATTCTCCCTCCCCCCACATATCACAATAGCCATATATGCTCACATCACTGCACAAGCAGCAGGAAAAAAATAATCACCTAAATTGGGATATTGGGCCTTTAACAATCAAGATGGTAATTCAGAATCCTTCAAGGAATTATCCAAAAACCAGTTCTTTACTCCATCTTGAATTAACATATTTATTATTCATAGGTTTTAAAATTCGGGAAACCTAATCAGTAAGCTATCCCAAATAATTAAACGTGCTTACTACACCATTTTGATTAACATCAAATTACAACAAGAACCAGATTTGTTTACATTCCTCTTTATTTTTGACCAAACTATTATTAATTAATTCTAGTTTACATTCTATACCAATTTCTGATATGAACGAACAGTTATACGAAGCAAGGATAAATAACACACTACCTAGAAAAACAATAGGCAATAACATACGATAAATATCAATTTATTTATCCTGTTAAAATATTTAAAATGTCAATTCCATTGTAATCTAGTGGGATTAAACATGCTAACAATATAGTTTCACATAAAAATAAAAGAGAAGAAATGAATCCAGTACCTTAAATAGATTTGGATATTCTTTATCCACCCAACGGGTCATGATTCTCCTCTCGCGCCAACTGCATATACCCAAGGATGCCAAGGTATGACCGCACCAACCAAAACCCAAGGAAAATATATTATAAGTATGGATATTTCATGAAATTATATATAAAGGATAAACAGTAGAAGGTGAACACTAAAAGAACGACAATAACATATACCTTATATCAAAGATTGATCGATACTGCTTGGTTTTATCCAACTAGAGAGAAACCAATCCAAGGAGGAATGCTTGATTGTGCATCTAATATGAGAAGGAATGTGACATTCCATCATCTAACTCCTTAGAACAAGGAAAAAGAAATAGGTAGTAATATATCCCTTCCCTTTAAAAGTTTTAACAGGGCGACAGTTTAATATTCGCTTAATTTATCATTAAATGTTGATCGCATTAACCCACACGGATTGACCAAGTAAAAACATCCAGAGAAATATGAATAATTATTATAGGATTTATGGACTTTTAATTGGCCTTAATAGTCTTTAAAATGAGTCTTTAAAAGAATTTTACGTCAAAGGAAACGTCAAAGGGGTCAAATTTTAAGAAGCTGTAAACACTGTTCATGAACCTCACCGATGTAACACTATTCAATGAACCTCACCGATAAAACAATGTTCAATAAACCTCACTGATTGAACACAGTTCACTGAACCTCACCGATAGAACACTGTTCACTGAACATCATAGATAGAACACAGTTCATTGAACATCACCGATAGAACACTGTTCACTGAACCTCACCAATAGAAAACTGTTCTCTGAATCTCACCGACAGAATACTGTTCACTGAACATCACCGAAAGAACACTATTCATTGAACCTCACTGATAGAGCATTGTCCACTGAACCTCACTGATATAAAAATATTCACCAAACCTCAATGATAGAACACTTTTCACTGAACCTCAACGAGTTAACACTATTCATGAAACACACTGACCGAACATTGTTCACTGAACCTCACCGATAGAACACTGTTCACTGAACTCAAAATTTGGCAAATGAAATAGGGGTAACCATTAGAGGTTATCGAATGAGAGGTTACTGTTAGTGTTTACCGATAGAACTGTTCACCAATGGAACTATTCACAGAATTGGAAATTTGGAAAAGGAAAGAGAGGTTACCGTTAGAGGTTAACGATATGACTGTTCACTAGTGCAACTATTCATAGAAGGTTACCGATGACAGTATTCACTTAAGGTCATCGATGCACTGTTCACAGAGGGTTACTGTTTCACTGTTGAAAACTGACTACAATTGGAACTGTTCACCGAACATGAACATTGGAAAAGTGTTTGGGATAAGTCCCCTTCAACTCTCAGAACAACTAAAACACCATATTTTCACTAGGATTGGACCAAAGATGTTCATGCCATTACATCAGACACCTTTCAAAACATTCTCATCTCTGAGAATTCAAAACCCACCTATATTGAAAACAAAATGCGGTCCAAACAACCACACATAAAGATATCTCTCAAAAAAGGGCAATCCACAAAAGCAACAAAAGGAATCCATCTCATAAACATGAATGGTTTTTAATGACAAGGGTTACATTGACTCATCAAAAGACTAAAACATCAAAAAACTCATGGAACAGAGCATGTATATATGACTCATGTTCCCATGTACACTCTTTCAGGCCACCATGTCTCCACAAGACACGAACCAAGGGGAATTAATGCTCACTCAACAACTTCTCCTTGAGGTATTGATCTTCACCGGTCGCTCCTCAACACTTGCATCATCATCAACATCGATCTCTCCCTAATTGATTATGTGAGAGTCATCATGAAGATAACGACAAAGCTCTGGTACCTATAAAACATCATGTATCTGAATAATCTATGGGGGAAGTACTACTCGATATGCCACAACACCAATATGAGATAACACCTCGAGTGGCCCAAAAAAGTAGGGATAAAGATTACACCTGTGACCAAACCATCACAGCCCACGATGGGGAGTCACCTTCAGAAACAGATAATCCCCAACATCAAACTCAAAGGGATTCCTCCTTTGATCGGTTTATTGTTTTTGACGATCATGAATTGTCTTCATCCTCTCACGAATCTCTTGAACCATCTCTGTTGTATTCTACACTACTTCCATTCGGAGAATTGCTGACTCTCTGACCTCACTCTAGCCCAACTGAGAATGGAATGGTCGGCCATACAAAGATTCAAAAGGTGACATACTGATGGAGGAGTGAAAAGTATTATTGTAAGATAACTCATCCAAGGGTATGTTCTTCATCCACGAACCTCCAAAACCATGAACACAATAGCGTAACATGTCTTCAATATTATAGATGGGTTTCTATGTCTGACGGTACTTTTGAGGATTAAAAGAAGTGCTAAGGAATAGTAGAGAACATAAAAAATGGTGGAGACCTCTCCAAACCTTGGAGGTAAAATGAGGATATCAATCATAAATGACCATCCTAGGGACTCCATGAAGTCTCACCACCTCCTCTAGATACTGCATTGACAGAACATCCACTGAGCTCGACTCCTTGATTTCTATGAAGTGGGACTATTTTTTTAAACGATCCACTACCAAAAAAATAGCATAATGTCCTCCAAGAGCTTGAGGTAAACCAGTAAAAAAGTCCATTGAGATTTCCTCACACATCCACTGTGGAAACCTTTTTGGCAGGATAAGACCCTCAGGAACATGGTTTTCAGCGTTCACCTTCTGGTAGACCAAACAACGAGACCCAAACCCTGCAACCACACGCTTCAACCTCAGCCACAAAAAATGGCTCCCCAAGGCTCAGAATATCTTTTTCACGCCTGGATGCACCGCTAAAGGTGAACTATTATACTCTCGGAGAACCATCTCATGCATCTTCAAAGGAACAAAAAGCCTTCCATGATATAAAACTCAGTGTTGTTCATCCTTAGTGCAACCATCAGGGGCCTCACCACAAAAAACTTAGTCTCTCTAGACCTCCACCTCATGATCCCCCAACTGGGAGTCTTCCACATTTTTCATCTAGGATGACTGTACCAGCATCTGATAAAGACAACATCTACATGAAATTTCCCAAATATCAATACACAATGCTAGCATATATTCAATTACTCTCCAGGAATCACCGTATTCACGCAAAGTAGCACTACGTGACTTTCGACTCAGCGCATCGGCTACAACATTACCTTTTTTAGGTGTATATGATATCTTGAAGTCATATTACTATAATAACTCCATCCACCAACACTGTCGTATGTTCAAGTCACGTTGGGAGAAAACAAACCTAAAAAACTTATTATTGGGGAAAACCACAAAGCGCTCACCAATGAGGTAATGTCTCTACAACCATAGATAAAACACCATAGCTGCCATCTCAAGGTCATGGGTGGCATAGTTACATTCATGGGGATGCAACTACTGATACCTATATGTAACAAATGACCTCTGCTGCATAAAAACATAGCCTAACCCTGGATGTGAAGTGTCACAGAAAACATCAAACTGAACTCCCTCTGCAGGAACACAAAGAAATAGAGCACTTAAAAACATCTCCTCTAGATACTCGAAAGATTACTGACACTGATCAACCCATATGAATGTCTGATCCATCCTGGTAAAACTTGTTAGAGGAGTCAAAACTCGTGAGAAATTGGATACTAACCTCCTGTAGTATCCTGCGATACCAAGGAAACTTCTCACCCCTGACACTGTCTTGTGGGATTCCAAAGACACAACTGATTCTATATTTGATGGATCCACATCTACTCACTGTTGGGAAAAAATGTTCCCCATGAAATAGACTTTTCTAGACCGAAAATAAAACTTTGAAAACATCTCAAATATCTGATGTTGAGGAAGATCTCCCAAAACGGCATGTAGATGCTCTGCATGCTCCTCCTCAGATCTATAGTACAAAAGGATGTCATCGATAAAAACTACCAAGAAAATGTCTAGGAACTGAATGATCATAGAATTCATTAATCCCATGAATAAAACTGAAGAATTCTTCACACAAAATGGCATTACAACAAACTCATAATACCCATGACAACAACAGAACGTAGTCTTCAAGATATTCTCATTATTCACATGCATCTGATTATATCCTGTCCGCAAGTGAATATTTGAGTACCAACTTTCACCCATCAGTTTATCGAATAAATCATCAATCCACAACAGAGGATATAGATTCTTTATTGTCACTTTGTTTATGAAATGATAATTGACACACAACTAAAACCTGTTGTCAGCCTTCATCACGAACAAAACTAGTTCACCCTATGACAACACACTTGGACGAACAAAAACACATGATAACATACCATCAAGCTGTATACATAGATCTTGTAACTCAAAAGGGACCATCCTATATGTAGAAATAGAGATAGGAGATTCTCATGGTTGTAGCTCGATCCCAAACATGATCTCTCATCGAGGGGGTAATGCTACAACCACATTTGGAAAGACAGCATGGTACTCTTCTACGACCCAAGGAAACACCAACTACTGATCCTCCTAAGAACTCAGAATCGTCTCACCCATCAGGGATGATAAGGACAGAACGTGCCTATGACCCATCTGAGGATATTGCTCTCCAACTAACACCACTAGATCTCCATCCACACTAATGAAAAAGAACATCATCATGAAGCAATACACGATAGCCTACACGGAATACAACCAATCCATTCCAAGGATTAAATCATATGGTTGTATTCGTAAACATAGAAAATCTACCATATTGTGGTGTTTCCCCAACACTAGCTCATAGTTTCATCATACTTCAAACAAGTCTGCCCAACCTTCAACAGACGTAGTCAACACCAAGGGCACTGGATGCCTCTCTACCTTAAGACCCAAAGCAATGACAAGTGTAGGTGATATGAATTATTGTTTCACTCCTAAATCAAACAAGGCATACACCAACGTAGAAAACAAGAATAGGGTACCTCGAACGACATCTGGTTCTCCTGGAGCTGGCAACGCTGGAGCATGAAGCTGACCAAGACCTCCTCCACGACCTCTCTGACCCTGATGATGACCACCACCGCGACCGCTCTCTTCTATCTGAGGAAAGGGGGCATCATGGGGTTGTACTCTACATGCCCCATCTTCCATCTGCTGATCTAAATATAGTGAAACCTACTGCTGCTACCTCGACTGGTACTTCGTCGATGGAGGAACCAAGAGCATATAACCTGGAGCATGATGACTGCTCTGAAAGGTTGGTCACTCCCGCTGCTTATGACCATGACCACCACAAGAAAAACAAGCATCTGATCCCTTGGCATAGGCCTGAGACTTGTTGCCTCTCGAGAAACGAGATGTGAAGGGATGGTACCTACCCCCGACTGAACGAAAACTCTTCTACCCTGAAAATTTGGAACCCTAGACCACAACTCTAATTCATGAGGAATCACGACGATTCCCCTATCATGATTATCTGGTCCTGGCCAATGTCCTCTCGACAACCTCTACCCTCGCCAACACCTCAATATATGTTTTCAGCATAAATGGGGTGATCTGGCACTGGATCTCTAGATTCAAAACCTCCTCGAAATTCCATGCCCTAGCCTCCTAATCTGGTAGCAGATCTGAAGCATATCGTAAAAGGTTCTTGAAACCGATTCCAAACTCTCGAACAATGGATCTCCCTGGTCGAAGGGTATGAATCTCTTGGTGAATGAACGCCTTCGCAGTTGAATAATGAAACATGACTCTAAACATGTCCCGAAACTCCTCCCATGAGATAGTTGACTCCTCACAATCCCCTAGGAACAAGAACCACTACTGCGTCGTTGCTTCACCCAGCATCGTCACAACCTAGGACACTTAGTGCTCGTTATGAGCATAGATTGAACTGAAGCATATCTCTTTCTCCAACAACGAGTCTTTCATGACTGAATCTAAAACAGAATCCTCATACATCTGTAGACTCTGGTGCTGACACTCTATGATTTTATTCCTCCAAGTGTCTTTATCGCCAACCTCTACCCTGCGACAATCTGCTGGAATAGCCTTATGAACATTTTCTGTGCAAACCTAACGACGACATCAACCTGGACCAATACCTGTAAAATAACAAACTGTTAGAGTTCCTAAACCTAGAATACAGAAGGCTCAACATTAATTAATTAATTGTTTTATTTTATTCATTTTAGGTTAACCTATCCAATGTTTTACCCATTCAAACATAGGCGCAAATAAGAATGATGCATGATCCTTTCCTAGATCTCTACCCTGCAACTTTTATCATCATGTTTAGAATTCATTGTAAACATAAAGGTCTTTACATCAGATCATAAGGGGTCATAAATGACTATGTCTCCACCAGTATCTAGTGTTTACCTCACTTTGTAAACATGAATGACATCTTTGCCCGGCCTACCAATGCAACCACACCTTTGATTAACTCCAAACAACATTCTATCCCCAAACCAGACCTATGATACAACTCTTTCATGACACCCTACCCACAAAGTATACCCCTCCTGGGCTAGCAATATGAGAAGGGATATAATGACCCCCCGAGTCCTGCCTCCAGTAGGACCAAGGTTGGTGACTAGCACCAAGGGTATAGTAAACACACTAATAAGAGACATTATCCTCTATGAGAACACATGCAGAAGAGAGATATAAGATACAGACCAACCAACTCCAACTCTACCAGTAAGAAGAATGAAATGCCAAGTGCACATATGTAATGTCATGAAAAAGTACTATAACTGAATAAGGAAAATCACCAGTACCTAATAGAAAGTAAAAACAACATCAACCACAAGCCCGAAGAGCTCCTGCAACCCCAAGCTAGTAAAGACCAGCCTAATCTCCAACATGCTCCATGTGACCAGAAAAAGGTCTATATGTACATAGGGTGAGTATAAAAGTGTACTCAGTAAGATCCTACCTGAAGTCTCTCGTGGCAATGTAAATAAATCATGCTAATGCACTATGAACAACAAGTGAAACTAACTCGTCACCTAAACAAGTATACTATATTCCCAACCTCACCTGAGATACTCTCACAAATAACAAATAAAAGAATATATCATATAGTAATGAAAATAAGGGGTACCCTGCTACTACTTCCACCCTAGTTTTCTGTTTAGACCCAACGTTGCACGTCCTGAGCATCTATCTCCAAAAAGGTTTGCCCGCAGACACCTGGGCGAAGCACTACAACATGCACCACGTGCAACAAAACCACCATGTCAACATAAGAAAAGTAACTAGCTACTTTCTAGGAGCAACCACAGCCCACATAACATGTATCATACATCAGGTATTATACCTCAAGCCATTACAACCCAAACACCAAGTAAGGATCATCAAGCCATCATAGCATATACACGTTACACCTATAGTAGTCCATAAGATACTATATCCAGAATATATGTGTGTGAATAACCAAAAGCCATCAAAGCCCTCTACGCACATATATGGAGAAAAATAACTATTGTGCCTACCTGTACAAGTAACTACCAAGAGAAGAGAGAGGGGCTAAAAGGGGTAGTCCGTCGTTCATCCTCCCACCGAAATGTTGGGGAAAACACAATTACACACCGAAATTTTGTGAACAATATTCTTTTAATTTAATTCATATCATGTGTTGTACACTACACCAATATTATCTTGCAGTATACACAACACCATATAAGCTTGTAGTATAGTTAAACAATATACCTGGCATGTGATACACGCAGGAGCGACCTTCCTCAATTTATTTGGTGGTACGCAAAACCGGGATTCACAACGATATATTGTTATAATATTATTATGAACTAGGCATTATGAAAATTATTAACTAACTTTTGATTATTATAACATTATTATTCATCTTATAGATTTTCTGGAATAGGGTATGAGAACAAAATAAATTTTTCAGGTAAAATACGTATTTTTTTATATAAAATGTACTTTTGCCTCCTTTTGGTGGTGCACACACATTAAATCTAGTTTTTAACATGTTTAAAAGTTCAATTTGAAAAAATAAAATTATTATTTGGATTCAGGATATTAAAACTTTCTTTGGATATATTTTTCATATTATTCTAATAACTTTCATATTTTAATGATTAGTAAAAACACATGTTATTTTGATTAAAAATAACTTTTTTCTTCGTAATAATTTATATATTTAAAATATAATTTATAATAATTTTAATGTCTAAATAGAAAATATTTTTACCATTTAATATAATGTACATCATTATCATTGATTTTACATTGAATTCCGAGGTAAAATCATTTCAATCTTTTGCAATGTTTTAATTTTTAAATCTCATTTTCTTAACAACGAGATTAATTTTAAAATAATTTCTGCAGCTTTTGTGATTTGAATTTGGAAAAATTGATTCCATAATTTGAATCAGTAGGTCCAAGTTATGTTAATAGGATTATTTTTATTTTTCAGCATTGTAAAAAGTAACTATGGTAAATTTTATTTACCCTAGTTAAAGGTAAATCGGGTAATTAATGGTAAATATAATTTTATAAAATTTACCTAGAACTTGTTTAATATAATTAGATGATTATATTTCATCAAAAGTCATATTTGGGTAGAAATGGAATCCATTTGAACCCACTTGGATGTGATTATAACCTTTACTTTAATTTATTTTAAAGTAAGTGAAATATGTCTCACTAAAACCTTAATAGATAATGTATTTTTAATATAAGGTTATTCAGAATATAAATTCTATTATAAATAGTCATTTGAATGATAAAATATTTTTCCTTTTTATGGTAATATATTTGTAATTTTTAAGAGATATTTAATTACCTTAATATCTTATACATTGATGATGGAGAAATTATTTATTTAGTGACAAATCAGTAATCTAGTTTTTATTAAAATAATAATACCCATTAAATGGCCCAAAAACCCGACCAAAACATATTGTTCGTATATATCTAAACCATAAACATCTAATGGTATAATTTTTGACCATTTGGAGCTTTATAAAATTGATTAGGACATTTATATTATTTTATAATAAATGATGTCAAAGATGTCAACTTCATAATTTAATAAATATAACAATTTAAATGTTATCATTTTAAGATGATAAATTCAAGATAAAATATTATTATTAACTTTATTATATTTATATTCATCATAGGATTTTATTTTAAATTTTTATTCAACAAATAATTACATTAAATAATTATACAAAAATGTTGTGGTAATTATTTTATTAAGAAAAATACCAAATTAATGATTTTAAAAATATTAAAATAAATAATATATGAAAAAATTAATGTTCTCCATGAATTTTTTATATTCATATTAAATTTTAGAGAATATATTAAATATATTTGTTCAAACATAGATTCTGTGTGGTTTTTATTTAAATTCAAATAAATGAATTGTGTCAAAATTGGTACTTTTTTTATTTTATAAAACTACCATATTATTTAATTGTTTAAAATTAAGAAAAATATTTAAAAATTATAAAATAAAATTTGTATGGTCTAAAATTTCATAAATTATCTAATTATTGACAATTAACAACACGTTTGTAATAATATCAATTTTAAATTTAGAATATTAATAGCACAAATAAAATTAAATAGATTAAATAAGGATAAATCAAGTTGATAAAGTTTATGATAAATTACCAACATGTATAAATCATTTTGGTTTATGAGACTAAAACCTTATCTAATCTAATATTCATATTTTTGTCATTTTTTTCGGTTTTTAAGTGGTGTTTGAGTTTATTAGAAATTAATAATTTATAGGTTTCAAAAGGATCCCCTCAGTTCCCTTATAAAAGGGAACCTCCTCCCTATCCTCTTCACAAAATGTTGAGCCATCATGCACAGCCAAACCCTAACCATTACACTTCTCAACTTCTCTAGTAACAGTATAGAGTTTCCGGTCTTCTCAAAAGACCATCTCTAGTCCTTTAATTAGATGTTTAAAGGAGGTGCGTCGAAGAAGAGTTAATCTCTTCTACCGATTCATTCAAGTTTATTTATTATTCACATTGTCTCATTACAAAGTAATTAAATAATTATCATTAATAAAATAATATGATATTATAAATATGAAACATACCCATTTCTCCTTCTATCCATCCTACGGAAAACGAAATCACCGCGCGTTCGTACGTACGGAATACCCTCTCCACACCGTGGTGTAATCAATTTTTCCACCACCACCACACTTGGATGGATATAATGTTGTAAATAAGAAATATATATGGTTATTTTAACATAATACAGATTATGAGATATTATATTATCCACTCAAATTATATTCAATAATAATGGGAACAATATCATCGCTCTTACGTACGTACGGATTACCATCTCCATGACGTGATGAGATTCATTCTCAATGTTAACCATTCCAGAATGATTATAAAGTATGTATAATAAATAATAATGAATGAAATGAAATAATAATGATACTATATTGATGTACATATATGTTTCAATTACTTAATTCCATTCAATTCAATAAGTAAACAAATACAGCGTTCAAGAGTACGTATGACCTATCATCTCCATGAACATTGTATTTCTTTCCATTTATCTATATATCATATATATTATATATAAATCATGTTTTGCATTCTAAAATAAGGTAAATTAGGAAATAATTAATAATATCAAGAAGAACAAGTCCAAACACGTACGATAAATGAAAAGATTTTATCCACAATGCTGCGTTATCATGGAATTGACAAAAGAACAGGTAATATAAAGTAATAAGTGAATCATATATGATATCATAAATATTATTATGGTTCTGTAACAAGTTAATAATATGTCTAAACCAATTATACAGAAGTTTTGGACATGTATGAATGAAATTGGACCTAAGGTAAGGGGTAATTTATCAAATCTCATTTTTATCTGTGATTGCGTATTCATATGTATTTATTGTGGTTATATTTTTCATCAATGTCCATAAAAATGTTTTTCATAAAGTGTTTAATAATATTACTTGTTTCTTTTAAGTCATTTTTACCCCTCTGTGAATTTTTCTTTCTATTGTGGAATGAATCTTTCTTTTCATTACCATACGTTTTAAATTTTGACTTTTCCGTTAAAAGTAAAAGGAAAATGTTTTTTTAGCTTCTATGGAACGAATGGATTTTTACGGACTCATAACGCCTAATTTACGTAGAGATTCCTCTTAAAAATTTCATAATTATTTTCAACAAAATCTTTTTAATTTAAAATTGAATGGCATTTTTTTAATGGAAAATTATTTTGTAGAAGAAAGGATATTTTCCTTGAGAATTCATTTCAAGTGTTTTGTCAAAACTATTTTCCATATAAGATGAAATTTTTTAGTATGATTATGATTCAAGTATAAAGGTTCTATTATTTAAATGTTTTGATTCATCTTATGATGAAATGATATCAATTGGTTTTATATGGATTATGTTAATATTGGATGATATTTATGAAACCCATTTTATTTTTTGGGTTATGATGAATGAATTATGTTTATTTTTTGGAACAAGTAGGAATGATTTCATTATGAGATCGGTGGGACCATTAAATCCATCCAATTTATTGGGTGAAGGTTTATATCTCATTATATAACCATGTATGGAACGACAATTAAAATATGGTTATGTAATACAGGGCTGGAACGATAAGTAAACCCGGTTGAGTAATGGACTTTGTCCACTGTGATGGTCTTGGAAGAAATTTCTTTGGCTATAGTGGAAATCATAACATGTGATTAATGGATTATAGAATTATATGTTTTATTCCCATGCTAGTATATCATTATTAATGTTCCTTTATGATATATGCATTATGTAATGCCATGTTGTATGCCATTGCTTATGATTTTGATGTTTTGATTTTATGCTCATGTTTTTACATTCAAATGTTTATGGATTGTTTTACATTCTACATGTTTACCCTTACTGAGCATTTTATCTCACCCTTTTTATGTTTTCTTTTCCACAGTATATAAATTATAGTTTTAGGTAAACAAAAATAGGATGATCTTTATGGGAGATGTTGAAGAACATTCAGAATGATTAGAAGATTTTGTTTCGAGATTCTAAAGACACTAAACTAATACAGTCATTGGGAATTTTTTTGTAATGTATTATGTTTTTTGCAAATGTAATGTAATATCCAAGAATTTCAAGATTTGGGTCTCTACAGCTGGTATCAGAGCGAAGGATTAGTCAACCCGTTGAAACTAGGATGTTAAAACTTTAGTGAGATCCCTAGAGATATTTCTAATTTATGTCTAGGGATGTCTATAAGGGTATGTATAAGTATAGGATATAGTCCTAGGATTACAGCAACAATCATAGAATTAATACTCATATGTTAGATATTAAATATACTCCACCTTTATTATGTTGTTTTCCTAACATTATTTTTGCCTCTTACAGTTTTCTTTTTGTGTTTTAAACGATGGATAGAACCTGAAAGAACTCTGTTGAACAATGTAATGGGAAATGAAATAATTTTCCACCTTAACAAACCAATGTAATGTGAGATGGAGTAAGAAATATTATTTCTATACTTACACATGCTATGAATTATTCTGGAATTATGAATGATCAAGGAATGGAACAATATTCTATTGAGTCCTTCATGAGGAAACACCCACCTTCTTTCAGTGGGTCTTCTGATACACTTGTTGCTGAACAATGGATCAATTCTGTTGAGATGATATTTTCCATATATCGATGTTCGGAACATGAGAAGGTCATTCTGGTTGATTACCATTTTAAGGTGAAGCAGACTAGTGGAGGACTCTAATTAAGAATACAAGGCCCCAAGGTGAAATTGAATCCATGGAATGGGATAAGTTCAAGAACTTGTTTTCCAATAAGTACATTTATATTATTCTTCAAAAAAAGATGGAAGAGGTGTTCCTCGAGCTTATGAAAAAGGATGATGAATCTGTTGGTATATACGAGGCAAATATTACAAGGATTTCATGGTATGCATCTGGTTTTTTCATCCAACCTGAATGTAACGTTGATCAATTCTTCAGTGGATAAAAACCAAGTCTTCGAAGGGCATTACCTATAAGAGACATCAGTATCTATGAAGAAATTGTGTGTTGGGATATCAATATAGAACTGTAAGTTGGTGTTACATAACCATATCATGGTTTTGACAAGTAATGAAAGATGGATTTGAAGGAAAAATCTCAAAACAATGTTGGAAAGAAGACTAATGTTTCTTTATGCTCAATTTGTGGAAAGAAGAATGGTGGATATTATCTTAAAGGGACTATAAAATTTTTTAAGTGTGGAAAAGAAGGTCATCGAGTAGCTGAGTGCTGAAGTAATGGGACCAAGGTAGCTAATGATATGAATAGAGAAAAGACTATAGAGAATGCACCACCAACACTTCAATGCTTCAAGTGAAAGGAAATGGGGAATTATGCTAACCAATTCCCTAACCCATGGGTTAATGATGATAAAACTAATCAACCTCTTAAGTAAAAGGAAAAATTGGAAATCACAAGTGATCACTATTGGCGATGTTGAATACGACAATGATGTGGTGGAATGAATAACTGTTTATCTAACGGGATTCCAAAATAATGTTGTATATAGTATCGTGGAATATTAGAATATTTATGTATTGTTCTATTATGGTTTTCAATAACTTTATGATACTGGTAACAATGAAATGTAATTGAAATATTTTTGGAAAGCAGATGAAATTATCATAATAAATTTATAAGGATAAAATAATATGTGTGATAGTATTCATGAGCTGATGACTGGTATAAGGACAAAGTGATATCATGGTTTGAGTATATCTAAATTTTGGGATTTTAGTATGTGTAATGAGTTAACTTTTGATAGCATTCATGTTTTCACTAAGGTTCTATGGTAATTCATGTTTCAAGATAATACATGATTAAGATATTCACATGTTTGGAATGTGACCAACAAGATATATCTTATGATATATGGGGGATAAATGATGGTATTCACATGCTTGTTATATGACCATTGTGGTAATTGTTTTTTTTACTATGATATTGGACAGAAGTATTTTTGATAAGCCTAAATGTTGTAATGGATTATGTTAGACATCAGATTGTATTATTTAAGGATAGAACATATTTTTCGACATTATTTCTAGAATATTATAATAATGATGTTTTAGAAAAAAGATAACTTGTAGGACGGGCGACAACCCGTCATGTCGGACAAGGATGTGGGAATCGAACCCAAAACCAAAGTGCGACATGCCTTTATCACCTACCACTAGCCAACATGAAGTCCATGGTTAATATATACTTGTTTTATTTTATTATTCATTATGATAGATGATGTATAAGTCTGTTTTTAGAACCATATACAATTAATATCGCCATAAATGGACTTATGTATATAACATTTGCATACCATGTGTTTGAGACAGATGGAATGACCTATCATTCTATCGCATGATCTGCTAACACATTGAAAAAGACATATTCAACCTCATTTATTTTAGATATGAAGTGTAAATTGTTCAAGGAACAAGAAACTGTAAGATTGTACCAAAATCAACTAAGTATTTCTTTTTATTCAAAAATTTCTTATAAATTTGGGAAATGATCTTGAAAACCAAAAATGTTGTTCTAGTGCCCTCATATCTGATGAATCATATGGTACCTTAGATCATCAAAAATTTATGGCTTTGTGATTGTTGGTTATTTCATATGCATGTTCTCAACCACTCTCCATTAGATATTGATGGTTATATTTCGCTTCAATATCCATATTTTCACCTATGTTCTCCTATGTAAAAACCTAGTGATGAGTTAATGTGGGTAACCATTATGTTATATACATTAGTTTTTAAATTATGTTTTAGTATTCCTTTATACGATGTTGGACTCTATGAAAAAAACCTTCATGTAGTAAACAATTTTTAACCCCGATGAATTTCGAGGGAGAAATTAATTTTAAGGGGGGTAGAATGTAACACCGCGATATTTTATGAACAATATTAATTTAATTTCATTAATGTCTTGTGTTCTAAACTACACCAATATTAACTTTCATTATACAAAACAATGTATTATCTTGTAGTATACGCAAGAAATATACATGGCTTGTGTTATACGCAACAACAACCTTCCTCAATATCTTGCGTTGTACGAAATTACGGGTTTCACTAAACAACGATATCTTTTTATAATATTATTTAAAAAATCCGTTATGAATAGTATTAAGATAAATTTTTTTAAAATTATTTTTAATCTTACACATTTTCTAGAACATGGTACGAGAACAAAATAAAATTTTCTGGTAAAATAAGTATTTTTTGAAAAAAGGAAATTTTTCCGCCTTTCTATGGTGCACCCACATTGAATCAAATTTTTACATGTTTATAATATAAATTTTACAAAATAAAATTCTTATTTTAAATAAGGATATAAAAATTTACTTTGGATAAATTTTTCATTTTGTTATGATAACTTTCATATTTTAATGAACAGTAAAGACACACAATATTTTAATAAAAAACAACTTCTATCATCGTAACAATTTATGTGGTTAAATTATAATATTTAGTTTTTTTAATGTATAAATAGAATATAATTTTACCATTTAATATAATTTATTTCATTATAATTGATTTTAAATTGAATTCAAAGGTAAAATCGTTTCAATCTTTTGCAATGTTTTATCTTTTAAAACTCTTTTTCTTAACAATAGGGTTTATTTTTAAAATAATTTATGAAACTTATGTGAATTTATTTTGGAAATATTGATTCCATATTTGGAATTAGTAGGTCCAAATTATGTTACTAGGGTACCGTTTAATTTTGTGCACTATTAATAGTAACTATGGTAAATTTTATTTACCATAGTTAAAGGAAAATCTGGTAATTAAGGGTAAATATAATATTATAAAATTATCTTAACACTTGTATTAATATAATTGGATGATTATATATCGTCCTAAGGAATATTTGCGTCGAAATGAAATCCATTGGAACCCACTTGGATGAGATTAAGACTTTTAATTTATTTTATTTTAATTTAAGTGAAATATGTCTCACTCAAGCATTAATAATTAAAGTATTTTTAATATAAAGTTATACAGAATATAAAATCTATTATAAATACTCATTTGAAAGATAAAATGTTTTTCGTTTTTATGGTAATTTATTTTTAATTTTTAAGATATATTTAATTACATTAATATCTTAAACATTAATGATGCAGAGATTATTTATTTAGTGAAAAATCAGTAATATAATGTTTATTAAAATAATAATACCCATTAAAAAGACTCAAAAACCTGACCTAAACTTATTGGTCGTATATATCTATGCCATAAACATCCAATGGTAGAATGTTTGACCATTTTGAGCTTTATAAAAGTGATTAGGACATTTAAATTATTTTATTTAAAATGATGTCAAAGATGTCACCTACATAATTTAATAAATATAACAATTTAAATGTTGTGTTTTTAAGATGATAAATTAGATTACAAATATTATTATGAATTTTATTATATTTATCTTCATCATATTATTTTAGTTTTAATTATTAGGAAAAAAATAAGTATATTAAATAATTATACAAAAATGTTGTCGTAATTATTCTATTAAGAAAAATACCAAATAAATGGTTTTAAAAATATTAAAATAAATAATATATCAACATATTAATGTTCTCCGTGAATTTTTTAGATGCATATGACATGTTTTTAATCTATTAAATATTTTTCTTTGAACATATCTTCTGGGTGGTTTTTATTTAAATTCAAATAAATGAATAGTGTCAAAATTTACACTATTCTTATTTTATAAAACTAACATATTATAAAATAGATTAAAAATCAAAAAAAACATTTAAAAATTATAAAATGAGATATATATGGTCTAAAATGACATAAAGTATCCAATTATGGACAATTCACAACACACAAGTAATTATAACAATTTAAAATTTAGAATATTATTACCACAAATAAAATTAAATAGATTAAATAAGGATAAATCAAGTTGATAAGGTTTTCAATAAATTAAAAACTTGTCTAAATCATATTGGTTGATGAAATTACAACCCTATATCATCTAATATTATTATTTGAGTTATTTTTAGGAGGTTTTTATGTGGGGTTTGAGTTTATTATAAATTAATATTTTAGAGGTTTCCGAAAGTGCCCCTCTCATCCCTTATAAAATGGAACCTCCTCCCTCTCCTCTTCACACAAATATTAACCATCATTATCAGCCAACACCTGACCATTACACTTCTCAAGATCCATAGTAACATTCTGGGGGTTTTTTTCTTCTCTAAAGACCTACTATAGTCCCTTAAGAAGAAGTTTAAAGGAGGTGCGTCGAAGAAGAAGTAATCTCTTCTACTGATTCATTGAAGTTTCTTTCTTATTCACTTACACTTATTTATTTTTTTCAATATAAAGTAATAAAATAGGTACCACTAATATTATTATATGATATTATAAATATAAAACAACCCCATTTCACCTTCTATCCATCCTATGGAAAACGAAATCACCGCGAGTGCGTACTTACGGAATATCGTCTCCACACCGTGGTGTAATATGTATTTCCACCACCACCTTACTTGGAAGGATATAATTTTGTAAAGAGTAACTATATATGGTTATGATAACATCATACTTATTTTTAGATATTATATTATCCACTCCAAATCTATTCAATAATAATGGGAACGATATCATTGCTCATGCGTACGTACAGATTACCTTCTCCATGACACGATTAGATTCATTCTCCATGTCAACCATTCCAGAAAGATTATAAAATATGTATAATAAATAATCATGAAAGATATTAACTAAAAATGATTCTATATTTATGTACATATACGTTTTAATTACATAATTCCATTAAATTCATCAAGTAAACGAATACAGCGTTCATGCGTACGTACGGCCTACCTTCTACAGGAACGTTGTATTTTATTCCATTTAACAATATATCATATATATTTTTATTATTAATATATATATCATATAAAAATCATGTTTTACATTCTAGAATTAATTAAATGTGGATATAAGTAATAATATAAAGATAAAAAGTCCAAACACGTATGATAAATGAAACGATTTTACCCACAACACTGCTTTAACATTGAATTGACAAAAGAACGGGATATATAAATTCATAAGTGAATCATATATGATATCAGAAATATTATTATGGTTCTGTTACAAGTTAATAATATGTTTAAACCATCTATATAGAATTTTCAGTCATTTAACAATGAAATTGGACCTAAGGTAAGGGATAATTTTGCAAATCTCATTTTAATCTGAGATTCCTTATACGTAATTATTTATTGGGGTTATATTTTTCATCCATGTCCTTAATTTTTTTTCATAAAGTGTTTAATAATATTCCATGTATGTTTGAAGTCATTTTTACCCCTATGCGACTTTTACTTTGTGTTATGTAAGGAATCTTTTCTTTCTTTACCATACATGGTACTTTTTATCTTATCCGTTAAAATTAAAAGGAGAATGTTTTTTAACTTATATGGAATGAACAGATTTTTATGGATTCATAACGCTTAATTTTCATAATGATTCCTCTACTAGATTTCATGATTATTTTCAAAAAAATCTCTTTCTTTTAAAATTAAATGGCATTTTGTAAAGGAAAATTATTTTAAAGAAGAAAGGATATCTTCTTCAAGAATTCATTTGAAGTGTTTTGTCAAAACTATTTTCCATCTATGATGACATTATTTAGTATGATTATGTTTCAAGAATAATATCTATATTATTTACATGGTTTGATTCTTCATATGATGAAATTATATCCATTAGTTTTATATGGATTACGTTAATATGGGATGATGTTTATGAAACCCATTTTATTATTTGGGTTATGATGAATGATTTATGTTTATTTTGTGTCACAAGTTTGAATGATTTCATTATGATAAGGGTGGGACCTTTATCTCCCTACAATGCATTTGCGCTCACCCTATTTATGTTTTCATTTCCCCAGGATATAAATAAACGTTTTAGGTAAAAAAAGGGGATGAACTTAATGAGATATGTTGAATAACATTAACCATGATTAGAAGATTTTGTTCCGAGTTTCCAAAGACACTAAACTAATAAGGTCTTTGGGAATTTTTTTGTTATAAATTAAGAATTCCGCAAAAGTAATGTAATATCCATGTATTTCATGCTTTGGGTCTCTATGAACACCCCCCGGGCATAGAATCCCTAGGGTGTCAGTATCTCATACTGACAATATGGAGTAGTGTATAGAAACACAAAACGTTCAGAATATACTATATCTCACAACCACACTATGGAAATTACCTAGTCTTAGACACAACTGCTACTACTGTCTCTAAGACATGGGGCTGCTACTTCTAAGACTGGTTATCCTATAAGCACACATCCACTTAAAGAGATTAAATAAATAATTTCATTACCATTTTATTAGTTTCACTTTACGTTAATTAATTCTTTAAACATTAATTATCCAATGAAAATTCCACATTAAATTTCATTAGCATCACACCCAAAGACCATTGTACCTTCAAAATTACAACCTCATCATTATGTTCTAGCAAACTCCAACCCAATGGGTTAACACAATTTATTCAAATATTCATTAAATAATTACATTCACATATTCCAAAGCATTCTAGAAAATCATTCTATGCTACTAAACACATGGGAGCTCAACACGGTGAGTAGATGTACTACCCTTCAAGTCAATGTTTACTATAGCAAGATCATAGACCCATCCTCCATTGAGAATCTAAACATGGGAAGCTGGTGGCATACCCCACACATCAACACCTATTTCAGAAGAAGGGTAGGAAAGACCATCTACCTTGAGTATTGGTGAAAAGTAATGCGGTTAAAAAAAAGAAACAACAAGAATCCAACAATAACATCCATCCCATTCCATCATCCCTAGTGTCCTCCACAACACCATCATGCATAAACTGATGAATATCACCACTCTAGGAATCATCTGCTCCCACAACTAAAAGTATCCATGCCCCCACATATCGCAACAGCCATCGAGGCTCACATGACACCACAAGCAGTAGGAAAACAAACATCACATCAATTGGGCTCTTGGCCCTTTAACAATCAAGAGGGTATCTCAGAACCCTTCAAGGATTTTATCAAACAATTAGTTATTTAATCCAACATGAATTAATATATATATTATTCATAGGTTCCAAAAATTGGGAATCCTAATCAATAAGATATCCCAAATAATTAAACATGCTTATTGCACCAATTTGATTAACATCAAATTACAAGAAGGAACAAATACATTTACATGCCTCTTTATCTTTATCCAAACAATTATCAATTTATTCCGGTTTAATTTCTCTACCAATTTCAGTCAAGAACGGACAGCTATATGAAGCAATAATATATTACACACTACCTAGCAGAACACAAGGAAAGAAAATACAATCGATATCAATTTATTTATCCTGTTAAAATATTTTTATGTCAATTTCATTGTTATAAAGCAAGATTAAACAAGATAAAAATGTAGTTTCATGTAAAAATAAAAGAGAATCAAAAAATCTTATATCGCAAATAGTTCATGACGTTTTATACCCCCCCCCAACAGGTCACGATTCTCCTCTCGTGCCAACTACATCCACCCAAGGATTCCACAGTATAAACGTACCAACCAAAATCCAATAAAACTATATTATAAGAATGGAGATTTCATGAAATAACATGGGAAAGATAAACATGAGAAGATGAACCCAAAATAATGAAGATAACACATACCTTATATCGATGATTAATCGATGCTACTTGGTTAAATCAAAACGGAGCAGATCCAATCAGTGGAGGAAATTTTGACTGTGAAACTACTATGAGAACGAAAGGGATATTCGAGAATCTCACACCTGTGAATAAGGAGAATGAGATAGAGATGATGATATCCTTTCCCTTTATAAGATTTAACGGGGCGACGGTTTAAGATATGCTTAATTTCCCATTAAATGCAGATCACGTTAACCCATGCAGTTTGACCAAGTGAAAACATCCCAATCCATAAAAATAATTAATATAGGATTTTTGGCCTTTGAATAGGCCTTAAGGGACCTTAAACGGAGGCTTTAAATGTATTTTACATCAAAGGAAATGTCAAAAGAAAAAACTGTAGGAATCTGGAAACATTGTTCAGGAACCTCACCAATAGAACATTGTTCACTAAACCTCACCGATAGAACACTGTTCATAGAACCTCACCGATAGAACACTGTTCACTGAACCTCCCTGATAGAACACTTTTCACTGAACCTCACCAATAGAACACTGTTCACTAAACCTCACGAATAGAAAAATGTTCACTGAACCTCACCGATATAACACTATTCACTGAATCTCACTGATAAAACATTGTTCACCGAACCTCACCGATAGAACACTTTTCATTGAACCTCACCAATAGAAACTATTCACTAAACCTCACCAATAGAACACTGTTCATTGAAAATCACCAATAGAACACTGTTCAATGAACCTCACCGATAGAACACTGTTCACTAAACCTCATCTAAAGAACACTTTTCAATGAACCTCACCGACAGAACATTGTTCATTGAACTCAAAATTTGGAAAAGGAAATAGAGGATACGAATAGAGGTTACCGATAGAGGATACCGATTGAACTATTCACTAATGGAACTGTTCACATAATTGGAAATTTTACAATGGAAAGAGAGGTTATGGTTAGAGGTTATCGATACAACTGCTCACCGATGGAACTGCTCAAAGAATTTGAAATTTGGAAAAGGAAAGAGAGGTTACCATTAGAGTTTACCGATAGAACTGTTCACCAATGGAACTCTTCAGAGAATTGTAAATTTGGAAAAGGAAAGATAGGTTACCATTACAGGATACTGATAGAACTGATCACTGGTGGAACAATTTATAGAAGGTTACCGATGACATTTTGCACCTAAGGTCACCGATGAACTGTTCACAGAAGGTTACCGTTGCACTTTTCACAACTGTTTACTATTGGAACTGTTCACCGAACTGGAAAATTGGAAAAGTGTTTTGGATAAGTCACCATGACCTCCCGGAACACCTCAAACACCACATTTTCACAAAGGAATAGACCAAAGAGGTCTGCGCCATTACAATATTCACCATGTTCTTCCATTTTTTTCATTGTTTTACTGAATTAAAATTTTAAATAAAAATTAATATAAAAAATTATATGAATCATCCATATAATATAATTTTATTCTACTTATTTAATAATATTTATTTATATCCTTATACATAAAATTGAAACAAAACCATCACTCATGCATATGTCGAACATCCACCTTCTGAACTGGTGTATTTTTTTTCACCACCGCCTCACATGGCTAGTAATAATATTGTAAAAAATTAATATATAATAAAATTATTATATAATAATTATTATAAATGTTTTATATATCTTCTACTTCATTATAATTTTACCGATTAAAAAAATTATAGTTTTCTCTAAGTGTATGTTTTACATAAAGTCTCCACTAGCTGATGCATTTCATTTTCCATGTCATCATTTCTAGAATGACTATAAAAATATATCTAATATAAAATATAAATTTGATAATATTATAATCATTTAAGATATTATAAAACTATAACATAGGTGAATGAATTTTATCATTTGTGATTTAACATACACAATAATTCAAAGGAGTTAGCACACAAAACATTAATTATAACTATGGATTGTTATTGAATGGGTCCTATGATGTTATAAGTGGATCATATCTGAGATAATAAATATAAATAAAAATATTGAATAAAATTTTAACAGTTTTAAAACCATTATACTATAGGATAATGCATTTTAATATAGTTAATGTGTTTGGTAAGGGATTGTGTCTCAATTTACACTCTATTGAGACACATTTGGTTTTATTCACATTTTTAAATTAATGTGGAGTATTTGATTACCCTATGATTTTTTAATATTAATATATATTTATCAATAAATAATAATGTTTCAATTCATTTTTATGCATTCAAGGGGTTATAATTTGAATGTTACCAAAGGTATAAAAATATATTTAATAAATTTTTTTTGAGATTGATCTTGTTTTTAATGATGGAATCTTATAATCTACAAAATAAAATGACTATAATATAAGGTAAAACCTTGTCTAAATATTCATAAAACTAAATTTTAAATGGACAATGGGGTTTTTTTGGGAGAAAGGAATTATCTGGGGTTTCCAAGGGGTATTGTCATGACCTTTCCCCCAGGGCCAGTGTCGTGACTACCCCATGCCCAACTTCCTTAGGCCACGGGCTGACAACTAGCACCGAAGGCGTATTCCCTAAAATTGGGAAGGCATTGCCTTTATAATCTATATCACAGACAACCAAGCACATAGAAGGATAAAAAATCAATTAAACTGAATAATAATCAGAGTGACTACAGTAAGTAAAAAGGGGCCAGAATACAAGCCCAACTAGAATGTAGAAGAAAAAATGGAAAGTCCAAGACAACTGATTGATGGAAAGAAGCTCATGGATCGTCCACCATAGATCCTACCTAAAGGTTAGGTACAGCTCACGAAAGGATATCTATATGGTTTTCCATGACTAATGTCCACCTTTAAGCTACCTCTAATCCCAGTACCCTCATTCTCAGTCACTGAGGTTCGTCATCTACACCAAACACAGCGAAGTGCCGGCATATCCCGTGTTGGGGTGAGTATAACGATACTTAGTAGGTACCATGAGACCCTCATGGTCTCTGGAAATGCACAAAGATTAAACCACAATGAAACGAAACAACTGATAACCCAAAATAGGTATATGATCTTACATATACCTAAGTAATCATGTAATCCCATCTCAATCATGAGGAAAAAATAGAGTCTAACTCCCAAGCCTCAAGCTCAACTGTTCCAAAAAGAAAGAAATAGAATGAAGCCAAGTGCCACAGAGGTATGACACACTGAATAATTCCACCATTGTATTACCATGACGAAAAGTACCACACATGTACAGACTCATCTCACACCAGGTATAACATAAGTACAGTAGTAGAGATGATTAGATGTACCTCCTGAATCATATTACTATCTTAAGTGGCAGACCCACACATGATCGCTCAGTGCTTTCCCACAATGGATCCCTAGATGCTGACCCACACAGGATCGCTCGGTGCTGACCCACATAGTATCGCTAGGTGATGGACCACACAAGATCGCTCGGTGCTGACCCACACAGGATCACTAGTTGCTGACCCACACAAGATCCCTCAGTGCTGACCCAAAAAGGATCGCTAGGTGCTGACCCACGTAAGACCGCTCGGTGATGACCCACATAGGATGGCTTGGTTCTGACCCACACAGGATCGATATTTAATTTTCTCGTCAAAGCTAGCTACATGGTTCCTGCACTATACTAGTTTTTCTCTAGGAGGGTCCGCTCCACATACAACTGGTCTATACTCTAACTGAGAAAAATTCCCATGATGAAGTATCTCAAATGACTGCCACATCATAGGGTTCGAAAAGACAACATATGTTGCATCAATCAGATGCCCAATCTGTGAGTTATTATCCTTTTAGTCCCGAGGGACTAGTTGGATTCGAGCTCGATTGAACCCGACCACTCCCCTACATTGTCAAAAACTAAAGTGGGGTTTATACAAATTGACCATGTCACTCCAATGTTTCCAACGTCGCTGGATGTTCGTCAATCAGACATCAGGTCCTAATGTTATGGCCAAAAGAGCCTAAATGGGTCGAAGTGGGTTCGATTCCGGTCTGACCTGGCCCGACCCGGCCTAGGTCAAATCAGTTCGGGTCGACCAGGCCCAACCTACATTCTCTGGCCCCACCTGTGCTGAGTGGAGAAGGATGCAAGGGGCCACAGGGGGGGAGCCCGTAAGCGGCACGGAGGGTCGTGTGGTGGCTAGGAGGGCCGCAGGCGGCGTAGAGGGCCACGAGCAGCCCGTCAGGAAGTGGATGGTGCGGAGGCCATAAGAGGCTAGAAGGGGTAAATGGTGATGTGGAGGCCGCAAGTGGCTCAGAGGGGTCACGGGAAGCATGGCATAGCCATGCAGCGACACAACAGGCACATAGGTAGTGGTCCGTGCGCCGCAGCTGCTCGCCATGTCTGTGTCGGTGGCCGGCTCGACCGACCCCTCTCCATTGTCATCTTCATCATTTACGACCGAGGTGTCGGCCGCTGTTCTCGTGTTCCACTAGTGAAAAACTCTGGAATCGGTCACCATCACCATTGTGATGATCACACAAATAATGAAGAACGACGGAGGCGTCAGACCATGGTTCTTTGTCCCACACCCTCAGTGTTAGATCGGTAGTAAGGGGCACAACAAAATCAAGAATCAAGAGTGAAAAACTCTACAGTTTAATAAGAATCATGGATAAACTCTTTTTGGTTGATTTTTGTTCGCCTTGCTTTCCAAGAATAGGGAATTTAACTGAGGAAATTTACATATTCAATAACAGCCCTTACCTCATTTGATTGTTGACATCCATTAGAGAAGTCAATGAATAGAAATTGGTAGCGTCGGCATTTCCTCGATCGTCGGTTTGTTGTCATCGAAGACATTCTATGTTGGTTACCTCCACCATGTGCATCTGATCCATCTCAGGGTCGGATTCCTCGTCCTATGATCTCCGGTGGATGTTCATCATTGGGAGATGATGTTTTCATTGGAGAAGCATTCTACAAGCTCTCCCAGGCACTTTTCCAAAATCCATCCCCCAATCCACCCCAGAAATAAATTATCCATCATTATAGAAAATGTTTTTATAATTTAAAAATTGTTTTAATTAATTAATTGAGTTGGTTTAATTAATTAAGGGGGTGGCACTTTTAATGTGGCGAAGTCAGGAGTTTTATCCCCATTAAAAGGAATGATCAATGGGGTTTAAGTCTTGGGTGGTCCCCACCACCATAACATCACATGAGAGGTTTACTTCAAGAGTTCCCCACCTCTAATCATCCACATGTGGAGTTCCAAAAAAAGAAAATAAAAATGTTACACATATTTATTTTATTTTATTTTTTCACAAAAACACAAAATCTATATTTCACCCTCATCCTACTGTGGTCAATATGAAGGTCTCTTTAATAGAATAAATGTGTTGCATGTTCAACGATGCCCTCAAATTTCAATTCTGATAACCAATTCAAATGTTAAAAAACCTGCTCGCACATTTACTGAATGTACCCAAAAAAAGATATGAAATTCATTCCAAGCAGAACGAGAATTGGAATCGTGCACCGTAAATTGTTTTGGACTAGTAAAATACACATATAATTAAAAAAAATTACATGGAATTTCTTGGTCTTAATTGTTTTTGGATGAGAAATTTTTGAAAAGAAATGAATCGGTACAAGTGGAATAATTTGAGAAGGATTTTTTAAACCAAACACCATATCCATGGGGTGTGGTGGATTTAGGGATTGATATGTGGGAATAGAACTACTGGATTTTTATAGCAATACAGGGGCCTCCAGAATATAGTGTGGTCATTCCCCATTGGATAATGGCAGGCACAAGAGATATTTGATGTTTTTCCGAACCATTTGGATGGCCCAAACATTACATTCTTCTTGGTCCCATTAGAGATCAAGGGTGACACACTTATAGTGTACTTTTTGGGCTGCCCTTTATCTAAAAAAATAATTCAAAATAGAAAATAAATTCCATTTTACAAATAATTTTTGCAGCACCTCGTCTTAATTTCATCACCTTTCAAACACCTACAAAAATTATGATAAAAAATGTACTATCATTTACACCATGGGTGATTCTTTAGAAATATTTTGCAGTTTAGAGTCTCACATACTGTGAATTGTTTCTCTTGGTGTTCCTCTTTGTTTTCTTCCATTTCTAGAATATATTTAATTTTTTTATTTCATATTCTCATTATTTTATAAAACCTTTTTTTTAATGTATTATTTTTTATATTGATTATGTCTAGTTTAGATCGAATCTTGGGTTGTGTTTGTTCAGGTAATCATCTATGAGCATAAGGTCAGTAAAAATTATTTATTTTCCCATATTACAGATATTCTATATATTTATATGGGGTTTCCAATGTGCTTACATGATACACTTTTATATCATTGTGTAATAATGTATTTTAGTAATTACATTATTTTGTAAGACCCTTAATGGACCCTGCTGGTTTCATCGATGAATCAATACGAGGCCTGGGTCTACATGTGTGGTGTATACCTAAACCTTAAATAATTGAGAAATGAATAGTTAAACGTTTAGATAGGGAAAATATGTTTTTTAAAGGGAAGGATTTTTCCATTAGGAAATTGTAATGTCTAAAGAAATTATTGAATTTTGTTTGTGGAATTATTTTTGAAATACCAAGAAGAATTAGAAATGGTTTAAATGGTTTTTTTATTTATATATGTGGGTGGATTTAAATGTCATAAATGTGTGTTTTAATGTGGTATATTTTTTAGAATTATTTTTTACCATATTATTGTTAAAAATGGTGTTTCGAAATGAGTTTAATATTCTATTTTTAAAATATTTTTTGGGTCCCCTTTATTGAAAATTACATAATATATTAGTTATTTATTTTAAATTGAGAAATAAGTACATGGACCTTTATTAGGAATTAAAAGAGGATGGACATTGTTTTTATTTATGGATCCCTTGGGTTTGATTATGATGTTTGTTTTTGGAATTTTAATACCTATGGTAAAGGTTGAAAATTTTTTATACATGTGTTTATTGTAGGGTATTTTTAAACGATGATACATTATATAATATTTTAATAAAATGCAATAGGATAAATGGGAATGATTTATTGTAAATTTATTTGAATAAAATTTAACAAATTCATTAAATGGATAACTGAGGAATGGTTAAAATTTTGATGATAGGTTATGTGTAGTGAGTGTAATAGAACATGGTAGTGATTGATAAGAAAATGATTACAGGTGGTCATATGTGCCCTGTCAAATCCCAATTTGATTCTTGGAATGATTCATCATGTTTTCCAACACGTGACTTATTTGTTTTTGATATTGGAAGATATCACAATCACAAGTTAATGGGGGGATACTGATGTTCCATGACCCTTTGATTCCCTATTTTTTTTAAAGATGCATTGATACTGCAATCTTTATTATTATTGACATAAAATTCTATATCGTTGTGTGTATGGTCCAATATGGAGTTTTTATTAATGGTTAGATACATAGAACAATACTCCTTATTTTATAACCAGTTAACAAATTAATCAATTGTGATGATGGTCATATTAGCCATTCCAAATCCCAATTCGATACTTGGATGAATGTTTCTTGTTTTCCAATATATAACCTATGTGATATGAAAATGGGAACCCAAACTGGTTCTCTATTTATGAATATTTATTGTATTAATAAATTAATACTGCTTTTCAATTAAAATGGATAACCAATGTGGTATAAGGCCAGTATATATTTTTTTAATTGAAAAACATTGGTCTTTTTCCATATTTATTCATTACACCCATTTTCATTTTCATACACTATTATTCATACTGTTTATTTATTAAACAACAACTAGTTGTGGTCTATTGATTTGTACTAACACTGTACTCTGGCCTCTATATCCCATGAGTACCTAAGAAGATACTACTTGTTACATTGTACAGATTCATTACATGAACATGGTGGTTCAATTTTTCGAGGTATTGAGGGTTGGAGAATTGAATGACATGATCATGTGGTGACTGAGGACCATGTTTTAGATCATTTGAATGATTTCAATATGATATTTTATTTGTAAAACATTCTGACATTTAACATATATTTATCATTTTATATGATGATTCTATTTAGTTATTAATGGAACATTACATTTTTATTTCAATTTTCTTTTAATTTTTGTATTTATAAATTTTGAAACCACTTCAACATTGGTTTACAATAATATGTGAAAATATTTCTCAATGGTACCTCCTTATTCCTACACAATTATTCTACATCCTCTGTTGTAGAGGAGGGTTCCCTGATATTATGCTATAAATTAACCCATGAATCAAGTTATATTGTCACCCATACCAAGGATTTAAAAAGTGAAACGATAGGTAGATTCGATTGTCTTACTATTTGGGCATAATATACCTAATAATTGGATCATTTAAAGTATAATTTGTGTGATTATTCCATGGTTCCTACATTCCCACACATTGGGGGAAACCCAACATTGAAGGGGTGTTTAATTGATAATAAATTTTTTCTTTGATTTTTTTATATTTCAACATCGATTTGTTCACATGGATGTGAAGTTATTGTTTTTTATTTTTTTATCCTCAGACCAATATAGAAGGATAGGGTCTTTAGGATCATTAATCACACTATGAACATGTTTTTCATAGCTCATTTGTATTTTTCCATTGATTTATAGCACCTTGGGATTCATATTCTTGTAGTGTCATTTATATATATTGTTTATTCTTGTGGAAAATTATTTTATTTGATTAATAATGAAAAAACAATGAAATATGAACTTTGATTTGGCTGGATTTCTAAAATTTGGGTAAAAAATAGATTTTTAAATGAATTTATTCTTGTTTTAAGGTGGTATGGTATTATAATAATTGAAAATGGGAAATTATAGATCCTTGTGGGACACCAGTAGTGGGTTTCCCTTTTGTTTTTATCACACCTATGCAAGGGTGGTTTGGAATCTCAAAGTTCCATGTTTTTTAATCCTTGTCTATTTGTGTGAGAACATGGTGGGTTTTGGTGTCATTGATAGATTGATGTTACATATTCTAGATTGAGATAGGATATGACCTTGAGGCCATGAAGTATTGATTTTTATCATGGATGTTGTAATCATCATTTTTTTGAAAATCATGTTTTTTGTATGTTAGAATTTTTTTTCCTTGGTTTTGTGGTTCTTACAAGTGGTTGTGGACCCATTAATTCCTCTAAGAACTTCAAGGGAAACCTGTGATAATGGTAAGCTGTGTTTTGTACTTCGTTGTTGCCTTTTTTGTATTGGTTTATTTATTGTGGATTTGGTAGTGTGGATAAATGATGATACTTTTCATGGGTTATAGGCTCAGGGTCCTGGTGGAATGACCAATTGTTTTTTGAATGTAACGTAATTTTTTTTCACGAGTTGGTCGCTTTAGTTTTTGATGGTAACCAAGGGAAGGTTGAACATGTGTTTTGTATGTTATTCTATTTAAAGTATATGGGAAGATTAAGTGGTGGGATTGAGGCACCGTGTGTGGGATTGGGTTATCATAAAATGAATGTTGGTGCCTTGTGTTCTTTATAAGAGATTCACAGTCATTGATTATGGTTTGATTGAAGATTGGTTCAAGGGGATGGAACTGTGGGGGATGCCTAAATATATTCATATGATCATTTTAGAATTAGAATCATTGATTAATTTTGATAAACAATGAAATTGTGGATATAGTGTGGATAGACTTTTTGACATTGGAGTGATTCTTGGGTTGGTTGTTGGTCTTGTGGTTGGAATAGAGGTTTGTGAAGACTTTTGTTATTTGGTAGAGACACTATGTATTCTTCTATATTAATTATGATGTTGTTATAGGAGGTATCACCATTCATTTATTGTCTATTTTGTCCTATTTCTGAACACATTACATCCCTAGGGGGTTTGAGTCAGATTTTGCGAATTATTGTGGGTAAAAATTTTACATTGATGTTTTTGGTGATTTCTGTGAGTTAAACAAGTTTTGGGGATGTGTGATGATATTGGGATAGGTAAACAGGTGGCCTTAAAAAATTTACTTATCCTTAATGGTGAATTCCTTGTGATCTGTGTCGTCTAATAGTGAGATATTTGGGTTATTGGAATAGTGTGATGCACCATGTGCATTTTTGTGATACTAGTTTCTATATAGAAGATTATCACATAGGTATTTGACAAATATCCTTGTGGTTTTATATGTTTTTAGTTGACTAGTTCCTCTGAAATCAAAAGAATATAGACAAGAAAAGATTCCATCAGACTGTGAGTTGTATACCATTTTAATGTTTTTAGCATGTCCTTGATGAAATTGGTGATGTCAAAAGTTGATTATTTGTGATGTTATTAAAAATTTAAAAAAATTTATATTTATAAAATCTATATTATCATTACAAATAACATGAATTAATTCTACTCACATAGATAGAGAAGTGGATCTATGTTATGTTAATTACATTGTTTCCTTTTTATCTGAAAGAGAACCTCTTGCGTGTTGTGTTCATGGATTATTCTTATAGATACTACATGTTGGGAGGTTCACCATCCCAAGTATGTAAGTAGGGTACTCATATTGGACTGATTTTTGAATAATTCCATGGGTTCCTTTCTCTACTCTATGAATGGGTTATGGCGTACTTATAGTATTTTAACTCACGTGGGAGTAGGGAAGCCACATCTGGTTCTTATGTTCAACAGTGGAAGGGGTGTGTGCCTTAGTGGATGGTGTTTCATGACATATGCAGTGACTAAAACACTATTAATTTGGGGATTTATGTGCAATATGTGGGGTTATTACAATCATATTAGAAGTTTGATGTATTTTTTTAGTTATTTGTGGATTATTCAGGGTGGAACCCATTTGTTTGTGGTAAATCAATGAGGTGAATGATTAGATTCCATAGTGAGTACTGAATATATTATTAGTTGTGGTAGATGATCAAGGTATTCATTAACTTCAGGATCAGGATGGTTCTAAAAGTATTTCTAGTTTCATTTGTCATAGGTGCATCAGTGTGTGTAGTAGAGAACCGAGATAGTTTAAAGAGTGTGGTGGTATTTATATGTAATCTTATATGGATATATATATTTATTCCAGTGAACATGTTTGGGTGTTGAGGAATGAATCTGAGCTTTAAGGGATCGTTATTAAGTGAGGTATTGATATATCAATAGGTGAAACATGGTGTTTTAGGATGAATCGTCAAAGTATTGTCCGACGTTGTCAAACAATGTGGAGGAATGCTTTATTTTGTAAACCACATCAATTCTGATAATTTGAACGTTGCATCCCCATAGGGAATTAAATTGGGATTCTATGTAAAGAACATCTTGGAATACAGACCTCTCATGGATGATTATTACACATCAATTCCATAAGAAATTCATTAATTACGGTGTGACACAATCTTAATTGGTTCACTCGTGTGTATTTGAGAATGTATTCTTTGAAACCATGAAGGGTTGGGTCTTTGGGATGGAATAATTCCTAAAATTTAGAAATGGGTTGTTTTATAATCCAGAATAATATTGGAACATCATAATCATATCCTTTAACAAAACATTAGTTACTTTATCATTTGGGTTTTTTGGGAACTAGTGATAATCATCTCGATGGTTATGTTTTGACAATGATCATTCAATAAAATTTTGGATGTTGAGTTCTAGAGTTTGCAGTTGTGCCCTGTTGGGTAATTAACCCTAGGAATGTAGAAAAATCAAATGATCCACATATTTTTCCCAAATTATTTTGAAAACACAGTTTGATAGTGTTGAATAGAAACCTCTTGCCATGATGGAGACAAATGGTTGTTGTATTGATTGGCCTACCACGTGTCCAATCAATGTATATTTCTAAAAATTAATTTTATCCCTTTTCAACCTCATCCATTAGAGTTCCTCCGCCAATTTTAATCAACATTTGAAAACCTTCAAATACGTTTAATAACCAAGTGGTATCCCTTCTAAACGTGTTATTCTCTTTCAATGTTATGATTTTTTGGTGTTATTTAGTAAGATTAGATGGTTTTTGTATCTTTCCACTATATTTTATTCCTTTTTTGGATGTGTATTTTTGTTTGGTTTCTTCTTCTGCTTTATCTCTAAAACCATTTTAAATGGTACTACTCATCATAGTGTCTGAGGCCTATTTACCTTGAATCAAGGGTTGTGTTTGGGAAATTAATTTTCATTGAGTATGAGGTTCATTGTCTTCTAGATTTTTGTCATATTCAGGATAATATATATGTGTATGTGGTCAAGATAATTTTTTCCTTACTCTATTTTTATGTCATTGAATAATGAATTTATTGTTTGCCTCTAATTGACTTTTAAGATCATTCACGTACCCCATCTGGTCTTTATATTATTTGAGATATGGCCCTGGGAAACATGTGGTGTATTCCAAACCATTTAATATGGTGAACTGAATTTTTAATTGTCTAGATATGGAAATTTTGAGATTGAATGGGATTTTTTTTTAAATAAGTGATTAATTTTTAATTAAATGAAGAAAATTATATGACATGATTTTTGAAATGTCAAAGTGAATATTAAAATGGGTTATTTGGTGTGTTTGGATTAAATCCGATTTTGTTTATAATGATTAAAATTTATTTTGTAAGCTTTAAATTGTTGTAATGACCTTATGGTAGATTAAACTGAAATTTCCAAAAGGGTTTCCAATGGTTATTTAAAAAGATGTTGTGGGACCTCTATTGAAAATCGATTAATGGATCTATTTTTTAGTATATGTAAAATGAATATCGTGGACTATGATTGGTTTTTAAATAAGGAAGACACATGTTTTTATGGGTGGATTCCTTGGGTTTCAAAATGGGGTTTCTAAACATATTTAAACACATGTTTAATTGGACGATCATTGTTGTGTAGTAAATTGATTTATTGTTCTATTGAGCATGTAATAAATGTTTTGTTATATTAAGGAAATGGATTTTGTTAAAGATGCTAGTTTTATTGTTAGATGTTTGAATAAAATTTAATTTAAGTGATGTATCAAAACATGATAAATGGTATACATTGTGAATTAGAGTCATATGTGTTGAGGATAATGTACCATGGTTGTGATTGAAAATGAATTGATTTGGGGTAGTCAAACAAAACATGCCAAATACCATTTTGATTCATTGATTGATGGTCTATGTTTTCGAAATTATTAATAATGGTTTTGAGATTTTAGATATAATATTCATTCCCTAGTTGTAGGTAGGATGTACTGATGCTTCAAGAACCGTCACACACAATAGTATTCAAAGGATTGATAAATGATCCTGACGCAAAGGGTACGTGCATTGTCTTCCATATCATGGTTGGGATGATTAGACATGGAGGTCAAAATCATGGTCAGATACATGGTCTAATGATACTTGTTTTCTGACATTTTTACCTTACAATAAAGGACTGGGATGGTAGTACATGACATTCTAAATCCTGGTTGGATAGGTGGACAGATTCTCCCCATTTTTCATCTCATTACAACTATGATGTAATAAATCACTAAATAGATTGATGCTCTACTGTATGAATATTTCTTCAAACAATAATTTTATTCCCCATATGTATTGAAATGGTTAACCCCTATGTTATTTTAATCTTTCATAAATGATTAATTACGTTACATGTGTCTTTCATGCCTAATTTGTTTATTAAACCCCTTATTATCAAAATATATTATTGTTCATACCCGTAATTAATTTAAAAACCATTTTTGGTATCCTATTGTTTTCTTCAAATTTTTAACTCCGCTATCTATGGATCTCAGGTACCCAAGAAGATGTTTCACATTATCTAGTACATGTTTATGACAACAACCTTATTGTCGGTTTATGCTTGGGATTATTGTTAGGATCATGGGATCTTCAAATCGTATTTGGACTATGAATAGTATTTATGATATTTATGGGTTTTTATTTGAGATTTTATTTATTTGGATAATTTACTTGTATAATATACATATCAATGTAGTATCATGTTTCACTTTTGTTTTTATTGGAGCATGAAATTTTTTCTTCATTTTTCAATTTATTTTAGTTGTAATATTTATTGATATCATTCATGTTATTTTATAATCCCATAAGAAGTTATTTTCTAAACATTGTACATCTTTATTATTGTGCTTTTAGTCAACAAACTTTAGAATATGGTGTGGCATGCTTGAGGAATTGTGGTGCACCGGTTCAGTGCACCATTAATTATGTCACTTGAGTAGGGCTGTTGCGATCTATCATACATAAATACCATCTTTTTTCATATACTCTAGAAATATATGGATATTTTATATTTTTATCCATCATTTCATCTCTTTGGAATGATAATATATTTAAAATATATTTAAATTAAAAGATAATATTATAACTCATTTTTAGATGTTATATTTTTCTTCCATTTCAATGTTATTTAAAATTATTTCAAAAAATTCAATTTTATTTTCTCAATTTATTTGAAAAGTTAATTTTAATATCACATAGAAATTTTTCAATATTTTAATAGAATATTTAAAATGATTTTATGAATGCCCCTTATAAAAATTCATTACAAAAAGTTAATAAAAAAATTTCTTTTTAATGTAAAAGTAATTAATAGATATTATTACTTATAAACCCATTTTACACTCCTTAGATTCTTCATCATGTGTTCAATGGTTTTACCAATAAAAAAGTATTATGGAATATTATTTAAATATTTATGTTCCATTTTATATATCTCCCCATATGTAAATAATTTTTTAACAAAACCTATATTTTGATGAATTGATTATTATAATTTATCGATTATAATTTTTTTAATTAAATTTTGTAGGATGAATTAATTTTATTTATTTTTTGACAATGCATTTCTCATAAAAATATCATATTCATTATATCAGGTATTTGATTATCTAAAAAAATATAACAAATTTCTTCTGTAACGACCCTGAAATTTCAATGAATTTTTTTTCTTAATTTTATTGGAATTTGACGAGTACGTAGTTTCTGATGGCGCCCGATTCCGAGGCATGGTGTGCCCGGAATCAATTTACGAAGATTAGCTCGGGTACGTTCAGTGAACGAATGAGCATGTTTTTCTAACTTTTGAACCAGTGCTCAGAATCGAAATTTGAGGGCACCGATGGAACCGCAGCGCCGGTAATTTCTTAGGAACACGTTTTCCGATGGTGTATTTGCTCGAAAGGAGTTGTTTAAATTTTTAGGTGAAATTGTGAAGTAAATAAAATTTGTGGAACAAATTTTTCTTCTAACCATGTGTGGAAGTTGGGGAACTAACCAAGTGTGAATAAAGGTGATGTGGGTCCAACACAAACCCCACCCCTTCAAATTCCCAAACCCCCTTAACTCTTCCCCTTAAAACCCCCTTGTATTAAATGATGTGACAACCTTTCACATTCCTTAAACCCCTTGTAATTAATTGTGTAACTCTCCCCTGTCTCCTCTTTAATTTTTCCAACACACATCTTAAATTAATAGATTAAACCTCTTCAATTAATTTAAATAAGTGTTTGAATTTTAAATTATTGAATGCATGGTAAAATAATAAAATAAGGAGAGGCCTTATTTTATTTTATGAGTTCTATTGTGTGAGAGAATTTGGGAGAGATCACTTCCCTCTTTTGAAGAACATCATCTTCAAATGAAGAATGATGACTCTCCAACAAATAACGGCCTTCCGACTCAGTGAAGAACGCACTACGTTTTCTCCAATCCTTTTTCTTCCTCTTCCATGACAAGGAAGGAGATGCCGACCGTGGAGACCGACACCAACAACAAAGTTCTCCTTCTTCTTCTGATTTTTATGGAAGCGATACCATTCTTCCGCGACAACCGACTACCTCGACGTTCGACTATTGCGATGTTCGAATTCCGCGACTCGACGACGTGCGACATCAATTTCGAGGTAGGGGAATTATATTTGATTTTCTCATTATCTACTGAGAAAAGGAAAACGAGCATGGATCAATCCCTGCCCGGTTGATCTATGGATCGCTCGTTCATGAGCGTTGGTTGTGGGGTGAATAATCGGGATTGGTTTGGGTTTGATATTGATTGAAAACCTCTAAAGCGGTGGGCATAAGCTAATGAACAAAGCTCGGACCCTCGGCAGATTTTTGTTGGTGCGTGGATTGATGACGATGATGAAACGGGACCGCAACAGTGATTTGAGGTCTTCGCAGTAATGTACCGGACCTGAGATGAACACCGGCGCAGACGGAATTGAAAATGGACCAGCGGAGCAACTCCGGGGCCCCCCAGAAACCCTGGAGGCATGGGTCGCTGGCGCGGTGCCGCCGGCGACCGGAGGCAGCGGCCGGAGCCGTCCAGCCGCCAGGAGGTGGCGGCGCCGCAGCGCGTTGCTGGAGGAAAAACTCACCGCGGCATGCCGTAGTGGTGCGGCACAGAGGATTCCACAGCCCCGCGGGATCCCGGAGCAACAACGGTGGCACAAACCGCCGATGACATCAATTAACGGTGACAGCTGCACCCCCCCCCCCCCCCCGCCACTCTGCGGGTTCTGCTCGGCCACGTGGGCCGAGCCGCGGCTGTACATGCGGTTGGGCCGCGCCAGCCGGTCCTCCCCTTGATGGGCCGGATCTGTACCTGGGTCGGGTCGCCCAGTTCGGGCCGACCCGGGGGGGGGGGGTGGGTGGGGGTGGCCGGGCCGGGCCCAGAACCCCCATTTCGGACTGTTTTCATTCTTTTGCACATATCTTGGGAGACAGACCACTGATCGATGCATCTTCAGTTGTGATGCGATCCTTGTATCGATACGGTCGTTTTGGTATATTATACTCAGGTTTTGGTGATCTTTGGGTATGGCCGGGTTGGTTCGAACACGAAACCAACCGGGCCCTCTGAGCGAAAATGCTTATATCATGAGTTCCGGTCGTCTGATTGACGTTCCGTCGACTTTGTTGGATTTCTCTCAGTGAGACTGAAATTTTGGCGTACTTGACTCGATGATTGGATGTAGTCAGAGTGTAGTTGGGCTGGTTTTGACTTAAATATCAACAGGGCCCCTGGAACGAAAAAAGCCAATAACTCTCAGACCGGGCGTTCGATTGACGCGCCATCTGTCACGTTGAGTTCCACATGTCGAGACGGAACTTTTGGCATACTTATCCTGAGTTTTGGACACAGTTTGATAGTGGATGGGTTGGATTGAACCCGAAATCCAACAGGGCCCCTAAACGGAAAAGCTGATATCTTTCAGACCGGACGTCCGTTTGACGAACCGTCAGTAGCGTTGGTGATCATGTTGAGAAATTGTCCCTATGAGTATACCCTATGAGAGTTCGGGGTACATTTGAGATACGACTGGGTTGGTTTTCACACGAAACCAACCAGGCCTCTGGGACGAAAAGACTAATAACTCACAGACTGGGCATCAGATTGACGTGTCGTCTATTGCGTTGAGACCCCTATGACTAGGAGGTCCTTTGAGATACTTCTTCGTGGGACTTTGTGATAATTGGAGTATCGACCTATAGCTCATGGAGTGGACCCTCCTGGAGACGAGCGTACGGAGTACGGAGACCGTGTCGTTGGCTGAGACCAGACGACTGCTTGACCGACTCGACTTGAAGTGAGTCGACTAGCCCAGTGGACGGAGCACTACTATGTTTGGGTGCAGACCCACGACGGACGGAGCGCTTGTTAGAAGGCAGTAGACCCGCGATACTCAACAGAAGGATTACCTCTGTAGGCTATTGGGGGGGGGGTGCACTTCTGTGTTTGGGTGGAAGACCCTGGCGGGAAGCACTACTGTGTTTGGGTGGATGACCCGCAGTACTCGACTAGATGAGTACCTCAGCAGTCATAGGTTAGTGAGAATTACCTTGGAGTGGGGACATGATCACTATACTCATTAGAGACGGGGCTCTTTAAAAGTTACGGTTTCGTTAATGAAAATCCTAGATTGAGCTGAGTCTATGAACATTTTGTTTACCTAATGATTGAGATGGGTCGCTTGATAACTTAGGTATATGTATGGGCATATACCTAGGTAGTGTTTATCCATTGATTTCATAAACATTGTGTTTCCTCATGATTGAGATGGGTTACATGATAACTTAGTTATAAGTATGGGCTTATACCTAAGTAAGAGTTATCTGTTGAGATCATTATTTGTGGTTATCCTTGTTGGTTTTAGCGAGACCTTGGAAGTCTCGGGGTCCCTAATGAGTATCTTATACTCACCCCTACAACGGATATGCCCGCACCTCGTTGTGTTGGTTGTATACGACGGGCAAAGCTGATAGAGGCCGAGTGTTCGAGGACTGGACGGTACCCGGAGGTGGACCACATGACAAGTCAGTATCCGAAGGTGGACTTCATGATGAGATGAATCTCGGAGGAGGTTGACGGGAGAGAGCGTTGTGGAGGCTATTTGTACCTACCATTCAGGTAGGATCTGAGGAGGACGAACCAGGAGATGCTTCTATTCATCAAGATTTTTTTCTTTTCTTTTGTACTTTCGTTCCGTTGTAGCTCTACTTTCTGTTGGGTTTGTATTCTGGACCACTTACTTTTCAGCACTTTCTTTTGTACATAGTGTATTACTTCTTCTTGTACTCTGTGATGTTTTCTTTACTTTTATAAAGGCAATGCCATCCTAGTTATCGGGATTTACACCTTGTGTGCTAGTCGCCAACCCATAGCCTATAGAAGGCGGGCTTGGGATAGTCACGACATGGGCCCTGAGGATGGGTCGTGAAAAATTGGTATCAGGGGAGTCGGTTCTACCGCAGAACTTATAACTCTGATTTTTTTTCTGTGAAGCAACAGTGTAATGAGTACCGAGTGTGGTTTTCAGTTCAGGAAGTCCAGTGTTGGTGCGGGTGACCGACGTATCTATACACCAGGACCCTAACTTCTGATTTCCGACATTGTGCACGAAAACACTGATTGCATGTGTGTTTTCAAAGGTTCTCCCTTAAAACAGATCAAACCAGGTCATCTCACCAGGTATTAATCGATTGACCATGTCACATATGTTTCTTTCAGGATGCCTTTCCATGGACGACCAGCTAGAGCCCAGAGGGATGTACGTACTAACAGCCTGCCGAGCGACGAGGCTTCGGTACAGGGCCCTCTTTCAGTTGAGGAACCATCAGAGGCACTAGCGGTACTACCACCCATTGTGCCACTGATGCCACCATCCCCAGCAGCAGAGAGAGCATGTCTCTTGAGCGCACTGCACGAGTTCCTGCGCCAGAGGCCACCCAGGTTCTGGGGAGAGACGGACCCACAAACAGCTGAGGAATGGCTGGAGGCAATGGTGAGAGTTTTCAGGATAGTGGGTACTCCAGCAGACTTCATGGTGATCTTTGTTACCATCCCCCTTCAGGCAGCAGTTGAGAGATGGTGGAGCGACTTGTTCCAGTTTTGCGATGGGATGACCTTCATCTGGGAAGACTTTGAGACCTTCTTCAGTGTAGAGTTTGTACCAGTAGCTCCACACCCCGAGCGTGTTCAGGAGCTGCTGTCTTTGCCACATGATTTTAAATCAGTAGCCGAGTCATCTGTGGGAAATAGACAGATGATGCAGTGGTCCAAGAGGAACATATCTAGCTATACGAGGAGCATGAAGTGTTATGAATGTGGCAAGAAGGGTCACCTGGCACGTGACTATCCGACCCCCCCACATAGTTGATCGGCTGGCATTGGAGGAGCCACCCAGGCAGAAGTAGCGGTGGGTGCTTGAGCAACAACCGAGCAGTGGACAAGGCACTAGAGCTCTGGGAGCAGGTGGACAGGAGCAGAACTAGTGGATTACTTTTGTTCATGGTACTTCTAGTTCCATGTTGCTGTTGTATTCGTGTCTTTGTACTATGAGATGTAGTAATAAAAAGACAATTATCTTTGTGATGTTTGCTTTCCTGTCCTTTTTATTGGTTGATACTGAGTGGTCCCGGTTAAAAATGTTGACTTGACCCTCACTTTCGAGATTTATACTGGAGGAGACCCAGTTACCTCACACTGATGCCGAAAGTGTGACTCGACCCTTGTAGGCAAGGGTGACAGATTTGATCTCTTGGTAGTAACGTCGAGGCCTTACGACGTCATCCATGGCATTAATGCATCATTCATGTCAGGGATGACTGTATTAGGCAATCTGTGTGGTTCATCCATGGGATGAGACCGAGTTTCTCTTTTCGTCGAAGGATAAATCTTAGTAGCTCTTGCAGATCGTAGGCAATGAAGGTCCAGATCATCCAGGAGTGGATGATGACTGCATAGTGCAGTAAGAAATAGGAAACTGGTTCCAGTCATAGAGACATGGGCATGTTAAATGTTCCATGAAGAGGAATCTTTATGGAGAGATGAGTCTGCAAACAGCAGACATGGAGGCAGATCTTGGAGAGTAGAATGAGGTGGTGTACATTTCAATATACTACAACCACCCACCTTAGTTTTCCCCTCCTGGATCAGGGATCTGGATGGTAGGGGAAGAGAGTAGCTGCATGTGGTCAAGGAGAGTGACCCAATGGCTCTAATAATGATTCGAGGAATAGTTTGTGACCACTACTAGATTCCGTAGTAACAGACGTTAATACAAATCATTCCTTACATCCATGAATCTTGTCCCAGAACTATTGTTTCTGGTAATCTGTAGACTTGACCCTCACGTCTGAAGATACATTGGGAGGAGACTCGATAATCTCACTTATCCCGATAGTGTGGTCTAACCCTCTTGGTGAGAGTTTTGGTTGGAATCTCTTGGTGTCAGCGTCGAGGCCTTATGATGTTTGTCTGAGTATGGATTGGATCCAGAGATCATACACAGGTTTTCTGTATTTGGCAAAGAGGTTTTGGTTTAACTACAACGTTGGGACAGGTTTTGCTTGGTCGGCAAAAAAGGAACCCAAGTCATCACAAGATAAACTCATGCATTGGAGGGTGTAGACGATCACTCTTGAGTTGGCCAACCATACCCTTGCGGCAGCAGGAGTTTTGAGTTTCAGTTCTAATCAGGAAAGGGAGGCCTCTAGAGTTCGAGGATAGTGATCACATCATTATATGGGTCTCACCATGATGAGGTCTATGGATATATGGCCAAGGCGACAAGTAATCTCCGAGGATCAGCGGACCATATCAGGTCCTCAGTAGGGTATGCGAGGTGGCTTACCATTTGACCCATCCACCTCAGTTGCACCAGGTGCACGACGACTTCCACGTATCTCAACTGGGGAGATACGTGCTTGACCTGATGCATATCATCGTCCATGGGGAGCTGGACATTGGAGATGGGGTGACTTTTTCGGGGTTCTAGTAGAGGTTGAGGATCGACAAAAGTGGGTCCTACGAGGATGGTCGATTCCTCTTTTGTGCTTTCGTTGGCAGCACAGGATCTTCCAGGTCGGCACATGGGAGAGGGAGGCTCCATTTCATGCTCAGTACCAATTTTGTTTCCCTAGTTTTTGTTAAAGCATTACGGGGACGTAAATCCTTGAGGTCAGAGTAATGTAAAGACCTGGAAATTTCACGGAATTTTTTTTCTTAATTTCATTGGAATTTAACGAGTACATAGTTTCTGACGGTATATGATTCTGAGGCCCGGTGTGCCCGAAATAAATTTCCGATGTTTTTCTCAGGTATGTTCAGTGAACGAACGAGTGGGTTTTTCTAACATTTGAACCGTTGCTCGGAATCGAAATCTGAGGGCACCGAGGGAACCACAATGCCGATAATTTATTAGGAACACCTTTTTCGATGGTGCGTTTGCTCGGAAGGAGTTGTTTAAATTTTGAAGTTAAATTGTGAAGTAAATAAAATTTGTGGAAAATGTTTTACTTCTAACCATTGGTGGATGTTGGGGAACTAACCAAGTGTGAATAAGGGTGAGGTGGGGCCCACATGAACCCACCCCTTCAAATTTCCTAACCGCCTTAACTCTTCCCCTTAAAACCCACTTGTATTAAATGATGTGACAACCTTTCATATTCTTTAAACCACTTGTAAGTAATTGTGTAACTCTCCCCTCTCTCCTCTTTAATTTTTCCAACAACCATATGAAATTAATTGATTAAACCCCTTAAATTAATTTAAATATGTGTGTAAATTTAAAAGCTTGAATGCATGGAAAAATAATAAAATAAGGAGCGGCCTTATTTTATTTTATGAGTTTTGTTGTGTGAGAGAATTTGGGAGAGAGCTCTTCCCTCTTTTGAAGAACTTCATCTTCAAACGAAGAACGTCGACTCTCCAATGAAGAATGACCTTCCGACTCAGTGAAGAACACATTACGTTTTATCCAATACTTTTTCTTCATCTTCAACGACAAGGAAGGAGACACCAACTGTGGAGAACAACACCAACAACAACGTTCTCCTTCTTATTCCAACGTGGACGGATGTGATACCATTATTCCACAACACCCGACTACCCCGACGTTCGACTACCGCGATGTTCGACTTCCGTGACTCGACGACGTGCGACGTCAATTTCGAGGTAGGGGAATTATATTTTATTTTATCATTATCTTTTGAGGAAAGGACGATGAGGGAGGATCAATCTCTTCCCGGTTGATCCGCGGATCACTCGTTCATGCAGGATGGTTGTGGGGTGAATAATCGGGATTGGTTTGAGTTTGATATTGATTGAAAACTTCTAACGCATAGGGCATGGGATAATGAACAAAGGTCGGACCCTCTGCAGATTGTTGTTGGTGCGCAGATTGACAGAAATGATGAAACGGGACTGAAATAGTGTTTTTAGGTCTTTGTAGTAACGTATGGGACCTGATATGAAGATTGGAATAGATGGAATTGAAAACGGACCACTGGAGCAACTCCGGTGGCCTGCAAAAACCCTGGAGGCGCAGGTCGCCGGCACGGCGCCGCCGACGACTGGAGGCGGAGACCGGAGCCGTCTGGCTGCCAGGAGGCAGCGGCACCCCACCGCGCTGCCAGAGGAAAAAACCCCCACGGCTTGCCGCGGCGGTGCGGCACGGAGGATCCCGCTGCCGCGCGGGATCCTGGAGGAACATCGGTGGCACAAACCGCTGCCGACATCAATTAATTGAGAGCCCCCCCCACTCCATGGGTTCTGCTCGGCCATGATGGCCGAGCCGCGGCCGGGCCGCGTCGGCCGGGCCGGGCCGCGCAAGCTGGGCCTGGCTGCGCCCTGATAGGCCGGACCCAGACCCGGGTCGGGACGCCCGGTTCGGGCCGACCCAGGGGGTAGGGCCGGGCCGGGCTGGGCCCAAACCCCCCATTTCGGACTGTTTTCATTCTTCATCCCATATCTTGGGATACAAATCTACAATCAATGCACTGATAGTTACGATGTCATCCTTGGATCGAGACGGTCGTTTCGGTATATTACACATAGGTTTCAGAGAACTTTTGGTACGGTCGGGTTGGTTCGAACACGAAACCAACCAGGCCCTCGGAGCGGAATCACTTATATCTTGAGTTCCGGACGTCCAATTGACATGCCGTCAACTTTGTTGGATTCCTCTTAGTGAGACAGACTTTTTGAATTACTCTTCTCAATGTTTGGACGCAGTCGGAGTGTGGTCGGGTTGGTTTTGACATAAAAACCAATCGGGCCCCTCGAACGAAAAAAACCAATAACACTCAGACTGGGCATCTGATTGACGCGCCGTCTATCACGCTGAGTTCCTTTTGTCGAGATGGAACTTTTGGAATACTTCGACAGAGTTTTGGATGCAGTTGGATAGTGGCCGGGTTGGATTGAACCCAAAATCCATCCGGGCCCCTGGAATGGAAAAGCTGATAACTTTCAGACAAGACGTCTGTTTGACGAACCGTCAGCGGTGTTGGTGATCACATTGATAAACGGTCTATATGATTATACCCTATGAGAGTTCGGGGTACAATTGAGATATGTCCAGGTTGGTTCGCATATGAAACCAACCGGGCCCCTGGGACGAAAATGTTAATAACTCACAGACCGGGCATCCGATTGACGCACTGTCTGTTGCGTTGAGACCCCTATGACGAGGTGGTCCTTTGAGATACTTATTCATGAGACTTTGGGACACTTGGAGTATTGACCTATAGATCATGGAGCGGACCCTCCTGGTGACGAGCATATAGAGTACGGAGACTGTGTAGCTGGCTGAGACCTGACGAATGCTTGACCGAATTGACTTTGAGTGAGTTGACCAGCCCAGTGGACGGAGCACTACTATGTTTGGGTGCAGACCCACAGCGGACAGAGTGCCTGGTAGCAGGCATCAGACCCGCGGTACTCAACAGAAGGAGTACCTCTGCAGGCTATTAGGGGGGGGGGGGGGGGTGCACTACTGTGTTTGGGTGGCAGAACCCGGTGGGAAGAACTACTGTGTTTGGGTGGCCGACCCGTGGAACTCGACAGGAGGAGTACCTCCGCATTCTTAGGTTAGTGAGCATTACCTTGGAGTCGTGACATGATCGATGTACTAATCAGAGACGGGGCTCTTCAGTAGTTATGGTTTCGTTAATGAACATCCTAATTTGAGCTGAGTCTATGACCATTGTGTTTACCTCATAATTGAGATGAGTCACTTGATAACTTAGGTATATGTATGGGAATATACCTAGGTAGTGTTTATCCGTTGATTTCATAACCTTTGTGTTTCCTCATGATTGAGATGGGTTACTTGATAATTTATGTATAAGTATGGTCTTATACCTATGTAGGTTTTATCTGTTGAGATCCATAATTGTGGTTATCCTTGTTGTTTTTAGTGAGACCTTGAGGGTCTCGGGGACCCTACTGAGTATCGTATACTCACACCTGCACGAGCTATGCCCACACCTCGTTGTGTTGGTCGCAGACGACGGGCACCACTGACAGAGGCCGAGTGTTTGAGGACTGGACAGTATCCGGAGGTGGACCACACGACGAGTCAGGATCCGGAGGTGGACTTCACGACGAGAGGAAACTCGTAGGAGGTTGATGGGTGAGAGCGTTGTGGAGGCTATCTATACCTACCCTTCTGGTAGGATCCGAGGAGGATGATCCAGGAGATACTTCTATTCTTCCAGCTGTTTGTCATTTCTATTGTACTTTAATTCGGTTATAGCTGTACTTTCAGTTGGGTTTGTTTTCTGGCCCACTTACATTTCATCACATTATTTTGTAATTAGTGTATTACTTCCACATGTACTCTGTGATGTTTTGTTTACTTTTATAAAGGCAATGCCTTCCTAGTAATCGGGATTTATGCCTTTGGTGCTAGTCGCCATCCCCTAGCCTATGGAAGGCGGGTTTGGGGTAATCACAACACGGGCTCCGAGGACAGGTCATGACATCTTCATATAGGACATTTCCATAAATTTTACTTAATCGACTAGGATAATATTTATATTTTATTTCTTTATTAAATATGTAAATTGTTTGATAAAGAATATTTATTACTAAATGAATTGATCATTAAATATATGAAAAAAATATTTTGAAACGTAGTTAATGGATGATCTTGGTTATTGATTTCTCATTAATTTGTTGACAAGTCTCATGAGAAACACCTATGAGAATGACTTGTAAAATGGGATTTTTGTCAAAAATAACTCATCAATTAAACTTATGTTAGAAAAAAACCATGACTGTAAATATATCATGATTCCTAAGATCAAGAAATCTCGTATTGATCCTCTCCATAATTTAGAATTCATATACTATTACAGATTATATTATTGATTCGATGATTCCATTGATTGTAACAACTTGAACAAGAATGAATGAAATTACTTTATAAAAGAGTGTATTTATTATTTAGAGAAGAGATTATTGAAACACATTCCCTGCTTTTGAAATTTTGGATCATTGTTTATTATATACATTTTTATTTAAAAGGATGTTAAGAATATTTTCTATTTATTGAATAATCTATATTTATTGATCATATGATTAATATATATATATATACTGTTATGGTTAATACATTTGACAAAGAAAAAGGAATTAATGGCCTCATAAAGTTGGATCATAAGATATATAGATTATTTTTTAGTGATTATAATAGAGATAGAGTCACTGGTATTTTCCAATGTCCATCCCATGAAGTGATTCAACAATTAACTCAAGATCAAAACTATTTTACTAGGGAAGATAAATCTCATCAAGACCATGGCCCAAACCGTATTAGATGATATTCCCCAAAAAATGGTACCATAACTCAACATATCATTTGGTATTTTACTTGTGTAATAAAATTCTAGTATTTTAGAGCTTAATAGTAAGAATTATTACATTGTTTTAGCAAAATAATGAATAGATGTTTATTTTATTGTTTATTTATAAATATTTATTAATATTTTGATAGAAATTAGATGTTCATATGAGGAAATAGATATTATATTTTGGGGAAATATATGGATTCAATAATGAAAGTAAATTTTTTTATTTCATGTGTATTTAAAATAAATTATATTTTAAAAATAATTTTATAGTTATTAATATTTTTTAAATAAAAATCATAATATAATTTAACAAATTAAAATTTAATTTTTATAAGAGTCATAGAAAAGTAATTGATATAATATAGTACTTTTTTTATGAAATGTGGATAATGATTGTAAAGTTTATTCATTATTATTTATACAATTATATTTATAAAATAAGTTTTATATTTGAAATAATTTTGTATAAATAATCTAATGGTTAATTTTTCCAAATTTTCTGAGATAACTAATTTTTTTGTAAAAATATAATATATTAAATGTGTTATATGTATTTTGATAACAAAAAAACAAAATGTGATATAATATATTATGTAAAACGTATCCACAACCAAAATTATCTTTACCAACTAAAATAATTGTTTTTCTGATAGATGAGAAATTTTATAAATCCTTATCAATTACTCTGTAACCTATATTATATTCTAAGGATTAAAAATAATTTCCATCCAATAGTGAATCACTTATATATCACCAAGGGTATTCCTTTAGTGACCTAAGATAATATATTTATAAAATAATTCAATAAAATACACTTTCAAAGAATCAAATATAATTATCCAGGGGATATTTTTATGTTTTAGATTTATTTTTCATAGAGAGTCAAACAAATAATGCTACATGTTACTAATGAATTAACTGCTTTATTCCTCTAAAACCCCAAAAAATATCACATTCATCTTAACTAAATACCCTTGTATAATGAATATACTCATTCTATACTCATTTAGTTCCCACCCAATTTTACCAAATTCACTTAAGAATATCCTAAATCATTTTATATGTTTTCTCTATGGAAAGGGATCCTCTCACTCTCCTCATTTTAGTTAAATGAACCAGAAAAAGGAAAGCCCTCTCCTAGAAAATTTTATTAATAAAAAATTAGTGACAACAAAAGTGATGAAACACGAGGGTTTAATAATATATGTATACACAACACCATGCACATCCACGTCCACCATCCCACAACATAAGGATAATGTTACAAAGGACTATAATGAACAAACCACCTCAATAGCACAATTAGAAAGAGTATCAGCAACCTGATTTTCCTCTCTATAAATATCGATGACCATTAATCAAAATATCTTCACAATATTGATACTCTCATCCCAAGATAAAATAATCCTCCATGGAACATTCCTTGAATGATTTATATGAATTTATACTGCCATTGTTTAGTAATATTCCCTCCCCAAAACCATCCATCCCTAATAAGAAGAATCCTAGACAATCTTGACCGAATTTGAGTCTGATTCTTAATACTTCATGAAGAATATTTTTTAAAAATCCATGTTAATATAATTATCATATTTTTGTGTTAATAGTATCATTCTCTCTCATTATAACCATACATTATTCCTTATAAACCCTCTTTATAATCTTGAAATAATCCTTTGATCTTTCCTTTTAAAGAATTTATATATTTTATACCCATTCCCATATACACTCAATGGTTTTAACTTAGTGTAACTATATATACATTACTTAGTAATTCCATGCATTATCCCATACTAAATAATAATAGGATTTAAATTAGTTAAAATACATTCTTATTGTTTAGGATCAATATAGAAAACCTATGCATGAACATGTTATGAATGTGATGTGTGGTACAGAAATTATGTATCCCTCTAATGAATTAGTTTGTTTTTATCATAAGTTATTATATTAATGGAGACAAGTGCTTTATCATAAGGACATATTTTAAAAAAATCTCAGTGGTTATCCATTAATTATGATTATGATGATATGTTTTATGTTGTTGTTACATTCACATGTTGTCATTTTGTTATCGTCATATATAATTATTTGATGTTAGTGTTTATGGTTCTCACCCCTATTATTTTACATTAATAACCCTATTTTTACATGTGTATATCATGCCATGACATAACTCTTATATTTTTTGTATGTAGTGGTCAAACCTTTCTTATGTTCATCTTATGGTAATCCTTGGTTGATTTATAACATCTATGGAGTTTATGGGAATTTTTTAGAGTTCAAGTTTTAATCATTGTATTTTTGTTTCATGAAATTATTCTATTTCCGTAATTACATAATGAATAGTGCATCGTGATATTTTAGGGATTCATTATGTGTATATTGATACAATAATTAATGATATAATGTGTATAAAATAGATCGACTCTCATAAATGGTAATATAGTAATGTCTATTTATTTTTGTATTAGGATAAGAAAAAACTATTGAAAAACATAAATATAAGACAAAATATTTTAAAATATACAAATATAATGGAAAATTATATATTTTTTACGTTATAGTGTTTCAAAATTAGGATATAGACATGGATTTGACTCTGTAATTTTTAAATATAGGGATAATAACACTAAAATGTACAAATTAAGTGGTACACTATCATCATAGGGGCATGATAGAGGCCTCTATCTGCACCTATTTAGACATATCTAGGGGATATGATTTGTTATATTTGAAAAACCATTTGAATCCATTTTTAAATGGACTATAATTACCAAGAGATATTATGTTAGGAAATAGATTATGGAATAATTAAGAATTGTAAGAATGATGACCAGTATTTCAAAGATAGAGGTGATAATTTTCCAAATGAAATAGACCCCTGTAGTTACCCAAATGTCGAAGGTTTTAATAAAACATTAAGCATGTTTTTCAAAAAAATATGTCGTATATATAAATATAAAACTACTAATATTATTTGTTTGATAGTTTTAGATATTCTACAATAGGGATATTGATTGTTGTAATACAATTTTATTATGTGTAAATCAAAGGATTCCAAAATAAATGCGAAGAAATGTGGATCAATGGATACAACATTCTATGGTGTTGAAAGAAATAACAATAAATAAAAATCCATTTACAAATAATTGATTTAATATACTAATTAACAAATATGATCTCAATAATACTTGTTATAAATACTATATCTATATTCAGACCATAATATCATTTTCTAAATATGAATTAACATTGTTGATTTTTAAAAATAATTTTGGGTATATAATTTTAGATATTTAGTTCATAAATATTATATAACAATGTCATAAAATATAATTGTTTACATTTTCTATGTATCTATTATATCCACAATAGAAAACTCTAATCATTATTTTTTTATTGGGAAATATCTATAGTATTCAAATTGACATGTTTTTAGTCCCTACTCATCAACAAACCTGGTGAATATAATTTTAAAACATGGTATAAGAACAAAATAATCTTTTATCGATATATAATTTATATAAACAACTCATTAGTCATTTAAAGCACATGTGATCATAAAATAAATTTTTTATTCAATATTGATATCAAATAATCATTTTCATACTAATATATCATCTTTATTAATAAAAGTTTTTGATAAATAAGTATAATAAATAACTATGGAAAAATCATAGTATTGTGTATTTATTTCAAAACATGAAAACCCAAAAAAAAAACATAAAAAACATCTTACCTAATATTTCATATTCAGTCCCTTAGAGATACCATTATCATAACACTTAAAATGAAACAATTTACTTGAATTCTAGTTAAAATAATTTAAATGCCATCTTAGTTCTTTTGGTCCTCATTTTCATAGAAACATTATAAATTCATATAAAATTGGAAACCTCGTTTTTTTCACATCTATGAAAATTCATTAGAAATCATAATCACAACTAAATGCATTGAATATATATATTGGTCTCATACATTATCATGTTCTACATCAGGCTCACCGCGAAACAAGAGATATGTCTATATCACCTAAAATCATAAAAAATTTCAAGGACCACATCATGAATAAATCATTTTAATTGTATTTCTTTTCTTATGAAAAGCCTGTAAAAACACATTTTAAATCATATAATAAATCTTTTTGGTATTATAGTTCCCTTTCATTTATAAAAGTAATTTTCAAAAATAAAATTCCTAAAATAAAATGATAGTGGGTTTTTAATTTAAAAAAATATGGAATCATATAATCAATGTAAAATGTAAAATAATAGATGTTATGTCTGGAAAATATGTTTAGTCCATATACATTAAACATGTACATTAATTTTTCATTTTTTAAATAAGGTTAAAAGATTCCATGCAAAATAAGGAAAAATATTCCATTCGAAAACCATTGAAATAAAAAAACAGTATAAAAAATTCCATAATATGTTATTTATATCTATATAAATACAGATAATTGTATTATATATCTAAATTAACCTGAAATAAATATATTCAATAAATGATAATTTAAGACATTAAAAACAAGGTTTTATGATAAATTGTCATTTACCTTTAGCATGACTCATCACATATATTATATATCTTCCTCGATAATAAAAATATAATAATTATATATTTAATTAAATTTTATTTCCGTTTTAATATTATTTTACCATTAATTTCCCTCTAATACAAAATTATATCATCAATTATGATCTTGTTAGATGTTTTGATGATATTCAACTTATATCCCCCAAAATGTCCTCTTTATGTTAATTATGGTAAACGGATTAATTATTCCATCATATTAATTATAACAATTATAAAAAAATTATCACTTTACAATATGGATAATACATTAAAAATTTACGTTGACTGATGGTTTAGAAAACTGGACAATGTAACAAAAATGCAGATGGTAGGTCGCTCATATGCATGAGTAACATTTCCATTTTTCAATGATCTTGATTGATATAATGTAATTTTATTTATCATTACATAATTATAATAATAACCAAAACGAAGTATTAATTATATTTATAAATTTATATATATCATTCTTGAAATGTGGTGAAGAAAAAATCAATCACAATACTTTTTGTTGGTGGTAGTCAACATATATGATCAAATGACATTATTTTATTCTATTTGTGGAAATGTATGAAAATATTTGATATATTAATTGCAAATAATTATTTTATTAATTTCATCTATTTATATACAATATATCTATCATTATAACTATTTATGATAGTTGGTGATAGAAACCAATATTCATTGGATCATTGGAGTGGTAGTCCGCATGTATGCCCGAATGATGTTTTTATTCTACATTTGATATATGTGTAGATGAATATATGTTTAAAATTTTACATAATATAATATAACAATATATAAGATATATATTTTATTATTTAATCATGGTTTAATAATATTTTTATAGGGCATAATAATATGGAAATAAAAAACAATTTTTTACGAACAATATATCTTCTTTGGAAAACCAATTTTGAATTACAATTGAAAATTAATAGGATGGTATCATGTTCAAACCATGTAATATATGAAATTGGGAGGCATTTAGGGAGGGTATTTGAGTATGTCTTCACTGAACAATTTTTTTTAACTATAACTAAAATGTATGAGAAGTTTCCCTTTTATAAGGTATGATAGAGAACTATTGGAATTTCAAAAAATATTAAAATATATATAATATAATTTTATATTTAAAAAGGGAAAGTTGATATAATTTTATTATTTGATGAAGTAGAATTTATATAATGTCTTAAAATTATAATTTTATAATTTTATAATATTTTGTTTCTTAATATTTTTGTTTTATCATATGTTAACTCGTTTTTATGATTATAGATATAAAAATGTTTTTTACTGTTTAATGGAATGGAATATCACAAAAAAAAAACCATTAGTAGTCCATTTTTGAAATTTTAAACAATATCTCAATCACTTTAATAGTGATTGTGTTTTAGAAATTTTAAATAAACTAATAATTTATTAATTTTTATAACATATTATTAATCGTATTTTTGGATATATTTATTTTATTCCACATTGAAAAAAAATGTTACCTAAATGGAATAAGAATATGATAAGTTCAATAATAATTAAAATTACAATTTTGATACAATATATATATTAAATAAATAATTCAACAAAATTATAATAATTTTAATAATTTTAATGTCATTTATTTAATTTATCATTTCGTTGAATTAATATTGTTTAGGAGTTTTGTATGATTTTAAAGTAACTATTAACTTATTAAAAAAATTAATAAATTATTTCAATTAGATATTATATTTAAATTAATCATTTATATATTTACATATGTTTTTTATCATTTTCAAAATAAATTAGAGATATAAACCAGAAATAAAGTTAATTTTTGGACTGTATATTTAACATAATTATTATAAACTATTAAAAAATTACACATATATGGAATATTTATGAAAATTGCATGGAAATGACAAAACTCCACTCATCAAATTTGACAATGTAAGTCATTGTAGTAATTTTTAATCCTCATAATATTATTTTTAACATCAATTAACAAACTTACCCTAATTAAAGAGAAAATTATTTACTGTGGTTACAATTTATAATGAAGAAAACTAGGAGAAGACTATATATGAAATTGATATCTTAATTGAAATAATGAAATAAATTTTTGTGTATTCAATTATATTAAGTGGTTGAAGTGGGAAATTTTATAAAACATCAAATTGAAATGAAAAATGGTTTTTTATAAACATTATTTTCTTAGTATGAAAGTGTTTTTATTCCAAATTCAAGTATATATTCAATTAAAAAGGACCAAAATTGTATTATTTGTAAAGAAAATTAAATTATTATTATTTAAAAATAATTCAAAATATAATTTTAAAAATTAAATTCATGAAAAGAATATATAATTTTTATAATAAATCATAAATTTTCACTATTCATCAAGAAATAAATATTTATAGAAAAATAAAAAAATCACCCTAGGATAATTTTGTTATAATTATTTCAAAAACATATTTATATTCTCTTTATATAAATTATATAATTCATAAGTAAATATTTTAAATAAAACTATATAATGAGTGAATGATGAACTTTGTTAAAAAATAATTGTTTCATTTTTTATTGATAAAATAACCAATATTATTATATTGAATATAACTCGATAAAATGAAATTATTAAATACTAATAGGTCATTAAATATGATATTATCTTCACAAAGGTTGGTATATACTTCCCCCATTTTTAAATTTATAACATAAAATTTATATATTTTATAAAAAATGGGGATGTCTTTTCAACATAGAATTTCAATATTCCTATATTACATCACCTAAGATATAGTTTTTCCCAAAAACATCAACATGATGAATTTAATTTATCTAAATAAATTTATCTCTATAGTCAAGAATAAATATATTATTTTCATCATATGAATGGGTTTATTATAGATGAACTACTTCAGGGATGTATTCATGATATGATACCATCACATATTTTCTTAACATCGAAACATAACATACATCATGTGCTTAGGATAAAACCAATGGAAGAGATACAATGTTGTGAACAGGTACAAAATTTTCTATTATTCCATATTTTCCAAAAAAAAACCTTGGCCTAGCTTCCCCATTTAGAAAATATAATATTTTGTTTCCATAGAGATACATGAAACACATGATCACTAACTTTGAAAGAAGGAACAATCCTCCCATTATCCGCATAAAGGTTATACATGTTCTGCATCCTCCTTATATGTTGATTATCCATATTCCCCTTCACAACCATTTACTCTACAAACCCTTTTACCATCAATATCCATTCATCAACATGGTCACAAAATGTGGAGTATGACACATCATTCCATAACATTTTTAAAAAGGATTCATCCATATACTAGAATGAAAATTGTTTTTATTATAATATAAACCATATGAAAAATGTTGACCCTCAAATCCATGGAAATAAATTGAAAATGGATAAAGCATGCATTTTACCTTCTGAATCCCTTTCTTAGACACACCATCAAATAAAATATTAATATATATATTGAAAATTGATTTTCATCCTAATGAATTCTGCATTCCATTATAGAAATTAGTGGTGAAGATATGATGATGATTAGAAAAAATAGTGATAGGAACTTCGAGTAACATGAAGATAAAATTAACATAAAATCACAATCCTGATCAAAAGACATGGAATATATAATTTTAAAAATGGATAATATTTTTTTAATCAATTAAAATAACACATATTTCATTATTTCCACCAGATGTCATTGGTAATCACATTAAAAAAATAGATATATTTTCCCATTACAACTCTAGAAAAGTACAAGGAGGAATCACCCCATTAGTTAATTGTCTCTATAGTTTTAAAAAATTGAAAACAGAAATCTTTCACGGTAATTTACATAATAAATCTTTTTATTCCATCCCACCAGTAATACTTCTGCATTATATCGTATAAATTAGTATAATCATGATGAATAGAAAACTGAGAACTACAAGCTTCACTCAATGACTAATTCTACAACATGGAATGAAAATAAACAAATAATAAATTAACAAATCTAATAACATGTTTATCATCAATATTATACTCTAGAAACACCTCATTATATATTTAGTAAATTATTTCTTATTCATATTATTATACTTAAAACTGGAACTAATAAAGGAAGTTTATTCATGCAAACCATCTTGGTAAAATCAATTAAAACATTAAAAAATTGTTTTCATTCCCATTGTGGTTCAACAAATAAGGTAAATAGAAATAATGGTAACATTGACAGTTTGGATTGTTTTTTAATGTATGTAATAATTTTTTTATATAATTGTATAATGAAATATTTGAAATTTTTATAATATAATTAAATTATTTCTTGTATTTGTGTGGTAAATTTCATTCCTTTATAATTCATTATTAGAACTTGTTTTTGTTGACAGAAACCCTTAAAATAATTTTTTATTTTTCCATGATGGTTATAAATTATTCATTCATTATCCATGATCAGTTCAATCATCATTTTTACCATGATATTTAACCAATTTTTCATAAATATATAATTAAATATTTTTTATCGATATATGTTTCCTCTAATAGAAAATAAAAATTATACCTCTATATTTTTAAATAATTATTTTCCTAAATATATATCATTTGTATTATAATTTAATCAATGATAATTCATCTAACATTATGGAAAATAAATTACTAGACCATTATACATAAAAACAAAACTATTTATTTTAATAAAGCATCATTGTAGATGAAATATTTAACATTTTTAGAGGGTATTGAAAAAATTGGACCATTCACCACACTTATTTTGTTTTCAAAAAAAATATCATATCAATTTTTATTTCTAGTTAATATTTAATCCTTTTCATGTTATTATAGTTCTTATGATTGAAATCTAAGAATTATTTTAAACAAAATATTTGTAGAAACCCTAAAATATAAATAATATATAGTTCCATAAAAACATTGTTGAACTTTTAAATTATTTAATAACTATTTTTAGGGGTAAATTATTATGACATCTTTATATATAGTAATATTTAGTAATAACATATTTTTTGAAAAACGATCAATATTCTAAATTTTACAAATAAGTTATTTTTTAAGGATTTAAAAACATTCATTTGGTGTCTTACATGTTCCTCATGACTTTTACAATATTCCTATATATTATATAATAATAAAATAAACAAATACACCCATTAAATCATGGAAAAATATATTCCTATGGTTCATACAAATTTCTAGTGTAATTGAAAAGTGAAATATAATAACTAGAAACTAAAAGGTTAATATTAATTCTGAAATACAGTATTCAAAATAATTCAATTATCTACATCAATTTATGATATCCTAATATGATATAAATCATAAATAAAATATGTCACTCTATCAGGAGGATCAAAAAAATAACCAAGATGAGGTAAATGATATTCATTATAAATTGTGATGTTATTGAAGGATCTATAATATTTTCCAAGTTTCATTAAACCATATTTTTTAATGAATAAAATATTGGAACCACATGGTGATGTTCTCAGATTGATTAGAAAAATATGTATATTTTTATTTAAATTAATTTTCAATTCTAATATTTATACTTGCCTTTCAAGATGGGGGATTCAAAAAAGTATTTTAATCATGAACAATTTCAATATTAGTTTGAACCTCTTAAACAATAATAACACTAATAATATCACTATGAAATAAACCCATAGTCAAATTTACTTCTTTGGAATCACTAATATGAAATATTTAATTATTTTGGACTAAATAATATAAATATCATTAACTTATTAATATATCAACATCATAGTAGGTTATCAAAGGTATATAATCATTGAATGAAAGGATATTCTCTATATGATATATATTACCATAATAAATTAATATACTGCCCACACACAAAATAATTTCAAACTCTATAATAGATAGTTCAATTGTATTTTTAATGAAGAGTAACCCATTAATATAAAAAATAGATTTTTATAAACCATTGTTACATTGTGATTTCCACTAAATATTTTCATGAAAAGATGTACTCTAATTTAATGAATTTATATTACCATTTTACATAAAAACATAACTAAAAAATTTGAATGTGAAGATTTATAGTCCTTCCAAGATAGTAAAAAATTAAAATAAATATATGATATTCCTATCAATACTTAATTTGATGGCCAAACATCAACTATTTAGTAAAAAATTATTTATCAAGAACTATTTTCTTTTGATCTAGATAATTTCTAAAATAAACGAAAAACGTCATAGAAATGTCAGAATATTGTCTCAAATCCATGAAATTTAACAATATAACCATAAGGTCTTCATTATTTATATGATAATTTTTATTTTAATCACAAGCCAGATGAACAAACATTCCACATCAATATTACTTTGATGATTTTATAATAAATTCTCCCTAAATAATTTTATAGTACATATCATAACATTGGAAATTGTTTTTATTACACTGAGAATTCATAAACGGTTGTTTCCCAATTGTCTTCGTTTTTTCCTATTCTTACAATTGTTTTCATCGGATTAATGATAATCACTAAACTCTATTTCAATATTCCTAACACATCAATCATGTTTCACATAACATTTAAATTCATAGGAATCCACTGATATTTGAAATATTTATTTCAATGTTCACTAAACTAATTAATAATACTATTATGATCATAAATAAAATATTTTTCTTACCTTCCCAAATGATTTAATATTTAAAATTTTGTATCTAGTGAATCATCCTCATTTTTTTCCAAATTATAGTAACTGTGTTTCCCCCACTACAAAACTTAATTAATAAAATATTACTCATGGAATATATTCATAAAATCATTCCCATACATGTTATCAAACTCAAAACTTTTTTTAATATTCTTTTTCATTTTAACATGATTGATTGACTTCACCATAAAATGGTAAATAGATAGATTTATCTATTTATCCACTAAATAAACCAGGTATTTTAAATTTTATTCTATGATATTAGTCCATCCCAAGATAACACATGATTAGATTATCTGCTGAATATAGGAGGATGTTGTTTGATAAAATTATATAATATAAAATAGTTACTTTATGGTGAATTTGGTTTCTATATTTTTATAATATCACAAAAATTTTAGTCCTATATAAACTTATAAATAAAAAAACTACATGTTTACAACTCCAACCATTATATGTAGCTTATTCAGAAGGATATTATCCTATTTTGCCCTCCGACTACAACATTCTTTTTTCTACTATGCAATAAAATTCTGAAAAAGTATGGTTTAGATGTGAGAAAATATTATGTTATTAATTATTTAAAAACATAGACAACAATCTCTTATGGCTAGTTACATTAATTTTCATATCCACTAAAATTAAATAAAATGATATTTTGATTCCAAATATATTAATATGATACTTATTCAACGCATAAATTCATTATATTAAATGAAAATTAAATCTCATTCAATTTAATGATATTTTTAGTTTTAGAGTTTTATAGAATTAGAAAATAATTATAACATAAATAACAAACAATACATGTTATAAATACCCTATTAGAGTAATTTTTGATCAACGATAATTTTTTTATAAACCTGTGTTCTTTTCCAAGAAACTCATTATGATTTTCCACATGTAATATTCATTTTTCCTAGAATTCCATAAACCCTAGGAAAAATCAGAATGATGTTTATAATGGAAAAATATGTTATGGATATATAAAATAATGAAATAAACACATTGGACAATTTGAACAAATGAGATCATAAAATATGTTTTTTCATCTATATCAAGTTCAAAATCATTTAGATTTTATTGAATCATATTTAATGCATAATTTTTAAATATAATATTTTATAGGAAATAATAATGGAAAAATCATACACATAAGTGTTTTATTGAAAGCATAACAACCCATGGAAACCAAATCCTAAAATAATACCATTTATGTTAAAGGGAACACTCCTTCCATAAAAATGTCATTAGAATATAGTTTTAAATCAATCCATTTTAATTAAAATAATTAAAATAATATTAAATAATAGTAGATGTGTAACACTTAGTTTAACTTTAAAGGTAACCAATTATTCCAGATTTGTTTATCATCCTTTTTTTTGTTTTGTTTATGGCCTTCTTGGGGTGGATATCCTTTTTAGCGAAAAAAACACACTATTATAGGATGAATGTGGGTTTTATTTAATGGATACATAGGAATAAATATATTAATATATCTAAGGGGTTATACCCATGTTCATTGAACATCATGTGTGATTTCACCCTTTCTCTAATGAGACATGGACTATTTTCTATCATCTAGATGATCACACATCATCTAATGGGTACAAGGCATATATCATGAATTTGGTTCTGGGTATGAATTTGGAACATTATAAAATTATATTTTATGACGTGTAATTTTAAAATCAGTTTTTTATAAGAACAAGCGATTGGTTGTTTTAGTTATTTCATCCTTCATGGAACTCAACTCCTCTAATGGGATTATATTCCATGTATGTCTCATGAATAGTCATTTTCGTGTGCTATATTGGAATTTAATCTATTATTCAACCTACAGCCTCTCTTTATTAACCTAGACCTCTAGTAATGTGATTACGGACATCTCCCCTCATTCTATGTTATTAAATCTGGGTTTAATCATTGTTTTTTTTGTAGCGAACCACTCCAAATAAGAATTATTTGTTTTATATAATTATTTTATATTAGTGGTAATTGTATGATATGTTATGGATCAGATTAATATTCATGATAGTATAGTATTTTCTATAGATCCCTTAAAGATTCGTGTTGTTTCTTTGTCTTTCAAATATTGATATATAATTTTCCATAACTTTTGGGGTCAAATTCTATATTTTAAATTTTTGGTATATGTATTTCTATAAAATTGTCATTTTGATGAATTTATTAATTTTTATGATATGTTATTCCATTTTTTTGGTTAATTGGGTTAATTTATGATATAATGGATTTCATGGAATGATAAATGTTTTTAAATGTATTTTTATAATAATAGAATTTTTTTAATTTTGAAATGGGGTTTTGAAATGCCTATGTTGTATGACAGGGATTTTAAAATTGATTTTAAAAGTGTAATAATATTTTTTTATTATTATTTGATAGGCTTGGTACATAGGTAACATTGGGTGTGTCAAAAAATAGAAATAGGTAACCATTATGTGGGTGGACCCACTAGTTGTTTTTTTATATCAACCGATAATGGAAGAACTCAATATTTGTTGGATTCATCATTTGGAATTGTTTTGGATCTTTTTTTTTCTGGTACATAATTTTAAAATAGGAATTTGACCAAATTATATTTTTTTGTTCATTTATGTACTTTTATTACATCATGGTTTTTATCATTCATTGTCAGTAACATGCTTTTATATGAGGTTGAATCACAATAAATCAAATGATGGTATTTCATGGATATGTGGTTACCTTCATTCCATTTGATGCATGTATATTTTTTTTTCAGTTTAATCACTTATACGTGATAAATTTTTCCATAATATTAAATGTTTTAATTAAAAAAAATTGTAAAATGATTTGAAATTTTATTGGATTTTTATAAATTCCTTGTAATTTTTTTGTTTTAAGGACATCAACTATTGTATTCTTGATGTTATACATTGTACATAATCTATAGGGGTATCCTTCTGGTGTTCTTTCTAACACACTAGTTTTTCTATTGGGATGTTTTAGATTTTGTATTATTCGATCCATGTAAATTTACGGGAATCTTGTAACAAGTTGTAATATCTTTTTGTATTTTCAATTGTAGTGGGGTGTTTTGAAGGTGATTATTGGTTAGATATTTGATTTTTAACTTCTAGTTTATCTGATTTTTGGAATGGATTTCAGTTTTATCAACATTATTAAACATTGTACTCTTGTTGTATGTATTGTTTTTGATATATTCATTAAATTTTTCTATTGCCTTTGGAATACCTGACGATGTGATGGACGAATCAAGTGTATCGTTTCGATGAACTATGTTTTTTGACACATATTTGAAATAAGATGGAAAAATAAACCTAAACTATGTTTACAAAACAACTTTTTCTTTCTTTTATTGTGTAATAATGATTTAGGACCATTTAAATGTAGATAATAAGCTCATAAAAGGAGAATGACTAATTCACATCCCTGATTGAACCCAAGATTCCATGTGTGGTCCTAATATTATTATTGGTTTTAATACATCTTGTTTGGGGTAATTTTAATGATATTTTTGTGATTTTTTTTCAATGGACATGCCCCTTATTTAGGATTTTTCTTTTGATTGGTTAAATTCATAATTTCTATGCATTCATGTTTTTTAAAATTACTGTCTTGAAGTCTAAAAGATTCTCTATGATTGTGTAATGTGATCATGATATAATTAGTTTTGTATTCTATGTATTTTAAAATTTATATAACAACACCTCTTATAAATATAAGAGATACATCTATCATATAGATTCTGTTGTTTATTCCTCTAATAGACACATATTTGTTGAAATCTATAATTTATACTCTATAGACTATAGGTTATGTGGGTTTCTATAAACCATGATGTGTTCTGGATCTTGGATATTAATTTTAAAAGGACTAATTATATATCTTCTATTGTTATAAGGGACCATAATAATATGATTACTAGATTTTTTGGATTGATGTTATAATTAATTTTTTGATTTACCCTAGAAAATCTAAGTTGTATTTTTCCACAGACATACTCAAGGTACCATGAAGAAGATTGAGAGAATCTATTTTTTAAATGAAAATTTTCATAAATACATTACATTGATTTAATTAAAAAATTATTTATCCAATTATTTTATCTTATGATATTAATTATGGGAAGAGAAAAGTGTTTTTGACCATAGATATGGGAGATAATAACCTTGTGGGGTAATCTAACCATTTTATTTATTTTTCACATCAAGCATCGAAGCTTGTCACTAATGAGTAACTAATGTCTCAAAGGATGCAGTATATATCGTGATTGGATATTCTATCTAAGATGACTCTAATTTGTGTTATAAACAATGTGTAGGTGGTTTAAAAAGTTTATATGGCTATGATAGACATAGTTAGAAATACTAGTTTGGTTGTAGCTTCAGATATTGTATTTGTTATCCTTTGTATATCTTGTATCCAAAAAGGATGTAAAGAGTTATATCATTTTCATTAAGCCAAATTTGTGTGGCTTCATTAAGAGAATAGAATATTTTTTTACTATCACTATATGTGGTGTAGTCATAGTAGGATCCAAATACATTTCAAATATTTGGATGAGCTAGACATATTAAATTTTCTTGGAACATGATATCTCAAGGAATAAAGGAAGGATCAAGATCACAAGGGGTTATCAGGTTCATGAAAAAAAATCCAAGGGTGGTGGGTCCTATATTTATGCTATGGGGGATGTTCATGTGGATAAGAAATATAATGGAGTAGGTGAGACCGAACACCAATATATAGAGGATAATGAAGAAAAAGAATATTTATTAGTTCTTGATACAATTACAGATACTATATACATTTCATATTCTATGGAGAGTGATTTATTTTATATAGGTTCTACACGTAATTTTATATCGTCAATGATAGTTTATATTTAGGTCATGTATTTTATTATTATTCTATTCTTATTGGATCATTCCACACCATTGGTAATGATATCCAAAAAAGGATTGAATGATCCCACATTTCAGTTGATAGTGTGTAAATGTTAAGTATATTCGGACTTCATAGTGCTCGATCATGAAAAATTCAATGTGATTGTTGACATGGATAGGATTATAAGTGTATAGGCCTATATAAAATTTTATTTTCATAGGATAATATTCTTATCTAAAAATGCAGTGGTTCATATTTTTTCAAAGGGAGAGGGACTATAGATAATTATGAGAATGGGAAGTTTTTCATTATGATTTGGTAATATAGTGATAGATTCAAGAGATATTTGTTGATATAGTTGAAACATATATGGGTGAAAATCATTCTAGAATGGTTTCCCTAATGTCATAATGAATGATTTTTCTTATTTTCCATCCAAGAGATAGTTCAGTATTACAATTTATCTTCATTATTGTATGATTTCCATTTATATACCATCATATCCAATTGAACCTGCCGAGTTTGTGGAACATGAGGTCCATTTTCAGGAACTAGAGGATAGACATTTTATTCTCCCAAGGAATTAATTTTGGGATTCACCTATCCACTAATATTATAATGATTACGTGATTCTCATACATTGTATCGATTATGAGATGATGAATCGGGTAACTGTTATGAACAAATATACTTTCCCCCGATGTTATGACCTATTTGATCATAATTGTAGTTTATATTAGTTTTCAAATTCCAATATAGTATCTGGGTAACAAAATTTTAGGTTTCGAGAAGAGGATATAACTATGAAAAAAATTTAGAACATCTCTTGGTAATTTTGAGTTTTGGGGTATACTATTCTATTTGACAAAAAATCATGTGGGTTTGATGGAATTAATGAACGAAAAAATTAATATTTTTTGGAAACATTTTTATTTTATTAATTGATGATCAGTATGGGTATTAAAATAATTAGGTGTAGCACAAGGACCATTTTGATATCATTCTTTGAACCTTTGATGAAATATCATCTAGATGATAAGATTTCCATTTGTGAGTGTTGTATCTGGGAAGTGAAATATATATGGAATGTTATATTTGATTGGGGAGTCCTTGGGGATCTAGAAAATTTATATGATTTTATGTACATGTAGTATCCTGTAATCATGTTTTAGTTCCAAATCACATCTTCTTTAACTGGTTACTATAGAAGGTTTATTTAGGATTTAACTATATTTTTATTTTTATGACTACATTAGCACAAAATGGTGTATTTCTTTTAGTGGAACGAAATGTGTAATGTCACTTTTTAGGTGATTCATATAAGGATGAATTAACCAATATTTTTTCTATTTAGGAAAGGGGTTTGGGTTATGATTTATTCTACAATGCTTCTATTATGGGTTTGGGATGTGTCTTGATGCATGTTAAATAGGTGGTATCATGCGGCTCATGAAACATAATAACTAATGAAAAGAACTACCAAACCCTTGATATTTATTTAGAATTAGTTATACATACAAGAAAAATGTTTAGAAACAACCTATTTGGGTAAAATTTTATTATTTATTCTTTTTCCAATGATTATGTGAACATATGATTGAGAAACATGGTGAAATACCTTCAAATATTTGATTTTGATATTTGTTACACCACTTGGAAGGGAAATTTTATATTTAATATGTTGAGAAAGAATTTATAGACCCATGTCCTAAAAGAATCGACTGATGATTGGTCCTTGATGAGAGAGTTTTTTAAGATGAGGTTGGTAATAAAATAATATGGTGGATATCTATTCCTATATTTGATGAATGAAGAATAAAATTTTTATTTTGATAATTTGTATCATGTAGGTTTCATCCATAGAGTTACAATGCTTGTGAAAATGAATTTTTTAGGGGGGGGACCTATAGTGAGTGGTCTCAGTATCCCAATGGTATATTATGATTCCCAAATTTTTCAGTTCATCCATTCTCTTGTGGTAAGAAATGATGTATAGTGCGAGACAATATTTTTTTTGCTTCAATCCCGGACTTACAAGATGTACCATCATTTAAGATTTCAGTATTGGTGGTAGGATATGAGGCGATGGATTATGAATTTTTTATCACGGTGTCTTAGATGTCCGTTAATGAAGGAAGAACACTATAGACCATATAGTTATTGGTATTAGATACCGATTCTATTATGAAATAGGATGAGATATCCATATATTACATAATTTTCTTTTCATGGACTCCTGATTGGAAGTGTATGATTTGGTTGATAATTGATCAAATCATTAAATCATCGCATTTTCCCCATATCTAGGAGACGAAAAAGGTAGAATATCATGGGAACTTATATTTATGAAATATTGTGATACTTTATGGGGATCCATCCATGATAGTTTCTAATAGGGACCCATGGTTAACATCCATTTTCATTAAAGTTTTTTGTGATTCCATGTGTTCAATATATGACTAAGAATATCTAATCATACATATATGGATGGATACACACAGATGGATATGTAGGATGTTGATGAAATGCTATTGGAATATGTTTTTCAATATAGAGGATGATGGGGGAATAATTTATTCTTTTATTTAATTTTAATATAAGAATATTAATCATGAATCGATAATGATTTCACCATTCATGGATTTTTATGGGTGGACATATATATCTCTCTTGGGAAGGCCATAATTGGGAGTGGTCCTTGGTGGGATTGATCCATGTTCAGTAGTTAAGAAATAGGGTGTAGTTGAAATGAAGGAAAATGAAAAAGGCATAGAGTTTTCAGAAGTCATACATGTATTATCAATGTCCAACACATGAGTTTGAGTTTGTTTATCAGGTTTTTCTAAGATTTTCACCTAGATTGGAGCATCGCTAGTTGGGTTTTCAAGATAAGTTAGCACTATGTTTGGTTGGACCCTTTGTGATTTTTGTGTGACTGTGAAAGGTGGACTATTAATTAGGCCTTCTACATTTTTTTTACATCTATGCATAATGTGGTTCAATTTTCCTAAAATAAGAGGTATATACAATATCCTTCCCATATAGTTGAATGATCAAATGTTTATATTATGACTACCACCATTATGGATGAGTAGCCAGTTCTAATTAAAGATCATTGAGAGAATGTATTCTGAGGTAAAAAATTCCATTTCCATGTGTAAAATGGTAGTGTACACAAGAAAAAAATGAGACATGGGAGAGAGAACTGTTGATGAGGAATCAATGGATTTTACTTTTACTTAGTCAAGGAATATGAGGAATTTATGTGGGAATAAAGCATTTATATTGGGTTGATTTCAACTACACTTATTCTTATATTGGGTACTCATTTGTTCATTATTCCATTATAATTGTTTTTCAGTATCCTTTGTAGGATCTGTGGGGATGGGGAGAAATATTTAGGTGACATGGCCTAATGATAAGGGGCTCATGTGTTTTTGAATTAATTGATTATAGTTATTAATATATTAAACTCATTGAGGATTTTGCCACATTATTTTCAAATATACTGGATGCTTTACGTTTTTCAAATGATAACTAGAATGTTTTTTATGTCTTAGATGATTACCCACTATGTAATGGTATTTCTCATTATCAAATGGACTCTAGAATGATTATGAAAATCTTATTAATGGATGGATTTTTACACACCATTAATTAGGATTTCATGATTTGTAATGGATAAAATCTTGTTCTTATTAAAAATAATGTTTTATCTAAATATTTAACCTTAAGAAACTATTTTCAATATTAATATTATACAATATATTATTATCATGAATTATATGTTTATATTTATTTGTGGGATTTTAATCATTCATTACACCAGTATTCTCTCTCTTTTGGCCCAATGTTCACCTTAAAAAATAATATATATATATATTTTCCTTCTAGGATTTTCACTATGTGATTGAATTTTATCATTGTTTATTGAAACAATCTTAGTAATAATTATTTCTCTATTTATATTCGATTGGTCATTGATGTATTTTTTCCCTAGTTAGGTTTCTTATTCATGTATGGATAGTGTTTTGTAATGATAATTTACATATTATGGTCGTGTCATGTCTTTCGAAGTTCCTTCTATGGGATTCAAATTACTTTTGTCAATGAATCGTTTTTTATACAATTTTAAGGGATGTGATTCTATAAAATGGTATGATTTTATGAGTGGAGTATCATTATTGATAAATTCATTTAGTTTATTTATTTAATATAGGTTATTTGTTGTTTCTATGGATTTATTAGTAATGATAAATGCCATTAATGGATATTTTCTTTTTAAACATATTTTTTTTTTCATTTTTTGAAATGGATTAACCAAATATCTATATAGATTTTATTGGATTTGAAAAATGATTAATAAATTATTATTAAGTTTTTGAAATATAATTTGACAAGATTGTTCTTTTTGGAACCTTGGGTGCATTATAAATTATACATAGGAAACCATTGTGTGTGAGGCACCACTGATGGTGATTTTATTGATATCGGTAGACAATGGCATCACACGATATCAGGGGAATACAATGACTAGATTGTTATAGGCACTTTTATGTCAGTTATATATTTTTACAAAATATTATATCATAAATGATAGTGTCATGTGTCATTTACGGAGTATCTCATGATGGTTTTTATATGGATTGATTCATAGTGGTTTTAATATTAGGTTTTATGTCATGTAATCACGTGATGGTATTTTATAGAATTGTGTTAAAATTCATACCATATGATGTATGGATATGATTTCTTATTTTATCATATACTCTTTTCATATTTTATATTTGTGAATATAAACTATTTTATCAAAAAAGAAATTTAAATTGATTTTCCAGTGGATTGGATTTTTGTAAATTCTTTAAAATAGGTATTTTTTAAAGGATAGACCTCTAACGTTATTAATATTATACCTTTTAAATACCTTGTGGCGGTATCCTGCTACACATTTATCTCACATTATTCTATTCACATTGTATGGTTATATATGTGGTATTGTAGGATCCATGTGTTTGGAAGGACTTCTTGTAGAATTTCTTCTTCTCAATTGTTTTTTCCTTTATATAGGGGCGGTTTGGAGGTGAATATTTTTAACATAGATAATTTGCATACATTTTGGTTTGTATTTCATAATTGTATTGTAAATTTTTTTGTATCTAATTTTTAACTATATTAACTCTAGTTTTATGTCTTGGTTGGGATATTTTAAATAATTTATTTTTGTTTTTATTTTTATCCCACACCATGTGATGTCTAGCTTAGGTGTATGATTTTATTACCTTGGGATGGTCTGTTATAAGGTAACATTTGACATCATCTTAAAAAACCCCATAAACGAACCCTTACCATTTTAATAATCATACAGTTCACATCCATATTAATTATATTGAGGGTATATTCATTACCCAATGAATTGAAGAGCTATGTTACACTCAACTATCATCACGAATAATGTCATCCTCACACATAACAATAAAATTTATTTAGAAAAATAAAAATAAAAAACAATTTAGAATGAATATAATATGAATTAATAATTATATTCCAACACCTTTTCAATATATGACCATTAGAAATAACTTTTTAAAACATATTAAAAAAACCTTTAGATATCAAAATAGCCATCTCTTTCTAAAAATCATATCAAAACTGAAATACATAAGACAATATGTAATTATAATTTTTCAATGATGAAATAAGGAAACATTAATGTATCACAAATATAAAATAATGGTTTTTTGTAGGGAAATATATTCATGCAATATAAATTTAAATATAACACACAATTTTTCATTTTATAATGAAATGCATAATGTACTTTATAAAATACGTTAAAAGATTCCATTGTATGACCAATTTGATAAAAAGGGCGATAAATTTTCATTAAAAATTAATTTTGGCCCAAATAAATACCTATAAAATTTATTTTCATGATTATGATCATTGACTAAAAATATTTAGAAGTTAAATATTTAAAACATCAAGATACTTTGTTTTTATAAAACGTGTCCCTGAATTTGAGTATAACTCGTCACTTACCTTTTTTATCAACCTATAAAATAAATGTATATTAAATATATGATTTTTAAGAACCTTATTTAATGTTTACTATTTATTTTATTTTAATCACTAAATAGTTATATTAAATTACATAATCAATTATCATATTTTTATAGATTTTGACGATAATTGGCTCATATGACCAAAATGAAATCAGAATGTTGGTAATAGTAAATAAGATAAATATTAAATCATCTCAGAATAATAGGGTTTAAATAATTACTTCTTTCATAAATAAATTATTCTTTTTAAAACTGACCAAGAATGACGTTTTTAAGAATATAACTATGATACAATCCTAAAGATGGTATGTCGTACGTATGTATGATTATCATTTCCAATTTTAAACTACCATGATTGAAAAGTTTTAAGTATTATTTCATCATTCCAGAAATATAATTATATCATAAATAAAATATTAATTATTTCAATAAATAAATAAATAAATATATATATATAATTTATTTGTAGTTGAAAAAACACATCTATTCATGGATGTGGTAGAAGACATGAAACCATGAAAGGAATTAAAATTTTTCAAAGAATAGAACAATAAGAAAATATAGGATATATAAATTTTATAGAAATATAACTATTTAGTTAAAATAATATATATATCCTTTGATTCTATCATTATGACCATTCGTGATAGGTGGTCATGGAAACCAACGCACGTCACTTCATGGAGGAGGTGGTCCACACATAACCATGAACAATTTTTTTGTTACAAATTTGTTGTAAGAGAATATATATAAATATTATTTTGTTAACATAATAACATCGTAGTATATTTGAAGATACTTATTTTTTTATTTGAAAATGGTTTAAGTATATATGAATGTGTTATAGAAATAAACAGATTAAAAATCCTTAGTTAATAACTATTCCATTTATTCAAAAAATGATTGTATTTTTTACACCAAAAGCATCCCTATGTTGGTTTTCTAATAAATATAATGTCTCTATGAAATGTGAATTTAATTAAAGAATGTAGAATTTTATTCCATAGTGGAATTAGTTTTTATGATTTATTAAACATGTAGACTAGGTTCCCTTTTATAATAGAGTGTGTGGGAACTCTTGGAATTTCATAAAGTATTAATTTAATATACATTAATTTCCCTTTTCTCTATTCATTTGATTGATATTATTTTAATCTAAATTTATATTGAGTAATCATAATCTAAAAAAAAAATTATATAGTATAGATCTTTTTTTAAAATTTTATTTCTGTTTGTAACCCATTTTAACCCATTATAATGATTACTGTGATAAAATTTTAGTTTTTCCATTTTTGGGTCAAGATGGTTAATAAAAATGGAATATTGGACTAATAATGGACTACATCGGTTTTTTGAAACCATATTAAAATACCTTGGATGTATATAGGATTTTATATAATTTTAAATCCTATAATAAAGTATTATTAATCCTATAAATTTTTAGTTATAAAATATAATTATTGTCATTATTTGAATAATTCATTTTCTTTGAAATTATAACATTAATAAAATACAAGATTTCAAATATTATAATATCAAAAATCATAAACCTGTTATATTTTTCAATTAAATTCATGTAATAAAATTATAAATTAAAATTATATTACATTTAATGTTTTTAGAATCCATTTATTTTATTTAACTACAAATTTAATTAACAATGTGTTTGTGTTAAGTATGACTTTAAAATAATTATTTTATCATAATGAATTTGAAATAAAGAATAATTATAAAAACTAAATAATATTTGAAATTTCTTTTTAAAAGTTACATATGATTTTTTAACCCAATAACAAAATATTATTGATATGAAAATCCTGAAGATGACATTTTTTATATTATCTTCTAATTAAATGTTATAAAATTTGTATCCCTGAAATATGAAAAAAATTTAACATTTTTTTGGAAATACAAAAGTCAAAAATATAATGTTCTCAAAAATAAGATAAAAGAAAATGGTTGAGTTTTTTTGTCCATATCATATTATTTTTATCGATAATTTCCGGACTTACTCTTACCATTGTGACAATTTATTACTACTATTACTCTTGTTGGGAAGAAATAAAAGGGACTGATTTAAAAAATATTTAACTCTTGATTCAAAAAATGGAATCCATTTTTCAGGATTCAATTTATATTATTGTATAAATTTATTTACAATTAAACCCACAAAATATGATGAACTATAGTTTTTTTTATAATAAATCAGTTTGAGTATGAAAATTGTTTTATACAAAATTCGAGGATAAAATTCATTAAAAAGAGATTAATTGGATTAATTTTAAACAAAATGAAATAATTAAATTTTAAATATAATCCAATAGATAACATTAATTTCTAAATAATTTAAATGAAATTAAAATTCTCAATAATATTCATAATTTTTCACTATTCATCAAATAATCATTCATTAAGAAAAATATAATTTCATCCTAATCTTATTTTGAAATACATATTTCAAAAATTAAGTGGATTTTTAAAAACTATTATTTTATATTCATTAATAAAAATTCAAATAAATACACAGAATGCATAAAACATCAATTCAGTTTAGACTGAAGATATTTCATTTTTGACTTAAAGAGTACCAAAATTATCAAATTTAATATAGCTCTATAAAATCAAATTAGTTAATATTAACAAAACATGAATCTGAATATTATCATTTAAAGTATTATAAAATTTTTTGTCACTACTATTAATAATTGAAATATAGTCTCCAAGAATTCAGCTACATACATATTAAATGATAAAACCATAATATTATGAGAATCATGTGGAATGAGAAATTGAGTCGACCTTGTGTTAGAAAATCAGAATATATGTGATGAAATAAGTTGTAAATATTTTAATGAACAAACAAAACATTAAGGTTCCACATACATAAGATAGGGAATACTATTTTACTAATACTTTACATATCATGGACCATTGAACGATTCCCATGAATTAATATATAGATTGAAGAAAAATAAATACTATAAAAGTGTCTACCCATATGAGATATATCTAGATTGGACTATTGATTGGAATTCTATGTGAAAAAGTATTTTAGTATCCCAAAATGATAAGAGAAAACAATTCTTTATAGATGTATGTATGATGAATCCATGAATGAAACATTCCAATTAAATATATGATTAGTTTTTTTTTCAAAAAATGAAGTAAAAGGGGATATAAACTGTGATTTAAAAAAATAATTTATTATTGAAAAAAATAATTAAATTCTAAATGATATATATGATCCTAAACATAATGATATTCTAATGCAATAATATAATTTTAGGAAGAGGCTATGAGATTATACAAAGATGGAAAATATTCTAATTCTCTTATTTACTCGATGAATATTTTTATTTGATATATAAATAATGTGCATGATGAGAAGATTGAACTATTATTCAATGGAAAATTTGTAAAGACACTTGATTCAAATAAGAAATTTATTTATTTAATTTAGAAAAATATCATACACCTATTATTCAAGATGATGGCCTATGAGAATATCCCACCACACTGTTTATCTATATTGTGTCCAATCAATGTCATGCAGTGACGGTGATGATGTATGGAGAGTATTCATTGAGTGAGAAATCCAAAATCTATAATGTTACCAAAATAGAATATTTTAATGTGAATTTAAATATTTTGAAAGCCCCAAAAATCTATAAATTATTATTATTATTTCATTATATCATCCATGTGTTTTTATGTATTCTTTATGTTTATCATGATGGAGTATTTATATTATCAAGCAGATATATCCTAGTATTATAAATTTTTTTATATATCTGTTCATATGAGGATGTGTCTATGAATTATCATAAAAATCCATGTGCATTTTCCTTAATGTGTGAAATTATAAAACCGTTATAATAAAAAATGGGGTGAAAAAATAATGTATCAGTCATGATATGTTTTTTAATAATTTAAATGTTTTATATTAATACTCTTAAATGTATTTTCCTGTTTTTTTCAAATATAATTTCAATAAAATGATAACGTCAATGATATCAATTCCACTGTTGATATTTTCTTAGGAGAAAAAATATATATTATCCCATAAAATATTACCTATTACATGGGATATAAATGGGACAGAATAAAAAAAGGTCTTTATAATAGTTATATTGATTTATTTCTTCAAGATAAATGTATATAAACAATTAAAAAGTATAATAAATGTTATATTTTATAACTAGTTTATATACACACCAATATAAAATTTGTATTTTATTAAAAAAATTATAATAAACTGAAGAAGTAACATATTAGACCTATAAGATATATTTACTAAAATAATATTATCAATGTGTTTTATTTTCTAAAACACTTTAGATATTTGATTTAATGATTATGTAAATTTTAACATAAATCCAATATTGAATTGGAAAATATTTTGTATTATTTGGGGATGCTTAATGAATCCATGGAGTAAGAATAATTGATTTAAGAGAAACCTACTCGAATATAAATATTATAGTTCATGAGGAAAATCACAATTTCTATAATGTAAAGCTTTATATAGTGAAAATAATTAAATTAGTTGGTTATAATACTTTGAGTATCATCATATAATTATGATGATCTAATATATTGATCATGAGACATTATAATAGTAAGTCAAAAAATTCTTATTGTATTAACACAACATATTTCTTTGGAGATATGAAATGATTATTGTGTGTCATAAAATTCCATACGATCAATATTTTCTATATAATATAGCTTAATCATATATTGTAATTTGTTGAATAGTGATGGAATAAAAATAAGAATCCAACTGAAAAAATATATCTTCCTTATAGGTTTTTTAAAACATATGTTTTTAATTTTCCAAGTGTAATTCCCCACCAAAAAGAAATAATTTTCATGTTTTTTGATATGAAAAATTGAGATTCCACATTTCATTTCCAATTATGATAAAACTAAACTCAATAAATCTTGATTTATTTCTTCTTGATAAAAAACACACATGAATTTAAATTTTTATATGATCAAAAAAAGATAATGGAGAGAATATTATCTTCCTCATGGTAAATGGACCATTAATGACGGACGATGAATGATGTTCTAGAATATGTATAATTTAAAGATATTAATTTTGGCTATGGTTTTGCTGATATTTTATGTTCAAAATATCATGATGGTTATTCCGCATATGATATTAACCTATTTATATGCCTTATAAATTAATGATTTCATATGTATATTTTTTATGATTATATAAATAAATATATCATTTTATTAAAATTTATTTGGATGAGGGTTCTTCAATGGTTTAGTTTTTTTACCATTGTCTTCAACATTATGATTTGATGTTTTTTTAGAGAAAATATCTAAGACTGTATTAAAAATCCATGGTAAATAAAGAATATGATATATTTATTATTTATTAATATTTGTGAATTAAATATTAATTTTACTTTAAATGGGTTGCTAGGATCAATAGCGTAAATGATACACAACAACGAGTTTCTTACGTTGCACACTAATAATATAATATTATTATTTTAAATGGTAGTAAACTTGTAGTCGTTGTATTGGAAGAAATGAACAATTCTAACTAAAATATGATTATACATGATTGTTAAATGTATCTACATTTATCCAATAAAATTTTAGAGGCTTAAATTGTGAATAAATCTAATTTTAAGCATAATTTATAATAAAAGGCTGATTTATCGCATTTTAATGGTGAACCCTCTTTATAACTAGTTGTAGTCACTTTAATACATTCTATATGAACAAATAAAATCTCTCTATAGAATGGGGACATCAATATTTACTTTGTGTAAATTTTTGGAATTTTTCTGATAAAGTTCATTTTTTAATGAATAATGAAAATATTGAATTTTAATTTAAAATAATGTTTTAATATAATTTATTTATATTTTCATATTATCTTTTTAATTTTTTTTAAAGTTTAATTAGAATATATATTTACCATTTAATCCAATTTTGGTAATTGGAATTAATTTCACTTTGAAATTGGACATAAACAGGTGTCTATCTTTTGAAAGTTACTGTTTCTTAAAAACACGCTATTTGTATAAAAAACGGGAATTAATTTTAAAATTAATTAATTACACTTTTACTTTTTTAATTTGGAAAAATAAACATAATTTATTAATTTGGAATATCAAATATAGCTTAGGCTGAATATTTGGTATTTTTCTGAAAAACATCAATTTTTGTTGAATAGTGAAACCACTTAGTAGTAGTTATAAAAATTGACTTTTTCATTTAAATGAAATTCTACTACTTCTGTGAATTGAATTTCAAAAATATTACATACATGGTTGTTAATAGTTAGTAATATTTGGTTTAATACGATGAAAATAATTTTTAGGGAATAGTAACTTTTGACTTTTATTTACCGCAGTTAAAGGTAAATAGGTTGTTACCTTAACACTTGTCCTAACATTATTGGATTACTAATGAAAGACCATGGGCATCTTTGGGTAGATTTTGGGACCTTGGGGATCCACTTATGAATTATAATGACACTTTAGATTAATTAATTTAATGTAAAGGCAAAAATGACATAAACAAAACGAATTTAGTAAATTAAATTATATATGGAGTTATATAAATCATATTTTCTACTATAAATATTATTTAGAAATCTAAAATTATTTCCGAAATAATTTTATTTTTTAAAAAATTTAGACACCTAATAAATTAAATTATTCATGACACAATAATGATGCAATATTTACCTCATTAATAAATGATTTAAATAAATATGATAATAATGTTTAAAATATTATCCATAACTGGTCCAATTACTATTGGATGATTTTATTTCGACCATGAGTCATCTTATCGTCTACTCTAATGATTTTTGTGGACCTTTCGAAACATAATATCATTATATAATAAAATAATATTTTCAAACTTTCCAAAAGAGCCCCTCCTACCCCTTAAAAGGAGACCATTTATATCCAATTCCTCACACCTCTCAAGAAATTTTTCTCCCCCAAACTCTAACCAATTAATCTCCATACATACCTATCCTCCTCCTAGAATCATTGACATAGGTAGAAGGCACTTCAAGAAGTGATTTTGGTACAATCCAAAGGAAGTTACCCAAATTAAACGTAACAGTTTCTCTTAAATTCTATTTTTTATTTGACTTATCCAACCCCTAAACTCTTTATATTCCTTTATTTTATAACAACAACTATATCCTTCATATACTAGGATGTTGGTATAATAAGGATTATAATTACACTTACTCACACCTCCATCTTATGGGGGAAGAACATATTGATTTATTATTTCAATATCATGAAATGATATTTTGTTATTTTAATATGGAAATGTTATCTTTCCTTTATGATTATTTTATTTGTTGTGGTCATTTTATAGTTCATGGGAATTATTTACCTATACGGTTGGTTCAGTGATAAACCAAGGAAGGGTGAGCCTGAGATATCTCTCTAATGATTTGGGTAACGCGACAAAGATAAATGTGGATATATCTCTTAATAGATTTAGAGAATATACAATGTTGGGTATTCCAAAGTAACTCCCTATATAGATGTGATAACTACAATGTATGTATGTTATGGATTCCACAGGTTACCTTTATGATATATGATTTCTATGTGTCATTTATAAATCTTATGATTTCATGCGGTACGTAAAATAGTTCATGTTTTTTATGTATTTATTTACTAATGTTTTCATTCGTTGTTTTATAACCCTTACTAGGCTTTTTATGATCATCCCATATTTTCAAATGTTTTCAAATGTCTAAAAGATGAATAGGGTCCAGGATGGGATCAACGAAAAATCAGTCTGTCTAAAACCTAGAATTAGAAATGACCCTTTTTTTCTAGGGTTTTTATTTTATGAAAAAAATGGGAAACTGTGTAGTAGTTCCTACATTGTAATCTTCTGAGATGTATTAGTTATTTCCTAATTCCATAAAACTCTAAACCTGAAAATATCCTCAATGTGAATTATTCTTTTAATTCATGATTATGTAATGTTATAATGTCGGGTCCTTATAGTTGGTATCCTAGGTCGGTATAGATAAATTTATAAGTTAGTGTATTGTTAAATAAATATCTGTAAAGTAATTTTTGATATTATTGAAATGATATAGCATTTACAAATTACCATGTTACTTCGCCTAAGATAATTCTGTGTTCAAAATGGTTTTCCGCAGAAGAAACAGGGCAGCTATGATGGGATGACATCAAGAGGAAGACAACTTTCCTAATCAACAACCTGAGATGGTCGGAATCAGAACTAAACAATTTGTTGTTGTGATGGCATAATTGACTCTGGATATAAATGGTGGTGGTATCCACGTATGAGATCAGCCAGATCAACCATAGTGGAACATGTCAGTAGTGGAGCATTTCATAAGGAAAAATCCCCCATCATTCAAAGGATCATCGGATCTGGTTCTAGAAGAATAGTGGATTATAGAACTAGAAAAGTTATTCTATTTCATGGGATGTTTAGAACATCAAAAGGTTAGTCTTTATGATTACCATTTTTATGGTGAAGCTAATCAGTGGTGGTCAATGGTGAAAAATATCAGGGCTAGTGAGGAGATTGATTCTCTTGATTAGGATTAATTCAAATGTATGTTTCTTGAGAAATATTTTCCGATGGTTGTTCATCTTAGGATGGAAAAACAATTCCTGGAATTAAGGAATGAGGATGACTTAGTGGATGGTTATGAAGAAAAATTCACTCGGCTAGCAAGGTATGCTCTAAATTTCATACGAGATTTTGATAGTAAAATCAACATTTTTTACTGAGGATTAAATCCAACGTATCAAAGGTATTTAGCTTATCATGGGTTCAAAAGTTATGAAAAACTTTTTTGTTTTGTGGAGAAGGTGGAAATGGAGTTTGTGGATGATCGGTTGTTCTTTGAAAAACAATAGAATAAGAGGTTGAGGTAGAAGGAGAAATGGAAGAACTCTCCAAAAAAATCTGATGGTATGAATCTTATGTATATAAATTGTAAAAATTGTGGTAAAAATCATGCTCGGGAATGCCTTTTGAATTCAGTTAAGTTATACTAATGTGGTAAAATGGGACATTAGGATCTCAATTGCACTAAAAAAGATCAGGGTAATGGTAAGAAAAAATCTGATTTACAGTCAGTAAAAAGTTTTATGTGTAATGAAATGGGTCATTATTAAAATGAGTGTCCAACAAAGAACTCAACTGAAGGAATGTAGCCAGACTATAAGTAGAAAGGGGTGGTGAAATCCTTTGTAACTACTTCAGCAGATGTTGGGCCATCAAATGAAGTTGTACTAGGTATAGTGATTGTTTGTTCAGATTATACCAATGTGTAGTTTGATTCAATGTCTACACACTATTTCATTTCTAATATGTTTTCTAGTAAATTGGAAATTCCATCTCAAGATATGAATATAGAACATTTTGTAAAAGCACCGGGAGGAAATGTTGAGACAGAAGGAAAACATAATAAAAATCATTTCATTTTGTGCGGAAAGAATATACCTGCAAACCTTATTTATTGTCCTCTAATAGAGTTTGACGTCATTTTGGGTATTGATTGGATTTATATTTATCATGCTATGATTGATTGTAGCGCTAAATAGGTTTCTTTTCAGAATTATTTTCAATTTTTATTCAAAAATGAACCCTTGATTTTAATAACATATCAGGAGGGTGAGAAACTAGTAAAATATGGAAATGAATGTTACAATGCACATATTCTTGAAAAAAAGGAACTCTTCAGATTAATGATGTGCCAGTGGTAAATGAGTACCTTGATGTATTTCTGATGAGTTGTATGGTATTATACCTGATCGATAAGATTAATTTTCTTTTGACTTTGTTATCGATGCTAAGAAAATTTCAAAACCCCTTTATAGAATGGCTCAAATTGAACTTTTAGAGTTAAAGAATCTATTGTATGAGTTATTGGATAAAGGATTCATTCGACCTATCAAATCACCATGGGGTGCTATTATATTTTTTGTTAAAATGAATGTTGGTTAAATGAGACTTTTCATTGATTATTGAGCATTGAATTACATCACTATTAAGAATATGTATCCCTTGCCTCATAACGATGATTTGTTCAATAAACACCAGATAGATCAGTATTTTTTGATGATTGATTTATGGTCGAGGAACCATCAGTTGAAAGTAACAGAAGAAGACATTCCGAAAACTGCATTTTGTTCAAGATATGGCCATTATAAATTTGTAGTTATGACTTTTTGTTTAACTAATTCACCAGCTGTATTCATGGATCATATGAATATATTTTTTTGTGAGTTCTTGGATAAGTTTGTGGTTTTGTTCATTGATGATATTTTGGATTATTCCAAAAGTAAAGAGGAACATGAAATTCATTTAATTGATGTCTTGAAAACATTAAAAGAAAATAATATTTATAGTAAATTTAGAAAGTGTGAGTTTTGGTTACAACAAATTTCATTCCTTGGTCACATTGTTTCCAAAAATGGAAAAATTGTTGATCTTGCTAAAACCAAAGTTGTTGATGAATGGCCATGATCCAAAAATATAACTGAGATTCATATTTTTCTTGGTTTGGCAGGTTATTACTGGAGGTTTGTTGAAATTTTTTCATGGTTATCTAGTCCTATGAATATGATAACTTGAAAAGGTTTTAAGTTTGTCTGGACAAGATAATGTCATGATTGTTTTCCGGAATTGAAAAGATGATTGGTTAATGCACCAGTTTTGGCACTGCCATCCAGAAATGGTTTGTTTGTTATCTACAGTGATTCTTTGTTGAAAGGACATGGATGAGTCATTATGAAGAACGATCAGTTAATTGCTTATATTTCATGTCATTTGAAACCTCATGAGTTAAATTACACTACACATGATTTGGAATTAGCTGTTGTTGATTTTGCTTTAAATTTTGGAGGCAAAATATGTATGGAGAAAAATGCGAAATATATACGGGCCACAAAATTTTAAAGTATACTTTCACTCAAAAAGAATTGAACATGAGAAAGTGGATATGGCTAGAATTAATCAAGGATTATGATTTCACGTTCTATTCCCATCCGGGAAAAGAAAATAAAATGGATGGTTCTTTGAGTCAAAAAAGTAATGTCTCATTAGCCATGATATATTTGGAACAAGATCCTTTGGTTTTTGATTTGATAAACATTGGCATAGAAGTTGTTAGTGCAGAAAATTCTTCTGTTTTGTTTCAGGTTCCAGTAAAATCATCTCGATCGTACAGATTAAAGAAAGCATAGAAAGAAGACCGTGAGTTTCAGAAAAAGGTTTTGTTGGTAGAGAAGGGTATGTAGACTGATTTTAACGTTTATAATGATTGTGTTTTCAGATTTAAAAGGAGATTATGTGTGGCTTGTGATTCAAAGTTGAAGAATGATTTGTTATGTGAAGCTCATAGTTCCCTGTTTTTAGGTATTCCTTGTATTACTAAGATGTACAGATATCTTCAAGAGTATTGCTGGTGGAATGGAATGAAATGATATATTGATTATTTTACTGTGAAGTGTTTGGCATGTCAGCTGGTTAGAGAAGAGCGGTAGTAAGAGAAAGGGATTCTTCAGCCTCTTCTGGTGCTATAGTGGAAATTTGAAAATATATCAATGAACATCATTGTGGGATTACCAAAGTCATCTCGAGGTAATAATGAAATCTGGGTTATAGTAGATCAATTGACTAAATCAGCTCATTTCCATCCTATTTAAGATAATTTTCCTATAGATCAACTTGCCCGATTGTATGTTAATGAGATAGTCAGGTTTCATGGAGTTCCCCTCTCCATTATATCTGATCGTGATCTCAGGTTTACTTCTAACTTTTGGAAAGGACTTCATAAGTCATTGGGTACTGAATTAAATTTTAGTACAGCTTTTCACCCTCAATCAGATGGGAAATCAGAATGAACAATACAGACATTGGAGGATATGTTACATGCTTTCTCGATGGATTATCAGGGTAGTTGGGACCAACATATTTTTTGGTAGAATTTTCATATAATAATAGTTTTCATTCTAGAATACTTATGGATCCATTTGAGGAATTATATGGAATGTGTTGTCGAACTCTAGATTTTCGGGATGAGGTTGGTGAATGGATGCTGATGGAACCAGAATTGGTAGAAGAGATGGCAGAGAAAGTTCAGTTGATTCAGAAGAACATGAGAATATATCAGAGCAGACAGAAACATTATTTATATAACCAAAGTTATGATATTTATTTTGAGGTAGGTGATCATGTATTTCTCAAAGTTTCTCCATGGAAAATTGTGATACTTTTTGGTAATAAGTGAAAGTTGAGTCCTAGTTTCATTGGACCTTATGAAATTCTGGAGAAACTTGAATCAGTAAAGTACATAGTGGCTTTACCTCCAAGTTTATCCTAGGTACACAATGTTTTTCATGTTTCTATGTTGAAAACGTATATACCAGATCCATATCATGTTTTGAGCCCAGAGGTAGTTTAGTTGGAAGAGAATCTCTCTTATGAAGAACAACAAGTCCAGATTCTGGAACGTCCAGAGCATGCTTTTCAAAATAAGGTAATTCGCGAGGTAATGGTTTTGTGGAAAAACCATATGATTGAAGAGGAAATGTGGGAATCTGAAAATGTTGTGAGGGATAAATACTTCCACTTATTTTGATAAGTGAATAAAAATTATGAGGGCGCAATTTCTTAAATGGGGGGAGGATGTAACATCCGAGGTAAATAATGAAAAAGACATATTTATTATTTATTAATATTGTAACGCCCCGACCCCAGCTACCTAGAGTCGGTGCATTACTTCGTAACATTGGCATGATCACAAAAGATCAAGTCTCGAAAGACCGATTAGTTTAGTAGCCTTGGAAACACTAGATACATTCATAAGTCTTTCATTACATCAAAATTAAACAAACTACAATAACATGGTCTTCATAGTCCACACTCATATCTTCACTGACTATCCTTGCAAGTCAGTCATAATACACTTCTTCACATCCTGGAAAATATTTAAACATTGAAAGGGGTGAGATCAGATGCTCAGTAAGGATAACAATATTGCGGAAGCTTTTATAAGAAAACATAAGCATTTAAGGCAATGTATAAGTAAAACAAAAGCCTTATTGAACTTGAACTTCAGCATAATATGGCAAAAGTAAAATAAAATAATGCCATTACTTACTCACATGGATATTCTACTAGACGAATAATCACATGAAATATCAATAACCACTTTCATAATGAGGGAATGTATAATGCCAGACATTCTGAAACATTTTGTCAAGGCCTCGGCCAAGACGTCTAAAATGATTAAGGCCTCGGCCAAAACCATAAATCAAATTGGGAAAGGGCCTCGGCCAATTCCACTTATAGTTGTCTCATGAGACCTACCGATGCATCGAGGAGCTATAGAGGGCTCCACCCGTCACATATTAAGTCCAATACATTCCTCATATGAATAGGTTTAAACATAACATAAATATTCGTATTAAAACTAGGATACGAAATGTCAACAATTTCTCCATAAACTATGGATGGTATAAAATAACACATACACAGTCAAATACTTCAGAAAATGTTCAATGGAAGTTTTTTATCATAAATCAATTTCAATTAAACTTAAAACCCACCAAGGATGTTGACATGGATGAAATCAAAGCTATTTGAAGGAAATATCTCTCCTTTTTGAAATCATTTAAAAGTCCCATAATTATAAAATAATACATTTACTTTGAAAATATTCTTATAAGCTTGTTAGGGAAGCTTCGACGAAGTTATAATGGCGGAAAATAGCCGCACCCACCGTATAAGTAAAAAAAAACATTCTTACTTTAAATTTGTCAAAAAGGTCAAAAAGTACATTGTTTGGAAAACGGCGGTAAGATTCCTTTCAAAAACGTATAAGGGTATAAATGACTTTAACCCATTTTCCATTTAATAGTAAAAATGTTTGGAAATACATTTTTAAGAAACATGGATGTGGATGATAACGAGGTCCCAGTAGATAATTATGTATAAACAACCTTGGATAATGAAGAGGTTGTGAAGTAAACCCTTACCTTGTACTTTTCCTTGGTTGGGGTAGGTTAACCTCCTGTATAATGGTGAAATAATTGTTATTAAATTATACAAGAATCATATACATTCATATGATATCATAAATGATCTTTTAACACTGCTTTGTTAACAATATCTTAGATTTATGTTGTTTCGGGTGTTAACTTACTCGTTTTCTTTTATATGTTTTGTTACGTAAGTCGTGTTTTTCATGGATAGGTTGTATCTTATTCATATCCAGAATGATATCATGTCCTTAAACATTATTTTTAAATCATCAAATGATAATTATACTTGAATGGATACGACGGAGAATGAATCTCATCGCGTTCGTGGAGACGGTAGTCCGTACGTACGCACGAGCGACAATATCATTATTTTGATATTAAAATAATATATAATTGGATAGTATATCATATATACAGAATCATTATCATGTTATATTTATTATTTACATGAATTACATATCATTATTATACCCATCTAAATAATAATATATTGAATAACAATTACACCATGACGTGGAGACGGTAAGCCGTACGTACGCACGTATGGTGACATGTCATTCAAATGATGGGTAGAATACTGAATATGGTTGTTCCATATTTATAATAACATCACAGTATATAGAAGATACTGGAGTTATAATTTTAGAATTGAAATAATAAACAAAGAGGGAGTGGAAGAAGAAAGAAACTTGAAAGAGGGTGATGAAAATGTTACCTCTTCTTCGGGTTCTTCCTTTTGATTTGATCAAAAGGACTCCTTAAGATGTCTTTCTGACTAAATTAAATCTTCTAGGATGAAGGGAGAGAAGTTGGGAGAGTATTTGGGCAGGGTTTGGCCGAACCAAAAGGCTTGGAAGTGTGAATAAGGTGGTAGAGGTGGGGGCCTTTTATAAGAGGAGAGGAGGGGCACTTTTGGAAAGATTGAAATGTTACATTATTTCACAATGATTTTCGGATTCTAAAGGTCCCAAACTTATATAATTAGAGGCTAAGGTGATAAGGTTTCTAAATCTCCTCATCCAATAGTCTTTGGACAACTGTATGCCTTGGAGTTTTCATTATCTTCTCATTTTATTTAAATCGTTAAATAATGAGGTCATCGCTGCATCATAATGATGTCATAAATAATTTAATTTATTTAATGTCTAAAAATTATAAAAAAAATACTATGATGTAGTAAATATTTTTATCATTCTAATTAATATTTATAGTCAAAATTTGGACTTGTGTAACCCCACTTAAAAACTGTTTTAGTAAAATAAATCATGTTTGTGTCAATTTAATTTTAACATTAAATAAATATATATTAATGTCATTTTCCAACTAAAGTGGCTCCATGGGGTCCCCAAGTTGACCCATGGGTTGTATTGGTCGGCCATGACTCATCCAACAGGAGTAGGACAAGTGTCATGCTCATCTCATATTATTAAAACATCATTTGTACCTTAAACTACATTAATTACCTCTAATCGCGATTAAGAACTTAAAAGTTACTATTCACCAAAAAAATTATTTTAATCTCATTGAACCACATTTTGCTTCTTAATTACAACCATGTATGTCGGATTTTTTAAAATCAAGTCACAGAAGTGGTAATATTTCATTTTAACGAAAAATCAGTTTTTAACAACCACTTAGTGGTTTCACTATTCATCAAAAATTGATGTTTTTCAGAATAAGGCCAAAATTTCACCCTAAGCTATAATTGATATTCCGAATTCAAAAATGATGTCTATTTTACAAAATTCCAAACATATAAGTTGTATTAATTAATTTTATAATTAATTCCCACTGTTACAACAAATAGCGGGTTTTTAAGAAACAATTTATATCAAAAGTTTGGCAATTGTTTATGTCCAATTTCAATGTTAAATTAATTCTAATGACCACCATTGGATAAAATGCTAAAAATATATTCTAATTATACTTTAAAACCACTAAATATTATAATTTATCAATATAAATTATTTTGATTAAAAAAGTTGTTTTAAGTATTTTTCACTATTCATAAAAAATTAGAAGTTCTCAGAAAAATACCAAAAATTCAACATAGGATAATTTCGATATTACGAATACAAAAATGAATTCCATTTTGATAAATAAAATTTATAAAATTTCAAAAAGTTGGTATTACTATTCACAACGGCTAGTTTAATTAGTTGTGGTGTGTGTTAGAGCTCGAGGTTGCGTACAACACACGATATTGCATTATTCGAAGGGAAACGTACAGTGGAAGCTTGGGGTGTTACATTCTCCCCTCCTTCAAATAATTGCGTCCTCTAAATTTCTAGGTTATTACTGCATAAAAAGTCTCGGGTGGTTTTTCATCATAAAAATACTCAGGTTCCCACGTTGCCTCTTCCATTTTATGATTTCTCCACAAAACCATCACCAGACGAGTCGTCCGGTTTCTCAGCACCTCCTCCCTCACATCAAGAATCCTGACGGGCTCTTCACAATAGGAAAGATCGGGTTCCAGTTCTAATTCCTCATAGGTGAGTACATGCGTTGTGTCAGGCATGTATTTCCTCAACAGAGATACGTGGAACACATCGTGAACTTTGGAGAGACTTAGCGGCATTGCCAAACGGTAAGCTACAGCCCCAATTCGTTCTAGAATTTCGAAAGGTCCGATGTACCTGGGACTCAATTTACCTTTCTTACCAAAACGTATGACTCCCTTACATGGAGATACCTTCAAGAAAACATGATCACCGACTTGAAATTCCAAATCCTTCCTTCGATTATCGGCATAGCTCTTCTGCCTACTTTGAGCTGCTTTGATGTGATTTTGGATTACTTTCACCTTTTCCACCGTTTCCTCCACCAGTTCTGGGCCTACAAGTTTTCTTTCACCAACGTCATCCCAACAGGTTGGTGTACGACATCTCTTTCCATATAACTCTTCATATGGTGCCATCTGAATACTCGAATGGAAGCTATTGTTATAGGAAAATTCTACCAGTGGTAAATATTGATCCCACATACCCTAAAAGTCAAGAGAGCATGATCTCAACATGTCTTCTAATGTTTGAATAGTCCGTTATGATTGTCCATCTATTTGAGGGTGATAGGCAGTGCTCAAACGAAGTTCAGTATCCAAGGCCTTTTGAATACTTTTCCAGAATCTTGAAGTAAAACGAGGATCACGATCAGAAACAATCGATAGGGGTACTCCATGATGTCTTACAACTTCATTAATATATAGTCTTGTTAGACATTCAAGTGGTAGATCCTCCCGTATAGCCAGAAAATGTGCTGACTTAGTAAGTCGATCAACAATGACCCATATTTCATCATTCCTTCTAGGAGTCTTTGGTAGTCCCATGACAAAGTCCATCTTAATATTATCTCATTTCCACTCAGGTATGGGAAGATTTTGCAATACTCCACCAGGATGCTGCCTTCCAGCTTTCACTTGTTGACAAACCATACACCTCGACACAAAATCAGCAATCTCCCTCTTCATATTGTCCCACCAAAAATGTTCCTTCAAATCTCTATACATTTTGGTGCTCCCAGGGTGTATAGAGAAGTTGGAACTATGAGCATCATCCAGAAATTCCCTTTTTTGATCAGGTATATCGGGAACACAAAGTCTCTTCCCGAATTTCAAAATTCCATCCTTATACACAAAGTCTCTCAATCTTCCGTCATTCACACCTTTAATCTTCTTCTGAAATTCTTCATCATTGGTCTGAGAACTCTTAATCCTTTCTAGTAATGATGGTTTGGCAACCATTTGAAAAAGCATTGATGTTTCACCTTCCCTAGTTATTCCCATGTCCATATTCACTAGATCCAAGAAAATTGGATCCCTTTCAATTATCATCACATTCAAAACTCCATGGTCTTTTCTACTCAAAGCATCTGCCACCTTGTTTGCCTTCCCCGGGTGGTAATGTATCGTGCAATCATAATCCTTGAGTAGTTCAAGCCATTACCTTTGCCTCATGTGGAGTTCTTTTTGTGTGAAAATATACTTCAAACTCTTGTGATCAGTATAAATCTCACATTTTTCACCGTAGAGGTAATGTCTCCACATCTTTAAAGCAAAGATCACAACTGCTAACTCAAGATCATGAGTAGGATAGTTTTGCTCATGAATTTTTAGTTGTCGTGATGCATAGGCAATGACCTTATCATTCTGCATAAGGACACAACTGAGTCCTTTCTTCGATGCATCACTATAAATAACAAACCCATCATTCCCCGATGGTAGAGTCAATACAGGGGAATTGACTAATATTCTCTTTAGTTCTTCAAAACATTCTTCACACTCTTTTTTCCAGACAAATTTAATCCCTTTACGTGTGAGCTTTGTCAATGGGTTAGCCAATCTGGCAAAATTCTGGACGAAACGTCGATAATAACCTACTAAACCAATAAAACTGCATACCTCAGTTATACTTGTCGGTGCTGGCCATTCTTGGATTGCCTTTGTTTTAGAAGGATCAACGGAAATTCCATCCTTAGAGACAATATGGCCAAGAAAAGAAATCTCACGAAGCCAGAATTCACACTTGCTAAATTTCCCATATAATTCATGTCTTCTAAGAGTCTTTAGGATAATGCGTAAGTGATTTTCATGAACTTCGTGACTTTTGGAGTATACAAGGATATCATCAATAAATACCACTACAAAGTCATCAAGATATTCCTTGAAAACTCTATTCATTAGATCCATGAAAACAAAGGGTGCATTAGTCAATCCAAAAGGCATTACTGTAAACTCGTAATGCCCGTACCTTGTTCGAAATGCTGTCTTTGGAACGTCTTCCTTCTTCACACACAACTGATGGTATCTAGACCGAAGGTCAATCTTTGAAAAGTATTGAGCTCCATGCAGTTGGTCAAAAAAATCATCAATGCGAGGTAGGGGATACTTATTCTTTATTGTTATAGCATTGATCTCCCTATAATCAATGCACAACCTCATAGATCCATCTTTCTTCTTAACAAAAAGAACAGGGCCTCCCCAAGGAGAAACACTAGGGCGAATAAATCCCTTATTACTCAATTCCTCTAGTTGTTTCTTTACTTCAACTAATTCCACAGTGGCCATTCTATAAGGGGTCTTCGATATGGGCCTTAATCCAGGAATTAAATAAATGGAAAACTCAACTTCTCGTTTGGGAGGATGTCCAGGTAAATCTTCTGGAAACACATCAACATATTCTCTCACAATAGGTACATCCTCTATTTGAATATTCCTTCCCTCATCCTCAGTAATTTCCTTCTCTTCCTCCCCAATAATTGAATTTAGTTGAGCTACTGGGGGTGGATCTAGATAAGAATTATGTGGGGATGATTCTGCTATAAAGAGAAGGTGTTCCTTATCATCATCATCAAGAATCGTAACATGTTTCCTCTTACAATAAATTTTTGCATCATGGTCCGAAAGCCAATCCATACCGGGGATTATATCAAATTCAATCATGGGTATGACGATGAGATCAACAGGTAAAGAACATTTAGGTGCTCTAATGAGAACTAATCGACAAAACTTTGTTGCAACAATACTTCCCTTAGGGGTTTTGACTGACAACTCCCTTGTTAAATCAAATTGGAAATATCTAATTTTCTTAGCAAACTGGGAAGATATGAAATAATGCGATGATCCAGAATCAAATAATGCATTTGCTAAACTTGAGGAAACCATTAAATTACCTGCCACCATGTCTTTCGGAGCTTCCACCTCAGCAGTAGTGATAGCATAAGCCTGGCCTTGATCCCTTGGCCTCTTCTGAGGTAAGTTCCCCTGACGCTTAGGACATTCATTTGCATAATGTCCCTTCTCTCTACAATTATAACATTCCACGTTGACATCCGCTTTCTTTCCCTTGTATTCATGAGCTTGGTGGCCTTTTTCACCACACTTGTAACATACTCCTTTTCCTTTTAGACAGGCACCAGGGTGCTTCCTACCACAATTATCACAGGGTGGAAATTCATTTCTACCCTTCTTCCCTGTTTCCTTATTTCCTTTCCCAAATTTTTCAGCAGATCTCTTCTTATCTTGCTTTGATTTAAAGTCATAAGACTTAGAGAATTCCTTTTCCGTCTTGATAGCGCACGAGACAATACCTTCGTATGAAGAGAAGGTTTGTGATACTAAAGCTCGACGGAGAAATGGTTTCAACCCTTCAAAGAAACAATCAGTCTTACTTCTTGGGTTACGTATGTAATCTACAGCATACCTTGCTAACCTTGTAAAGTTAGCCTCATACTTTGCGACATTCTCATCCTCCTTCTGCCTCAGACTCAGAAATTGCCTTTCCATATCATCTCGATGGTCTCGAGGAAAGTATTTTTCTAAGAACAGCTCTTTGAACTCCTTCCATTACATGTTGGTTAATTCATCATCTTCCTTTGTGTTTTGAATTAGTGACCACCATTGATCGGCATCTCCAGTGAGGCGGTAAACTAACATGACAACATTCTCCCTTTCACTACTCCCCAAGGCATGGAATATTTTCTCTAAGGAATTTATCCATTGCTCAGCTACTATAGGATTTGTACTCCCATTGAAGGTTGGCGGTTGTTTCCTCATGAAACGGTCTAGCATTGATCCTCCATGTTGCGGATCAGGGTGCTCCATACGAGTAAGGTTATTATTCATAACCTGCGTGAGTTGTCCCAGTACGGTGAGAAGCTGATCAGCACCAGTTGTATCACTAGCTCCACCATAATTATCCTGAGCAGGAGGGAAATCCCTACACGGAGTGCGTGCATTGATACGGTTTCCATTCCTTCCACTAGGCGCCATTTCTAAATAATGGCATAAACTAGATTAGTTCATGAATCAAAATACATAATTCCATACTTGTAAAACACTTAACATAAATTGAACTAATTATGGATATAATCCATAATTATAAAAATGTTTTCTTTGAGGAAGTATATACTCGTAACCCTTCATAGTGGTTTGTAAAGAAAATCGGAATTATCCAAAGCATATCCCCCAGGAGTGTCGTAACCAAGAGTGCAGCAAGGCCCGTTGTCGTGCACCAGTTCCCATTCGATTCTAGCTCAAAGCGGTGTTTTTGGGTTTTACCCCTAGGTACATCTGTGCCAGAGCCGCCTCTACCTGCTCGTATCCAGACAGGGATGTATTTCTTGGAAAACTCACAACATTTCTACAATACCAAAATTCTAGGAAGTTCTTCTATACTAATCCTCAAAGTCTATCTTCGGGATATGTGCTCTAATCAGATTTTATCTAAATCTAGCTTCCAAGGTTAGTACTAAACTACCTCTGATACTAACTGTAACGCCCCGACCCTAGCTACCCAGAGTCGGTGCATTACTTCGTAACATTGGCATGATCACAAAAGATCAAGTCTCGAAAGACCGATTAGTTTAGTAGCCTTGGAAACACTAGATACATTCATAAGTCTTTCATTACATCAAAATTAAACAAACTACAGTAACATGGTCTTCATAGTCCACACTCATATCTTCACTGACTATCCTTGTAAGTCAGTCATAATACACTTCTTCACATCCTGGAAAATATTTAAACATTGAAAGGGGTGAGCTCAGATGCTCAGTAAGGATAACAATATTGCGGAAGCTTTTATAAGAAAACATAACCATTTAAGGCAATGTATAACTAAAACAAAAGCCTTATTGAACTTGAACTTCAGTATAATATGGAAAAAGTAAAATAAAATAATTCCATTACTTACTCTCATGGATATTCTACTAGACGAATAATCACATGAAATATCAATAACCACTTTCATAATGAGGGAATGTATAATGCCAGACATTCTGAAACATTTTGTCAAGGCCTCGGCCAAGACGTCTAAAATGATTAAGGCCTCGGCCAAAACCATAAATCAAATTGGGAAAGGGCCTCGGCCAATTCCACTTCTAGTTGTCTCATGAGACCTACCGATGCATCAAGGAGATATAGCGGGCTCCACCCATCACATATTAAGTCCAATACATTCCTCATATGAATAGGTTTAAACATAACATAAATATTCGTATTAAAACTAGCATACGAAATGTCAACAATTTCTCCATAAATTATGGATGGTATAAAATAACACATCCACAGTCAAATATTTCACAAAATATTCAATGGAAGTTTTGTATCATAAATCAATTTCAATTAAACTTAAAACCCATCAAAGGATGTTGACATGGATGAAATCAAAGCTATTTGAGAGAAATATCTCTCCTTTTTGAAATCATTTAAAAGTCCCATAATTATAAAATAATACATTTACTTTGAAAATATTCTTATAAGCTTGTTTGGGAAGCTTCAACGAAGTTATAATGGCGGAAAATAGCCGCACCCGCCGTATAAGTAAAAAAAACATTCTTACCATAAATTTGTCAAAAAGGTCAAAAAGTACATTGTTTGGAAAACGACGGTAAGATTCCTTTCAAAAAAGTATAAGGGTATAAATGACTTTAACCCATTTTCCATTTAATAGTAAAAATGTTTTGAAAGACATTTTTAAGAAACATGGATGTGGATGATAACGAGGTCCTAGTAGATAATTATGTATAAACAACCTTGGATAATGAAGAGGTTGTGAAGTAAACCCTTACCTTGTACTTTTCCTTGGTTGGGGTAGGTTAACCTCCTGTATAATGGTGAAATAATTGTTATTAAATTATACAAGAATCATATACATTCATATGATATCATATATGATCTTTTAACACTGCTTTGTTAACAATATCTTAGATTTATGTTGTTTCGGGTGTTAACTTACTCGTTTTCTTTTATATATTTTGTTACGTAAGTCGTGTTTTTTATGGATAGGTTGTATCTTATTCATATCCAGAATGATATCATTTCCTTAAATATTATTTTTAAATCATCAAATGATAATTATACTTGAATGGATACGACGGAGAATGAATCTCATCGCGTTCGTGGAGACGGTAGTCCGTACGTACGCACGAGCGACAATATCATTATTTTGATATTAAAATAATATATAATTGGATAGTATATCATATATACAGAATCATTATCATGTTATATTTATTATTTACATGAATTACATATCATTATTATACCCATCTAAATAATAATATATTGAATAACAATTACACCACGACGTGGAGACGGTAAGCCGTACGTACGCACGTATGGTGACATGTCATTCAAATGATGGGTAGAATACTGAATATGGTTGTTCCATATTTATAATAACATCAAAGTATATAGAAGATACTGGAGTTATAATTTTAGAATTGAAATAATAAACAAAGAGGGAGTGGAAGAAGAAAGAAACTTGAAAGAGGGTGATGAAAATGTCACCTCTTCTTCGGGTTCTTCCTTTTCATTTGATCAAAAGGACTCTTTAGGATGTCTTTCTGACTAAAGTAAATCTTCTAGGATGAAGGGAGAGATGTTTGGAGAGTATTTGGGCAGGGTTTCGCCAAACCAAAAGGCTTGGAAGTGTGAATAAGGTGGTAGAGGTGGGGGCCTTTTATAAGAGGAGAGGAGGGGCACTTTTGGAAATATTGAAATGTTACATTATTTCACAATGCTTTTCGGATTCTAAAGGTCCCACAATTATATAATTCGAGGCTAAGGTGATAAGGTTTTTAAATATCCTCATCCAATATGCTTTGGACAAGTGTATGCCTTGGATTTTTCATTATCTTCTCATTTTATTTAAATCGTTAAATAATGAGGTCATCGCTGCATCATAATGATGTCATAAATAATTTAATTTATTTAATGTCTAAAAATTATAAAAAAAATACTATGATGTAGTAAATCTTTTTAGATTTCTAATTAATATTTATAGTCAAAATTTGGACTTGTGTAATCCCACTTAAAAACTGTTTTAGTAAAATAACTCATGTTTGTGTCAATTTAATTTTAACATTAAATAAATATATATTAATGTCATTTTCCAACTAAAGTGGATCCATGGGGTCCCCAAGTTGACCCATGGGTTTTTTTGGTCGGCCATGACTCATCCAATATGAGTAGGAAAAGTTTCATGCTCATCTCATATTATTAAAACATCATTTGTACCTTAAACTACATAAATTACCTCTAATCGCGATTAAGAACTTAAAAGTTACTATTCACCAAAAAAATTATTTTAATCTCATTGAACCACATTTTACTTCTTAATTACAACCATGTATGTCGGATTTTTTAAAATCAAATCACAGAAGTGGTAATATTTCTTTTTAACGAAAAATCAGTTTTTAACAACCACTTAGTGGTTTCACTATTCATCAAAAACTGAAGTTTTTCAGAATAAGGCCAAAATTTCACCCTAAGCTATAATTGATATTCCGAATTCAAAAATGATGTCTATTTTACAAAATTTCAAACATATAAGTTGTATTAATTAATTTTATAATTAATTCCCACTGTTACAACAAATAGCGTGTTTTTAAGAAACAATTTATATCAAAAGTTTGGCAATTGTTTATGTCCAATTTCAATGTTAAATTAATTCTAATGACCACCATTGGATAAAATTCTAAAAATACATTCTAATTATAATTTAAAACCACTAAATATTATAATTTATCAATATAAATTATTTTGATTAAAAAAGTTGTTTTAAGTATTTTTCACTATTCATAAAAAATTAGAAGTTCTCAGAAAAATACCAAAAATTCAACATAGGCAAATTTCGATATTACGAATACAAAAATGAAGTCCATTTTAATAAATAAAATTTATAAAATTTCAAAAAGTAGGTATTACTATTCACAACAGCTAGTTTAATTAGTTGTGGTGTGTGTTAGAGCTCGAGGTTGCGTACAACACACGCTATTGCATTATTCGAAGGGAAACGTACAGTGGAAGCTTGGGGTGTTACAAATATTTTGGAATTTAATATTAATTTTTCTTTAAAGGGGTTTCTATGTTTGATAGAAAACACAATACGGAACTACGAGTTTCTGACATTTCACACTAATAATATAATATTATTATTTTAAATGGAAGTTAAATCCTAGCCATTTTATTAGAAGGAATGAACAGAACCAACTACAATATGATTATACATGATTGTTAAATGTATTCACATTTATCCAATAAAAATATCGAGGCATAAAATGTGAATGAATCTAATTTTAAGCATAATTTACATTAAAAGGATGATTTAACACATTTTAGTGGAGAACCCTATTTAAATATAATTTTTGTCACATTAATACTTTCTATATGTACAAATAAAATCCTTTTTTTAGAATGGGGACATCGAAATTTACTTTTTCTAAATTTTTGGAAGTTTTCCTATAAAATTCATTTTTAAATGAATAGTGAAAATATTATATTTTAACACAATACTATGTATTAATCTAATATATTTATATGGTTATTTTATCTTTCTAATTGGGTTTAAAGTGTAATTAGAATATATATTTTTACCATTTAATCCAATGTTGATCATTGTAATTAAATTAACTTTGAAATTGGACATAAATATGTGTCAATCTTTTGATGGGTATTATTTCTTAAAAACATGCTATTTGTTTTAAAAATAGGAAATAATTAGAAAATTAATTAATGAGACTTTTATTTTATGAATATGGAAAAAAAACATCAATTTTCAATTCAGAATATCAAATATAGATTTGGATGAATTTTTGGTATTTTTCTGAAAAACATCAATTTTTGATGAATATTGAAACCACTTAGTAGTAGTTAAAAACCGACTTTATCATTTATATAAAATTTTACCACTTTTGTAAATTTATTTTGAAAATCAGAAATATGTGGTTGTTATTATTTAGTAAAATTTGGTTCGATAAGATGAAAATAATTTCTCATGAATAGAAACTTTTTTTTAATTTACAGCAGTTAAAGGTAAATAGGGTAATTCAAGGTAAAAAAATATTATAATAATTTAAAATTACATTAACACATGTCCTAACCTTATTGGATGAGTAGTGGCCGACCCTGGGCATCCTTGGGTAGATTTTGGGACCCCATGGAGGCAGTAATGATTGATAATGTCACATCAGATTAATTAATTTAATGTAAAGGCAAAAATGACATAAACTAAAATTTTTCATAAATTAATTTTTATATGGTGTTATATAAGTAATATTTTCATAAAAAAATATTATTTAGAAATATAAAATTATTTCCTATATTATAGTATTTGTTTTATAATTTTTATATATTGAATATATTAAATTATTAATGGCACAATAATGATGCAGAATTTACCACATTAATAAATGATTTAAATAAATAAGATTATAATGATTAAAATATTATAAAAAACATGTCCAATTCGTATTGAATAATTTTATTTTGACTATTAGTCATCTTATCTTTGACTCTAATTATTTTTCTGTACCTTTAGAAACCGAATATCATTATATAATAAAATAATATTTTCACACTTCCCTAAAGAGCCCCTCCCCCCTTATAAAAGGACACATTTACTATCCAATTCCTCATACCTCTCAAGCCATTTGGATCATCCAAACTCTGACCAACTAAGCTCCCTAAATACCTCTTCTCATCCTATAATCCTTACATTATTCATAAGTCACTTCAAGAATTATTTCTCATTCAAACCAAAGGAAGTTACCCAAAATAATGGTAACAATTTCTCTTAATTTATTTTCTTTTTTTACTTATCCAACACCTAAAATATTTTTATTCCTTTATTTTATAACAAAAATAGTATCCTCAATATACTAGGATGTTGTTATAAGATGTATTAGAACTACATTTACACACACCTTTATCTAATGGGTGAAGAACATACTGTTTCTATGGATGGAAAACTAACGCCTCATGAGAGGATGATTGTTCGATTCTCTCCTACCGCCTCTAATGGTGTCCATTATGATGGAACTGTATTTATATATGATATATATTATGTTTATGATTTCTTTATGCTTCTGTATTTTCCATTGATATCATACCATTATGGTTTTCATTATGGGTAAATGCGATAATTTCATTTGAGGAAGTGCAGACTACCGCCCCCTCAAAGTGATATGCATCGTTAATGACATATGTGGAACGTATAAAGAATAGATTTACTAATAGTATATTTTATTTTATACTGGAATTATAATATATCTATGTATAATTATGTTTTAATTCCATTAAAATAAGAAATATAAATAAAAGTAGCATTTATGCGTACATATGGCTTACCATCTCCAAGAACGGTGCATTTCATTTCATACATCCAAATGTTATGTACTAATATAAATACTTGTATATACTGTATTTATATTATATATAAGATATTTAAATCATGAATATCATTATTGATATAATGGAATATTGACCACTTGAACAACTTGTAAATATAATGTGTTCATTTTTACTCAAGTAGCAAATATCGAAAAAATAGACGTTATTAACTTAAATGATTACATACTATTTATAATATGTAATAAGGGATATAAAATGAATAATAAAATTGAAAAATTATCTTAAGAAAGTATAAATTAACTTTTGTTTTTTATTCAGGATATTAAAGAACGATCGAGTTAATTCAGACAATTGGTAAGGGACTTCATCTCAATCTCCTTTCATTGAAGCATATTTAGTTTTATACATGACATTATTTTATAATGTGTATAAGACCATTTTACTTTTCATTTCCTTCAATGGGAATCTTTTTATGTGAAAAATTTTACTAAATGACAAAAAGTAATGTATTTATGTAAGCGGTGATAATGACCTTTCCGCCGCCACGAGTATTATTTGATCTTTGGCTTCTTTAACAAGCTGGAATGTTTTTCGAAGGAAAAATAAATATCATATAATATTTTTTACGTATTTTGTTATTTAAAATTATTTTGATAATGGATTTATAATTTCAATATATTAAAATGATATTTTTTAATGCAATGTGGAAATGTGGTCTTTCCTTTATGCTTATGTTATGGGATTATGATCTTGTTATGGTTCTTGGACATTATTTACGTATACAAGTGGTTCTATAATAAACCTCTGGTGGGTGAGCCCGAGATAGATCTCCAATTAATTGGGTAACATGATAGAGGTAAATGTGGATGTTTATCCTAAGAGATTTAGGGAATATACTGTGATGGGTATTCCAATGTAACTCCCTATTTAGCTGTGATAGCTACAATATAAGTATGTTATCGATGCCACAAGTTACCTTTGTGATATATGATATCTATGTGTCTTCCATAAATCTTTTGATTTCATGAATTATTTAAAAGATTTCATTTTTTGTATGTATTTATGAAAAAATGTTCTTATTCATTTTTTTATAACCCTTACTGAGGTTTTTATGCTCAACCAATGTTCTGAAATGTTTTCACAGAACGTAAAGATTAATAGGGTAAAATATGGGATCAAGGAAAAGTAAGGATATCTAAATCCTAGAACTAGACATGACAGTTTTATTTCAAGAGTTGTTATTTTATGAAAAAAAATGGAAACTGGGTAGAAGTGTCTACTTTGTAATCTTTTTAGATGTAATAGTTATGTACTAATTCTCACAAATTCTAAAGCTAAAAAGATCCTCAATGTGAATTATTAATTTAATTCATGATTATGTAATGTTATAAGGCTGGGTCCTTATACTGTAGATATAAATATTATAGTCGAACAATGGATAAATTATAAACAACATGTATTACTATTCTTATTTTTTTAAAAAAAGTAATATATTTCCTTATAGTTTTTATAGTTCAATATCTATATATGGAAATGAGAAAACCTATAATGGAATATGATGTTCAATATAATAATTTAAGAAAAGGAAGATTTCAAGTAATAATTTTATGGATGATTTTTTAAAGACTATTTATTTATTGACAAATAATATAAGAATATTTCATTTATCTATGAAAAAAAATTTAAAAAAATTTGAGGATGTTATTATTTAAAAACTGATTTTATTTAAAAAATATTCAAAATGAATTATTATAATCATAAGCTGTAATTTTAATATAGTGTTTTTAGTGGAATCTTTTTTTCCACTACATATACTATTAATTATATTTTAAAAAAGAAGAATTCATTTAATATTCTTCATTTCTACACCTGTTTTAGGTTGTCTATAAGAAAAAGGATATATAAAAAATGTTGGTGGTGTTGCAGTAGATTCTATAATTAACCATGTTTCAGAGAAAATTGTATCTTGAAATGTAGAAAAATGATAAAACACTACATCTTATTGATAATAAATAGTGTGTAATTATAAGGGGACCTATGTGCATTGGTTTAACCTATAGGAATGATTCTGAGATGTTATTCCAGTATGTAAAAATTAGGAATAATATATTCTATTTTTTGTTCTTGTGATGTATGTTGAGAAGGGGAAAAACATATAATGAAGATGAATTAGATTTCAAGGATATATGGAGACCATGTTTCATATATTTAGTGAGTATACTAGAATTTAGGGATGACTCTGATCATTTTTTGGAGTAGATATGATTTTATTGGTGTAGAGAAACACTATATAATTTTTCAATACACTTCAGAAAGATAATGTCGATGAGGAATTCGCGAGACATTACAATAAGGATCATTTTGGATAATAAGAAGTCAACAATGTAACATTGTAATTACACCTATGAATTATCATGTTCATTGTTTATAAGATGAAACCAGGAAGAAACAACATATAATAATGATAATATTCGTATAAAGAATCCTTATCACATAAATCCCATGTTTAAAAAGGAGTAGGTTTCTAGAGAGGTGTTGTGCCTTGTCAAAATTACAAAAATATTTTTATATGCTCCATATTATCTAAATGTTGTATTTGGGAAGGGTAAATTACAAAAAAAATACATTAACATCATAAAAGGTAACAATGAATAATATCTAATGTGGATTTAAAAATAAAGTGACATCTTGTTTCTTGTAAAATCATCTCCTGCATGATTCAACTCACACCTCACATATGTGTCTACATGGTCAACACACAATCTCAAAAATAATGATGATATATATTTTCAAAATATATATAGAACAGATAAAAAATATAAAATAGAATATTAACCACATTATGGAAAAAATAGTAAAAATATATTATCATAATATATGAAAAATTTTACCAAATTAGAAAGTTACTGTTAATAAGAATCATTAAATATTATTGTGTGATTGAATAATATTTTATAAAAATTATATTTTCACACAAAAATAATCAATTATTTACATTGAGAAATTTCTACATCATCATAAAAATGAAAATTGGGAATTTAATTTTTTATTACATGCTAATTTATAAAAATATTAAAATAACTAGTTATATGATTCAATATTTATCATTGTTCTTTAGAAATATTATAATGATAATTCATAATTTAAAATGATTCTTAAAAATTTTAGGGTCAAACAAGGATATTTTAATATAATAATCATGAAATTAGTTAATATAGGAATATAAAATTTTCAAAACATGAAAATAATAAAATGAAACATATTCATCCATTTATATTTCATAATATTTTAAAATTTAATCTTAAATAAAGAATATCTAATATTATACATCAATTCAGTGAAAAATTCTATAAAAATTTGTATCAATGTATATATATATATATATTATTCAAATTATAATTTCAAATACTTGAAAAAGTCTCAAAGAATTATTCTCTATATAATATAGGGATGAAAGAACTTTTTAACATTAACATGAGTGTTATAGGATGAATATTTATTTGTTAATTTGGGGAGTTGATCGAATGTTTATGGAGTGATATTGAAATAGAATGGTATGTGTTTGGAAGGTCATACTATCATGAGGTTGAATCTATTTGGGAGAATGAAGAAGTTTTCATGAAATAAGGATGGTCCATACATATTCTAATCCTAGTGTAAGGTTAATTGAAAACATTTTTTAGGATATCTGACAGTAGAATCAATAGGAAAGGATGATAAATATCTTTTGAATTAATAAATTTATTTTACTTGTAGTTGTTCATATGTCAAGTTAAGTTATGATTTTATAATTTTTGTGTTTTATAGATCCACAATAAATAAATTATTTGACCGAATGATTCATATTTGGTTGATTTGTGTTAAATTTTGAAAAAAGTTTGGCATGTTAATTACTAAAAATTTTAATGGGTTCTCATTATATTACAGTCATTTTTTAAACTGATTGATGAATTTTTTTTTTGATTTTATTTTATACTCATTTATGCTCTAAATAATACTATATTTCCTAGGTGGATTTTTAAGGTTGTATAATATAAATCATTTTAAATTATGTGTCACCATGTACCCAAAAGGATCAATAGTTTCCTAGTTATATTAAGAGAATTAGAATCAAATAATACTGAGTAATTTGTATTTAAGGCAATATTATCATGTAATCAATAGACATAAAAAGTTATTCATTAAAAAAGAATCATAAATCATATTTTAACCTCAAATAATTCCAAATTAAAAGGTTTTTAATCAATTTAATTCTCTTTGAGGATATGTGAATTGATTTAGAGCCCTCTCAAATGGTTCATATTTTCCTTTTCTTTTTCCCATATTCCATTTATGGTGTTTTACCGAGTTCAAGTTTCATGAATTAATTAAACGGCACTGATAAAACACTTACCTATTGAATAATTTTTTTTTATAATTGAAATTCCCCCCAAAAAAGATATTTATTTAAATAATTGGAGAAAAATTGTTTTCTATATTGAATTATAAATTTCATTGAAAATTTTATTTTATCCCATTTAATATCATCATTGAAATTTTAAAAGAACATTTTTTACATGGTAAATTATTCAATTAAATATATGGGAATATTTTTACACTTATTTGGTATATATTTATTTAGTCCATTCATGTCTAAATCCATGCTTTAGGGATGAATATGGTCATGGAGGAAATTATATTCTAGAATCAATAGAGTGGAACAAAAATTACCATTTCACCACATAAATTTCTTATTATTACAATGAATTATATTAAAATATTCTAGATTGTAAGGAACCCACATAATAACATTAAATTAAAATATAGTAAAAACAACATCATGTGGGAACTCATTACAAAATTTTGATCGAAGGTGAATAAATTTTATAGTAGAATTTTTCATGGGTTCATGTTTTAATCCCATTACAATCTCTATAATAATTTATTTAATGGATTCCTTAACACAAATGAAGTTACATTATTTAATTTTGGAGGGTTTAGATGTTGAGAGTGGTTCCATTAAACCTCTATAAACATTTGAAAATTTTAATTATTTGTGAATGAAAATATTTTAAGAAGATAAAAAACCACTTATTATGCCTCTTTTTACATTACATTTTTAAATTTAATCTAATTTAATAATTAATGTAACATTCTGGTTCATCTAATTACCTAATATTAATTTCAGTTTCATTTTGTAATTCTATATTAGAATTGAGATTTTGTTATTCCCTTTGAATCATTTCCTTTGGAAAATTATCTCTGTGATGAGAAATATACCAATGGGAGGATAACTTTTTTTAGTTCAATATTCTTCATACATACTCGATATGATTCATTGAATATTTGTTATATATTTAATTAAAAAAATTATATTTAAAGAAATGTTGTAGTAAATTTGTAACTAGTCAAGTGATTGGATCATTGTCCATGAGTTTGGGATTATGGGATTCCTGAGAGATACAACAAAATTTGAAAATTTAATATACTCATAATGATAAAATCTAATCCACAACTCTAAGATAGTTAAATCTATATATTAATGTTTCTATAATAATTTACATCTTATTATATGCATTATATTTCGAATAAAATTCAATTCGGGTGTCATAGTATTAAATTATGATATTTGTTTATGTTTATAAGTTCTATAAATTATGTTATGTTTCTTTATGATTTTATATTGAAATAATTAGGTATTAATATTGAGAAATGTTATTCATAAGGGATAATGATTAATAAAAATGAAGGGGTCAGTTATAAAAATTAAAATCATTGATGTTGTTGATTTTCAAAAGTAATTGTTTTCTTCTTTATGTGATTTTGTACAAAAATTACTCATACAAACCCCTCTCATATATAACTATATTTCATTTATTTTCAATTATCCACCAAAATTATGTATCATTGAACTCATCAAATCCCCATAAAAATGAAAAAGGAAAGCCTAGTTTTCACATTGAAATGAAAATTAAAATCATTTTTATTTATCTATTAATAATCAATAAATATTCTTTTAATACATGTTTTCTAAATTAAATTCATAAAAAATATCTTCTAGATTATAATTTCATATTTAATTAATGAAATTTATTGTCAAATAAATAAAGGTACTTAGGATTTTATATATACATTATAGAGGAAGTTGTAATTTTTTTTAATCCCTAGTAAACACAAATTTGATTAAAAATATTTATAGAACGAGTTATTAGAAGGATTTCATGATTTGGTTTAAAAATAGAGGAATATTATGTAAAGAATTATTAAAATGTGCATTAAATGGTAAAATATGGAATTGTGGGAAAAACCATGCTATTATATATCCTTATGTGAACCATGGAATAGTCTAAGACATTATGTAATAGTGACTGTATATGATTATCATATTGTAATATAATTACCTATTCTAAAACCATAGTCCACACGTTCAATCATTATTTTTATGCACTATAATATACTGATTATAATAAATATATTAGAAATTTTATATAATTTTTAAAATTTAAACATTCATTATGAGAAAATAATAGAAAATTTCAAAGGCCTATAACATTGGTATTATATTCTTAAATACTCAACTAATATACCGGGAAACATTTCGTTCGTGGATACATAAATAATTTGGTTTGATCCTCATATATTGAATTATTATTTTTAAAATTCAACAATAATATAATTATTAATAAAAAATATTTCTTTTTTCTATTATCATATGTTATTGTAGATAATTGAACAATAGTGATATTATTCCGGAGTGTAAGAAGATTCAGAAATTATGTGGATACCTTAAAATGGAATGACCTGATACTTGGACATATAAATCATCAAAAAATTTATTTTTGGACATTCAATATACTATTTAAATGGGTTTTAGTGTTATATATAATATTTAAAATTTCAAAACTATACATTGATCATCATTGATTTTTCATTTTTTTGTGTTCATTAAGAGATCTATGACTATTTTCATCCCTCCAAAAATGAATAAATTTATTAGAGTATAACATTAAATGAATTTATTGATCTTTTTATTAATAAAGAACACTTAAATGGAGATCCTTATATTTCATGAGATGATTAAATACACAACCATTTTGGATCTTGTTATTATCGGTCCATATTATAGTTTAATTAAAAATAGTGATGTTAGATATTATGTTTTTCATCACCATGATATCTTCACGCTAAATAGATGATATGTGGTGAGGATGAGAATAATTTAAAACCATGAATCCTTGGATGGATCTCATAATTATTGGTAGCCACTAACTATGGTATGGTTAACTCGACTACAAAATTTGACGGAAATATAATGGATATATCTTGTTCATGTATAGATATTATTTCCCACTCAAAAAAAGAAATGATAAATGAATAGGCCTCACCAAATATTCTATTCAAAAAGGTTGTTGGGATATAACATATGATTTATAATATCAGTGGGTATTCTTATGTCTATATGAAAATATTTTCATAGGTATATATATAAAATACCTAGAACATCATGTTACAAGGGTTGTTTCACGGGAACACCATGTCAAAGTGAAACAACTTTTTAATGGATTTTTTGGATTTTTTTTAGTAAACACATTAATTTTACTTTTTTTTGGTAGGGATGAAATCTAAATAGTTTTTTGATTCATAAAAAAATCATTTAGATTGTATGAAAGAGGATGGATTACAAAATAATATCATCCGGAGAAAGTGAAACGGTTATCACTAAAACACAATATGTTCCATGATTATGCTTCTAAATAAAGTACAAAAGAACACAATTTAAAGATAGTATTAATACATGAATAAAATTGTGATAAATGCGTATTCTCTTAGAAATATGCCTTTAAATACATTATATGTTTCCATTTTTTGTATCATATGGAAATGTCAATGAAGTGGAACCATGATACATGAAACTCTATTTTATATGAACCTTTGGTCCATGTAATGATTCGTGGAAACTTTTTTATAGTACATGTTTTTTGAATTACCTTGAATTATATGCTTAATTAATATAGACATTATTATGGAATGGTCTTGTAAAAATCCTTCAATAGATATCACGTATCCTTAAAATCATTTTTTCATGTATTTATTGTTTTTCTATATCATATGGTTTATGTGAATTCCTTTGGGATGCATCCATGATTATACCCATATACTGAATAATTTTTCAAAAGATTTAACAGAATATAGGGATTGTACACACCCCTTAGATCACTCATAGAATTATTCAACGTATAATAAATCACACATGAAAAACCATTCACATGAGAAAAATTGTTACCTACTTTATTATAGTGCTTTTTATAATAAATAATATTTGACATGTTATTATATGTGTTAGATCATATAATAAACTAAAATTAAATTAAATAAAAATAGTGGGGTTAATTTTAGTTTAAAAACCTTATTTACAATAATTAAATTTATTGATTCCAAAATCCTCTTACATTATGTTATCAAACTCATCAATCAATCGGATTAACAAAATTAAATAATCAGAAATAGGTTTAATATAATTATATCAAAATTATAATCGTAATCACTACGGATTCAACTTATCAGTGTACAAGAATTTGAATCCTTATGGATACAATTAATTCAATATTTATTGTAATTATCGTAATTAAATGAAAATAAATAAATAAACAACATATAAATATGAATATGATTATTCACATTCTACTAAATGTGAAAAAGTATATAATTACATGTACACCAAAATTAATAGAATAAATAACAAGATAAATAATTAATTTTAATCCATTAAAATATAATCCTCTCTTATCCTCAAGAGTAAGGTACTCTATAACCTATAATATAAGTATTCTATGTTTTATAATTATAGAAATTTTTTTATTCCTTAAATCAAAATACCTCGATAATATGATCGAAAAGGTTCTCTCTTTACTTGTAGAGAATCCCTTAATAAGATTACTAGGTTTTATATATACCTATCCACATTATCCCTCAATATAATGGATTTAATACTCTGTCTTACTATCCTCAAAATATCTAAATCATTATGATGATTAAGTGGAAGTAATAATTACAATGGTTCATATGTTGATAGCATTAAATGGTATACTTAAAAATACTCATCTATTAAGAAATAAAATATCAAGTAAGAGTATATCAAACTATATAATATTTTTAAAATCAAAGGGGGAATGAAATTTATTATCTAAAAATACCCCAATTGACATGGTAATTATATGAATCCTCCAGACATTATTATTTTCAATGTTTGTTGAAATGAAAAATGCCACATAGAACAAGAAAAATCATTTTAACAGAATCTCCTAAGTCATATTCATAAAAACTATCAAAGTATAAAAAATTATAACTGACATTAAAATAAGCATTTCATAATCTAATATAATCATAGTTCAATTTAATGGACTTTCATATGATTGTAGTTACAATAACCTCAAAGAATATGATTCCAATTTTTATTTGTACCAATATCAATTCTATTGCCTAGATTTTTTTCAATATGAGAGATTTGATTAAAGCCTAAATTTTGTAATGATAATAGTGAGTTCAATTTCTCAGACACATACCAATTATCATAATCAAAATGGTGAATATATTTTTTATTTGTGAATACTTTATAAAATAATATATCTATCGTAAAATATAACTTTTTCTACAAAAAATTATAAATTACATTGGAGATAAAATGTTAATTAATATGTTTTTATGAAAGAGCCATTCATTTCTAAAACTAATGGAAATGAAAAGTATTATGTATAACTTCTGACAATACAATCTCTCACTTTTTTAAAATAAGAAACACAAATATTCAAATTGGGAAACATTGAATGTAATTCCTTCCACAGTTTTATATACATAGTATTAAGAGTTAATCATTGAAAACATTTTCCCCTTACATTTATACCTCTAATTAATTTGATATATAGTACAATGTTGAATACAATGAGCTACCCCATAGGATAATATCATACATTATGAATAATATACTACCCCTTAATATAAAATTCTCTCCTTATATAATATTATTTTATATTTTTATTTAATTATCCTTCCATAAATCATTCCCCCAATTTATTAAATTAATAAAAAAATATTATAATATCCGGATTATTTAATTTTAATAAAGGAGTGGAGAAAGATATTTTTTTTCAAAAATTTTAGAAAAACAAACATATAAAACCATATAAATACCTAAATAATCCTACAAAATTGAAATTTGAATGTGAATTTGACTAATCAGAATTGGAAAAGACTCAGGTAAATCACAATTGCATTAATAAGGAACTCATTAATAAGAAAAAATATAATTATTTACAAAAAATAATAGATTAGAGTTCAAAAGAAAATTAGTCATTCTTATTTAATGGTTTTAAATAGGACATTATTTTCTTTAATTCTTTTCTATCGTACTATGGTTTACCTATACATTCATCTGCAATAAAGAAATTCTCAATAAACACTTTTTTTATTTCCCTGGGAAAGATGAGCACATTTTCACATAATCAGAGATAATAAATTTCTATCTCCTTCTAATTGATCATTCTTTTCATATAAATAACACATCCATCCCTTTTAACAATCTCATTCCAACAATATTCCACAAAATTTTATTTATCACCCATATAGCATGATAAATTATTCAGGGAGTCATACTATTCTACTAATAACTTTTTATCTTCATCAAATTTCCCTTCATGTATATTTATATCAGTATAACGTTTTTTATAATAATTCCACATTTTAATAGAAGATATCTTATGAGTCTAGGTGAATAATTGAGGCCTTTTAAATTATACCTCTACACGGATCATTGACTCAGTCAAATGATTAAATGAATTTGATTTTTGACAATCAATATCCTAAATAAGTTGTCACCTTTCTTAATTTATTTGGAAAAAATAATTGTTCCCTCTAATATTTTTAGGACATGCATTTCATAATCAAATCCTTTTCAGGGAATGGTTCTTGGAATATATAATTGTTCAAGATCGTCCTAGGGAGGTTTTTATTATCTTGTTCCAAATTCCACTTCATCTCCCTTATAATTTTATTTTTATAAAACCCCTTTTTAAATTATTCATAATAATTATTATTGTATTAATTATCATTACGCAACTCAATTATAATCTCCTTATCAATATGAAAATTTTTAAAAACATTGGTTTAATAGTTTTTTCTCATTCATTATTCATTGATGAGGGTTTATATTCCTCTATTGATGATTATTATTTTAGAAAAAATTAAAAATTTTCATATTTATCATCCATCGAAGGAATATCTGATGATAATAATGACAAATATAAAGTTTTCTTATCGGATTAAGCCTTTTCCTCATTGGAAGCTTTATTATCTTTCTCTTACACATCCATTACTTCTTATGCTATTATCCCTACTATATCATATCCTTAAACATATTCTTATTTTTCTTTACTATAATTATTCATTTTTATTCCCTTAAATATCATCATCAACTACCTTATCATTCTCATCCTTGAGTTACCATATTGTTCTAAAACTATATTTCTTGGATGGATTTGGTTCCAATTGATTTTCAAGAATACCTCATATTGATTATTCGCCAACCACATTTTCATTATATTTTTATATCATAAAAATGTCCTTAGTTTGAACAGTATTTGTTTTCTCAACACCCAACCCTGCTTCTAAGATCACATGATCTATATGGGATGTGGGACGTACCACATATTATGAAGCCATATCTACACCATTTAATTAATTTTCAGGCGTCTGATTTACCAATATCTTTTTTTACTCTTTTGATTATATAAAATTGTTTTAAAAGAATAAATATTTAATCCTTTTTCCTCGGCTAGGTCAATTTAATTTTTAGGATCCTGAGATTCTACTCAGATATATCTTTCATCAATTTATCAAAAACATTATCACATGAATTTGTTTGTTTATTTTGTTCCGTTGTTGGGGAAGTATAAACTTTTCTATTATTATTCTCTTTCCTCTCGTACATCATTGATGGTTCTTCTTCTAATGAAACTCCATCAACCTTATCAATATGATTCTTTGATTTTTTGTCAAACACCATCCTAATACTATTCATCGTATCATCACTAATGAATAAATTTTCTCCCTTGTCAAATAATACATATTCATGAATTTTAAAATTTTAAATAATTATTCAACCATATATCTAATGAATGTAAGAAATGACAATTATTGACATATGTGATATATATATTAATGTTTTTCATAGTGATAGTGGAATACTCGATCAGATCAATCTACCTCATATTCACAAGTTAGATTAATACAAACACATTGAATACCTTTATCGTTTCCCAGTCCTATTTCCTCAGTTTAAATAATACTAATATCAATAGACCCATTGCTCAATTTTTATTTTTTAGATGAAAAACTATCCTTTTCTTGGATTACACAAAAAATTATTATTATTTTTCAATATTTTTTTAAAATGTACTGACACTTTAGGAAACATATGAGATGGAAAATTGCCATATCCTTTTATAGTTACACCCACTAACTTCACAATATTATTTATTCGAAAATTAATATTTCACTCCATACATATAAAAAGAATCATTTTTTCCTTCATCGTTTAAAAAATATCTTGATGCCTAAAACTCCTAAAAATTACAAGGGTAAAATAAATAAAAATCATTCTCTGATTTCTATATAGACATTTATACCAATCATTGATGTGTTGTAATCTATTTCATGCTATAATTTTATTTCTAATAATGTTATCTTTTAAAAATGCCTCTCTAAAAAATATAAAAAATAGAATGATCAGTTTTTTCACCATCTTACTAAGACATGATCCATTGATCAGTTGAAAAGGAATGTTTTTTAGACTGGAAAACATAATTGAAGTAGATAATAGAGTGAGAAAAAACTAAATAACATATATGGGACACAAGGATTTACCTCATTTTATATGATCTTTATTGTGTTTATTCTTATTCCATAAAAAATTGATGTTAAATATAATAAATTAATTGATCTATTTTTCGAAACTAATATGATGAATGTTATAATGAAATTTCTAACAATAAATGGATTTAAAATATTTATCTGATTAAGGTTCATCAGATTATGAAAATATTTAATTTTCTTTTTAATTTTTTTTCTAAAAATAAAAATAATATAACATAAATTATATACTAATCATAATAAATTTTTTCAAAGAAATAAATAATAGAGAAATAATTTTTATAGTGAAGTTGACATTATTTTGAAAAATATATTCTTCTTTTTTTTAAACTAATAATATTAGGATATATTTTAAAATAAAAAAACTAAATATGACTATTTCAATATGACATATGATTTTTTTTAATAGTAAAACTATTTAATATAATTTTTGAACTCAAAAACAACATTATAAAAATTTAGTTTGTAAATTTTATACCATTTTATAATATTGAGAAGCCTTTTAAGAGTTATGACTCAAAGAATTTTATAATGAAACAATAGTACTAAAAATTCATTACGATAAAAAATTTTAGAATACAAAAAGAATGATTTTTTTTAAAAAAATAAATGTATTGAAAAAAAGAATCATATGTACTCCCCCTATGAAAACGAGTAACATAATATAAGGAGATAGGCTTCCAATAATTAGATATAAATGATTATATTAAATTGATATTTCCATTATTCTGTTACATATATTAAAATATATAGTAGCTTAGAGTTTTGTAAAAGTTTTTTAAAGGTGAAATATTGTTCCCATGAATTTTAAAATTATATCACTTTTATATCTGTAAAATTTTTAATGCTAATGGGAAAACGAATATATTCATCTTTAGAACTAGGTACCAATAATTATCATTCATAATGATCAAAAGCTACCTCTCATCACATTATTTATTTATAATTGTATGTTTTTTAATATCATTAACATATAAACCATTTTAAATAAGATATTTTTTGGGATGAATAATGTTACATGTTCTAATAATTTATCCATCATCATTATCATTGAAAGTTACATTTCCATAATTAAAATTGATAATCTTATTGGATAAGGGTTTTTTCCAACCATGTTTTTGGAACACCCTCTTTCCATATACCATATATTATTTTTTGGTACATTATTTATTTTATTGAAGAAAAACATTATATCTTTGGAACCCAGAAATTCTTCGGTCTGGTAATGTTAGAGAGAAAACATTTGGAGTCCACATTTGTTTTTGAAAAATATGATTTCTGGAATCCTAGGGATTTAATATTTTATAATAAATTATTATTTTTCCAATGACCACCACATTGACACATGGTAAAATATGATATGTTTTTAAAAAAATAATCTATTACTAAAACTTCTTTAAATATGTTTAACCCATTCCAGATCCATTTCCATGATGATATATTTATTTTGATATTTCATCAAACCATCCTTACTAGTTTTAATGTTTGATAAATGTTTTCTAAGACTATATATTTTTTATTTTATCTTTACAAATAAATGATTATCCTTGTTCATATAATAATTACATGTAAACATATTTTATAAATTATATTTCATAGAAATTTAGATTTTCATATATTTAGATAAAGATTCATTTTTATAATTAGTCATATGAATATCTTTAGATAGATATGATATTTCATTTTTCTAATCATAAATAATTGATTTAGATTTAATATGTTGACCTTTATCAATACCATATTTTTTTACAATTTTAAAATTTTGAATTTCAATAAATTTAAAAAAATATATATCACAATCCTCAGAAAATAGAGAAATATATTCACTTGCTGAGAAAAATTCTTCATCCAATGATATTGATTTTTTCTCTTTGTGATAATTAGGACTTAAAGAGGCTTCAGTATGAATTTCAGTAGTTTTTAATTTATCCATAAATCATTGATTAACATAAGGTACGTTACAAAAATTACCTATGTGTGGATGATAGTAAAGTTAATTATCAGCAGAACATGGAGAAGAATCACCTCAACTATCATTCCATGTGATATAATATTTTAATATTTCTATACCTTTAGATTTATAATACTTTTTTATCATTCCTCGTTTATTTATCTCTATTCATCCACATTATATTTTGGAAATATGGTCTTATGATTTCATCTTTCTAACACTCATATCATGTGAAATAATATTTATAATCAATTATATATTTATAAAAAAATTGTATAAATTTAGAAAATAATTATTTCTAAAAAACATATTCATAATTCTATGAAATTGCTTTAATAAATTAATATAATTTTTAGAAACACTTAAATAAGATTAAATATCAACATTCTTCATTCAGGAAGACATTAAATTTTTCTCACCTGATTATACATTATATGGTAAGGTAGATGTTGTAGAAAATGAAAACCTACCAATTTTATGTTTCTTTTTCTCAACCAAACTCTTAGGTCTACCCTCATATTGAATAAGGTTCACATCATGATTATGTTTATATAAATATTCTATGAACTCCGTTCATAAAATAGAAATGGATCAGTCCATTAATCATATTTATTTTCTGAATTAGTTGAATTGGATTTATTTACCTTGAAAATACACATTTTCAATATACCTGGTATTCAAGGGATTCAATTCATGAATATGAGATTCCAATGCTAGATATATTGTGATATAAAATTAGGAATTCAAACTTAAGAAAATGATTTCCCTTACATGAACTATATTCCCTTCCATGTAATTTGGGGTCTTTACACTCCTTCAGGATTTCATTCAACACTCAACTTGTGTGAGGGATGTATATTCAAGGTTTAGTGGATGAATTTGATGGGCCATGAAAAAATATTTCATTTCATAATGATAAATGATCAATACGAAATTTACAAGATGATAAATACAATCATAAACACAATTGAATCAATGAAAAAATAAATAAATCTATATAATTCCAGAAGAAGAGCGTGGGATCATCGATTATTATTTATAATTAATTTATTAATAAATGAATTCCCTCGATAGAGTTATTGCATTATTGATATATTTGATAACTGGTCTACATTTTTCCATGGTTTAATTATCGGAATAAAAAATATATTCACTCTATCGGTTATCCACATTTCTTCTAAAAAAATATGACTATCATCGTAGTAATATTTGGGTGCTAGCACTGAATATCCTATCTCTTGCATCGTTCTCCATTGTTCTCTTTTAGAAACAATAATTTAAGATTATATTTGATATATCGTTTACCCGATGTGACAGGTTAGGGATTTATCACTCTATGTTCTTGGGATAATTCTTGGATAAGGCATCTCTTAAAGGCATCAAGATGATTATCTAGATTCATAGAAAAAAATGAAAATGAATTATATCTCTGAAAAAAATAATATAATTGAGATTATTTATAATTAGGGTTTTAAAAAAAATATTCTCAAAAGATAACTATCATATTTATTTAATCCGAGTGGAACCTCATATTAGTAATAATAGTAATATTATGATTTGTAAACATGTTCATAACATACAATTTATAAATTAAATATTACTTAATATAATAATTATATATATATATATATTATTTCTCGCTGGTGCATTAATCTTGGTCCCCTATTCCCGAAAATATTTATCATGAATTCAATAATATCTACTTAATCATTATAAAAAATCACCACATTTCACTAATAAATAAATGAATATTATTTTCACGAAGTAGAAATAATTATTTATTAAATATTTCACTCACATTATATTATCTCAAAAAACTATTGATGAAATCTATATGATCATGGAAACATGAATTACAATTAAAAAACACAATGGAATAAATTGTTTTCAACATTTTATGCAATGAATAATAATATATTAATTCACTTTTATTCCGGACACAATTAGTGTGTGATTCTTTAAGAATCTTTCTCAATTGCATTAAGAGAAATAGCCAAAAGATCATGGATAACATCTAGAAACACGGAAAGGCACCCATAGAAAATGTTGTCAATCCCAGAATGACATACATAAAATGATTTATTTGTAATATAACCAATTTATCATGAAATCACTATTCCTGATTGTTGTATACCAGGGTCATCAACCTATTTTCTAAATGTCATGTTCAATGAATTTTTGATAATTGTACTTTCCTACAGAATAACATATCCAAGGATTTTTTTATTTAATAGAATTTCTATCAATGAGGCTATGATATCAATATTCATAAATGAATATAATGGAAAAACTATTTTTCACTTTATACATTAATGATATATTTCATTCATGAAATAAATGTACCTGAAAACACCACAAACATATGTCATCATATTTTTCATCAATACATCAATATATGTGACTAAAAATAATATTTAATTATATAACTAATGTATAAGAATCAATATACTCCTCAAATTATTGTAATATCTAATGACACATATAAATGTGGATTTCTAACTTATGTGCCTCATTCAAAAAATATCATAAAGTGGATATTAACAAAGGAATAAACTATTAAGAGGTTCTTAAAAGAAATATGAATCTAATCCTCTGATATAATCTATCATTCTAATCCCTCAAATGATATAATCCATCAATATAACATAATTTATGAATACAATCATGGAATTTTTGGGTAGTCATCAAAGAGAGAATCTAATATGATTGTTCATTGTGACCTCTACTAATATGAAATTATCATATACAATGATACAAGAAAAAAAATCATGAAGGGATATGTTTATTAATATTTTAAAATATGAATAAAATTTACCATAAATTATATATATGTCATCTATAGGGATGCAACTCAAACAGACTCCCACTTTCACTAGAACCAATGGGCAACATCTTTTAGTTTTTTAGAAATCACATGATACTCATGATTCAATTGATATAGGACATTAGCCAAGATATCCACTAATTTTTACTATATTGAAACACTACATGTTCAAACATCAAAAATTTGATAAAAATCACTCATGTTGTGATACTTTTGGAGTATGTTATTTGTTTTTTGGTGTGACCCTGGAACTTTTTCAAGAGACACTACTGCAGTATTATTATAATTAGTTGGATAGGGCCATTAATTTTAGGTAAAAAATATGTTGTAAAAACTTCATGATGAAAAAATTACTTGGATGCATCAAACACCTCTATATACTCTTACTCCACAATAGAATCATATAAAACTAGCTACTTTGATCTCTTCATAATCACAACTCCTTCATTAAGGCATATAACATATCCATATTGTGATATCCTATCATTATGATCGTTTTGTAAACTAAAATAAATATATCCTCCTAATGACCAGCTCCTGACGTCCTCTATACACCCATAACATATCATTGGTTATTATTATATATATTATGTAATCATTAACATTAAACAAATGGTTTTCTCTATGATCATATTGATATCTATCTACCATTATCATCATTTAGGAAACATTAATTATAGTATAAAACATAGAATAAAAGATAGATCATATCACTATAGTGTATGGTTTAATACACATTATCTCTTTATCATTCATAGAAGAACATATATCATGAGACATTGGAAACAATTTCATCTTTATTTCATCCAAAATAAATTTATTTATTATCTATTCATTGTATATGCCTTAACATATTCCAAGTAGCCTCCTGGATATATCAAGAATGGCTTTTATTGCTTTAATGTCAGCTACTTCACCAATTTCCATCATTGAGAAACACTTTTTTATTAATTCCTTAATAGATTATAAAAATGTTAAATGAATTCCAATAAGTAATATTTCATCAATATAAACAATATAGATAAAATAAAAATTTCTAATAATCATATTACAAACACACTGATAAATTTTTTTCTTATTGTAAATATATTCATTTATTGATTCATCAAATCATATGTTACATGACACAGATTCTTAAATCATCACATAAATGAATCTCTACAACAAGAAAATGTTTTCTCGCCATCATGATTAAAAACCCATTATGGTTATGTCATGTAGAAATATTTTTAATGGTTATAACTAAGGAATTATGTTTTGACATCATTATTCCAAATTAAATTGTCATGGATGAAATATATATTAAAAATATCATGTATTTAAAGATGTAAAATGGTGAAAATATACCAGTTTATTCAATTGATTTATTATTTTTAAACCTTTTATCCACTAGAATCTATTTATAGGTAATATTAATACATACTAAGCCAATTATTCTCTCAAATATCCATTTTCAAACTACATGGTTCACATCAACTAGCACATCAACCAAAACCCAAACATGGTTTTGATACATGGAATAAATTTTTTAATTCATAGATTTCATTCTCCCTAATTTTTCAGATGTCTATGCTTCCTCTTTTTGTGAGGGAGGGTCATCATTTTCATCCAAATATGTGTCACCATATTAACTGACATAAAATATTTAATAATCTAGTTCTCTTACCTCTCTTTTTCTCTTACAAAATTCTTCTATTTCATTAACTACTTATTCTATGGGTATCATTGTAATCTGTTCTTTTACCTACTATTCGTTGTCCTGAACATCAAATTCATTGAATTCAATCTTGTTCCCACTAAACCATTTGGTTAATTTTTCACTATTTGTAAATGTTTCTTCACTAGTGATAGTCACATTCTTTTTTGTGTAGTTTTATGTGTAGTATCCCATTATTTCATGGAAATTCACAATAATGACACACTTTGATTCCCAAGTTATAGTTTTTTTCATGATTATTCCTTATCCAATCTCTCACAACCCATGCACTTGTATGAGAAAAAACAGTTTTTTATCTACTCCATAACTCAAAGAGAATTCAATTTTCGAGTTTATTTAGAACATTGTTTAAGTAATTATATAAAGTATTATTTTTTCATATCCTAAATATGTAATAAATTATCTACATGACTCATCATTTTCATTACCATGTCTAAAAAGGCATGATTTTTCCATTCACTAACACAATTCCACTATGAGTAAGGTGGTGTGAGTTGAGATATAATCCCAAATACCCAAATAAATTCAATAAACTATTGGTTAAGATATTCACCACCATGATATGATGGCAGATTATTTATCTTATTTCAAATATGATTCTCTACATCATTCATGAAGTCATTGAATTTCAAAAAGGAATCATAGTTATTCTTCATTATTTATAAAAATACATATCTTCTCATATCATCAGTGAATGTTATGAATAATGAATATCAACCCCTATATTTTATAGAAATTGGTCTACATAAATGTGTGTCTACCAATATTATATGTTTTGTGCCCCTTTCACCATATCCACCAAAAATTGATTTTTCATTATTTATCTTAACTAACATGAAATATGTCATGCGGTTTTATCCTAGAAGATTATAAATAACAATATTAATAGAATTTTATAAATCACAAATTCTTTACCTGACCAACATAGTGAGGCCATATCTATGTTTCATACGATCCATGTGAACATGAGTCGTTATCTATTTCCAACACATGTTTTTCAATATTTAATACTTAAAGACTATAATTTAAATGCTCTATACTATAACATATGTTGAAATTATAAATGTATCAATATTAATTTACAAACATGAAGATAAAATCATCTATATATTGAAATTATACAGAAATTATGATCTTGGTAACCATTTTTAGATAATAAAAATCCCTTAAAACTAAAATCATTCTCATATTTAATGAATATTGGTAGACACCATTGGACGGGGAAGCCATCCTCGAACCTTTTTCATATCACAAATAAACCTCTCCTGTACAAATAATTTGTAATGTACATTGTTTTGGCATTTTTATTTAAATGTGATAATAACCCTCTATATTTAATTCCAAATACATACATAATTAAATATAATTGATTAGGAACACTCCTTTAAATACTGATTGATTCTTGGTAATATTCCACTTCTAGTAGCCTTTCTCGCCATATGAAAAAAAGACTTCATCATTTTCCATTATATTCTTATAGACCATCCTCTTAATGGAATGATGGTGTATAGAAGATTTAGAATTTTAATGAGTCTTGGGACCGCTCACATTTTTCTTCTTCTTCATTTTCAGCATAGGTATTGCGAGTTTATCATGCCGAATTTCTTTATCAACATGTTAAATCATTGAAAATTTTTACAAAATAATATTCTCATATTTTTCAAATTATAATATAAAATAACATTTAGATGAGGTTGTTGGAATTTACGAAATTATGAGATTTATACAAAATTCATACAAGAATTATTTCGTATGATGTTTAGGAATTTAATTTTTACAATAATCATCACTACATGATGCCAAGATGGATGTGACTCTTCATGGATAGTTTTAAATAGACCATTGGTAAACTCACACCTCCCATGATGTAACCATATTTTAATTGAGATCCTAAAATTTATACATCATGTTATCGGCATCTATGTCATCATGTTTCATCAAAATATCATTGGTTCTGAATGATATAATGAGAAACTAAATATATGTGCAATCATTTAAATGTTTTCATGGATATATAACTCTTCTTCTCTATCCTCTTTACCAGGTGAATCATGAATATGTTATTCCAACAAATATAATTTCCCATAATGTTAAATGATAACTCATAAGGCTGTTTTTCACTCTTGATAATTTTTTGTAGTGATAAGGTTATATTTTTCATTCAAGTGTCATAGTGATTTTAGTGACAACATTTTATTTCTATTTCAACAAAATTAAAGTTTCTGAATTTCATTACATTATTTGATAAAATTTTAACAAATAAATAGATAATACATTTATTAATCTCCAAAAATTTTCTAAAAACCAAATATCCCTCATCATTTTATTCAAAATATTATTTTTCATGGACATTATAGTTTCATGGATCCATATTACCCCTCTCATTACCCAATCATTGGTTAGTGAAGATACATGAATGGTTTTTGGCTGACATTCAAAATTTGAAATGCAATAACTCATAGTTCCTCGATCTTTTTAGTTCAATCCCTAATAATAAAATATATAAAATGGAATTCCTCAACCCTTTCCACTTAGTTACACAATTTCCTTATTTGGTATTCAGCCATTGATTTTAACTATTTTATATCTACCCAAAAATCATGTTAGAATTCCCTAATAATTTAAATTAGCCAAACATTGGCTGGTCAAGGACATTCAACTATGGTTAGTTTATGACAAAAATATTTGAAGGGTATACCATCTAAATGCATAATTAAGGTAGTTTAAACATATTTATAATCATTTTATAATTATATTTATTAAAGAAATTATAATATTATGTGGTTTTGCATAACTGATTAACCATGCCATATTTAATATTTATGTATAAGTTAATTTATCTTAGTTCTATATTTCATGCTTGTTAATTCAACTAATAATATGATCATGAAAATTCAACCACAATAAATTAACCTCAAAACATTATAGAAAAATACTAATCAGTATTATAATGGGCTTTACTAATGATTAACTAATCATCAACCTAGGGGGAAATAACCATTAACTAATTGAGGTTTGTTTTTATTCATTCCACCCGTCCACCTCTGTATCTCCCTTGGACCAATTTCTACTCATCTCCTTGCATAAACATCCTCTACTAGATTACGATCTCCATTCCTTACATATTTATTTACTCACACATATTTGATTTAATTTTTTTACAAAAAGAAACTGTGGTCATATAGACCATTATATGAGGAGATGATATATGAAACACATGATATAAATTAACTAATTAACAAATTAAATGGAACAAATAACATTAAATATTATTTTTCTAATATCAAGAGAATATATTATGAGGAAATTTATTAATCATTAGATAAAATTATCATTCAATAATAATTATTATTATTTAAGATAAACAACACTCGAATCAATTAATAATATTATTTAATTAATATATTCATTTAACTTATTTATCATCTTATTTTAATTGATATTATCGTGTATAAAAATTTTAAATAAATTAAATAAATTTATTTTAAATTAACCAAGTATATAAATTTTGGATGGAGGTAACATTGTGAATACCCATTTGAATCAATCCAATATGTACTCAGTCATATACTATTTATTATTTCAACATATGTCATAGACAATAGAAAATGTACTTTTATGACATAAACTATCAATATAATGATTACATTGATTACGTGAATTTTCTATCACATGTTATATTTCAATGAACATTTAATAATAACTTTAATATGACACACACATATTATGTAGATCAGAATATTACATAAGAGTAAATTGGACACACACACAGACACATATTGAAACCCATAAAATTTAATTTCCTATCAACATAATGGTTGAGATAATGAAAATTATGATAAAGTATACCTAGTTATAGTAAATTAATTCTAATTTTTCATAATTTTTTATAATTATATTTAATATAAAATTCATCTTCATGGATTTTATGTTTCTCTACATCTGTCTGAGCCACACGACAAGGGATTTAGTGTAAAAATAATCCCATTAATATAATGGATTACATGTAATTTACATGGGATACATGGTCTTTAGTCACTGAGCTAGAAAATATAAAATTAGGTAGTCCATGTATGACATACACGAACCATCAATGACATAAGGATTGCTCTTCATGTTTGTGAGCAACACAGCATGTACTCTGACTGATCATGTGTATGTTTTTTCGATTAAAAACACAATGTATTATAAAATTAACCATGTGTAATAAATTCCCACAACTTGAATTAATACAAAATATCTTTCACGTGCATTAAACACTAGTACATGGTGTGTACCCACGAGTTACATGGAGTTTACTCTTTTGTTATCCAACCAGGTTCCTTAGAACTACTATATGAGATCATCTATATCATTTCATTCATATAATTACTCATTCTTATTATATTTATGATAAATTAAAGAGAATGAAATATATATATATTTTCATATTAAATAACAATAAAAAATGAATAAAAATAAAAATTAAAAATGCATTAACCAACCATATAACATTAAAAAATTACAAACAATTATGTGAACACTTTGGTATAATGTGTAGGATTTAAATGTAGTGGATGATTATGATGGATAATGTCCAATGATGTTTCTTCTTGATCAATGATCGATCTATGAGTTACAGACTGATAAACACTGTGATAAATGGAACTGATTCAATTAAAATATAAAATGGGCAATATGTTGCAATCAACATGTGGGATCATTACATATTATTCATAATTAGTTTAATCAAGTACAGAATTACCTTTTCTAAGTTATTTCTTTATTAATGAATTTGACAATATATCTACAATGTATCATTGTTATATTGTAATAATGAAATATAGATTACCTTTATTATTGATCCACAAGTGTTCCAAAAATCACAAAAATGTCGTCATATGAATGTATAAGTGATATAAAAGAGCTTCATATCACATTCATCATTCTCTTTTGATCAAGTCAAGAATAATTTTTGAAGGATTAAATTTTATGTCTCTTGACTCAAGAGTGGGTGGAGGAATATCACTGTCCATTATTTAGAGCATTCTTGGACAAGGTATATATCTGGAGAATTGGTAGGATTATCCATATTCATTATTAAAAAAACTAATGAACAGGATCACTATAAAAATAATATAATTTGGTTTATATATATCAAGGATTTTAAATATAAATATTTTAACAATTTACCTTAAATATTTATTTAATCCCTAGGGAAACCCAGATAAATAATTTCAATAATATTATTATTTCTCAACATGCTCTTAACATTAGAATTAAAAATTTTAAATTATTTCTTCAAATAATATTCAATATATAACATTTCTCAGGGGACCATTAAACATATTCAATCATTTTCAACATTATTTATTAGTCACTGAATAATTTTTATTTATTAATTATATAAACATTAGTACATTATTATCATATAAATACAAAATTATTATACTCACTTAATTGAAAATAAATATATATAAAAACTTATTCTCACAGAATATTTTCTAAGAAAACTAATGTCTAAATATATGTGATCATTAAAACATTAATAATTATTAAACAACATTCCAGAAGGATATTTATTCAACTTTATGAAAAATAAAAAACAATATTTAATTTAACTAAGAATTTCAATGCAATTATTTGTGTGACCATCATGGAATTTTAATTAGCGGCCTTAGTAAATACATCATAATGTCTTAGGATAGAATCTAAAGACACAAAGAAGCATTCATAGACATTTAAGTTAATACATAAATGACATAATACCTCTTATTGTTACATACTATGTAATATTATCCATTTATCAACATATATCTTATCAAGAATGTTGTGTGTCGGTGCCATCACCCAATGTGCATGATTCCAATTTCTAATAATATTAGAAAAATGAATATTCATACATAACACCATGAATATAGATTTATTTTGTTAATATCATATCTATCAATGGTCTAGAGATGTCATCTTATACCAATGAACATAACAAGACAATCCATTCTAACATTATTCCTTAATGAAATATCACTTCTGATGCAGCAAATGTTTCCTAACTCACTTTGAACATATTTCATCATTGTTTTCATCAAAAAATATAACTCCCTGACTCATAATACTAATAATTAATAATCATAATGTCTAAGGATCAATACACACATCCGTAGATAGGGACATCTAGTGATACATATAAATGTGTATTTCCTACAATCAAGCCTCTTTTTCATAATATCCTATAATTGATATTAGCAAGGCTTACCCTGTAATAATTTTCCTCGACCTATTAGGAGACACCGCCCCTAATAGGTTGCATCATTTTTCCACAAAAAATTATATCATCCATAAATATAATATATATTTAATAATACTGTCACAGAATTTTTGGGTTTTCATCATAGCATGGAATTTTTATGGACATTCATTGTTAAAATACACACAATAAATTATCACATACTATTTTATATACAATAATAATAATTATGTGACATAAAATATATTATTTTTCAAAAATTGAAAACATGTTATCATAAAGTACACAAATAAAGTTTAGAGTGAAACAACTCCAATAATTGTACTGTTGAATCTCTCTCAACTGGTGATATTTCATCCTCATCAATTCTATTGTTCGTGGAAATTGTGTTTTGATGTGTTTTTGTATTTTTCATCCTTGTTGTGATATTTTTTATCCTTCGATATATTTTGTGTGATATTCATTCAAATTAAATTCCCCTTGTTGGTTGAGTTCTGGAAGGTGTTTGTATCATGTAACGAGTTATCTTAATACTCCACTAGTTGTAGATTACTTTGGATCATGACTATGATACAAGGGACCAATGTTAAGGAATCCATAATTTTCTCTTTTTTATTTCATAATATTCATCAATCTTATGGTCGGTAAAGTTCAACCTAAGTCTGGGTTGCTGGTTCTAACTCTATCCTATGTTAGATGAACATTATTACACTTGTTTTTATGAATTCTATTGAAAAATAAATAATCATAATTGATTCATGTGACTAATTTTATTTGTGAAAAAAAAAATTCCTCATGGATTGATAAAATAATGTGTGCTTTTAATTCCTTCTGATATGCAATGAGGAATATTTGTTTTCAGTATAATTTTTGGATATAATAAATTGATGTTTACAATTGTCTTTTAAATGTGGATTTATTATAATTTTTTTGATAAATTTTTCACCTAGGAATCTAGGGGTCCTTAGGTGGGAGGTTTATCTTTGGGCCCTCACCCATATTTTTTGGGGGTTTAGTCATGTGGTGTTCCTCCATTACCTAGGCTTGTTTTTTGGGGATTTGTTGTCTAAATTGTCATATGTTTCACCCATTCGGTGGTCCTATTATAATTATTTATGTAATTTATGGACATGTGTACACACAAGTTTTTGATTTTGGGATAGGTAATCAATAATGATGGCTTTCTTTGATATGTCAAATGATTTAACTATTAAATGTATTGTATAATACATGTATTGATATATAAATGATATTTTAGAAAACAATATTGAAAATTTTAATATGAATTTTTCATACAAGGATTGTTTTATAACTATTAAAAAATGTAATTATATACATTGATTTTTATATAATATTTATTTACTTAGTATCATTTCATGGTTTCTTTAAAAATAGAATACTAAGATTATTCGTGAATAATTTTGAAATACTACACATTAGTGTGGTTCTATTAACCCTCTATAGCTCATAAATAATTAACCCCTTCACCAATGTGTATAACTATTTAGGTCTATTAATATAAGGAATGGTATGGTGCTGAAGTGAGTTTTAGATGTTTCAGTTAGCTGGTTTTGGGAAACTAGTGATGACACAGTGGTCGATTTACCACATATAACATGATTTCGTTTCTTCCATTTTAGTTTCCTTTAGTTTTTAGGGACCTATTCATTTTTTTATAAATATATGATCTGTATTACTACTTCAATTTTTTTTGTTGGGGAATATATTTCATGTGTTTATGTTTGTATGTTTCATTTTTTTATTAATTTCATTTATAATTTCTTGGTTGGGAAAAATCATTCCCTTTATTATTTATCTGATTAAGAAGTTTATTTTCATTCCATTTGGGATAAATAAATCCTTTACAGTATGTGGTGTATATATTTTGGTGCCGATTTTTTTCGTAACCCATGTTTCTTTGATAAAAATTGGTATAAATGATCATTTTTTCCTCAATGGCCTTTGTATGATGAAATTTTGTGAACGATATATAATATTTTTGAAATGTGATATATTGGTTTCAGTGAGTTCCTTTCCAACCCATCTCATAGTAAAACTCAGGTTTCCAGGGGATGTTAGTATGTGTGTGTCTTATATTGATTTCACGATCATAGTCTTAGTTTTGTATTGTTGATATATAGTTTGAACTGAGATTATCTTGTTTTTGGTCGTCTCTTAATTTTTTTTTGAGAATTGATATTCCTTTGAGAAATATGATATGGATTCCTCTGTAGGGTGCATCAGAGGCTCCTTAGTGGAATCATAATTTATATCAAAATATTATTATGATTATCATGTTAGAAATTTATATCGTAAAGTTATATGTACCAAATGTCTAGAACATAGATGTTATGGTACAAGAATGAGAAATAGGAGAAAGTGATCAATATCAAATGTTATTATGTGAGAATCACATATAATTAATGGGTTAAAATGATCCCCATAATGTATTCCAATTTCTTAGCATGAATGAAAAAATCATCATCCACTTGTATAATCCTACTACCTTCAATGTGAGAAATTATTCGTTTATGCCTGAAGATCTCATTATTTAATGGTGGTATTATATTGGAAAATTAATATGTAATTTTTATTAGATTGGAAGGGTTTTAAGATACTATTCATTAAGATTTTATTACCAATTAATTGATAATGAAAATTTTATATATTTTCTTTATTTTATATAGAGATGTCATTTAGTGTCATAGTACAATAATTTGTTTAAATATCTAGTTTTATTATCTAGTGGTAGTAAACAATGACCATTTATATTTTAAAAAATAACTAAATGGTTTTAAACTAGAAATCACATTTCATGAATTTATGTTGAACATATCACCCTTATGGTAAATTTGACTAACATGTGAATTATGAAATGGAAATGGTATGAATGAAATGTTAATATATACATTTTCTTCCACCTAATAGAGTTATCCTACATAGAAAGAAGATGTAGTAAGTCCTTAAAACAATAATGGAGGTGTTTCTCAGGTCCTCCATTTTCTATAAGTAGTTACTGGTATTTTTTCCCTTAAATATTGCTAGTTTAGTAAGGTTAGGTGCCCTAAATATTCTGGTCCAATTTTTTTGACTATGTATAATTTTATCGGTGTATAAAACCACCTAAAGAGGTTCGATCAAGATATTTTGATTCCTCACATTGTTCAGTGATAGTTAATTCCAAATTCCAATGCAGTTCATCTATAAGACTCAACGTATAATGAAGTATATCTGTAGGAATAATGAGTTATGTACTTTCCTGAAGTGGTTGGGTACCATTTGGAGTTTTCCATAGATTATGCTATATTGAGAGGTTCGATATTTTTTTTCTTCTACGGAAAAATCGTTATTTCATACAGGTTCCCACCAATTGTGTATATCTTTTGATTTATTTTATGCATTGAAAATTCCAATAGATCTCACATACTTCATCATGGATTTAGAGATAGCTCATATCATTGGGAATGAAAACATGGTTTGATGTATTTCACTGAATCGATTAAAAGCATATGTTGAGATAAACTTGTATTCCATCATTTAAGATCTAGATAGTTTTAATTTCATCATAATATTCATTGGTTATCTTCTCACCATGCTGATATTTGTTATAATCAATGTTACTTCATGTTCTGTGATGCTATTTGAATCTCTAAGGTGTTTCAGGGAGAGTGAGAAATGTTGACTGGTCATGAAGGACTATCCTAGGAGAGATTTGGAATTTTTTAAATTTTATTTAATTGTACATTATATGGTTTCTTCAGTTGTTGATCATTCCATAATTGTTCATGATTGTTTTAATAATTTCATAGACAAAATCTATAGTTTTACTCTATATAGGGAGGTAGATTTTATGTTTGATCTGACATTGTTTATGGATCCAATCTAAATTCCAACATATTATATGACACCAATAGAGTCGAAATAACCCACATTTTAGTAGGATGATCTGAGGGGTAAATGCATCATTCTACTATGTGTTCTTTAATGTGATTCCAAAGTTCTCTATTCTTACAAGTTATATGGTTCACTATGATTATGTGTGGAAAATATAAATTTGAATCAGATAATGGTTTCCAAAAGTTATCATTTTCAATGTGTGGATTAGTTTTCTGATCGTTGATATAGTTCAAAGTGTTTTTATATGATCTATCATTGGTTGGGTTAACATCAATATAGGGATTGTGGAGATTATATAGAGAATTTATATTTTTTGAAAAATTATTTCATTTGTGAATATCATATGATGATTTTTTTCTTAAATAGTGATCCTATATTTTTTAATTGTTTGATTAAAATGATATTAAATCAGTATTTAATCACTTTTTAGGTTGTGTTCAGAAATGATATATTGGATTATTCATGGTCTGATAAAGAGTATGAGCACAATAAGATTATGTTTTTGAAAATCTCAAGGAGTAACATTTTATATCAGATAATTTTAAAATGTAGTTTCATGATCCATGAATTTATTTTCTTGGGGAATTTTATATTCAAGCATTCCTTTTCAGTTAATCAATATATTGTCAGGATTATCATATCTTGGGATGAGTCATGGAATTTCATTGAGTTACATATATTCTATATTTATTTGAGATACTATCACCAGTTATTTAAGGATTTATGAAATTATGAATCACATATATCCTCTATAACATGTAAATAAATGAAATTCACAAGGGTTAAAAAATTTCATACTTATATTGATGATTGGAAACATTTCATGAAAACAGATCAAATTCCGATCTTACATAATCTTGATAATTGGTATGTGGTGTAATCTGCTGTTTCCTGTCTCTTTTTTTGGTTACATGAATATGCAAGAGGAACATGTGGTGGTATGTGGGTCTCATCATCTCTGGACACATGAAGTAATATTATCACTCTAATGATTTGATTCCACATTCATTTTTTCATCTGCTTATGTGTTTGTGGTAATATCTTTTTGGGTATTGATTCATAGTCTTCTATAGTCATATGATTATAATTTTAATAATTTCATTGATGTATATAAATCTAATACATAGGGTGAAGCTGGTTTACATTGATAAATTATATATCATCATCGCATACACCTCATGGAATGTGAATTTCGTTTTTAATTCTCCTAACATGAATGTTCGATCACATAATTTCTTGGAATCAAAGGTTTAGTGAAACCAAAGGGGGATATTCAATCAGTTTCATCCAGATGATCATGATTATTTTTGGTTCATGTTTATTACTGATGTTAAGATACGATCAACTCCCCTTGATTAAATGATACATTATTATAAAGCATCATGATTATTGAATATTACTAAAAGAAATAAATTATGTATTAGATATCATTTATATTTGGTATATTCATTCTGATAGAAATATCATCTTTGAGAATAGGATTGTCATTCCACCCTCTATTATGATTTTGGTTTTGTTATTCATTCATAGATAATCATGTTCAATTCATTGTGAATCAAGAAAGAAGTATTTTGACATGCGGCGATGATTCAGGGGGATGTGTATGAAACATGATATTAAACATTATATTTCATGTTGTTACACTTGAAAATAGATAAGGGAAGTGGATATAAATCTATTTGGGTTTATCCAATAAATTATAGTTCTAGGTTTGAAGTGGGATGAGGTTTTCATGGAAATTGTTGTTGGATTACCATGGAATGCAGGAGGGATTAATTCTATCTTGATATTGGTTGATCGATTAAAAAAATCATCACATTTTATTCAAATAATTGAAATCATTATGGTCAGTGATCTATGTAATATATATATCTGTGTAATATATGTTGATGATATTTGGGGATCCCTGAAATTTTCTCAGGCAAGGATCCCCTTTTACATCTATATTCTAGAAGAGTCTCTTGGAGGTGATGGGGACTCAGGTTTGGCTGAGTTGAAATTATCATCCACAGATTGATAGTCATAAGTAGTGGTATTTTCATATCATAGGCTAAATTCTCAATCGACATGTCATTGATTTTGGTGGATCATGGGAATTCTATCTAAAAACTATTGATTTATATATTTCAATAGTTACAAGAAATCAATTAGAAAGGAATCCATTGTAGATTATTATGGTCATCTTTGTAGATATCCTCTTTGTTAGGATGAGGTGGGAAAGTCCTATACTTTGGTGCTGAGTAACATTCTAGACATTTTTATCTAGATTTCAGATATAAGTCAACATCTACATACATCATATATTAATTATAAATCATATCTTGATCGTAAATGTCATCCTTTTAATATTTCCATTTAAGACTGAGTTTTTTGTTTAATTACTCCATATTTGGGACACATTCATCATAAGAAATATGGAAAGTACGTTTCAAGATATGTTGGACAATTTTAGGTCACTAAGAATCTTTGGAACGTTTCATATTAGTTTTAATTACCCACTTATTTGATAGGTAATCGTGATATTTTTCACATATCTCAACACTGTATGTATCATATTAATCTATATCATCATTTAAGTTGAGAAAATATAAATTTTGCACTAAAATTTTTATTCATGGAAAAGACACTAGAGATCATTGATTCTTGAGTGATTTTTATGTGCCTCATGTCTATCATATAGGTCAAATTGTTTTGGTTAAATATATTGGATTCTAATGAGAATTAGAAGCATTAATCGTCAGTGAGAGGGAAGTGGTCTTGCTTATTTATAGGTCACTCTTCATTCTCATAACTTCTTGATGATGAAAATTATTGTTGTGGGGGAATTGTGACCTGTTGGTAAATGTAGTTTTTATATTAATGACTAAGATGTTATTTTTTTAATTTTGGGGGACATTTATGAGTTATTTGGTCTATCTAAAAAATTTGTTCATTTCGCTTCCTGCATGACAGATTCATGTTAATTAATTGTTTCACATCATGAATAAGACACAATATTGATGAAAAAAAATTCTATTCGGATCAGGAAAATGGTTCATGTTATGAATCATTTAATGGATGTGAATTGATCAATTGGGATTTATATAATCAAATTTAATACCATTTTTGTGAACATGGATTTCCTGTGATAACATTCATGTATAAGGAAATCATGATATAATTTATTTATGAAATATTGGGTTTCATATAATATATGAATTAATCATAACCTTTTTTTTATGTATCCATTCTATGAAAAAAGGTTATTTTATTTAATTTTGGGTGTCTCCACTCTTTCAATATCACTTCATTTGATGATCGATCTCTATAGTGGTTGAGATATGCCTCTTATAGTAGGTGGTATTTTTTCTTCTTTATTCCCATTGTTTATGGAAATATTTTTTTAATATTTTTTTGATTAATCTAATTGGTGGGGAAAATTATTCCATATATTGTATTCCTATTGTGTGATAATCACCAATAATATCACCCTCATGTTTTTTGAGTTGGGGAATCAATGTTTTTCTAGGTATGTGTGACATTACATCTTTCATCGTTCTTGTTTTCATTGGATCACAATGTTGGGATATGAGGATCATTGGTTGGGACTTTTTGGTTCACTATTCTTTCTACTTATTGATGTCGGATCCTCTTATGGGTAGTATTTGGCTTGAGTGTTTTGTATGTTGTTTTTTCTCCAAGCTATGTTCGATGAACTGTATTGATATGGTTTGTAGGATTTTTTGATAAATGAATTTAAATGATTCTTTTTGAGTGTGTAAATGGATATGTTATAAAATGAGGTATTTCCCTAATTCTTGTAAAATATTTTTTGTTTTCACGGAATTGTAAATTAGATTGATAAATGGGTTTTATTGAAATTTTTTATAAAATAATATATATTTTTTAATTTCTAGAAACATGTGCAACCCTTAGAAATTATTTGAGAAATAGAACAGATAAGAATCATTGGGTAAATAGGTGAATGATGTATCTTAATTCCATAATTCTTGTTATTATTATTTGTTTCACACCAAGGAATTTCCAATTCTCCAATTTTCTATTATGATATGTACATGGTGATAAAATTGTTGAGCAGCTCACTATTGGGGTTTCACTATTTTAGTTAGTCCTTTGTTTTAATGATATGGCTGATCGCTATTCATTGATTGTTGAACCAATAGTATTTTAGCATTAATGTTTTGATACCTGGTATGATTTAGTAGTTATTTTTATTGTACTATTATATCATTTATATACATTACTTATTTTTTTAGAAAATAGTTTGAAATAATTGTTCGTTGAAGCTATTATACAATATTTGCAATAGTAATATGGAAAAAGGGAAACATTTATCATGAATTTAATATAAAATTGAAATTGAACATATTATTCCTTATTTTATATAAAATAATCATCCACGGAATATTTTAATAGATACATGATATGGAAATCCTTAGTGGGATCATACTATGCATGTTTTGTTCACACCTTACTACCCCTTCAGATGTATGTGGACTTGGTAATGTATTTGATATAGGGAAAGGAAGGGAACCATAGTGAGGCGAATGGATTAAATCAACTGGGTGTGGGTAACTAGTGGTGTGTTTTGTTGGATTTCTCACAAATAAAAGGAGTAGTTTCATTATGTATTGGTGGTCCATTTGTTTTGTTAGACCTATGATATTTCTTTATTTCTTGATGATTGTTTCCACTAAATCTATTTTGTTTTATTTATGGAATATATTTCTTATAGTTATATCTCATTATTTTTACCTTCTTTAAATATATTATATGTATTTATTTTGGTAGGAGAAATCATTACCTCAAGTTATTGTTTGATTCTCAATTTCTAGTAAATAACCCAAGGAAATTAGAAACGACCTTCAATTACTTGATGAATAAGGTCGGTAATTAGTTTTTGTGGGTATCTAGGGTGGTTAATTTCACTATTAGTGAGAAAATAACATTAATGTAAAATAAATGGTTTTCATGTCATAATAGGTATATTTTTCGGTGGAGAAATGGCTTTGGGGTGGTTAAATAAACGGGGAAGATATGGACTCCATTTATATGGGACAAATCTTGAACTTTTGTTAAAAAAATATTATTATTGAATTATACCACTCAACTACTCATGGAAAATTATAGAAAAAATTCAAATAATGGTTTTGGAATCGGAATAAAGCTTATCTTCCATCAATAATTCAATAATGTACTTTTTTTCTTAAATTGTATAACCCAAGATATTTTTAGTGGGTTTTTAGGCTCGCTTAAAGGTTCCCTTTTTTATTTTAATTATTAATTTTTGTCTATGTTTTACCATGAAGTGTTTTTGGTTGAAATCTAGATATTTGGCAGAAAAATGGGTAGGTACATGGCCGGCACATGTTTTTCCAAAACTGTTCCCCCCAACCCAACAATCTATGAATCTCAAGACAGAGGGTAATTTCATAGATAGCACATGGTATGTCAAACTAGGCTTCCTATTAAGAGATATCATTCACCAATATAATATTGGTGCATGGTTAGGCGCATTGATAGGGAATGTCATCCTTCCTTACACAGAAAAACTTGAACATGAATTTATATTACCAATAAAATTAGTATTAAATTTCCAAAACCCCCTAATTTAACCAAAATCGACGCCCATTCTACCTTCACACATGTTTTTCGATTTTTAGGCCTCCACGAGTGATTCCAATCTCATCAGAACATTGTTATTAGTTATTTGGATCCTACATCCAAGATCTGTACCCTCCCCAGTAAGAGGATCCCATCCTACATGTTTTATCATTCCTTCGATTTTCTACTCCTATTATTGAAAAAAATAATTCATTCTATATTGATTAGATCTAGAACTAGTTTTGTGATTTTATATATAATATTGTATATCCTGATCTAGATTTATGATATATTTATTTTCTCATTCTTGATTGGTGAATTTTCATGCATCATAATAGGTACTCATGATTTTTGTGACATGCATTGTTTTGGCCACATATAGGAAAATGGGTTATAGTTAATTTGTTGAACATGAACTCTTTTTTAATTTTTCTGAAAATGATGAGAAAATGGTTCCTAACATTAATTTTATGATAAATTCAAATCGATTCCAGAAGGAAATGATTGTTTTAAAATATGAGAAACATGACTAATGTAATTTTTTATTCACTTGTTAACTAGGACCTTTGTTAAGGATGGTTATGGGTAGTGATAGATCATGAGTTTTTATAGTGTTCCTAGGATTTGGGGAAATGACGTTTTGTGCCCTTTTTTTCTTTTCCTCTTACATAAACATGATAACGTTATGTTATGTTCCCAGATATGCGTGTTTGGTATTTTAGTGTTATTCCTCTATGAAAATTCATGTTGATAGGAAGATAAGAGGTTATAGATGGAGATGATCCACTAGTAGTGGAACTTGTGGAACGAATATTTCAGGGGGTGATGTTTGGGAGAAGTTCTAATAGAAAATTTATCAATTCAAGTAGTTCATGGAATGATATATTGAGTCTGTTGTGAGGACTATGTCAAAAAGTTCACATGATGTTCAGTTACAAAACCCTCTGAATATTTATAGATACTTTTGACCTTTGATATCTGAGTTGTAGATTTGGTATGTCCAGACTATACATGAACACAAGGAAACTTTTGTAGGGAAGAGGGTCCTGTCATCTACATAAATTCATTAGTGTTTAGAGAAGCACTTCTAGGACACATAGGCATAGACATGGAAAACTGATGGTATGTTATGGTATGGTTTATCCGACATGTTCATGGAAAACTTTTATCCTGAGACACTTATGAACGAGATAGAATATATGTTCACTAGGATGACTCTGGTGAGTGATTTTATGATTCACTATGCACGGTGTTTTACATATTTGTAGAAAACTACTCCAACATTTTATGGGGATGACACAAATATGAAAAGACATTTCAAGGACATGCTTAAATTTTCTATTAATTTCCAACATAATCATTTTTTTGGTAAATAATTAATGTGATGTTTTTTGATCAAGCTCTCATATATGAGGGGAACGTGAGAGAGGATTCCAATGTAGGATAGTTAGGTACTACTAGATAATAATGTCGCACATCTTCCAATGAAATAATGTGTCACTACGTATAGGTTATAATCGGGGGTAATATGAAGAATGGTCAGGGGGAAATAGTAGTCATACTTTAACATACCATATTTTATGACACCAGCGCAGAAGGTAGGGACAATATCGTCAACATTATCCCCAACCAAAATGATAGTAATTGTCTTGTGGAAATATATGACATATATTGAAGTTCATAATGAACCCAAAATAGGCATTTTAAGATTTATGATCTGAATAAAAATAGTGTATGGGGAGAGGATTTTCATTCCATTCAATATACTTCTGTAGATATCAAAGTAAGAACATAAATAGTGATTGGTAAAATTCTTGTATCTTCTAATATACACAGCTAATTATTTGATATTGGTGTCTCTAATTCAATTATTTTAGAAAAAAAATTAATGGTTTAAGATCATATGTTGATTTTTTGAGAGGGGATCGATGATAGTCACACCTCTAGTTGTACGGTCGAGATGATTTTCTTTATTCAAGTGGGGTTCTATCGATCTTGGTGAGTAACACTTTATGAGGGATCTATATATCCAACAGATTTCAGACATTGAATTAATTATATGTATGGAATATTTAGTAGCATACCAAACCCACATTGACTATTAACATAAGATTTTGAATTTTACGTCTCTTATGGGTGACATTTTTGTTCTTCTTGGATAGGTACATATACAGGCATGCCAGGCAGGGACAATTACTCTTCATATGAGACATATCATAGCCCATGTTAGTATACTATTGTTAGAATATTGAATTATAAAATATGATGTACTTACAACATTAGTGGATCAGTTTCAAGATTACATTATTGAAGAATTATTAGGGTTCCCACCTAGGAGAGACTTTACATTTATTATGGATTCCATGATGTGTGCTGATCCAGTTTCCATTCCACCATATAGAATGGAAACGAATATGAGTCCAGAGATCAAATCACAATTAGAAGAGTTAGAAGTTAAAGAGTTTATCTTCCCATGTATGACACCATCTGTTTTACTAGTTCTATTTTATAAGAAGGGTGACGATAGTTTAGGTATCTATGTTGATTACCAAAAGGTTCACCATATGATTATGAAGAACAAATATACTTATCCACAGAACGGAGATATTTTTGAAATTTTGAGTGGTGAATGTATATTATTTATGATATATTTGGGATCATGGTATCATCACTTTATTTTTCAGGCTTTTTATATATCAAGGATTGTATTCAGAAGATGTTATGACCAATATGAGCTCATTATGATGTTGTTTGGGTGTAAAAACTCACCAGTACTATTTATGGTCTTGATGATAAATATATTCCATCCGTACATGGATTGGTTTTTGGGTTTTTTGTATATTACATCTTGGTGTACTATTATACTCAATATGATTATTCCTAACATCATGAAATTATCACAAGTATATTGTGAGTGCATATTCTATATAAAACATATCTAGGTGTCATTTTTCGATTGATCAGGTACACATCTTGGGTCACATCATCTCATATGAATGTGTGTCAATGGTCCCAAATAATGTAGAGACATTGAATAGTGAGAAACAACCCATGAATGTGATCTAAATTAGTACATTTTCAGGTAAGATTGATATAAGTGGAGGTTCATTGGAGATTTTACCCTTCGGAAGGGTTTCTTTCAGGCTTGACCAAAAATGGAATAAAGTGTGAATGGTCAAAAGCTATAGAGGTTTCTTTTTAGGAGATAAATAAGAGTCTGATATCGACACAAATAATGATTACTCCAGATATAGGTATGGAGTACCTAGGGTATTATTATGAATCTTTGATCAGGATTGGAGTTGTGTTGATGCAATGAGATCGAGTTTTGGTGTATGAGTCTCAATAATTGAGATCACATGAATGAAATTACCCAACAAAAGTCCTCAATGTATAATTACTGGTTTATTACTCGAATTATTGTCAACAATATCATTGGGTGAAAATTTTATTGTGTTAACATATCATAAGATCTTATAGTAAGTATTCTTACAAATAAATTTTAATCTCCGATAGTGGAGATGGGTTGAGTATATGCAGTTATTTGGTTTTTAGAAAGTACATACAATTTAGAAGGGGAAAAGTGTGGCCTGCGATTTGAGTAGTAAAACATAGACATATGTGTTTTGAGAGTCTAGTTCTGAATAAAAGATAAAGAATTTATCGGATGAGATGAACATGGTAGTTAAAGAGATTCAGGAGTATTTGACTATATTATCAGTTTTAGTGGAGTCTATGATTTTGAGACAGATTGGGGAAAATCATAACAAGGTTCTAGAGTGGTTTTCCATGAGGGTAATCAATTTAGGTGGGATGTGACCATCTTAATATATAATACCTGAGGTTGATATGAGATTTTTCTATGAATCCTTTTGTTCGTCATGAAGGTGTATTGGAGGATCTAATGAATGACTTTAGTGCCTCGATGCAGATGGTGCATCCAAGAATGAAAAAATAAATAAATTGACCCATGATGAATTTTTTGGTGTCCAGGCATGAAAAATTACATTGAAGGGTTCATGATATGATGGTACACATGACAGTAGGATAAAACAGAGCTTCATAAAAATGTAGATTTATTATAGACAATTTCCATTCCTAAATAGAAGTGGGATGGAGTTACAATGCATTTTATGTGGGTCTCCTTGGGATTCCTCTAAATAAAAACTATATTTGTGTTTTTATAGACCATTTAATTGGTGTAGAACGTTTCATTCATATATGGGATACTTTTTCAATGTAAGATGTTTTTATAATTGTATATTTGTGATAGAGTCTTTCTATATGGGGTAAAATGGAATATTGTTTCAAACCACTCCTCTCGTTTAATATCACGCTTCAAGAAGTGATTATTGAAGGCTGTAAGTACAATTTTTTTCATGGGTATGTATTTACACCACTAGACAGATGGGAAATCTGACTGTACTATACAAGTAAGCGATGATATATAGAGATAACTTGTTTTACAGTTTATAGGGTCCTCGGAAAAGCACCTAGCACTATTGTAATTATCCTATAACAACAGTTATTATGAAATTTTATAGATGGAACAACATGTGGCTCTTTATGATAGGCCCTAAATATCGCCTCTAGAAGTGATAGATGTATGTGAGCCATAGTGGTTGGGACCGTGTCTCATGTATGTGATTTTGGAGTATGTTCAGTTGAATCAAAATTCTATAGACAAGGCGTATATTAGAGATAATTTTTTTGATAGAGGACGAAAGCTCCTGGTGTTTATAGAGAATGATAGTGTATTCCTTCAGGTTCCGCATAGGTTTTATTGCCACAATAAAAGAAGATAGGTAAGTATAATGACAATGTTTGTTGGACTATTTGAGGTTGTAGAGATAATCATGCCACTAGCATACAAATTGTATCATCCATAAATATATAGTTATATTCATGGTCCATTCCATTTGTCCTGAATAAAGCAGTATCATTCTAACCCTTTTCTTTTGATTGAGGTGGATGACATATTTCTTAAGATAAATGTATCCATTGAAGAGAATCTAATACATATGTTGGATTTCAAAGAGAATTTATTTCTGGGATATATTGTTCCAATAATTAATGGTTTGTAGAAATATGAGAATGTGTTGTAGGAGGCATGGGAAAGGGAAGTGGATATGTGGCCCCAATGGACCAATATTTCTCTCCCAAATTATTAGGTATTCATGGGATTGTAGCTCGAGGATGAGTTGTTATAAGGGGGGAGATTATATAACACTAGAATTTTCTTGAGCTGATTCATGATATTTTATAGGAATGTTTTTCCGATATATTGAATAATTTTTATTAGGGTTTTTTATGTGGGTGTTTGGGTAAAATTTGGAAATTTTGGAAGAAATGGGCTGTTTTATAGTTGGTGTAGGGTTTTCCCAAATAGTGCACCCAATCCCAACACACTCTGAGACCCTAGATGGAGGGAAATTATACAGCTAGTGAAATGTTTTTCAAAAATACAACCTTTTAGAGGAAAATGTGATCCCCTATAATAGAGGTTCATGGTTAAGGACATGTATAGGGAAATCCATGAACCCATAAAAAAGTATATTGTGTGTGGGAATTTAAATCACACAAAAATCCATTTAAAACTTCTTGTTCACCATTATTAATAAGAAATAAACAATAATTTATCCCAAATTACTCATTCACAAATTGAGAGTCCCCCATATGGAATGGATGGACGCACGACCTTCTTTCATTTTGATATGTGGTCCAGATCCGTTAACTACACCCCTCATCGTATGTGGATCTCATCCCTCTTGGTTTCACATTCCTTCTCCTTTCATATGCTATTCAGTAAAGGGAATGTTATTCTTATTTTGAATTTATCTAGAACTATTTTTTTGTATCTAGAACTAGTATTATATCTTTACTTAAATATTTAATAGATCTTGATTTTTTCAATATAGATTTACGGGTTTAGATTCAGACCACATTATATGTCATTGTGCTGCTCAAATTTGTGGATGTCCATTGGGTAATCTCTCATCAATGAATCGAGGTTGGTAGTATATAATTAACATCACATATTATTTATTTTGATTACCTATATTTAATATTTGAATAAATACTATATATTTATAAATTATGTTCTATGTTGTATTATTTAATTTTTAAATTTTTTTCCTTCAGAAAAGTTGAAATTTCTTGATTTTGGGACATATAGATTGAGAGAAATTATTGTAGAATTAATTATGAAATTTTTAGTTTTTTATTGAAATAAGTAAATTTATAATTAATTATGATAAAATTTGTTGTTGATTAAGATAGTTAATTTTACAATTATTTATGAGATATTGATATTTTGACTGATATAATTAATTATTACATTAATTATGAGATTTTGATTTGTTGATTATGATAATTAAATATAGAATTAATTAATAGATAATGAGATTTTGATTGAGATAATTAATTTTAGAATATGATATGATATATTGAGTTCTTTATTGATATAATTAATTATAGAATTAATTATGAGCTATTTATTTATTCATTAGGATAAATAATTGTACTTTCAATTAATAAATATTGATTTTTTTATTGAAGAAATTTATTTGTGAAATTAATTAAGATTTATTGTGGTTGAGAATTAGATACATAATTTAATAATTAATTATAATATAATAAATTATGGATAATTATTAATTAATAGAAGATTTTATTAATTATATTGATGTAATTAATTAATTGGGTATTAATTAGGGGGATATAAGTGATAAACTAATTGTGGAATTAGTAATGAAATTGGAGAAATTATTTTATTTTTGAATTAACTAGTATAATTGAAGAGATCAATTTATTTTTTAAATTAATTTATGTATATGACGTTATTAATTAAAAATTTAATTAATAAGGGTAATGAGATGAGTATAATGTTGTTTATATTGATTAATTAATTTTTAATTTAGTAATTGTGATATTATAATACATGTACAAATTACATTAAAGAACGTTAATAATGAAATGCATGTGTTTTTTGAGATAATGTATTGTATCAATGGATGTAATGTATGAATTAGATAAATGAATAATAAAAAATAGATTTCATGTGTAATTTGAGATAATTAATTGTATCAATGAAATTAATGTATGAATTTTATCAATGAATAGTAATAATGGAATTGATGTGTTAACAGAGATAATGAATGTTAATGTTGACAATAATAATTTTTTTTTTTATTTTATAATGACAGACATTGTTTATAACCATGACTTATAAATAAATAAAATTAGTAATAAAATAAATTTTTGATCTATGAAAATTATTTATAAAAATATTATGAAATCAACTAATGTGATTTTGTAATTAAATTCTTAGTTTTCGAAAAAGGGGTATCATTCACTTTTCATAAAAAAATAATTTAGTATTGAAAAAATACCCAAAAATAATCGTAAGATGTCTATAACATGATAATTTTTAAAATGGATTTAATATTTCTATATTCAAAATAGAAAATTTATAAAAATTATTCTAAGATATAAATTATTAAAATATAATGAAAAAAATGTTCTTGAATAATCCACCAGAAGTTCAAAAATGTAAAATATGGTTTTCGAGATTAAAAAAATATATAATATTATTTTATATATGTGTTAATTATTTTGTATTTTAAATGAATTTTTTCAATTCACAATTTAATAAAATATATTATTAATTTCATAAATTAAACGTTACATATAAAAATATTCTTTATCATTATTCATATAAAAATAAATATTTTTTGAAAAACCGAAAAAAATACATTCAATATAAAAAATGTCAATATAAATATTGAAATAAATTTTATTATATTCAAAATAAATTTCTATAGTCTCTATTTTATATTCTAACCGAAATTATAAAATAAATTGTGAAAAAAATTTATAGGAATATACATTTTTGAAATTATTTGTTGTTCTTTTTCGTAAGTCAGATAAATGACTAATTAAAATTTCATTAATTAGAACATATCATATTTTACTAAAATAATAATGTGACATCGATATAAATAGTGTCTATTAACATATATTTCAATTTATATAAATAAGTATCTGTAATGAAAATATATAATTTATATGAAACATTTTATTTATTATATAAATATATTTCATAATTCAGTAACTCGCATTTAGCCCTACTAATTAATTGGCATGTTAAAATGCTTCTAAACATAACTTTGATAAATTTTCAATTGGTATTGTTTTTGAAAGAATATATTGAACATATTATTAATTTAATGTATCCAAAGTATCTGTTTTTTATGTGACCCATTCATAGAGTGACATAATAGTCATAGTGGGAAAAATAATTTTTATGACTTCATCTACATTTCTCATCTGAATTGTTCTGATGTCACATCATGATTTGTAGTTTTTATGTGTGAAGTATTGATATCATAAATATTATTAAAATTTATTATTATCCAATAAATATATGACCCACTTCTAATATTACATCAACTGAATTAACTAATGATTATATAAGATATTATAGTTATCTGATTGTAAGAATTATCATCGAAAAAACAACAATAATGTAGACATGAAATTGAATCATAAAACCCCCTAATATAAAGAAACATTTTGACCCTAATTCCTTAAATATAATTATAATCATACTGGAATATCAATACACCATGAGAAATCAGGAAACAATCTTAAATTATTCTGAATGGAGGATAAATGTTAATGATCAACCAATAAGAAATTTCAGAAACATATTATTTTTTAATTATAAAATGTTACCATGTATTTTACTATTCATATTTCTAAATGATAATTCTTATCCTCACTTGTATTAATATTTCATATTTATTCAATAATGAGCATTAAAATAATGATCTATATCAATTTAATAATTTTATCTTATTTCTCAAGATAAATATTAATATAGCTATGCTAATGGGTCACATATTTGACCTATATCATATGTTTTCCGAAAATATTACATATCATCCCCATAAAAACGATTAAAAACAATCAGGAGAGTATCGAAATGGAAATCATACGTCTATGATGATTTCAGTAGTTTATTATTGATTTGAAACAATATATAATGATAATAAGGATGGAAATATATAAAATATAATTCATAATAATTAAAAGTAAATCTCATTAAATAGATAACTTTTAAAAGTATTCATCTCACTACATTCTATGAACTCAAACATGTTTATCAAGTAATAAACACTAAGAATTATCCTCCCACATGAGATTTATTTTCTATTTCGTCCTTTTTTAAGGATTGGTTGAAATTTACTTCCCAATAAAAATTGACAGATATCATTGGAAAATAAATTTTTATATAGAATGTTATAATACATAATCTATATTTCAATATTATTATATTATATTATTTATATTTTAATATTTATGTTTAGAAGATATGAAAAGTAATTAATTTAAGGAAAAAATATCAATATCATTTCCCACATCTTGAGTAATCACAGTCTTATATATATTATAGTAATAATGAAAACCTCTTATCCCCCAAAAATCATATATTATTTGAATCAACGAATATCATATAGAATACATAAATTATTAGTAAGAATTTAATTATGGGACATTAATGTGGAACTTCCTAAAAATGGAAATCAAGATTAACATTGAGAAAACCAATGGATTAATATATCATTAGGTCTATGGAAAATTGGATAATTAATAAAATCCATCCATCATAATAATATTTACTTTAAACATTCATATATTTTATAAGGCTCCAAAATAATTTATGATTAAAATATATTCAATGATTTATTCATGAAAATTAATCTATAAAATTAAGATTATTAGGATTATAAAACTCATGATACTGTGAAAAATTAATAATGATTCAATCGATGAGGGAAATTCACAATAAAACCATATAATCAACACAAATTACGTAGTTCATAACACTTAAAATATAATTAAAAATTCATTCACATAAAAATCATTTATTAAAATCGTGATTTGTCAAATTAATTTACCTATGATTAAATATGCATATTCATCCTCCATTTTACTCATCTTTTCCTGTAAAAACGATATTTAAAATAGAGAATAATAATTATCATATGATAATTTTTTCTAAATGGTGAAATTTTAAATTAGAAAATTTTATGGGGAATAAAAATTTTCTATTTAGAAATATTAATAAAAAAATTAGTATTATAAAAAAAATACTAAACATAAAAATAATATTCATCTTTTCACATTGTTCAATGGGTTTTGTCCTAGAACAATGATGATATATTATACAATTTATATCCATCAATTGTTCATGGTGATAACCAATATCTCATAATTTGAAATATTCATAAAACATCACTAGTTTGTGCTACAAGACCATTACATATCCCCTCATTATGAAATATAATACAAGGAAAAACATGTGGAATAAAAATACGTCTTAAATTAAACACAAAAATTACATGTTAATGGGTCCAACGACTAAAAAAAATTAAATATTCTAAAAAATAAGGCTTCATCCAATAATCAATTTTATTACTATATTTTAGAAAAAAACAACCCAGCTAATATATGGGGTGCATGATTTTTATAAATTTACATTGACTAGATCATTGAACGATCATATTTGGAACTTATCTACACAGGTGATCCATTTTTCAATTATCATACTCAACATCACACATCCCATTATTAACACCATATCAACTTCCTTGAAGAGAATCCATTATTTCTCAGTTATCCCTTGAAAATCATAATTCAATTTATATACTAGCTAAACCTTCTCACACTCTTAATTTTTTTAAAATATTGTCCCATTATTACCTCTAATCATATCATGTGAAATAATTTTATTCATTTTAATAATATATTATATTTATTTACATTCTATATAATCCACTTCCACTTTTACTTATATATTAGAATCGTTTTGGGGATACATCATGATAATCTCATGAAATTATTCTTCATATTAAATTGGATTCATCATATCCTAGTTAATATTGAATATTCACTTATATACAAAAAACTCAGTCATTTTTTAGGTGTTATATATTAATCAACTCCCATTTATTTCACAATAACGGTCTTTATTGTTTCAGTTATGTCCTCATATCATCGAAATATAATACTAAGAAATATTTTGTGTTTTATAATTCATACATATAGAATGGAATCTGTTTAAACAGAAACTAATGGTACATCACAATTAAATTCATTAGTTATAATGAAACTAAAGTGGCGTGCATTCCTTAAATTATGAGTTTCATGAATGTAGTCTATGAAATTTCGATCACATAAGTAGAAATTCACACAAATCTCTCTCAACCTCATTACATAATATGTTAATATGAATTGAAATTCTCAGTGGGTATTATTGTTCATTATGTGCATCTATCGATATTAGAAGAATAAATTACCTTATATATAGAATGGATTATATTTCTTCTATCAATTTCATATTAGATCAATAATATATTATATATTTTTCTTATATATGGAATTCGAAAAAAAACAAATTTTATATTTATTTTAATATGTTATTTTTCAAACATTGTTAACTATTTTTTCATTAATTTTTATGAATTCAATCTTTTAAATTAAATTATTTTCATATTTCATTATGGAGGTGGAATTTTCAATGTGTTTTCTTCTAGTTTATACCAAATTATACATAAATTATTCATAATTTTCCATCACATTATAACCTTATTATTAATGTTATTTTCTATATTCTCTATGTTTATATTTTCTAGTTTTTCCATTGCAAATTTTTTTGAGATTCACTTATCCTAATATTTTTATAATTGAGAATCCAAATAATATATCACATGGTATCTCTTAGAGTTTCTTGGATACATAGCAATAATATAAATCATGGTTTCTATTGAAATCACATTGGTCGTCATAGTAAAACATTAACTCATTAATTATTTGTTGATTTTCATTTCAATAATTTTTTAATTCCTTTATGGTAACCCCACATTTGGTCATGAAAACCACCAATGTATCATCTAGTTTGTAGTTTTCAATTAACAGAGATGGTCCTCTATTCACAGTAAATACTAGATGCATTTTCTTATATAATTTTTGATATTTTTATTGCTACTTCCATACCTCCAATTAGTTACTAGGATATATATAGTATAGTTTTTGTTGTTAATTAATATAATATGAAGTTTCTTCAACATCATCATTGATGTAAACTTGTCAAGGAATCCATCCGGGGTACCATACATTCATTATTAATTATTATTTATACTCAATTACTTTTTCCTCATTCAAATGTGAACAAAAAGACATTAAAATTTATATTATATCTACAGTGATTCATTCCCTTGGAGAATTATTAAGTAGTTACCTTCCCAATACACTCTCTTTAATTGAATATTACCCCTGTATTTAACATTTACAAATTTATAAAGCAGTAGAACCATTTTAATTTCATACTGTGGTAATTTTATAATTATGAAATTGAATCGCTCTAAATATTTATAAATTTTATCATCATCATCATATTACTATAAATTTAAATTATAAATATGAATATCCATAATCCTCAATAGGGGAATAAGTAAGTAAAAATATCATTTAAATCTCATTTCCTTATTTAATTGAATGAGTTTTAAGACCATGTATACATTAACATTCACATTAATTTATAGATAATGAGTATAAGTGTAACATAATTGGATCACAATAAAATATTTACATTAAAATATATCACAAAGTTATTGAAAAACACTATGATATGAATTAATTTCACTATGACACATCCTAAATACATATTATTTTATTAAATCATCGTGATGATTGGTAGTTTGTACTTGATGTTGTTAGATATGATATATGGTACAAGAATGATCAGATGCATCCCCATTTTTTAATTTTTACAAAATATGTGATAAAAAAACCATTGGATTCTCACTTGGAAACTACCAATAGAATTTTCCATTTTTATATTACTATCATGGGTTTCCCTCTTTTCTTCCTACCCATACATTTACTTTTCATGGTCTCCTTTAAAGATTTCATTTCAACTACCCTAAGTATAATTGTATGCATACAATTTTTTTCATGAAATGATCACATGAAAAAGTAATCATAATTTTGAAAAATAATTAACTACAAAATAAAGCACTATTAAAAATGAACATTTTCAGCATCCACAACAATGATGCAAAAAATATACATCTTAATTGGATACATTAGTTTTTATTTACCTAACAAAATTTAACATTTTCTCCAACCACCCAAACTAGTGGTGCATATTAAATTATTATTGTAAGGATAATATGTGTCGTTAAACCCACTATGATGATTCAATTATATTTCTATAAAAATTATGTGAATAAAAATGAATGTAATGGTCATGGAGTAAATGAAACATCCCTGGTAAATGAAGAATAATATATTTTTATATTTATTAATTTTTGTTAATTAAATATTAATTTTTCTTTAAAATGGATGATATGTTCGATAGCGTACCTGATATGAAACAACGAGTTTCTTGAAATCATACGTTGCACACTAATAATATAATATTATTATTTTAAATGGAATTTAGCTTCTAGCCTTTGTATTTGCGTGAATGAACAAAACTAACTACAACATGATTATAAATGTTCTTCGAATGTATTTACATTTATCCAATAAAAGTTAGTGGCTTAAAATGTGAATGAATCTAATTTTTAGCATAATTTACATTAAATGGTTGATTACCGCCATTTATTGGAGAACCCTATTTTAATATAGTTTTGGACAATTTAATACATTCTAATTGACCAAATAAAATCCTTCTTTAGAATGGGGAAATCAAAATTTACATTGTGTAATTTTTTGGAATTTTTTTGATAATGTTTATTTTTTAATGAAGAGTGAAATTTATAGTATTTTATTTCAAAAATGCATTTTAATCTAATTTATTTATATGGTCATATTATTTTTTTAATTGGATTTAATTTTTAATTAGAAAATATTATTACCATTTAATATAATTTTTCTCATTGGAATAAATTTCTATTTGAATTTGGACAGAAACAAGTGTCAATCTTTTGATAGTTATTGTTTCCTAAAAACACGTTATTTGTTTTAACAACGGGAATTAATTTTAAATTTCTTAATGAAACTTCTATGTTTATAATTTGGAAAAAAATAAATCAATTTTGAATATCGAAACATCAAATATAGTTTTGGCTGAATTTTTGGTATTTTTCTGAAAAACCTCAATTTTATTATGAAAAACTATACCACTTAGTATCAGTTAAAAACTGACTTTTATCATTTAAATGAAGGTTGACATCATCTGTGAATTGAATTTGGAAAATATGACATACATGGTTGTTATTAATAAGTAAAATGTTGTTGAATGAGATGAAAATAATTTTTGGTGAATAATATCTTTTGACTTTTATTTACCGTGGTTAAAGGTAAATAAGGTAATTCAAGGTAAAAAGAATATTTTAATTAATAAAAATTACCATAACACTTGTCATAACCATATTCAATGAGTAATGGAAGACGATGGGAATCCTTGGGTCGATTTTGGGACCCCATGGAGCCACTTATGAATGAAAATGACTCTTTAGATTAATTAATTTAAAGTAAAGGAAAAAATAGCATAAACAAATATATTTTAGTAAATTAATTCTTATATGGTGTTATGTAAGTAGATCTTTTGACTATAAATATTCATTAGAAATATAAAACGATATTATATGACATGGTATTTTTTTTAAATTTTAGACATCAAATAAATTAAAATATTTAGGACACAATAAAGATGCACTGTTTACAACATTAATAAATAATTTAAATAAATAAGATTATAAATTTTAAAATAACATTAAAAACCTAACTAATTATTATTGGATGAATTTATTTCGACCATGGGTCATCTTATATTTTAATCTAATGATTTTTGGACCCTTATAATCTGAATATCATTATATAATAAAATAATAATTTCACACCTTCCTGAAGAGCCCCTCCCCCCTTATAAAAGGAGACCATTTCTATCCAATTCCTCACAACTCTCAAGCCTTTTGACTCATCTAACCTCTACCCCATTAAGCTCCCAAAATCCCTCACATCCACCTATAGACTTTCCATATGCATAAGGCACTTCAAGAAGTCCTTTTTTTTCAAACCAAAGGTAGTTACACAAATTAAAGGTAATTGTTTCTCTTAACATATTTTATTTTATTTTACTTATCCAGCCTATAAAATCATTTTATTCCATTATTTTATAAGAGAAAAAGTATCCTCAATATACTAGGATGTCGTTATGAGAAGGATTCTAACTACACTTACACACACCTCTATTTAATGGGTGAAGAACATAATGTTTCTGTGGATGGAAAACTAACTCCTCATGAAACGATCATTGTTCAATTATCTCCTACCACCTATCATGGATTCCATTGTGATGACACTATATTTATATACAATATATATTATTTTTATGTTTTCCTTATTCTTTTATTTTTCTTTTATAGCATACCTTTATGGTTTCCATTATGGGTAAAGGTGATAATTGTATTTGAGGAAGTACGGACTACCACCCCCTCAAAGTTATATGAATCGTTCATGCCATACGTGGGACATATAAAGGATAGAGTTAATGGTATTATATATGATATTATAATGGAATTATAATATATAAATATATGATTTTTTTTAATTCCATCAAAATAATAAATAGAAATTAAAGTAGCTTTCATTCGTACGTACGACTTACCGTCTCCATGAGCGGTGCATTTCATTTCTTACCTCAAAATGATATGTACTGTTATAAATATATATATTTACTTGATATATATGATATATATGATATCTAAAAAATAAATATCATTCATCTTATAATGGACTATTGAAAACATGGACAAATTTTAAATATAATGTGTTCATTTTTTACTCGAGTACCAAATAACGACAAAATGTCCATTATTAACATAAATGGATATATAATGACTATAAAATGGTTATAATTGTTCTAAAAGGACAAATAATCTTGAAAAATGTTCTTATTCTATTAGGGAGAATCTTTAGTTTATTATTTAGGATATTAAAGAAAGAACAGGTCATGTCAGACATGAGGTAAGGGACTTCGTCTCAATCTCAATTCATTGAGACAAATTTTGTTTTAATACACGACTTTATTTTATACGCTGTTTAAAAACCCTTAACATTTCAAAGAGAATATTTTTCTACAATGTGTTTTACTAAATGACAAAAAGGAATGTGTCTTTTAACATAACTGATGATAATGATATTTTCTGCTGCCATGAGTATTATTTGATCTTTGGATTCCTCAATAATCCATAATGTTTTTAAAAGAAAATAAATACCATATACACATTAACGTATTTTGGTATTGAAAATGGTTTTTATAAAGGATTATTTTATGTCAATATATTTAAATGATATTTTGTGATTGAAATGTGGAAATGTTATCATTCCATTATATTGGTTTTATAAGTTATGAGTTTATAATGGTACTTGGACATTTGAAGAGTGGTTACATGATAATCCAAATGACAGGTGGTTTTGTGAAAACTAGGATCGGTGGTTACAATATAACCTCAAATGCATTGCCTATGGAAGTCGGCCATATTGCTATTCCATTTAGTGATATGTGTAGTCGTCGTCTGTATGGTTATTCCATTTAAGTATGTTTATGTCCCATGTTACCTTTATATGTTATGTGTTCTTTATATGGATTTTATGGTAATCCTCTAGATACAAAAGTGTAAGTAGTGATCTTTTATTCAGTGAAGAGTATTTACTACTTCATAAAGGTGAAAATTATTACTTATGTTAAATTATTCAGGGTTTACCTTTTGGTTTGAAAAGCAAACAATTTTCTTTCTTTGGGTATCTTTTAATAAGATTTTTATGCTCATCCCTGGTTTTTGAAACATATTTCACAGGACATAATTTGATATAGTTTCTAGAATGGGATCATGGAAAAGTCATGCTGTCTTAAACATAGAACTATAAATGACTCTTTTTTCAAGAGTTATTGTTTTGGGAAAAAATGGAAACCGAGTAGAAGTGTGTACTTGTATTTTTTTGAAAAGATATGTAATAGTTAAGACCTAATTATATAAAAATCTAAACCTAAAAAGATCCTAAATGTGAATTATTAACCTAATTCAAGATTATGTAATGTTTTATGGCATATTCCTTATAGTAGGTATTAGAGGTCGGTTTAGACAACATTCGGAGTTAGGGTATTGTGAAATTAATATCCATAAAGTAATTCATGTTAATATTGCAATCATAAAGAATTTACAGATTACCACGTTTCTTCGCCTAATATATTTTTGTGTTAATAATGGTTTTCCATAAAAAAAATAGGGCAGCTATGTGGGGAAGACATACAGAGGAAAATAATCGTCAAAATCACCATCTTGAGATGGTCAAAATTAGAATTGAAGAGTTTTCTGAAATAATGGCTTAGTTGACTCAGGTGATAAATGGTGGTTGTGTTTATTATTGATATTTTTGTTTATTCCAAACGTAAAGTGGAACATGATAGTCATTTAAGAATTGTCTTGCGAACCTTAAAACAAAAGAAAATTTTTGTTTTTAGAGAGTTTGAGTTTTGGTTGAAACCAATTTATTTCCTTTGTCACATTATTTCCAAAAGTGGCATAACTATTGATCCTTCTAAAATAAATTTTTTTGAAGAATGGACAAGGCACAAAAATTTAAATAAGATCTGTTGTTTTCTTGGTTTGGCAAGTTATTACTGGAGTTTTTTTGAGAATATTTCATGGTTATATACTCCAATGACTATGTTAACTCAAAAAGGTGTTATGTTCATTTGGGAAAAAATGTGATGATTGTTTTTAGGAATTTAAAAGGAGATTGGTGAATGCTCTAGTTTTGGAACTACCATCCAGAAATGTTGATTTTGTCATTTAATGTGATGCTTCATTGAATGGACTTGGATGTTTCCTTATATAGAATGATCATGTAATGGCTTATGACTCATGTCAGTTGAAACCTCATGAGTTAAATTACCCTACATATTATTTAGAAATAGCTGATGTTGTTTTTTCTTTAAAAAATTGGAGGCATCATTTTTATGGAGTAAAATGTGAAATATATACTGACCAAAAAATTTTGAAGTATATATTCACTCAAAAATAATTGAACATGAGACAAAGGATATGGTTGTAATTAATCAAGGAATTTGATTTCACAATCCTTTACCATCAGGGAAAAGCAAATAAAGTGGTTGATGCTTTATGTCATAAAATTAATGCTTCATTAACCATGCTACATTTGTAACGAGATCCTTGGTTTTTGATTTGGTGAATTTTGGCATAGAAGTTTTAGGTGCATGAAATTATTTTGTTTTGTTTCAGGTGTCAGTGAAATCATATCTCTCCGACATAATACAGAAAGCGCAAAAGGAAGACAGTGCGTTACAGAAAAAGGTAGTGTTGGTTCAGAGGGGTATGTTTCTTAAATTTAACATTTATAATGATTTTATTTTGTGGTTGTGGAAAAGATTATGTGTTCCTTGTGATTCAAAGTTGAATAATGAGTTGTTATGTGAAACTCATATTTCTCCGTTTTCTGTTCACCCTGGTAGTACAAAGATGTATAGAGATATTCCGGAGTATTACAGGTGGGATGGAATGAAAAGAGATATTTCTGATTTTGCTGTGAAGTGTTTGACTTTTCAGTAGGTTAAAGTAGAGTGGGAGATACTCAAAGGGATTCTTTAGTCTTTACAAGTGACAAAGTGGAAATGTAAAAATATATCCATGAAACTTGTTGTTGGATTACCGAAGACATCTTGATGTAATAATTCATTCTGTGCTATAGTTTATCGATTGACTAAATCTGCTCATTTCCATCCTATTCGAGATACATTGTATCAAGATCAAAATTATCAGTTTTATGTTAAAGAGATAGTCAGGTTGCATGGTTTTCCCATCTCCATTGTATTTGATCTTGATCCCAGGTTTACTTCTAACTTTTGTAAAGGCATTCAAAAGTCATTGGGTACTGAATTAAATTTTAGTACACCTTTTCATCCTCAATCAAATTGGATGTCAGAACAAACAATTCAGACCATAGAGGATATTCTACGTGCTTGTTCACTCGATAACTAAGGATGTGTGTACCAACATCATTCTTTGGTTGATGTTTCATATAATAATAGTTTTCATCCTAGAATACAGATGGCTCCATTTGAGGCATTATATGGAAAGCATTGTCGAATTCTAGATTTTTGGGATGATGTATGTAAAAGTATGTTTATGGGACCAAAATTGATATAAGAGATGGCAGAGACTGCTTAGTTGATTCAGAAGCACTTGAGAACATCTCAGAGCAGACAGAAAAGTTATGCAGATAACCGGAGGGAGGATATTTCTTTTGAGGAAGGTGATCACATCTTTTTCAATGTTTCTCCTTTGAAAAGTGTAATGCATTTTGGTATTATGGGAAAGTTGAGTTTGAGGTTCATAGGACCTTATGAAATCCAAGAGAAAGAAGGATCAGTTGAATTTGGAGTGGCTTTACCTTTATTTTTATCCTAGGTGCACAATGTTTTTCATGTTTCTATTTTGAGAAAGTATATGCCAGATCCATCTCATGTTTTGAGTCCAGAGGTATTTTAGTTGGAAGAGAATCTCTCTTATCAAGAACAACTAGTCCAGATTCTTGACCATAGAGAGCATGTTTTGTGTAATATGGTAATTCATCGGGTACGGTTTTGTGGAAAAACAATATTATTGATGAGGCAATGTGGGAATCTGAAATTGCTATGAGATATAAATACACCCACTTATTTTGATATTTGAATAAAAATTTTGAGAACGCAATTTTCAAAAGGGGGAAGGAGGTGAAATCCCAGGGAAATGAAGAATAATAGATTTTCATATTTATTAATATTTTTGAATTAAATATTATTTTTACATTATAAGTGATTCTATGTTTGATAGTGTACCCGATACGCAACAACAGGTTTCATTGAAATCATACGTTCCACTCTAATAATATAATATTATTATTTTAAATAGAAGTTCAATCTTAGCCATTTTATTTCACAGAATGAACAAAACTAACTACAATATTATTATACATGTTTCTTAAATGTATTTACATTTATCCAATAAAATTTAGTGGCTTAAAATGCGAATAAATCTAATTTTAAACATAATTTACATTAAATGGTCGATTTACCACATTTTAATGGTGATCCAACTGTATATATAGTTTTGGTATGTTTAATACATTCTAATTGACTATAGTAAATCCTTTTTTAGAATGGAGACAACAAAATTTACTTTGTGTAAAATTTTGAAATTTTTCCAATAAAGTTCATTTTTTAATAAATAGTGAAAAATATTGTATTTTATTTCAAAAATGTGTTTTAATCTAATTTATTTATATGGTTATATTATATTTTTAATTATGTTTAATGTGATATTAGAATCTATTTTTACTATTTAATTCAATGTTGGTTGTTGTAATTAATTTCACTTTGAATTTGGACATAAACAAGTGTCAATCTTTTGATAGCAATTGTTTCTTAAAAATACGCTATTTGTTTTAACAACGGGATTAATTTTATATTAATTAATGAAACTTCTATGTTTATTATTTGGTCAAATATACTTCATTTTTTAATTCCGAATATCCAATATATCTTAGGATGAAGGTTGGGTATTTTTCTGAAAAACATCAATTTTTTATGAACAGTGAAACCACTTAGTAGTTGTTAAAAAAGATGAGTTTTTCATTTAAATGAAATTTTGCCAATTTTGATAACTGAATTTTGAAAATCTGACAAAAATGGTTTTTATTATTATGTACAATGTGGTTCAATTTGATGAATTTTATTTGGTGAATAGTAACTTTTGCCTTTTATTTACTGCCGTTAAAGGAAAATAGTGTAATTCAAGGTAAAAAGGATATTATAATTATTCAAAAATATCAAAAAACTTATAGTAACCTTATTGGATGAAAAATGTCTAAACATGGGAATCCTTGGCTCGATTTTGGGACCCCATTGAGCCACTTATGAATGATAATGACACTTTTGATTAATTAATTTAATGTAAAGGAAAAATGACATAAACAATAATCTTTTAGTAAGTTAATATTTATACGGTTTTATATAAGTAATAGTTTTGACTATAAATGTTCATTATAAATAAAAATATATTTCCAAAATCATGTTATTTTTTTATAATTTTTATAAATCTAATAAATTAAATTATTTATGAAACAATAATGATGCAGTGTTTACCTCGTTAATAAATCATTTAAATAAATAATATCATAAATATTAAAATAACATTCAAAACATGTCCAATTTTTATTGGATGATTTTATTTCGATAATGTGTCATCTTATCTTCGTCTCTAATGATTAATGGACCGTTAGAAACTGAATTTCATTATATAATAAAATAATATTTTCACACATTCTTAAAGAGCCCCTCCTCCCCCTTATAAATGGAGACCATTTATAACCATTTCCTCACACCCCTCATGAAATTTTGATCATCCAACCTCTTCCCTATTAAGATTCCAACATTTATATCTTCCACCTAGATACCATACAATAAGAAAAATACACTTCATGATGTCATTTTTATTCAAACCAAAGGAAGTTACCTAAATTAAATGTAATAGTTTCTCTTAACTTCTTTTCTTTTATTTTACATCTCCATCCCCTAAACTATTTTTATTAGATTATTTTATAACAACACTAGTATAATCAATGTACTAAGATGTTTTTATGTGATGGATTCGATCTACACTTACACACACCTTCATCTAATGGTTGAAGAACATACTATTTCTGTGGATGGAAAACTAACGCCTCACGAAATGATGATTGTTTGATTCTCTTTTACCACCTATCTTTGTGGCCATTTAGATGACACTATATTTATATATGATATATATTATTTTTATGTTTTCATTATGCTTATATATATTTTTTATATCATACCTTTAGTGTTTCTATTATAGGTAAACGCGATTATTTTATTTGAGAAGTGCAGACTACCGCCACCTCAAAATGATATGACTCATTCATGCCATACGCGGGACGTATAAAAAATAGAGTTAATAGTATTATCTATGATATTATACTGGAATTATAATATAACAATGTATAATTATGTTTTAATTCCATTTATATATGAAATTGAAATCAAAGTAGCATTCATTTGCACGTACGGCTAACCGTCTCCATGAACGGTGCATTTCATTTCATTTCATACCTCCTAATGATATGTAATGATATATATATATATATATATATATATATATATTGGATATATATTATATAAATTATATCTAAATAATGAATATGATTCTGGATATAATGGACTATTGACAACATGGACAACTTGTAAATATAAGGTGCTCATTTTTAACTCAAGTACCAAATATCAACAAAACGGCCATTATTAAGTTAAATGATTACATAATGTATATAACATGGTAATAATTTAAATAAAAGGACTAATAAACTTGAAAAAAGTTCTTAAGCAATTATAAATTAACTTTTGTTTATTATTTAGGTGATTAAAAAAAGATTGGGTCATGTAAGACACGAGGTAAGGGACTTCGTCTCAATCCCCATTCATTGAGACATATTTTGTTTCAATACAATACATTCTTGTATACGCTGTATAAACATACTTGACTATTCAAAGGGAATATTTTTATACGAAGTGTTTTTCTAGATGAATTAAAGAAATGTTTCATTTAACTTAAGCGGTGACAACGACCTTTTCCACTACCTTTAGTATTATTTGATCTTTGGCTTCCTCAACATGCCGTAATGTTTTTAAATGAAAATAAATACTATATACTATATTATGTATTTTGGTATTGAAAATGGTTTTGATAAATGATTCTTTTATGTCAATATATTTAAATGATATATATTTGATTGAATTATGGAAATGTTATGATTCCTTTATATTGGTTATATGTTATGATTTTATAATGGTACATGACATTCGATAGGTGGTTAAGTGATAAATTAAATGACGGGTGGTTCTGTGAAATCCTAGATGGGTGGTTACGTTCAAACCTCCAGTTCATTGGGTATGGAAGTCGTCTGTATGGATATTTCATTTAGTGATATGTGTAGAATTCAACCGTATGGATATTCTATTTATGTATGATTATGTCCCAAGTTATCTTTCTATGTTATGTGTTCTTTATATGGGTTTTATAGTAATTTTTTGATACAAAAGTTTATGTAGTGATATTTTATTTAGTGAAAATTATTTACTACTTCATAAAGGTGAAAAGTATTACTTGTGTTAATGTATTCATGGTTTAAATGTTGATTTGAAAAACTAACAGTTTTCCTTCTTTATGTATCCCTTACTGAGCTTTTTATGCTCATCCCATGTTTTTGAAATGTTTTTCACATGACATAATGTGGAATAGGGTCAAGTATGGGATTAAGGAAAAGTCATGTTGTCTTAAACATGGAGCTAGACATGACTCTTTTTTTCATGAGTTCTTGTTTTGTGAAAAAAATGGAAACTGAGTAGAAGTGTCTACTTTTTATATTATTTTTAAAAGAAATGTAATAGTTATGACCTACTTCTCTAAAACTCTAAACCTTAAAAATACCATATATATGAATTATTAACCTAATTCAAGATTATATAATGTGTTAATGTCGGGACCTTATAGTGTATGAGAGATAAATTTCTATATTTCTTAATATTATAGATTTTTTTGTTTTAGAGTGATGTCATATTTTTTTATCAGTGTTATTAATAGAATAAAAATAAAAATTTTCCATAGTCATTATACCCCCTATAACAAAATAATTTAACCATATGATTGGTAAATTACATGGGTCCCTTTTTGGTTATTTTTCTCAAAACAATGCTTATGTAATATGAAAAAAAATTCAAAATGGTTAGGAATAATTTATTACAATTACCATTAAATTTGAAATAAATTATTTTATTAATTATAAGGGATCCGGATACAAGTAATATGAATTATATTTTCTGTAAAAAAAATTAATAAAAAACACAAAATTGTTAAAATTTTATGTAATTCCCACTAACATAATATCATTTATATTACTTTTTTAGATAAATGATGAAGATACACACTTATTCAAGTTGTGTGTACAAGAAAATAAATAAGAACTTAGTAGTGACGTAAAATTAAATTCATAGATGAACTAATCCTTCACATTATTATGGTCTCTTAGTTTTTATCTTCTCTCAATACCCCTCTTCAATATAGAATATAGCATACTTTTATGAGAAAAATACATATTCAATTAACCAAATGATAATTTGATATCCAATAATCAAATAAGAATGTGATCCACATAAAATCATAGAATAACTCATATTTATTTTTTCAATTGATTGTGGGGTCATGACATGACTAGTTGATTCACATCAAGATCATGTGGTCCCATGTCAATAATTTCTTCACTCAAAAATCACATGGAGTGAAATCACTTTTGAAGACATGATGGGATAACATGATTTTCAGTGCCTATTTTTCTAAAAATAATTATGGGTAGAATTGATAGCCACAATGTGAACCAGGCTTTATCAAATATCCCTACCTCTCATTAAAAAAATTCATAAGATTCCATACAATGATACATGGTGTCATATTGTGAAGTATATATAGCTTCAAAAATATATATTTCATTATTTTTACAGAGATGTTAAAAGAACATATACCCTATCATAAATTGAATTGAATAATTTGTATTAGAGATAATATTGTTACATTACTACGAAATTTCCCAATGTAAGTAATGAATTTTGTTTCCATGATATATATGCATCAGATTTCATTTGGAAGGAACACTCAATGGATGTTTAATTCAATGGTAGTAATAGTTTCAAAAATGAGAATTGAAAACACATTGATCAATTTTACACTAAAAATAAATCTTCGATATTATATCTGTGTAAATGAAAAACATGTTTCAAAAAGGTGAAGGGTTATTTTAAAAAATAATAATTAGTTCAAAAATGTGTATTCAATAATATAACTTTAAAATAAAATTATAGACACCAATAATTATTGTGGAGTTAATGAAATCACATTATATTTCGGATATAATAAAATCCTGATTATTTTTTTATAATACAACTTTTTATGACCTAAAATTTAAAAAGATGAATTAATATATCCCACTGAAAGGTTTTAAATCAAAATTATAGGTTCAAATGAGTAAAAACATGTTTCGATCTCAATATATGGTTGAATGTTTTTCTTCCGAATAATAATCTTGGAAATGTGGGGAAAAATATCTTTAAATGGGGTGATATTTTCTCTTATAAACTTTCCCCTTTAATGATAAAGAAATTGATTATGAAAAAATCATTGAGATAAAAAATATTTTAAGACATACAGAGAAGTGGTAGTATCTAATGAAATAAGAAGATGTAAAATATATTAATCACAGAATAATGGTGATCAGGAAATAAACTTTTGTATATGAGATTTTTTTACTTTCCAATTTTATTAATGATTTTAGAACTCATGAATCTAGAGCCATTTAGAAATGGATTTGTATGGTATAAATATAAATTCACAGAACAAAACACCATATAAAACAATTAAAGTGAATAATTTACCAAAATTAGTATATATATATATATATATTTAATATTGAATATCGTATCTCAATCAATGAAAAATTGAACTTATAATATCCTTTATATAGTAGTAACATACTAAAAAAAGGAAATGAGTCAAATATATAGAGATGGAGATTTAAATTTTATGATATAAATGATAATAATAAAAATTGAAGTAAATGGTGTAGTAAATAAATCATATAAATAAATGAATGATTAAAATATCAGTCATGTTTCATGGATATGAAAAGGATTCCATAAAACCATAAAATTTTATTCCTGGAGACTCTAACATGCACTATAATCAATAAGAACATAGAATTTCCCTAAGAGGAACAAATATAAATTGATTGATTATTCAATTAATGTGAACATATTCTGAATATAGTGAAAAAATATTTTATCATAAGGAATAAAAATTTATATTTTCAAGTGTAAACAAATATTTGGAAGTTTTCATGGATGGTTCATGCGATTCCCCTATTATAATTGGTGAGAATTGAATTTTAGAAATGGGCCTTCTTATTATAACGAGATCAAATGTTTATCAAGTAAAAATGACTCCAAATAAAAAAAATGGATTGGTAGATGAGATATGGTTTATAATTCCTCAACCATTAATTTTAACACACATTATATGTATATTTTTATGACCATTACTCATGTAATTTTTACTCTTTCCATTTTTGGTTTTCATGTGCTAACTAATTTTTATGAAATCTAATTTTTTTAGATAAAAATAGATCAATCTCTATTACATAATTCGGACCTAGTAATTTAAAATACAAAATCTATTTTCATATTCAAAATTTTTATATGTAATACTGTTTAATTTTGATATTAGTTAATATAATGTGTAAGAAAATGTTTTTTTCAAAAATAATTTTTTTGATACAGAATATAATATAAGATAATATTATTTTTTTATAATTATAATTATATTAATTATCTAATTAAATAAATTAACATTTATTCAAATAAATTCGAAAAATATTCTCATCAAAATAATATCTAATTAATTGTAAAAGAGAGATAATTTAATAATTTAGAAAATAATACATATGTTAACAAAAAATAAGCATATTTTTTTTAATATAATGTATATTCAAAATATATTAAATAATAATTTCTATTGAGAAAATGTTTTTATTTTTCTATTTTATTATTAATTATTGGAATATAAATAAAACCTATAAATTTACTGAAATAGTATTTTTCACTATTCAACTAAAAATTTATTATTTAATACAAATACTCAAAAATATCTCTATGATATTTTCAGCTTGATGTACACATAAATTAGGTTTACTGTAATATATAAATATCTAAATAGTTATACATTAACCCTAAATTAAATATATATATATATATGGGTAAATTTTATTGAAAATATCCCTTTTAAAAATGAGAAGCCAAATTAATTATATTTAATATTCTATTATAATAGTTTTTATTTTCATATATTTATTCCAAAACATTCATACTAGTAATATGTAGTGAAATATTTTAGTTTAGTGTTGTATTTTTAGAATAAATCCAAACACAATATTAATTAAAAAATATATATTTCAAAATATTTATATTACACAATAACTAAAAAATCCTGATGATTAATCAATGAACTATTCATTAAAACATTGATAATATAGAGAGGGACATACATCCATATATTGTTGTGTAAACATTTATTCGGATTTAGAATAATAGATAGGGGAGTGAAATATATCTCTTGTACTAGTATTAATAGTATTACATTATTCATAAAAATAATTATCATGTAATTTCATAGTTTATTTCTTACATAAATTTATTCACACACAGATAACATTCCTCCAACTTACCTTATATATTTTTTACATTCTTAGAAAATTTAAAACTATGATAAAATTAATTTGTAAAACATAATAGTTATTTTTTTAGTATTTCCTTTTTGATATACGGCCTTTATTTACCATATATCTTGATTTCATGGTGTTTGACATTATATTGATTAAAGTCATACAAGACGATCATATAGACATGATTTTTGTGCACATGGAATGTGGGGAGAAACCCCTAAATGGGGAATATATACTATTCAATATAGAAGGCTAGGACAAATATACATTCAATATGATCATAAATCAATATAAATAACTTCTTATACTTCTCGACCTCAACTATCTCTATCTTTCTAGTTGGTTGAAAAAAATATACTAACCACTAATTATAATTTTCGGATACTAAACCAGTGCATATATCCCAAGTCAAATTATTATATGAGAACCTGTTAGTGGTAACCCCAATATGAATAAAGTGATGACATTGATATTAATTTATTATTTTTTGAGGATCCTTGTCAACATCCAAAATAAAATTCCAATCTTAAATGATTTTTGATATTACAAAACAATCGCTGAGTCAATATATATCCCCATATATTTTGGGATAAAAGTTAACACCACTGAAGAATATGATGTAAATATGGATGCATTCAGAATATTTCATTGCATTTTCTCATCGTTATTTAATTTTATTGGTGTTGAAATTAATGTAAATATGCATGCTCATTATTAATGGTTTTTAAAAATGGAGACCATGAAAAATATTATTTATTAGATAATATCTCATAGAGAACTCGCATGAAAAATATAATTATTATTCCTCATTAGTATCTTGATATTGGGACGAACACATTGTTCTTGATTGTTTTATGTTCTGAAAATATTGAGGAGAAAATGAATGAATTGATCCAGTTGTGATACCAATTTGGTGACTTGGTATCCAACAACGACTTCATGCTTGTCACTAAGGGTATATACTCCAATACCCTAATATTAATCCCTTATAAGGAATTAAATTCATTAGTTCCACAATTATATATATCTAATTAGTAAAATACCATCATATAATATATTAACATGAAGAATTATTGGAAAACATGATGGCCATTTAAAATGATACATTTTGAGATAATATTTTCACGAGGATATTTAAAAAATATATATATTATTTATGTTATTGATCTTTCATGAATAAGAAATCATGATTTAACATTCTATACTGTTATGAGTAAACATATAAATAATGATATAGATATACAATTAAATAACATTTCTTTTGTGAAACCAATTTTGATAGGAGTTGGTGATTAAAAAAATATTTTTTACCCACCCAAATATATCATGTTATGATTAAAAAAATGTGCATTATTGGACAAATAAACAACCAAATGATAATAATTATTGATTTTCAAAGAAGTTTATGTTATAGATAAATTTATGGGATGGATATTCAACTTCTGGTGTGTATAAAATATTAAATATATTACAAAATTAAATTATCTAATAAAACTTATACGTATTTATTGTGTGGTAGGATGGGCCAAAACCAGTGTGACTATTTATTTTGAAATACGATAACCATAAATGTAATAGAGTCGACTAATATCCAATTCCAAAAATGAAAGGCGGTTATTCATTATTCAAATTATTACTCAATCAATGTTATAATAAGGATAATAGACCTCAAAAACCTCCTAATCCCAGAGAAATGGATGTCAAATGTGATATATAATATTAATGTTAATAGTGATATTTAAGTGGTGCATGTTACTCTTATAAGGATTCATTGATTATAACTTTTAGTATTTGATTATGGTATTGAAACTCTTATATATTAAGGAATATCTCACACTGAATAAAATCTACACCCTAGTGATTTGATATTACAATGTAAATAATTATAATATTATTTTACACCTAGATTAGTTTTATAGAAAATGTTTCATTAATGCCCTGCTATTCTCTATTTAGATGAATTTTATGTGATCATATAATTTTAATAAATCCCTAAATAAATACATATTTAATAAAAATAAATATTATAATTACACTTCATGTTTTAATGTAACCATTAATCATTAATTAGTGAATTGATAACTATGATCACTCTTGGAGAACTGATTTTTTTATATTATTTATAAAAAAATATTGAATAATGATTAACTCAAATGATTTCTAAGAATCAGAAATATTTGATTGACCTTTTATGGTTTCAAAAAATGTATTTTTTAAAATTTTAATGTTGACATATCTATAAAAGTTATATCAATGGTCATTTCTATATTTTCTAAGAGGACCAATAATTTTAATGAATTATTGTTACATCTTAAATATGAATATTTATTACATCACATTTGTATCCATTCAAAAATATTAATGGTTTAGTGTCTTTGGTGAAATGGTATAGAAATATAATTTCTTTTTGTATTATTCATTTCTTTCATATTGTTATTTTCACTTTGTACCCTTCTAGACATGACCTACATAAAACCTTTATTCCTAAACTAGATAAATTAAGGAAATAATTAGTGAGGTTATATGCATAGTATAGGAAAACATTGATGATATCAATCAATGATCATATTCAATCATAATATAAGAATTAGGGTATAAAATTTTGATCACAACTTATGATATGAATACTCTATTTATGATGGGTTATAATCATAAATCCTAACATATTCTTTTAGAATATAAAGTTCATTAATAAAAAGGTTCAAAAAATTCTAATAATCATTCATATACCATTATTTAAAATCATAATAATAACATTATCAAGAAATGTGGCACCATCACAAGAAGTGAAACCATTTCATAGGTCATGATTAACTACTATGACCAAAATGTCACATTGGATATAGAATCAAAATCTATTTCACATATCATAACTGAATAGAAATGACCACATATATCCTAGTGTTTATTCTCATCCGAATGTGTTTTCTTATATAACATCAATCAAATCATTTCATTTCCCATATTTTTTTCAATAGATAAAATGATCTAAGAAATCTATTGAATTATATATAATTTTTTACTACCTATCATATAATGAAAACAAAACATATCTATTCCAAAATACCACAAAACATTTAACATATCATCACATATTAACCCATTTATAGGGAAACAGTATCGTAACCACTTCATCATTTCTAAATTTATGAAACAACTGAATATAAATAGGATTAAAAAAACTAATCATTATAATCATAAACCACCCAAATAATTTATAAGGATGGTATCATTTGATCATAAAACCATAAATTAAAATTATAATAAAATTATGTTATCATATAAGATAGTCCACTAGAAGATCACTAGAATCTTATTTTAGGAACGTACCCACATGTTTTTTAAATTAATTCATTAAAATATTAACCAATTTTAAAAATATTGTGAAAATATTTTTCTCAAATAATAAGAATTTATAATTGTTTTTGAATCATTATATATTTGAATCTCTATGATGGTGAATGATTATGTTCATATATAATTTTCTAAAAAATTATTCATTTCATATTTTTGGAATTAAAAAAATGTACATTACCAAAAGTAAAACAAGATAATATTGAATAATTATTAAAAAAATTATCAAAATGCGTAATAATGTAATAAATCATTTATAAGATAATTGTAAATAATTCATTAAAACATTTAAATAGAAACATGCACCTGGAAAAATGATTCCTGACCAAAGAGGAAATAATATATTTTATTCTAGAAAAATTGAAATAATTTTATATTCCACAGAGTGGAAAAGGGTATAATTACATGAAAACTACAAGAATAACAAAATAAGAATAGAATGAAAATTATTTATTAAATTATTATCAAATAATACTCTTTGAAAATTAAAACATAAACCATCCCCACTAAAATAGTATTGAAACATAAATCCTTTTGCTTAAGTATCATATTTCATCATACGTGTTTGATCATCTAAAATAATAACTATATAATTATCATGTATATATTATAAAAACATAATGAAATAATTCCTTATATATATGATTCACTAATAACAAATTATCTCCCATTAATTATCTATATTTTAGAATAATAAGTTTTCATGTTGATAACTACTTTATTTTTAAATGCTTATTACGGTTCGGCAGTCCCGGACATTGTAAATTGAATATGGATCCATCATAACAAAATTTTAAACATTACATTAGATTCATATGTAATAAATTTGTAAATTTTTATAAATTATCATATCGAATGTTGATGATAAATTTTTTATATCATTTTGTGGAGACGGTAGTCTCGATGTACGCACTAGTGATGTTATCATTCTCCAATTGATGGATTGAAATAAATTTCAATAATAAATCCCAACAATAAGGCTATAATAATTCTATATATGTCATATATATTTTCATTACCACCCTCACTAGAAATATCAAGTAGTTTTGGTGATGAAATATAAATTCATCACTTCATGGATGTTGTAGTCCATAAGTAAACATGTACAATGATATATTTTCAAATAAATGTGAATGGATAAAGACAATGATACTTACATTATCATAATAACAATTCAACATATCTTTTATAATTAATTTATTTTTTCAAATGAATTAAATATATATAAAGGAGATATAAGAAGAATTAAAATTTAAATTATTCAATAAATAGTTATATATTTTTATTGAGAACCCATGTTTAAATTACATTATATTCCTAAAAAGGACGTCATTGGGAAATAAAAGATGATATTATTTGTTGTGAAGAATATATTATGGTATTCAATAAATTGTTTACATACATAGATTGCTAAAAAGGAAAGGGACATAGTGGAGAGTAGGTTATCTTTTATAACTATGTGGTGGGAATTCTTCAGGATATAAAAAAAATTAAATTAATATAATTTTTTTCATTGGAATGAGATAAAAACTATAAATAATTTAAGATGGGATGATTATTAGTAACAAAACTAATCAAATAAAATTTTGTCATGATTAGGTGATGGTTGTATCTATTTTTTTAAAACCACCATAAACTCTTTCTAAAATAAATGTAACACCCCATGGTATTCAATAATAATATAAATTAATGAATCTTTTTTAATTATATAATTATAACTAGACATTAAGAATAAATTTTATACTCCTATGTTATGTATTTCAAGAAACAATCATCTACAATTGTGATCAGTAAGTTATTTCAAGCCTATAAACACCAACATTTTTTTTGTTGAATAGTAACATATCATTATGAATAGTAATATGAATAGTAATATGAACCTTATGAATATAAAATAATATGGTTATTTTATTTCTTAAGGATATAAGATAATTTTATGTCAATAATTTTTTCATAGTGTTTAAAAAAGAGTTACAGATTTAAAACTGTTATTTTTTATCAAATTATTATTTTATTTGAAAATTAAATGAATATTATTTATAAAATTATTTTCTAAAAATGGAGTTCATTTTTTAATTTTATATGTCAAGTAAGGGTTAAGGTAATATTTTGGGAATTTTCTGAAATTCTAGAATTTTTATGAATAGTAAAATATTATACAATATTATAAACAATAAATACTTAATTTAACGCATCATTGGTGATGCAATGTTGATGTAAGAAAACATGGGTTTAAATCACATGGCATTAATACTATTTGGAGTCACATGAATTAATACTATTCACAATATTGGGAAACATTTTTATAATAATGATTAAAATAATGTAAAATACCTTCTCTCATCCAGTATAAATACCACCCTCATTCCCTTCTTCCTCCCACACCTCTCAAACCATAAGCCATACCTATTATTGGCCCAATAAATTTATCAAGGATCTTCCTAGCTTCATAGAGCTACTGGTCTCACCAAATGGCCATAATAAAAAGCCTTAAAAAAGATCTCAAGGAGAAGATATCAAGAGGTAAAATTCCTCTTTTGTTATCTTTCATTTCATTTCATTTTATTTTCAATTCTAATTAATTCCTCACATAACCTTATCTAGGAGGAATGAATTATCCAATATCCTATATATTTTGGATTTCATCATGTTTATGTATGACTCTATATTATACTTCTTATATCTTTCCACGTATTCACGAAACTAAAACACATTCTGTTATGTGCCGATTTACCAAGCTCATAGACGATGTGATTTCAATTTCACTTACATTACACAAGGAATGACATGAAACCATTTTTATGGTTGAAACATATTATAATTTAGGTACTATATCATATATTAGGTTCTAGAATTATTTTTAACACGTGTTATTAATTTTTTAAACAAAATGAGTTCTTTATGATCAAAGAATCTCCTAAATGACCTAAACAAATGTGAATAATCATTTAATTTATGAATCATATTCATATCAGAATTCAAATTGATAAATGGTATAATTTATATTCAATGAAATATTAAAATACCATTCCATTCCAATTCTATATTTTCCCTTCTAATTCACAAGAATATCTATCCTGAACCGACCAATGAAATCATATAAAGAACGCACCAAAAACAACGTGAGGAACAAAATTCTAACAAATAATGGGTGAAATGATGTAATGAAATGAACATTTAAGGTATTATAAAGATTTATATTTTCTATTATAAATTAATATAATTCTTTTTACCATTATACTGTATGTATAAATGATTTTTTAGAATAACATACCCAAGGTAAGGGAATTCATAACCATATTTTCTTTCATTGGGTTAGAATTTTGATTCATTATTTATGTCGTATTATGATTGTTTGTGTGATGAATTTAGGGTATAAATGATTAATTATGAGTATTTACTATTTATATACGCATTCCGTCCACTCTATAATGTTTCACTTCAATTATATGGTATTTATATGGGGCTTCTATTTAAAAAAACACATTTAAAAATACTTTTTAAGAAATTCAAAATGAATGGTTTTATGCAATTATTCATGTCTTATGATTATTTTGTGGTTCATGGGAATTATTTATGATGGAGGTGACACTAATATCTCCCTCCAAATCATTTGTTTGGTGTATATTACAGTTTTGTTGTATGGTTACCCCTTGTGTAACCACTATGGTTAGCAAAATTGTAAGGTTGTCGTGAGTGTTACAAATTATAAGGTAGTTGATAGGGTTACAAGATTATGTAAGTAATTCCCCAATATACCTTTGTGGTCCTATTTATTTTTTTATATTGTGTTAACTTTTAGAAATATAATGTTTCACATAGTAAGTATGTATGGGTGAAAAGTGTGTCTTTTGAAAATGATTTCACACATTACATGTATTCGTGGACTAATGTGTTATTTCATTATTTTTATATACCATACTATGATTTTTGTACTCATCCATAGTTTTTAAATTATTTTCACAATTTATAAAGATTTATAATAAAAATAAGGCATCCAGGATAAATGATTGAATATTTTTCAAAGACATCATGTATTATTTGAACTGTTTTCTATTTTATAAGAAATGAATATTGTTTTATAGTATCCAATCTATATTATATTATGTTCAATTCTCTAAATCTATATACATTATAAGTACTCAATATTAAATTATATGATTTATCGACTAAATTCGAAACTATGTAATATAATAATGTTGGGTCTTTATAGTTTGTATTAGTGGATGGTATAGAAAACTTTTGGGGTTAGGATTATGTTTATAGAATACCATAAATTATTTTTACTCTAGGATTAATAATAAATGATATATAATTTAATGATTTAAATTTTTCTTTGACTATAATATGTTTGTTCTTAATGGTTTTCGGTAGAAGAAACATGGAAATTGAAGAGGAGAGGCCCTAATGACCCTAGTGGAACATTTAATGAGGAAGCACCCTCCTGCATTCATTAGATATTCATACCCAGTATTGGATAAAGGATTGATTAAAGTCTATGAAATGATATTTTATGTTATAGTACATTTAGATAATAAAAATTTAAGTCTTTCCATTTATCTTTATGATGGAAAATATTCTCTATGTAGGTCAATGGTAATGAATATCAGAGATAGAAAAGATATTGATGCCTTAGAGTGGGATAATTTGAAATGTATTTTCTGTGAAAAATATTTTCCTATGGCGGTGTGATGTAGGATAGAGAAGAAATTATATGAATTGAAGAAAAATGACGATTATTCAGTGGCCTTGTATGAAGGGAAGATCACTCGACTTGCGAGGTATTCTCCAAATCATATTCTGGATCTTGATAGAAAATCAACCGCATTTAATTTGGATTGATGGAAATGTATTTATGGGATTTGGACTCCCGAGAATCCAAAAGCTATGTGAAACATGTCTGATATGATAAGAGAATATAAACTGATTCTACTGATGACCACATGCATTTCGGAAAATAGGATAAAAAGAGGTCTGGGTGGAAATAGATGGGTAAGAATCAACCAAAGAAATCTGTTGATAAGAAAATATAGTTTCCAGTTTGTGAAAAGTGGGGCAAGAAGCACCCTGGGGAATGACTTTCAAGAACTAGGATGTGTTTTTGATGTCGTAAGATGGTACATAAGGCATATGATTGTAATGATAATGATACAAAGACTAATATTAATAATACAACTGTTATGTGTTTTTAGTGTGGTAAGATGGGTGATTATGAAAATGCCTTCCCAAGGCGAGATCCAAATAATGAAAATAAACCTGAAAATAAGAATAGTGTAGTGAGATATTTTTCGAGTACGTCAATAGATGTCAGGCCATCCAATGTAGTTGTATCATATACATTTTTTTTGTACTTATATTTTCCTAATGTATTGTTCGATACATGGTTTACACGTTCCTTCAATTTTTAGAGATTTTTTGGTAGATTGGATATATTACCTTAAAAATGAGACCATAAATTATTGATAAAACACTAGGGGAAAATATTATAGTAAAGGTAATTATATGAATACTTCGATTATTGTAAGTGGAATGACATTACATGAAAACCTAGTTCTGTTGCCGCATTTTTGGTTGATGTTATTATGGTAATGACTTGGATTTAAGTTTATCAAGATAGCATTTTTTGTAGATCTACCCAAGTGGTTTTTCGAAGGTGATTCAGTTTGTATAAGAGAAATAACCCATAAAATTGATAACATATCGAAAAGATGAGTAACTATTGAAATACGGAAATGAAAGGTATAATTCTTTTATTTTTAAAATCAAGGGATATGTTAATATTAATGATGTTAGAATGGTAAATTAATACCATGATGTTTTTCATGACGAGTTACCCGATTTCATACTTGATCAGAAAGTCAGTTTCAAAATTAACTTATTTACTGATTCTAATAAAATTTCAAAACCCCCATTTCGTATGTATAAAATAGAACTTCTTCAGTTGAAAATTTAGTTATGCTATTTTCTTGATAAAGGATTCTTTTGTCCTTGAACTTCACCATGCAGTGCACTTATTTCCTTTGTTAAAAATAAATTTTGTTCCATGATACATTGCATTAATTATAGTGCTTTGAATAAAATATCTATCAAAAAAGTATCTTTTTCCTCAAAATGATGACTTGTTTGATCAGCTCTATAGAGTGTTCTAATTTCCCATGAATAACATGTGATCCGGATTGCAGCACTTGAATTTGAAGCAGGATGACATCCTAAAAAACATATTTTATACCAAGATATGGGTATTATGATTATGTTGTTATAACATTTGGGTCAACTAATGAACTAACTATATTCATATATCTTATGAATATAATATTTCATGAGGCTGTGGATATGATTATGTTTGTGTATATTGACGAAATTATGGTATTTTCTAAGAGTAAATAAGATCATGAAAAATATATAATGGTTGAATTAATATCCTTAAAGGAAAATAAATGGTATGGATAATTCATAATGTTTTACTTTTGGTTACAGAAGATTATTTTCATAGTCACATTGTAAATAATAATATAATAACAACTAATCCTTCCAAAACAAGAGTGGCTGATGAATGGACAATAGAAAAAAATGTTATAGATAGTATTAGTTCTATTGGATTGTCAGGGTATTACAGATGGTTTGTAAAAAAATTTGCACGGTTATATAGCATGAAAACTAGTTTAACACAAATGGGTTAAAATTAATTTGGATACTAGAATGTGATGTATGTTTTTAGGAACTGAATAGTATAATGGTGAATGCTACCGTATGTCCTTACCATCTCGAAATAGTGATTTTTTTATCTACGGTGATCCATCTACTAATGGAAATGGTTCTGTTTTGATGCAGAATGATCAGGTAATTGCACATGTTTCAAGGCCAGTAAAACTGCATGAGTTAAATTATCTCATAATATATTTGAATTGGAATATTTGATTTTCTATTTTAAAATTTGGAGGAATCATTTAAATAGATCCAAATGTAAAATATATATTGACCATAAATTTCTGAAGTATATATTCTCTAAGAATGAATTAAAAATCATGTAGAGAAGATTGAATGAACTAATAATGGATTATGATTTCAAAATCAATTACAATCTTTGAATAGAAAAAAATGTAGTTGATTCCTTGAGTCAAAACATTATACATCATTAACAATGTTTTATTTTGAACAAGATCCCATGAAAAATGATTTCAATAATTTTGGCATTGAAGTTATTGGTGGAGAAAATACCTCTATATTATTTCACCTTTCAGTGCAGTCATCATTATCAAACATAATTATGATAGTGCATAAGGAATACCATGAGCTATATAAAAATGTAGAATTGGTTAAAATTGTAATGTTTCAAAAATTTAACATCCCTAAATATGATGTTTTATGATTTTTAAAAATGTCGTTAATACCATGTGATTCACAGTTGAATATATATTTGTTCATTGAAGATCATATTTCTCCATTTTCAATTCATCCTGGAAATACTAAGATGTATAGAGCCCTTCAAGTGTATTTCTGTTGTGATGGATAAAAACGAATATTGCAGAATTTATAGTTAAATGTTTGACTAGTAAACAGTTTAATGTATAGCGTTAGTTATAGAAGTGGATGATTCAGCCTTTGTTGGTTACATAATGGTAATCAGAGAATATATCCATAGACTTAGGGATGTTACTATCTAGGAATTCTTGACTTTATAATATTATTTAGGATATTATTGATTGGTTGAAAATATTTTTAAATTTCATTTCGATTTGAGATACAATGTCATTGGTTCAACTTTCTTAATTGTACCTGAAAGATATTTTTAGCTTACATGGAGTTACTCTTTCAATAATATCTAACTCGTATTCCATGTTCACAAATATATTTTGGAAGGGACTTATGATGGATTTTGGTAGAGAATTAAATTTCATTATAGCTTTAATCATCAATCAGATTGGTAGTCAGATAGAACGATTCGTATTTTGGAGGATATGCTTCGGGATTATTCCATGGACTATTAGGGATGTCGGGATCACCAACATTCATTAGCTTAGTTTTATTATAATAAAAAAAACTTCATTCTATTATACAGATGGATAATATTGAGGCATTGTACGGGATGTAGTGTCAGAATATATTGTTTTGGATGAAGTTGGTAAAAGAAAGATAATGGGTATAAAATTAGTAGAGGAAGTGGCTGAGAAAGTAATGATGACCCATTAGAACTTGAGGACAGCTCAAAATATGATGAATAATTATTTAGAAAACACATGGAAAGACTTCTCTTTAGAGGTAGATGACAATTGTTTCCTTAAATTATCTCTATTGAAATGTGTGATGTGTTTTGGTAAGAAAGGAAAGCTGAGTCTACAGTTCATCAGTCCTTTTGAAATTCTTGAGAATGTTGGACCAGTCACCTAATGAGTAGATTTTCCTATAAATTTATATCAGTTAAAAATGGTTTTCATGTTTCGTTGTTTAGAAAGAGAGTGCCAAATTCATCATGTATTTTTATCCCAAAATTAGTTCACCTGTAATAGAAGCTTCTTTATGATGAGAAACATGTTCATATTCTTGTTTGAAAGGAACATATATTTCATAATAAGGTAATCCACCTGGTAAATGGTTTGTGTATAAACCATACGCTTGAAAAAGAAACATGGGAGTCATAAAATTATATGAGGGAAAGGTACCCTCAAATATTTTAAAAATAAATAAAATTGAGAAGAAAAAATTTATAGAAGGTGGGGATAATGTAACACCCCATGGTTTTCTAAATATATATTTAAATGAATTATACTTTGTTTTATGATTATATATATAAATAGAATTTAAAAATATTTTTCCCCAACTATGATTTGAATTTCAAGAATCAATCATCTACAATTGTGATTTTAAGTCATTTCGAGTCTGAACGAACCGACTAGTTTTTTAGTGAATAGTAAAATACACTTATGAATAGAAATAATAATAGAAATATGACCCATATGAATATTGAATCATATTATTTTATTATTTTTATCTTTATATAAGATGATGAGATGTCGATTAATTTTTCCATGTGTTTAGAAAAGAGTTATAGATTTAAAACTGTTATTTTTTAATAAATTTAGATTTTATATAAAAAACAAATTATTTAAATTTATAAAATTACTTTTAAAAAATGGAGTTCATTGTTGAATACAACATGTCAAGAAATGGTTAGGGAGATTTTTTGGGAATTTTTTTCAATTCTGTAATTTTTTATGAATAGTAAAATATGATAAAATACAATAAATGCTAAAAACATGATTTATTGTAACACCCCAGGGAAATAAAGAATATGACATCTTTATATTTACCCATATTTGTGAATCAAACATTAATATTACTTTAAAGGGGATGCTATGCTCGATGGCGTACCCAATACCCAACAACGAGTTTCATGGGAATCTTGCGTTGCACTCTAATAATAAAATAATATTATTTTAAATGGTAGTTAACATGTAGCCGTTGTAATGGCGAGAATGGATAGAAATGACTAAAATATGATTATATATGTTTTTAAATGTTTTTACATTTATCCAATAAAGGATAGAGGGTTAAAAAATGGAAAGAATTCAATTTTAGGCGCATATGCCCTAGTTTTCACTAAAGGTTCACTTATCACCTTTTGAGGTTGAACCATCATTAAATATAGTTTTGTTCAATCTTAAACATTATTTTGGACCAAAAAAAACTCTTATTAAGAATCGGGACATCCAAATTTACTTTGTGTAAATTTTGGTATCTTTCCGATAAAGTTCATTTTTTTAATGAATAGTGTAAAATGTTGTATTTTAATTCAAAACCTCGTTTTAATCTAATTTATTTATATTATTAGATTATCTTATGAATTGGTTTTAAAGTGAAATTAGAATATATTTTTACCATTAAATCCAATAGTGGTTGTTGGAATTAATTTCACTTTGAAATGAGACTTAAACCAGTGTCAATCTTTTGATACTTATTGTTTCATAAAAACACGCTATTTGCTCTGACAGCGGGAATTAATTATTAAACTAATTAATCTGACTTATATGTTTTAAATTTTTTAAAATAGAATTCATTTTTGAATTCGGAATATCAAATATAGCTTATGGTGAATTTTTGGGATTTTTCTGAAAAACTTCAATTTTTGATGAATAGTGAAACCACTAAGTGGTACTTATAAAAACTGATTTTCCCGTTTAAATGAAATTTTTCCATCTTTTTTTTTGAATTTAAAAAATCCGACTACATGGTTGTCATTAAGAAGTAAAATGTGGTTCAATGGGATAAAAATAATTTTTTCGTAAATAGTAACTTATTAAGTTTTTAATCGCGATTAGTGGTAATTAGTGTAGTATAAGGTAAAAATAATGTTTTAATAAAATAAGATGAGCTTGACACATTTCCTACCCTCATTGGTTGTGTCATGGCCGACCAAGACAAGCCATGGGTCAACTTGAGGACCCCATGGAGCTACTTTGGTTGGGAAATGATATAAATAACTTTTTATTTAATCTAAAAGTAAAAATAACACAAACATCATATGTTTTACGAAAACAATTTTTACATGGGGTTATAAAGATGATATTTTTTATTATAAATAGTCCTTGGAAATCGGAAACGATTTCCTACATCATAGTAGTTTTTTTATAATTTTTAGACACTAAATAAATTAAATTATTTCTGACATCATGATGATGCACCGATGACCTCATTATTTAACGATTTAAATAAAATGGAAAGATAATGTAAAATCTATGAAATAAACATGTAAAAAACTTATTGGATGGGTAGATTTCGAACCCTTAACACCTTATCCACGAATTATATCAATGTGGGACCTTTTGAAACCGAATCACATTTTCAAATAAAGTAATATTTCTTACTTTCCAAAACTGCCCCTCTTCTCCTCTTATAAAAGGCCCCCACCTCTACCTCATTTCACACACTCCTCAAGCCTTTGGCTCGGCAAAACCCTGACCATTTACTCTCTCCACATCCCTCTACTCATCCTAGAGGATTCTCTTTGGGAATAATCCTTTCAAAGGAGGCCTTTAGGCACAAATCAAAAGGAGTTACACTTTTAAAGGTAATTCATTCTCTCATGTTCATTTGTTTTATTTTTCTTCTCCAACCCCATAAACTCTTTTTATTTACTTATTTTGTAACAAAAACAGTATCTTCAATATAATATGATGTTGTTATATGATTTATTCGAGCTACACTCTCCCACAACTACATCAAATGGTTAAAGAACATATGGTTTCTGTGGATGGTGAAATTCTGCCTCCCGAAACGATGATTGTTCAATACTCATTTTACACCTTCAAAGGTGGACATTATGATGTCACTATTTTTATATATAATATATAATATGTTTATTTTTTCCTTAAGCTTCTGTTTTTTCATTTTGGGCATACCTTTATGGTTTCCATTATGGGTAAACGCGATATCTTCATTTAAGGAAGTGCGGACAACCGCCCCCTCAAAGTGATTTGATTCGTTAAATACAATATGTGGGACGTATAAAGGATGGAACTATGATATTATATATTATATTATACTGGAATTATAATATACCTTTATATCATTGTTATTCCATTCTATAAAATACGAAATAGAAATGAAAGTAGCGTTCATGCGTACGTACGGCTTACCGTCTCCATGAACGGTGCATTTCATTTCTTACCTCTAAGTGATTATGTAATGTTATAAATGCATTCATGTGATGGATATATATGACATATATGATATCTACATCATGAATACAATTCTGGATATAATAAACATTTGGCCACATGAACAACATGTAATTGTAAGAAGTCCACTTTCGTCTTAAGGACCAAATATCGGCAAAACAAATATTATTAACTTAAATGATTACATAATGTTTATGACATGGTAATAAGTGATATAAAAGGAATAATTAACTTGAAAAAGGTTCTTAAGGAAGTAGAAATTGACTCAAGTTTATTATTCAGGAGATTAAAGAACGATCGAGTCAAGTCGGACCCGAGGTAAGGGATCCTACTCCTCTCTTTCTTTTTAAGTACACACTTTTATGTCATTCCTTTTAAAGCTCATATTTCTTGTTATTGGGATGAACTTTTATATTAAAATTACTTTAATTTTTATGTTCATGTGATGAGAGACCCTATTCTCTCTCATCAATCCATTTTGGAAGTTTTGAGTGGCGTCGTTAGGCTGTCGAACTTTCGTAAGAAATCTAACCTCTCTCTTTCTTTTTAAGTACTCTCCTTTATGTCACTTCTTTTAAGCTCCTCTTTGTAATGTTGGGGGATGTTCTTTTATATTCCTCTTTCTGTAAATTTTATTTTAATGTGGTGAGATACCCTATTTGATCTTATCAATCCATATTCGGAATTTTTATGTGGCGCCGTTAGGCTGCCGAGTTTTCGTAAGGGATTTTTCATCTCACTTTTATTCCCGTGAGATTTATGCTACATTTGCCAAAAATTACATTGAGTGGTGTATGTACTTCCCATTATTCTACTCTTTGTGTAATATACTTTCGTTTATGAGTATTTACATCAATGATCTATTGTCCTTCTTTCATGGGGTGTATGTTTTGAAAGATACCCAAGTCGGTAAGGGAACCTTTCACCCTCCTCTTTTTTAAAAGACTTCTTTTGTTGGGTCTTTTAATTTACATATTGTTATGACTGTATATGTTCTCATATATCCTTATTGATGTAAATTTTATGTCCAAGTGATGATATACTCTTTTTATCTCTCATCAACTCATTTTGATGTGATGTCGTTAGGCTGTCAAGGGATCTTTTTAACCCAATTTCAATTTCTTTGGGTTCAACATGTAGTCATTGAATATGTCATCCATTGAATATGTGTGAATGAACTTTTATTGTTGTACACTTAATATCCACTTATATTGGGTGTATTTATATTTTTCACACATATTTTTGAGATTTATTTGTCCTTAATTTAAGGAAACCTTCTTTATAAGGGATTTCATCACATTTGACTTTTCTATTGAGGGTTCGTTGTTGTTATGAACCAATTCACTATTATATGGTGTATATACTATCCTTTGGAGTATTATATCATGAATCCATTTATTCTCATGATATTATAAAGTTCTGACTAAATGTTATTCCTCAATTATTGTATTCAAGTGTCTCTAATTTTGGTAAAACCCTTTAACCAAAATATCGTTTTAAAAGTTTTAATTATTTGTTCTTATTAATATCCATGTTTTCAAAATGGTTTTAAAGATTTATTTATATGGATATTAATGGTTTAAAATTTTAAGCTTCAAGGTGGTATGTGACTCTTTGATTCAAAAATCTCTTTATTAAATGTTTTAAATGGTTTTTGAAATGGTTTCTTTTTGAATGGATTCATTATTTCAATATACTAAAGTGTTATATTGTGATTGAAATGTGGAAATGTTATGTTTCCTTTATGCATGTTTTATGTGACACATTTATGTTATGTTTCGTGGGAATTGTTATTAAAACAGGTGGTTCCGTGATAAACTAAGGGTGGGTGAGCCTGATATAGCTCTCCAATGCATTGTGTAACGCGAAGGAGTGAAACGTTATGGTTTCTCCGAAGAGATTTAGGGAATATACTGTGATGGGTATTCCAAACGTAACCAAGAGGGTTACTCCCTACGTAAGAATGTTATGAATGCCTCAAGTTACCTTTATGTCTTATGTTTTCAATGATTTATTCATGATTTGATATACCTATGTTTTATGGGTAAAGTGTGATTTCATTCTAATGTATATATGAACTCATGTTTCCTTTCCATATTTTTATAACTCTTACTGAGATTTTTATGCTCATCCCAAGTTTTTTGAAAGGTTTTACACAGGTCAAGGGAAAGGTACATGATGTGATGATAGTGTCAAGGATGTGTCAATAAAGAATCTGTGTTATATTTTAAATATGTTCCCGTTGATGGGAAGAATGAATACTGTCTTTTATGTAACCACTTTGTTGAAATGTGGAATGTAATGCAAGTTTCATGATCTAATTCTCTAAAACTCTAAACCTGAAAAGATCCTCAATGTGTAATCTTGTAATAACTCAAGATTAAGTAAGGTTTAAGGCTAGGGCCTTATAGTTGGTATCAAATGACGGTTTAGATAACTTTAGAGGTTAGGGTATTATTTAAGCATAAGTGACATTACCATAATGGTTAGGATTTCAGAAAGAGCCCTAGTTTTAGATAAAGTAAATGAGTAAGTGTATATTAGTGTTTACCTTCCTCATTAGTACATGATGTTTTTGTTGATATACTCACACTGTCATTTCTGTTTTTATTGAATGGATGGATCTATCAGGCACCAAAGAGACAGCAGGTTTGAAGGAAACTGTGGTGGTTCTCTGATTAAGAGACTAGATAAAATGGAGGATTCAATGAGGAAACTCACGGTTGTTCTAAACCAAATATCAAGGAGTCATGATCAACCACTTGAACCTTGGTATGTTCTATAATGCATCATGTACGAGATGACCAATCGATGTGGAAGTTCAGGTAATAAATAAAAAGGTAACCATTAGGGTTTATATGATCCTTACTTTTTAGGTAATTATGGGTTAGTCTATGATATGATGGAAAATGAAAGGAATGAGATAAACTTGAGGATAAAATATGTTATGATTATTTTTGAATATTTTATATTATTTTGGGGAATGTTTTAAGAATTATATAGTTTTGAAAAAAGGACAACACGCAGACCATGTGACAACCTGTCGCGTCAGACAATGCTACGGGAATCGAACTCACAACCAAAGTGCGACTGGTATTTATCGCCTACCACTGGACTACGTGAAGTCCCTGGTTAGTTTGACTGATTCTTTTTATTTATATGATTTTATGATTTAATAGTAAGTTGATTTTGGGTTATTTATGAAAATGATTAACCTATCATGGAGGATATGTGATTAGGATAATTACTTTTCAATGTGAGGATTTAGGAGCGACTGATGTTGTTTGGAGATAAATGTTATGATTTAACTTGGAAGACTATGTGACTAAATCCTTCAAATATTTGGGTTTCAATCTTAGTTTGGTTTACTATGAAGGATTTTATGGACAAATTGTTTATCTAATGGTCTTCATTGAACTTTGGGTTTTGTTGGACAAATTTTGGAGATTAAGCATAGATTTTCTTTTTAATGGGTTATCCTTTTCCGGATTATCTGATCTTGTAGTAACATTTTTTGTTTTAGTTTTGGTTAAGGTTTGAAGACATGGAAATTGTATAGTTCTCTTTTTGTGGATTAGGTGATTCTCTAGAAGTTTATTATAGTACTCTTAATGCAAACAAGTCTCCCTAAATACTCGTCTTTTTGAAAAAAATATGAGTTTGATTAAGGAATCTAGAAAAGGTTGAAAGTCAACATGATAAGTGATTATGTTTCCTTATGAATAAATTTCTCAATAAAAAGTAGCTTAAAACAAAAACGTTGTATATTAACTTTTCCTACTGGGGAATCGAATACCGTTTAACCCATCACATGTTTGTGATTTTCTCATGGTTAACTTTCTCCTAAACATGTTTTCTATCACTCTCCATCAGAACATGACCCTTTTCTTTTTCTTCCATGTACATGTTTCCCTACACGGAATCCTATTATGGGTTAACTCGGGTGACCTTTGTACTTATCATTCTTTATTTTAAAGTGATTGTTTTACCAACTCTGGTTCTGATGTGGGACTTTCAAAGATGTTTCCAAGCCCAATTTTAAAATTGCGAGGACGCAATTCCCAAAAGGGGGGAAGGATGTAACACCCTAGGTAAATAAAGAATATGAAATCTTTATATTTACCCATATTTGTGAATCAAACATTAATATTACTTTAAAGGGGATTCTATGCTCGATGGCGTACCCAATACGCAACAACGTGTTTCTTGGGAATCTTACGTTGCACTCTAATAACAAAATACTATTATTTTAAATGGTAGTTAACATGTAGCCGTTGTAATGGAGGGAATGGATAGAAATAACTAAAATATGATTATATATGTTTTTAAATGTTTTTACATTTATCCAATAAATGATAGAGGCTTAAAATACGGATAGAATTCAATTTTAGGCGCATATGCCCTAGTTTTCACTAAAGGTTCACTTATCACCTTTTGATGTTGAACCATCCTTAAATATAGTTTTGTTCACTCTTAAACATTCTTTTGGACCAAAATAAACTCTTATTAAGAATCAGGACATCAAAATTTACTTTGTGTAAATTTTGATATCTTTCCGATAAAGTTCATTTTTTTTAATGAATAGTGTAAAATGTTGTATTTTAATTCAAAACCACTTTTTAATATAATTTATTTATATGATTAGATTATCTTTTTAATTGGTTTTAAAGTGAAATTAGAATATATTTTTACCAGTAAATCTAATAGAGGTCGTTGGAATTAATTTCACTTTTAAATGAGACTTAAACCAGTGTCAATCTTTTGATACTTATTGTTTCATAAAAACACGTTATTTGCTCTGACAGCGGGAATTATTTATTAAATTAAATAATCTGACTTATATGTTTTGAATTTTGTAAAATATACTTCATTTTTGAATTCAGAATATCAAATATAGCTTATGGTGAATTTTTGGGATTTTTCTGAAAAACTTCAATTTTTGATGAATAGTGAAACCACTAAGTGGTACTTATAAAAACTGATTTTTCCGTTTAAATGAAATTTTGCCATCTTTGTGTTTTGAATTTCAAAAATCCGACATACATGGTTGTCATTAAGAAGTAAAATGTGGTTCAATGGGATAAAAATAATTTTTTGGTGAATAGTAACTTATTAAGTTTTTAATCGCGATTAGTGGTAATTAATGTAGTTTAAGGTAAAAATAATGCTTTAATAAAATAAGATGAGCTTGAAACATGTCCTACCCTCATTTTTTGTGTCATGGCCGACCAAGAAAAGCCATGGATCAACTTGAGGACCCCATGAAGCTACTTTGGTTGGGAAATGACATAAATAACTTTTTATTTAATGTAAAAGTAAAAATGACACAAACATCATATGTTTTACGAAAACAATTTTTACACGGGGTTATGAAGATCAGATTTATGATTATAAATAGTCATTGGAAAGATAAAACGATTTCCTACATAATAGTATTTTTTTTTATAATTTTTAGACACTAAATATATTAAATTATTTATGACATCATGATGATGCAGCGATGACCTCATTATTTAATGATTTAAATAAAATGGAAAGATAATGTAAAATATATGAACTAAACTTGTCCAAAACTTATTGGATGGGGGGATATCGAACCCTTAACACCTTATCCACGAATTATATCAATGTGGGACCTTTTGAAACCGAAACACATTTTCAAATAAAGTAATATTTCTTACTTTCCAAAAGTGCCCCTCCTCTCCTCTTATAAAAGGGCCCCACCTCTACCTCATTTCACACACTCCTCAAGCCTTTGGCTCGGAAAAACCCTGCCCATTTAGTCTCTCCAAATACCTCTACTCATCATAGAGGATCCCCTTTGGGAAGAATCCTTTCAAAGGAAGCCTTTAGGCTCAAATCAAAAGAAGTTACACTTTTAATGGTAATTCATTCTCTCATGTTCATTTGTTTTATTTTGCTTCTTCAACCCCCTAAACTCTTTTTATTTACTTCTTTTGTAACAACACCAGTATCTTCAATATACTAGGATGTTGTTATAAGATTTATTCGAGCTACACTCGCACACAACTACATCAAATGGTTAAAGAACATACGGTTTCCGTGGATGGCGAAATTCTGGCTCCCGAAACGATGATTGTTAAATACTCATTTAACACCTTCAAAGGTGGCAATTATGATGTCACTATTTTTATATATGATATATAATATGTTTATGTTTTCCTTAAGATTCTTTTTTTTCATTTTGGGCATACCTTTATGGTTTCCATTATGGGTAAACGCGATATCTTCATTTAAGGAAGTGCGGACTACCGCCCCCTCAAAGTGATTTGATTCGTTAAATACCATATGTGGGACGTATAAAGGATGGAAATATGATATTATATATTATATTATACTGGAATTATTATATACCTTTATATCATTATTATTCCATTCTATAAAATACGAAATAGAAATGAAAGTAGTGTTCATGTGTACGTACGGCTTACCGTCTCCATGAACGGTGCATTTCATTTCTTACCTCTAAATGATTATGTAATGTTATAAATGAATGAATGTTCTGGATATATATGAAATATATGATATATACATCATGAATACAATTCTGGATATAATAAACATTTGGCCACACGAACAACATGTAATTGTAAGAAGTCCACTTTCGACTTAAGAACCAAATATCGGCAAAACAAATATTATTAACATAAATGATTAAATAATGTTTATGACATGGTAATAAGTGATATAAAAGGAATATTGAACTTGAAAAAGGTTATTAAGGAAGTAGAAATTAACTCAAGTTTATTATTCAGGATATTAAAGAACTATCCAGTCAATTCGGACCCGAGGTAAGTGATCCTACTCCTCTCTTTCTTTTTAAGTACACACTTTTATGTCATTCCTTTTAAAGCTCAACTTTCTTGTTATTGGGATGATATTTTATATTAAACTTACTGTAATTTTTATGTTCATGTGATGAGAGACCCTATTCTCTCTCATCAATCCATTTTGGAAGTTTTGAGTGGCGCCGTTATGCTGTCGAACTTTCGTAAAAAAATCTAACCTCTCTCTTTCTTTTTAAGTACTCTCCTTTATGTCACTTCTTTTAAGCTCCTCTTTGTAATGTTGGGGGATGTTATTTTATATTCCTCTTTCTGTACATTTTATTGTAATGTGATGAGATACCCTATTTGATCTCATCAATCCATATTCGGATGTTTTATGTGGCGTCGTTAGGCTGCCGAGTTTTCGTAAGGGATTTTTCATCTCACTTTTATTCCCGTGAGATTTATGCTACATTTGCCACAAATTCCATTGAGTGGTGTATGTACTACCCATTATTATAATCTTTGTGTAATATACTTTCGTTTATGAGTATTTACATCAATGATCTATTGTCCTTCTTTCATGGGGTGTATGTTTTGAACGATACCCAAGTCGGTAAGGGAACCTTTCACCCTCCTCTTTTTTAAAAGACTTCTTTTGTTGGGTCTTTTAATTTACATATTTTTATGCTGGGATATGTTCTCATATATCCTTATTGATGTAAATTTTATGTCCAAGTGATGAGATACTCTTTTTATCTCTCATCAACTCATTTTGATGTGATGCCATTAGGCTGTCAAGGGAACTTTTTAACCCAATTTCAATTTCTTTGGGTTCAATATGTAGTCATTGAATATGTCATCCATTAATATGTGTGAATGAACTTTTATTGTTGTGCACTTAATATCCACTTATATTGGGTGTATTTATATTTTTCACACTTATTTTTGAGATTTATTTGTCCTTAATTTAAGAATATCTTCTTTATAAGGGATTTCATCACATTTGACTTTTCTATTGAGGGTTCGTTGTTGTTATGCACCAATTCACTCTTATATGGTGTATATACTGTCCTTTGGAGTATTATATCATGAATCCATTTATTCTCATTATATTATAAAGTTCTGACTAAATTTTATTCCTCAATTATTGTATTCAAGTGTCTCTAATTTTGGTAAAACCGCTTTAACCAAAATATCGTTTTAAATGTTTTAATTATTTGTTCTTATTAATATCCATGTTTTAAAAATGGTTTTAAGGATTTTTTTATATGGATATTAATGGTTTAAAATTTTAAGCTTCAAGGTGGTATGGGACACTTTGATTCAAAAATCTCTTTATTAAATGTTTTAAATGGTTTTGGAAAGGGTTTCTTTTTGAATGGATTCATTATTTCAATATACTAAAGTGTTATATTGTGATTGAAATGTGGAAATGTTAAGTTTCCTTTATTCATGTTTTATGTGACATGTTTATGTTATGTTTCTTGGTCATTGTTATGAAAACGGGTGGTTCCGTGATAAACTAAGGGCGGGTGAGCCCGATATAGCTCTCCAATGCATTGGGTAACGCGAATGAGTGAAACGTTAAGGTTTCTCCGAAAATATTTAGGGAATATACTGTGATGGGTATTCCAAATGCAACCAAGAGGGTTACTCCCTATGTAAGAATGTTATGAATTCCTCAAGTTACCTTTATGTCTTATTTTTTCTATGATTTATTCATGATTTGATATGCCTATGTTTTATGGGTAAAGTGTGATTTCATTCTAATGTATATATGAACTCATGTTTCCTTTCCATATTTTTATAACTCTTACTGAGCTTTTTATGCTCATCCCATGTTTTTTGAAATGTTTTTCACAGGTCAGGGGAAAGGTACATGATGTGATGATAGTGTCAAGGATGTGTCAAGAAAGAATATGTGTTATATTTTAAATATGTTCCCGTTGATGGGAAGAATGAATATTTTCTTTTATGTAACCACTTTGTTTAAATGTGGAATGTAATGCAAGTTTCATGATCTAATTCTCTAATACTCTAAACCTGAAAAGATCCTCAATGTGTAATCTTGTAATAACTCAAGATTAAGTAAGGTTTAAGGCTGGGGCCTTATATTTATTGTGGCATAGGTGATAAAAGACTGATATAAGAGCACTTGGTTCGATTTCACATGTCATTATTACTATTTGAGGTCAAATGAATTAATACTATTCATATTATTGGGAAAAATTATTATAATAGTGATTAAAATAATGTAAAATACCTCATCTCCTCAAATATAAATACCGACCTCATTCCCCTCTTCCTTCCACACCTCTTAATCCATGATAGTTACCTTTGGTCTACTCAATACTCCTCCAAATTATCTTACCCAATCCCAGGAGTAATTTTACTCAACAAAAGTCAGAAATCAAAGCCCTTAGGATGGATCTCAAGGAGAAGAGATAAAGAGGTAAACATCCTCTTTTGTTTTGTTTCTTTTCTTTTCATTTTCTTTTAAAATATTTTTCATTCCTCAACTTTTGTTTTCAAAGAGGCATAAATGATTTAGTGTAAAAAATATTCTAGATTTAGTTATTTTTATGGAATAATCACCATTATACGTCATTTCCTCTACAACATCTTCATGAAATTAAAACACCATCTCTGATGTGACGATTTACCGACATCGTGGATGATGTGATTTAAATTTCATTTAATTTGTTCAATACTTGTCATGAAACAATTTATATGATTGAAAAATAGTATAATTTATGTATTATATATTATATAAGGATCTGGAATCATTTTTCACACATGTTATTAACCAATGAAACAATATGATTTCATTACGATCGAAGAATTTCCAAAATAACCTAAATAAAAATCATTTATGTTTTACCGACTGAATCATCCATATATTAGAATTAAAATTTATAAATGGTATAATTATGGGGTTTTTTAAATATTAAAATATGATTCCATTCCAATTTTTTAGTTTCACTTAAAATCAACACGAATATCAATCATGAATAGATCAAGGAAATCATGTGAATAACGCACCAAAAACAACAAAATAATGAAAATCCTAAAAACTAAACGGTCAAATGATGTAATAAAGTGATCTTATAATGTATTATAAATATTAATATGTTTTTGGAAGATATTTATGACACTATTTTAAGCATTATACATGAGGTTTAAATGATTTTTATGTAATAAAAATATGAGGTAAGGGAATTCATAACCTGCTTTCCATTCTTTGTGTTAACATTATACCAAATTATTTATGTCATATTATGATTTTTACTGTGATTAAGATTGTTTATATTATGTATAATTCTTTTTATTTATAATTTATATACATTTTCCATCCACTATATTATGTTTAAATTCTATTATATGATATTTTTAAGGGGTTTTTCTTTTAAAATCACCTTTTAACATTTCGTTTTACGAGATTCATAAGAAGTATTTTTATAGAAATTTTTCATGTTTTATGATTATGTTCGGGTTCATGGTAATTTTTTATGATGATGGGTGAGACCTATATCTCCCTAAAATGAATTGGATATGTGTTTGTTGGAGGTTGGTCATATGGTTACTTTAAGTGTAACTCAGATGGTTACAAAAATTTTACGGTAGTCATGAGGGTTACAAATTATATGGAAAACAAGTGGGTTACAAGATTATGTAAGTAATTACCTAAGATAAATTTATGGGTCTAGTTATGTTCTTATTTATTGTGGTAATCTTTTTTAAATATAATGATTAAAAAAGTAAGTATATATGTGTGACAATTATGTCTTTTTAATATGATTTCATACATTACATGTATTAATGAACTAATGTGTTCTTTCCTTGTTTATATCCCTTACATAGCTTTTGGTCCAAATGACATATTTTTAAATGATTTTCACAGGTTATAAGGATGTGTAAGAAAAATAAGTAAACCATTTTAAAAGATTGAATAATTTTCAAATAAATCATGTTTTATTTGAAATGTTTTATATTTTGGATGCAATTAATACTGTTTTTATGGTATATACTCTGTATTAAAGAGAATGTTATGACTTTTTTATATCTAATTCACTAAATCTCTAAATATGAAATTATCCTAAATGTCAAAGGAATTTATTTACTTACTAAATTCTAGACCATTTAATTCAATAAGTTCGAGACCTTATAATTATCATAATATCATTTTATTTTACACATTATGTTCCATGAATGATGACATAATATAAATTGACATATAAATGGAAACTGGTTTATATTTACTTCAATATGTAATTAAATATTCAAATGATGTTATTTTTATGTATTTTAAACCTTCTAATAAGGTATTAAATATTATAAAATATCATTAATGTAATTTTTTGAACATTTTAAATACATTGACGTTAATGTCATTATGATAGGTTTTGTGTTATAATATAAAACTTTTACTAATCCTTATTTTTTAATATTTATATAACAAATTGTGAACATATAATTACCTCCAAATTTTCATACATTTTTTTCTTTTGGAAAAATTTATTTTATATTTTTATTAAATTAATTAATATTATGACGGTATAGGGAATAAATTCAAGGTGATTATTAAATTAATTAATATAAAATAAATTATTGATATATAAATATTAATTCATATTTTATATAATAATATTGAACAAAAAAGCCTCATTTTATCATTATGATAAGGTATTAGAGAACATGAATACTAGAGGGTGACATTTTGTATTTATCATTTTCATAAAATAATATAAATGTCACAATTAAAAATGAGACCAATACGTTGTATATTTTAATTTAAAATACGAATAACATTAAATATATTGAAATAATTTTTTTTATTTTTTATGTGTTATTAAAAACATATTTTCGGGTTAACCACATACTTATCTAATTTTAAGATTATTCACTATAACAATATTTTGAATATTAAAATGTTTTAATTTTATATTTAACAAAATAATTGTATCATAAATGGCCTGAGGATGATATTATATTCCACTTACCAATCATATTTTTCTATTGAAATATTTTTATGATTTTTATTTAATTTTTAAAAATTATAATTTCCATAATATATCATTAATGTAATTTCATCAATATATATATTTAATTTTCATTTAATGATATCAACGTATTTATTTAATTTTAATATGCAATTAATAGTCATAATAAAAAATATTTATAAACATTATATTCTTTTCTAATAATATTTTATCCAAAAATAATACTTTTTATATTTTTTGTATCATTTATTTTGTTTTTTTACCACATACATCATAATTATATCAGAGTTGTATAACTATTTAATGTAATTAAACAATAACTCATAATTTAAAATAGATTAACATCGTATAAATAAATATATTATGTTCAAAATAAAAATTTAAATTCATTCAAAATTTATATTTACTCATATTAATGTTATCAAAAGTTATATACTAATTTATTTTCACTTTTCAATCCATGAGTAGGAATTGCACAAGATTTTGGATATTAAATATTCAATATAACTTCATGATTCTTATATATCAATAACTATAATATATAATAACTAAAATTTATTTTATTGGTCGATCAAAGTCTAATTAATTCTCAAATATTATCACTAAGAAACCATATTTTACATTTAATTTGGATTGTTGGCACTTCATAGGCAATAAGAATGATTTTCAATTTTATTAAGAAGTAATTATTAATTTATATGTATTTATTAATTAATTATTTTATTTTTTTTAAATTATCAAAATTTATTAATTCAAAATTTTGGATAAATTTTATATCATGTTTATGTCTTTCAGCTATCATAAAACACACTATATTACAAAAAAAAATTTCTTCTTTAAGATTCACATAAGAAAATTTCTTTCATCATAAAAATCATTGAAATCCATCATATGTTATATTTATCATGATGAATCCAAAATGTATGTCCCATTATAAAAATTAAATTCAAAAATTTTATATAAATTACATTTAATAAAAATTACTATAGGAAATAAAAAGCATCTTTTTAGGAAAATATGTTTTTAGATTAAATAATAATTAACAAAAAACAAAATTATAAATAATATTCTTAGGTTATTAATTTTAGTATTTATAAATAATAAAATAATATTTTAAATTGTGTTCTTATTCAAATAATAATGGTAATTTTCAATTATATGAAATGATTGCTTTACAAAAACCACTGTTTTTTTAAATATTCAACGGAAAAAATATTTAAAAAAACAAAATTTTCATTTAATATAATACTGATATAGTGGTATCAAAATTGATACCCAATTTGTATAATATAATTTATAAATTTGGAATAAAATTATTATAATATTATATAAAAATAACATAAATATCAATTTTTTAATGTATGTTTGAATGAAAAAATGACGTTATTGAAAATTTAATTCTTATTTTTGAAAAATTAATCAATAAATTTGAAGTAATTAATAATTTTATACATTAATATCATAATTTATCAAATCATATTAATGTCTATAAAATTAAAATTTTGGTTATAATGATCATATTTAAATTTTAATATATCAAGTATTGTTTTAGGCTCGATGATGTGTGTCAAGAATGATATGAAAATAATAATAATTCATGAGAAATATATTCTATAATATCATCAATTTTCATTCAACACCGTTATATAAATTTTTCCCCTCCTTACATTGGATAAAATGTTCGAAATTTGATGATACCATTAATGATATGCCAGATCATACAAATGGGTAATTAAATTTTCTATTTAAAAGCGTGTGGAAAATGATACTTATTGGAAGTAAAACATAAGAAGGTTCACATATTAGGATAAAATTGGAAGATAATTAATATATACACATGGAAAATAGAAACATCATCCAATGAGTGAAAAAATATATTGATTATGGGATCATGATAAATGTAAGGGAAAAAAATCATAAATCAATGTGGGTTGAATTGTTCTCAACGCAATCATAAATGAATGAATAAATATAAAATTATATTTACAAATAATATTCCTATTTGTTATGGATTTTATTTTCTTCATAGGGTATACAAGAACATATATTCACAATATTTCTTCCCATTTCATATGCACAATTCCAAAATTTCATTATTTTTCAATCAATTACATGAATATCTAATTTCTTTCTCCATAAAATGGATATTAATAATACCGTTTCCATTATAGAATCACTAAAATGATATTTGATCCATTCATATGATATATAATTCATTATTTATATATAAAAATATTTACCAAAACCATAATTATTAACGTAATTTATCAAATATGTGTAAATACAATACGTTAATATATAAGACCATAATTATAACAACCAAAGAATATCTTCATCTATTTCATAAGTACATCATCATAAGAATCCTCTTAAAAATATCTTATCAAATTTTAAACAACAAAATAAAACAATTAAATTACTTGTTTTTCTCCAGTATCAATGTTAACATCTAGCATTAAAATGCATGAAGTAGCTCATAGTTTCACATATCAGTTATGTGGGTAAATTTATTCTCTTAAGAAATACTCATAACCAAAATCACTACATAACCTCAATAATAATATTTATAATCCTAAAATAAAATAAAATAGTATAAAAAATTAAGTATATTAAAAAATTAAATAAACATCATCAATGTTTACCTAAATAACTTTTTCATACAATCACTAACTTATTTCAGGATCACTGATAATATCACATGTACTTTATCAATATTAACAATCTATTTATCTGAACTAAAAATTATTATGTAATATTCGAACACATATTAATTTTTATCTTTCAAAAAATAATATGTTTTCTATTAAATATTACCTGACCATTAAATAACATTTCCATACTATATGTTTCATTCAACATAAGCTTGAACATCCTTACTGAAAAACCATTTATTCGACATTCACTATATGGATAATTATTATTTTAACTTGTATATTAATTATAAAATACTTTAATAACATAATTCATTAATGTAATTACATAAAAAAAATTCAATAATTTAAATTTAATGATCACCATAAGATAGACCCTTCCTTGGTCATAAATATATATCTTATAATATAATATTAACTCATATAATGCCATATTACCCATATATAAGTCATCTAATTCCAGGTAAATTCATTACACTATTAATTTTTTTTCCACATTGAAATAATATTTCTTTTTATAGGGTAAATTATCTTTAATTAATCTTCCCACATTTTCATCATGTAGAATAATGAATATTATTTCCTCCACGATCTTCGTGAGACACCCTTTTTCTCATACTAGGTATTTTAGAAAACGCACTTATGTTGAAATTATGAATCATTTAATGATAGTAATTATTATAAATAAACACATCTTTTCACATCCTATATCCTACTTCACATTGTTTTCTATGAGAATAATCAGGCCATTTTCCATCACATTCAATATTTACATGATTCATTAAAATTCCAACCATTAAATCAAATAAAAATTTACACTATAACAAATAATAATCATTATGAGAAATCATGAAAAATACATAATAGTTTGTATACATAAGGGGATTTTTTTCTTTTTCACCCCTTAAATTTCATGTAGGTCATTTAGGGTAATTATATACCCTAATACTACAAAAGTGGATATAAGAAACAATAATTATCAAAAAAATATCCCATTAAAAAATTCAAACAAGCTGTGTAGTAAGGGAATATTCACTATAAACAAGAATTATAACCATTTTACAATAAAACAACAATTGTTTACAGCTACTACTCCTATATGTATCTACACTAAACCAATGTACACTTGTTGAATTAAAATAGGCATGTGTGGCCTGAAAACCCAAAACAACTCTACCTTTAAAAACTACAGAATGTTTTCATATAGTTAGTATCCCTAGTGTTTTATCCAATTTTTACTAACACTAATATATAAATATTAACTAAAACATACTCTCATTGAATCATAGGTTGCAAAATCATTTCATATATGAATATTAAAAATTAGTATAGGAATATTAAATATATAACATTACAATACCCACTATAAACATATAGGATTTGTGTATTTGGAGACTATATATATATATATAATTAGTGACATTATTATTTATCTCTCATAATTTGATTCTATTTTTACACCCTTCGTGACATACCATATATAAAACCTACCTTCATATATTTTTGAATAGAAGCCTATGAAATATTTATCTCAAATGGTCAATATATGTGAACATGGATTATATCAATAGATGATCGTGTACATGATTAAAATAACTACAACAGTATGATACTTTAAAAATAACATCAAATACCCATTCTTATATATTTTAAGGGTTATAATCATGAATTTTGAACTAAAATTTATCATTTTTTGGAAAGAAATCATAAAAGTGAGTAATCATCAATAAATAATCTTAAACCACATGTTCCAAAAAATTATAAAAAATAACATTAACACATGGAACAATCATATGTTTATATACTATTTCATACATCAAGGTGAAATTATGAGACTATCAAATCGTAGTTTATCTGGAATCAACACATATTTCCATTTTCATAATGAATCAAGAATCATCACTTATTTATCATTTCGAAACAAAAAATCCAATATGTTTCTCCATAGAGTCTCAATAATATCATTATGTTTTAAAATCATACCCTATTATATATAAATCAGTACCCAATTTTTATGTAGGATATATAATTTTGGTCCCATACAATACATAAGGGACAACACACATATATATTCTATAAGATCGTAAAACAATCTTCATTTAATCATATTGAAACGTATTGATTAGAAATAGGTTATATAAAAATTTCATCATAAAATAACTCATTAAGAATAAACTAGCTTGATAAAAATATCAACATCGAAATCACAAACCATCCAGAGAAAGTGTTATTATAGGATCATGAGATCATATCCCTAATTATACATAATTGACATCAATGTATGTTGTCAAAGATGAATATTTCATTGAAATATTAGTCGTATATATTCTATGAATTCATACAATATGATTATAAATGACATAATCAAATAATAATAAATTAAAAAATATTATAATAAAAATTTAATTGATAATATCCATGTAGACAAAATATGCTATCCTTAATGTATTGTGCAGTCATGAATTGTAGTCCTTTCATTCAGGCAGTTTATATTAAACAAAATATTTGATTCACATTTTTTATTGAAATTTAAATCTATATAAATCATAAAATGATAAGGTTATTATTTCGAAAGAAAATTAAAAAAATTCAATCATTAACCAAATTTACATTAAAATTTAAAACAATAATTTTATCTCCTTCATGATTAAATTTTAAAGAATCCATGGAAGTGGAAAAAAATGATTTTAAACAAAAATGGAAATAAAAATTTTCTTTCTCAAAAATAATTATGTAATTAATTTTTTAAAATTAGATAGGATAATGGTAAAACTAAACTACAATTAAATGAATAATTATATGAGAAAAAAATTAAATGTATATATCATATATTGGTAATCAAATATTCCTGATGAAAATATATGGATAAAAAATCATCATGAAAATGTGGTTAAAACATAATCCTCATATCTCTAAACTCATATTTCATTTTATATGTTCAAACCTACTGTAAAATAAATATATATTTTTTAAATTATATATTTTATTTTATTTCTCATATATTTCATAAAATATATAATTTATATATATCTTCTAATAAAAAATTTATAAAAAATTCTTTATTAAAATCATTTTTCCATGTTATTACTACTTAATGTTGTATGAATTTTTTTAGTATGACAGTGATGGTCCATGTACATTATTATGGTTCAATAATCTCAAAAAAGTTATCATTAATAATTATTTTATTAAATCATTATATGAACATTTATAATAATTAATATTAAGTCATGATGTAAAATTAATTACATAACTTAGTAGATTCAGTAGTATTACGTATGAATGAGTGCCTACATCATTTTTAAATAATGTAATAAATGAATGAAAAATAAACATTCCCCATTAAATAACCCTACAAATAAAATATATTTCAAAAATATTATGTAATTCCATTATTATAAACATTAATGTAAACTATTGATGAATAATTGAATGTATCTCTTCGTGGTAGTCCACACATATGCACAATAGAAGTTTTATTTTCACATATGATTGATATATGGTGGATAATTTGAGTCATATTATCAAAATAATAATAAATAATATTCAATAAATATAATTAATTATTTTAGAATGTATATGAAGAAATAATCTTGAATATAATCTCTTTTGAGTCATACCTTTTCATATATAAACATTATTTGGAATACAAAATATCCCTTAAATGAATGGCATTTTGACTAGTGTAGAATCAATTAAAATTTTATGGAAAATCAAGGATGGTATTATGCCATGGATTAACTAATATAGAGGGCATATTTTTTTTTCAGAAAATAAGTTAAAAGGAGCCTTTTCTACATGATGGGTGAGTTACTCATGGAAATAAAAAATAAGTAATACTAAAAGAAATTAATTTTCATGGTAATTTGAAGAAATTTATATATTCAAAATATAGGATGATTATATGTATAAATACTACCATAAAATAACATTTGGAAATGATTCTCTTATGACTTTACCATTATATATGCAGTTTATCCCACCATTATCCGTTTTTAAAATTACAAAAATATTAATATTTTATGCTCATTAACAGTCCATAATGTACAATAATAATAAATGTGACCCATAAATGGAGTACATTTTTTATATTATAAATATACAATTTAATTTCTATAGAATATAATTTTTTTAATTTTAATCCATTTTATAAAATAATGATTACTGTAAAATACCATTAATGTAATTTTTCGAACTATTCAATAACATTTACTTTAATGTTATCAAGATATCTATGTAATTTTAATCTAAATATATTCACCAAACATAATATATTATATTTATCTTTAAATACATGTAACATAATAAATCATCTACACTGTATAACTATTACTGTTATTAAATTAATTAATTTTATTTTTCTATAAATTGAACAAATATTGTTACATCATTCAGAAACAATTTAATGTAATTATTTCAACACTAAATTATAAAAATAAATTACTATGAAAGTTAAATCATATTTCAACAATAAATTTATAAATGAACATAACCGTATTTTTTCCATATGATGAATTATTATAAATATCTATTTCATGATAGTGATATTATTTATCATCAAATTTAATAAAATTATATAATGTTCATAATCATATAAAATTGAACTATGTGGAAATATTTTTTAAACTAATATATGATTTTGTTGAAACCCCATCCTCAAATATTTTTTATTTCCTTATGTTGTGTTTTAGACCTTATATTTTGGTTTAACCTCTAAGTTAACCAATATTACACATAATTATGGTAACAACATTACAAATATTAAATTCTTATAAATTTACATATATGTTAATATTTTTATTCAAAAATTTCCTTATAGTGATATTCTAAAAAATATATCATATTACATATCCAATTTAAGTATTATTATGATTTATAAATAAATAATTAAATTAAAATTATCACAAAAAAAGCATTAATGTCATTTGTGACACTATACTTTTAATTTTACTTTAGTGAAATCTAGAAAATAGTTTAATTCAAATAAAAACTACCCAATAATAAATTATACATTTTTATTTACGATAAATTCATTTTGTAGCCATGAATACTTATTGATAACATATGTGATAGAAGATGTTTTTTAATTAACCTTGAATGGATAATTAAAAAATAATATTTGGGACTTATATATAGATGTGTGGTCCATATTTAAATTATCAAATTCAAGAATAACTATTTCCATGGTCAACACAACATCCAAATATTTTAAAAAAAACCCATTATTTCTTGGTAATCCTAGAAAAATATGAATTCAAATCATGTACTAACCAAAAATTCTCACCAAAAATAATATATTTAATATTGATCATTGATATTAATTAGTCATATCAGGTAAAACTATTTTATTCATTTTAAAAAACATATTTCTATTTACATTTTATATTAGCAACTTCAAATTTTCTTGATATCGTATACACTTATTTCGGCTACAAAGTGATATTATAAGGACTGTTTTCCACCTAATCAATTGGATTTTTCATATTATCAGGATTTTTTCAATGATATAATGATTCCTTCCCCAAAAAATCATGGATCATTTTTCTAGTAAATAATTATTACGTACCAAAACCTATAAATCGGTGTTTTACCATGATCCCACTGTAAAAAAGAAAAAAGATCATCAGCTATCTGATCATACCATAAAAATCAACACCATTGACCCCATTATTTGCAAGACCATAAAAAACTGTATTTCCCTCCCTATATTCATGTGTGATAATATGGTCCATGGTGGAATGTGAATTAAATCTTTTGAACCATCTACTGGTGAGCCTCCAAGACAAATGATTTGATCACTTCCTGAATACTGACACAATAAAGGTAGATTCACTCATAATTATGTAAATATTCCACCCTAGATTCATTTCATACTTCACTACAATGGTAATGCCCGGAATCTATGCTTTAATTTATGAGGAAAGATCGCAAAAACTCTGAATGAAACCAACGATAGCCCCACTAGTGATTCATAAATACATAACCATAACTAGAGGTCCCCATTTTATATCGTGAGGCACAATAAGAATTATCTTTGATCCAACCATAAATAGTTTCCTATAATATGACATCAATGGTACAATAGGGTGGATAAACTTCACTATCATACCAAACCGTCCTATGACAGACATGTCATTATACAAATTGAAGAAGAAGTGTTTTTTTAGTGTGTTGGTCTCTCGAACAGTAGAAGGATCCAATTATTGTGCATCACCTACTATGAATTAATAACATTAATATATAATTTTATTCCTTTCATGATATATGAATTGAATCAATTCAGTTGTACAACCTAAATATGGTCTAACAGCTTCAGGGATAACAACTAGATAAATGAGCCTTGAAGAAACCCCCATATAGATTCTAACAAAGGTAGATTATCATCAGAAATATCTATAAAGCCTTCTACATTTATTAAGTAGCATCAAAATATAAAAACAATTTATTTAAATCATCAATTTACTATTGACAATGAATACAAGAAGAGAACATGAAGATACAACCAGATAGAACATTTCACACGGTTGGTATCTTTCCATGAGCCACCATCCTGGAAAAAATTGACCGAGAAGGGATAACAAGTCTCGTGTACAAATCCTCAATCCATTTAGAATCCATAATACAATAAAAAAGTATTTTTAAAACAATTTAAAAGAAATAATCCCTTTGCCGATATGTTACCATACCAAAAAATCTTCTCTATCAGAGAATTAATTACAATTAACAAGGCTAATGATATGATTCAGAATACCCTCCAAACCCTCAAGATGATCCTTGATAGTAATATTTGGATCCAGGTTACTCAACTCATCTGCAAGGGAGTCAACATGGGGATGACTAGTCTAATTTACCATAAAAAAGATATGATAATAGTTTCTTGAGACCAGCCATCTAGAATGAATATTAATTCAACCATAACTAGATTTAAGATAAGGCCATACTGAGGAAGTAATATAACTATATGTTCCATTCATGAGACAAATCATGAAGTTATCCAAAAATAAGGCAATATACTCATAACCCGAGTTGAAAATTCTGTATAAAAACATATCATGCAATAAGTCAATCAAGGATCCAAGAATCTTAATGCCAAAGCTCCATGAATCATATTGTTTATAATAAATACTCCAAGATATCGTCTTAAGATCCCTATCATGATTGTTTCCACTAAAAATAATATTTTTAATAGAAATATTGATGTTATTTTTGATATAATTGTCCTTTTATAAACAATAAATGAGTAATCAAACATAGAAATAATAACTTCCTTAACTAGACAAACATGGCCAGCCATAAATAGATATTTTCACTAAACTATAAAAACTTTATTTTTTACCATTCGTGTGATAACCGTGAATTAGGACATTTTTGGCATACCCCAAAACATGGGAAATCCTAGGTATGTAATGGTGTAACATCCCATGTTTCCACAGTATACTTCTCTTTCAATACTGCAATAGATTGTGTTGTATGAAACTTCGAGTTCTAACACTCCACGACCATTGAAACTAGCCGTTATGAATATTAATACACAATTTTTGAAATTTTATAAATTTTATTATCCAAAATGGAAATAATTTTTTGATTTTAAAAATCATAATTAGATTAGGGTCAATTTTTTGTATTCTTATGAAAACATTCAATTTTTGATGAATAGTGGAAAACATTGTGTTATTGTTTAAAATCAAATTTTTTTTAAATAAGATTTTTTAATTTAATTTTTTTAAGGAAAAAATAGATACGTAATACCTATATTATTTCAATGTAATTCATTGGATTCTTTTTAGAAAAATATTACATATATAAAGAATTATTGAAATTTTTAACGTCTTTTACCCTCCTTCTAAACACAATTTATAATTTGAAAGAAATGTAATTTTACCACATATGTGGATTGAATTTAAAAATTCTGAGATACACTGTAGAGATTATTAAGTAAAATCTGGTTCAATTGGATGCAAATATTTTTTGGTGAATTGTATAATTTGAATTTTATATACCACATTTAAAAGTAAATAGGGTAATTAAAGATAGAAATGATATTATAATTAACATAACACAAGTCTTAATTCTAATGGATAAGTATTTTTCAACCAAAATCTATCTTAGGAATAAAATTTTATTCTCTTTGATCCACTTGGATTATATTAGGACATATATTCTTATTTTATTTAAATAAGAGTTAAAAGAGTAAAATTTATTGATTAATATCTAAACCATTTTTAATATAGGGTTATACATAAGATAAATTTGTCAATAAATATTGTATGGAAAGTGAAAAATATTTCTTACATCATGGTATTTTATTTATAATTTATAGTCATTAAATAATTAAATTTATTTATGACATAATGATGATGCAGTAATTACATTAATAATGAATGATAATAAGAATTGATATTATAAATATAAAAATAAATTTAAATTGAAACTTTTTAAGTGTTTGACTAATTTTATAAGATAATATGACATTTTAGGGTTCATTTAATTTTTTTTGAAGTAATCATGTTTCATTTACTTTCACAACAACCAAATACTAAATTGTGTCAAAATTGAAATAAATGAGTTTTTAAAAAATATACTATATTATTAAATGATATAATATTATTAAAAATATAAAGATCTTACAAATTAATTATATAATGATACATATTTCATTAATTAACCACTTTATGTTCTATTGGAATTATATAGTATGTTTATTAACCATGTAATATAAAAATAAAAATGTCATGGTAGAAGTTAAACTATTTAACTAATAATTTAATCTAAAATATTCGGTTAATATGGTGACCTATAAATTTTCTAAAACCTATTGGTATAAAATATTTCAACCCATTACCACCTTATCCTTGAAATAAATTTATTTTTAGCCATTAGAAACTGAAAATTAATTTATAATAAAATAATATTTGAAGTATTTCCTTAAGTGACCCTCACCTCTTTTATTAAAGGGTACTTCCACTTCCCTTATTTTACACCTACAAAGCCATTTGGATCGGAAAATCCATACTTAAATATTCTCCCAACTACCCAAAATTCAACCTAGAGTCCACACATTGATTATAAATCCCTTTTGTGAAACCCTTTTGATCATATCAAAAGTTTCCTCCTGAAGAAGAGGTAATAACTTCATGACCAATTTAAAAGTTATTTTCTTCTTCCACATCCTATTTCATTTATTTTTCTATACCAAAATAAAATAACCACTACCATATACATAATATTATGTTATTATAAATATTTTACAACCATTTTTGTAATTTTATCCATCCAATGATTTACAATATCACCATACATGCATATATACAGCTTACAGTCTCCACGTAGTGGTGTAGTTTTTTTATTCAACACTTCATTATTTCGATGTGTATAATAATTAGTGTGATTGATGTAAATAATAAATATAAAATATCAATTACTCTTTATATAAGATATACAATCCAATTACATACAAATTTACCATCAATATATTGACATTGTCACTCGTGCGTACTTACGGATTACCGTCTACACGAACGTGACGGGATTAATTCCCCATCGTAACCATTCAAGAATAATTTTAATTTTATGATTAAAAATAATGTCTAAGAACATTATATAATTCTGTATGTGAATCAAATAAATCCTATCTAATACTATCATATCTTACGTAACAAAACGTATAAAGAAAAATGAATCAGTTAACATACAAAACAATTATACTACTAAAATATTATTGAGAAATAAATATTAAAAGATCATATATGATATCATATTTATGTATGTGGTTTTTTAATAACTTAATAATGATTATTTAGCTATTATATAAGAGGTTAACGTAACCTTGACAAAGGAAATGCACAATGTAAGGGTTAATTTTAAAATCTCTTTATTTATCATAGGTTTTTTATACGTAAGTATATAATGGGGATTCATTATCATATTCATATGTTTATCAGTAAAATGTATTTTAGAAATTTTTGAAAATTTCATACAATATGCGTTAAATTCATTTATACCCTTGTTGGACTTTTTATAAAATGTCTTGTAAAGAATCCTTTCATCGTGTTACAAACAAGGTACATCATGACCTTTTCCAAAAATTAACATAATTTTTTTAACATATATGGTGGGTGTGGCTATTTTCCACCATGATGAAACAATTAACTATTACCTTAAAATATAATAAGAATATTTTAAAGATTTAATTTTTTATTTTATAATTACGCTACATTTTAATTATTTAAAATTAGATGGGATATTTCACAAAAATAGTTTGGATTTCATCTATGTCAACATCCATTGATGGTATTTTTACTTCTTTGAAGTTTATTTATTATGATACAATCATCTATATTGTATTAAAGTTTTTTTGATATGTTTTACTTTTTATGTGTTATTTTTATACCATTCATGGTTTATAGTTAAAGTATTAACATTTTTTATGCTATTTTTAATATGAATGTTTATGTTATGTTTCATCAATTTCAAATAAAGAATGAATTGGACTTAGTATGTGACTGGTGGAACCCACTATAGCCTTTTCGATACATCATTAAGTATCATGAGACAAACTAGTGCCTTGCCAAAAGTTCTTCCCAAAATCTTATTTGATGACATGGCATGAGGCCTTGACTATGTGGTTATGATTTTCAGCATTATGCATTCCATCGTTTGAAATTATCTATTGATTTTAAATTTGATTATTTGACTAGAAGGATATCTATGTAAATAAATAAATGGAATTATTTGATTTATAATTTCCATATTATTCTAAAGTGTAAGTTCACAAGTCTTGTGATTTAGTCTTATACAATGTCTTAAATTTTTATGATTATTTGTGATAGTTTCTACTATATTGTTATACATTCATAGCATATGGAATCACTCATTTCTTATTTTTTTCATATCCCAAGATGTGAATTAGTATATTATTATTGACCTACTGGGATAGGATAAGGGATATAAGTGTGTTCAAAGAGGACACAATTTTTTTTATTACATGATGTAATGTAAAATTTCACTATGTATAATTTACATCCAATCCCACTAATTTAATTGGTATTTTGAGAGATGATATCTTTTGATATTTACAATGTTATGTAATAATTCAAAAACTATGGGTAACTAGGATTTGGGCATTATAGTTGGTGTTAGAGAAATTTTAGTACAATCCATGGAAACTAGATTTAGAAAAAGTCTGATTAGAGAACATTACAATAAGATATTCATTGAGTATTAGTATAGAAAAACATCCTAAAATTTTTATAATGTACATATTTTGTAAATTTTACAACAAAATAAATCTATGTCTAGATAAAAACATATATAGGTTGATCTGGAACATATTTACCTACGAGTGAAAACACCAAAAAGCAGTTCCAGGCATGACTAGGGTTTCTTGGTACATGACAATGGGCCTTAATGCACTCTTGGTATTGAAAATCCCAGGATATATAATTTTGATAATTCAAATTTTCATTATATATCATTTTTAAAGACTTATGATTAAATACATCCTCAATGATTTTTTTATTATTATGGATTATATGCATATAATGCTCTATATATGATAGGTTTTTTACATTTTTGGAATTGTGCTTTGTGATTCATAAACTATCCTAGTGTATGACATTGCATAGAAATGGCTCTTACTGGAAGGAATGGAAATTGTATCAATTCATTTAATGTAGGTAGGGATTTCCCTCCTACTAAAGATAATAATAGTGGAGCTGGGGACACAAATACTACTGAATATCATTTAACCATACTAAGACAACTCACTCAGGAAATGAATAAAAGTCATACCCGCATGGAGCACCCTGATCTAGAACATGGAGGATTAATGATATACCAATTAATAAGGTAAAAACCACCAACATTAAATGTTAATATAAATAAATTTCTATATGAACCATGGTTGAGTTCCTCAGAGAAAAAATATTTCTTGCTTTGGGAGTAGCGAAAGGGAAAAAGTTGTCATTGGTGTTTATCACCCCACAAGAGATGCAGATCAATGGTGTTCATTAATTAGAAACACAAAGGATGATGAATAAATTTAAAATATGGAATGGGGATACATTAAAGAGATCTTCTTAGAAATATTCATTCCATGTGACCATTGATCGGAGATAAAAAGACAATTTCTGAGTCCCAGGAAAAACCAGTAAGGGAATGTCGCAATGTGTGAGGATAACTTTACATGGTTAACAAGGAATGTTGCAGATTATAAACCTAACCCAAAGTGTAATATTGATTGATTATTTTATGGTTCTATTATTTAAAGTGATGATTAAAGTAATGGACATGGTTATGTCCTTATACAGAATGATACGGTTTATTGATAATACCTCACGACAGCTAAATATTTATGAACAAAACTATCCAACTCATGATCTTGAGTTAGCAGTTGGAATATTTTCTATGAAGATATGGAGACAATATTTCTATGGTGAAAAATGTGAGATTTATACTTATCACAATTGATTGAAGTATATTTTCTAAAAAAATGAACTCAACATAAGGCAAAGGAGATGGCTAGAACTACACAAAAATTATGATTTCACTATCAACATCCACCAGGGGAAGGAAAATAAGGTGGCTGATGCTTTGAGTAGAAGGGATCACTTTGTTCGGAATAAGATGATAGTTGAAAGGGATCATATATTCATGGATCTTGTAAATATGGATATGGGAATAGTCATGGAAGGTGAAACATCAATACTTTCTTCAAATGGTTGAAAAACCATCCATACTAGAAAGGATAAAATGTTCCCATACTGATTATGAGGAGTTTCAAAATAAAATTAAAGATTTTAATGAAGGAATATCTTAAGACATCATGGTGTACCCCTATCGATTGTTTCTGATCGTGATCCCCATTTTACATCATGATTCTATAAAGTCATCAGAAATCCTTGCATATTAAACTTCATTTGAGCACTTCTTACCATATGCAAACTAATGGACAATCAGAATGGGCAATTCAAACAATAAAATACATGTTGATATCCTGGTCACTAGACTTCCACGGTATGTGGGATATGTATTTACCTCTAGTATAATTTTCCTATAACAATTTCTTCTATTCAAGTATTCAGATAGAACAATATAAAATTTTATATCGAAAGAGATTTCGCAGACCAAATTATTGGGATGATGTTAGGGAAAGAAAACTTTTAGGCCCAAAACATGTGGATGAAATAATGTAAATGGTGAATATTATCCAAACACACATCAAAGATGCTCAACATAGGAAAAATAGCTATGCGAATAATAGAAGGAATTATTTGGAATTTCAAGTATGAGATCATGTTTTATTGATGGTATCTCCGTGGAAGGGTGTTATAATGTTTGGTAAGAAGGGTAAATTATGTCCTAGGTACATAAAAACATTGGAAATTTTTGAACAATTTGGAGTTGTATCTTACCATTGGAAAATTCCTCTATGTCACTCCAATGATCAAGACGGGTTCCACATATCACTATTGGGAAAATACATGCCTGATCCAACTCATGTACTCACCTAAAAAGAAATAGAACCAGAACACGATCTGTCTTATTGTGAAAAGTCTATCAAGATATTTATTCCAGATAATAAGTCTTGAGAAACTGGACAACTAATCTGGTAAAAGTATTATAGAGAAACCCTAATATGGAAGAGGCAACGTCGAACCTGAGGAACTTATGATGAAGATCAACACTAAAAAATTTACGCACTAATATGCTAGAAATTTCAAGGAATATATTCTTTGAAGGAGATAATAATGTAACACCTCACGCAACCACATGATACTTCTCTTTGAATAATTCAAAAGCATCCATAGTACACACGTTCGAGTTCTATCACACCACGACAAATCAAACTAGCCATTATGAATAGTAAATCCCAGTTTTTGAATTTTTATTAATTTTACTTTTCAAATTGGACTTCTTTTTGGGATTTGGAATATCAGAATTAGTTTAGGGTGAGTTTTTTTTATTTTATTAAAAACATTCAATTTTTTATGAATGCTAAAAAATATTGCGTTATTTTTTAAAACCAACATTAATTTAAATAATTATTACTTTTATTTAAAATTATTTAACGTAAAAATAGATAAATAATACTGATATTAGTTTTATGTAATTCATAAGAGTCGATTTTTAATAATATTAGATGTATAATATTTTATTTATCTTTTCATGGTCTTTTAGCTACCTTATAGGCACATTTGCAAATTTGCATAAAACAAAATTTTACCGCTTTTTTATTTTTAATATAAAAAATCTGAGAGTCATGGTTGACATTAGTAAGTAATTTATTTCAATAAGATGAATATAATTTTTTGTGAATATTATCTTTTTGTTTTTATTTACCATGATTAAAAGAAAATATGGTACTTAATGGTAAAAATGATTTTGTAATTACCATGACACATGTCCTAATATTATTTGATACGTTTTTTCGACCAAAATCAACCTTAGTAATAAAATATTATCCTCTTTTATCAACATTAAATAGATTAGAAAATTTTTTACTGATTTTTTAAAGAATAATTAAAAGTGTTAAATTCAATGTTTAATAACAAAATAATTTTTAATAAATCGTTATAAAAAAAATAAATATTACTATAAATATTCATTATAAATATAAAAAGATTTTATATATCATGTAATTATATATATTATTTTTGGACATTAAATAATTAAATTTATTTATGACACAATGATGATGTAGTAATTAAATTATTATTGAATGATTAAAATAATTGACATTATAAATATAATAAAAAATGTAAATTGAGACTTTTGATGAATTAAACTAATTCTATATGTGAAAATGACATGTTTGGGTTGATTTAATGTATTTTTTTTCTATGTAGTCAGTTTTTTTTACTTTCACAAAAAGCAATTACTAAATAGTGTCAAAATTGACATAAATGAGTTTTTAAAAGAAATATTATATTATTAAATTATATAATATTCGTAAAATATAAAATCAGTACAAAGGACTTATATAATGATATATACGTCATTAATAAACCACATTAGGTTCTATTGTAATTTTTTGGAATGATTGTTAACCAAGCAATATAAGAATACCAAAAGCCATGGTAAAAGATAAACTATTAAATAAGAATTAAATCTAAAAAGATAAGGTGTATATGGTGACCTAAACTTGTATAAAAAGTTTTTTGAGAATTTATATACCCATAGACACCATATAATATAAATAAATACATTTGGAGAATATAAAAATCTAGAATTATTTTATAATAAAATAATATAACAAGATTTACTTAATGTGACCCTCACCTCTCTTAATAATCGATACTTCCCCTTCTCTAAATTTCACACATGCAAATCCATTTTTCTAGGCCCAACCCAGCTCAAATATCCTGAACAATACCAAAAATTCTACCTAGAGGTTTTACTTTTTCATAAATCCAACTTAAGGATCCATTTTTATCAAATAAAAAGGAAGCACCAGAAGAAGATGTAATAATTTCATAACCTCGTCCAAATTTCTTTCTTCTTCCACTTCATATTTCATTTTTGTTTCCATAAAAAATTTATAAATCAAGTACCTTATAAATATTTTGATTTTATTATAAATATAGTACAACTCTATTAATTATTTTATCCATCTTATTAATGAAAAAGTCACCATACATGTGTATATAAAGGATACCGTCTCCACATCGTGGTGTAGTTTGTTATTCAAGACTTCATTATTTGGATAGGTATAATAATGAGTATAATTGATGTAAAAAATAAATATAACATGTTAATGATTCATTATATATAATATACCATCCAATTACATATTATTTCACCATCAATTGAATAATATTGTTCCTCGTGCGTACTTATGGATTACCGTCTCCCCAAATGCTATGAAATTCATTCCACATTGTCACCATTCATTAATAATTATCATTTTATGATTAAAAATAATGATTAAAAACTTGATATCATTCTCGATATGATTCAAATACACTTATCCATAACAAACATAAATTTCATAACTAATCATATAAAGGAAAATAAATCAGTTAACACCTGAAACAACGATACTACTAAAATATTATTAACAATGAAATATTAGAAGATCATATATTATATCATATATATATATTCCGTTATTATATAATTTAATGAAAATTAGTTATCTATTATACATGTGGATAACATACTCTCGAACAAGGAAAAGTAAAGGTAATGCATAATTGTAAAATCTCATTATTTATCTCATATTTTTTATACATAAGTATCTACTGAGACTTCTTTATCATCCACATCTGTGTTTTTGAAAGATGTTTTTCAGAACATTTTTTTACAACTTACTAGAATGTGGTTTGATGCCTTTTATACCTTTTTTTTAGTTTTTATATTTTTTTGAAAGGAATCATTCCATCATTTTCCAAACAGGTTACCTTATGAAACTTTTGAAAAATTATGTTTAGAATGTTTGTTAACTTATATAGAGGCTACGATTATTTTCCACCATTATAATACATTGATAGCTTCATTAAATATTTATAATAATTTTTTAAAAATAATTTTTTTATTAAAATTACTTTTAAATGATTTTAAAATAGAATGAGATACTTCTCCTAAATAGATTTGATTTAATTTATGTCAACATCCATTGATGGATTTTACACTTGTTTGTAGTTGATTTATTATGATACAACATTCCATATTGTATTGAAGGTTTTGTGATATGTTTTCCTATGTATGCATTATTTTTATACCATTCATTCTTTATGGTTAATGTATTAACATTTAGTATTCTAGTTTTAATATGAATATTTATGTTATGTTTGAACATTTTCATATGAGTGATGCATTAGATGTAGTATGTGAAGGGTGGGACCTTCTATAGCTCCTAGAGGCATTAGTAGGACACATGAGACAATCTAGTGTCTTGGAACAAGTCCATGACAAATTCTTATTTGTATTCTTGGCACGAGGCCTTGACTATGTTGGTAGGATGTTCGATATTATGAATTACATCATTATAAAATTATCTATTGATATATCATTTTATTATTCGACTAGTAGAATATCTATGTGAATATGTACATGTAATTATTTGATTTATATTTGACATATTATATTGATGTTTAATTTTACCTGGAATTGGTTTTATTCTTATTCATTTCCATAAATAATTATGCTTATTTATGATCATTTATTCTATATTGTAATCCTTACTATTCACCTGAGCTAAACCTTTTCTTATGATTTCATTACCCAGGACGTGAAGATGTATATTATGATCAGCTTGTATGGATAGGAAAAGGTATATAAGTGTTTTTAAAAGGGGACACAATACTCTTGTTTTTTATTTCTTGATTTAATGTTATACTTAAGTGTGTATTTTTTACATAAAAGGCTATGAATCTAATCGGTCTTTCGAGACATGATCTCTTGTGATCAAACCAATGTAATGTAATAATGCACCAACTCTAGGGAATTGGGGTCAAGATGTTACAGAATGGGAATTCTAATTCATGAGTAACAAAGACACTGATAATTTCATTCTTCCTATGGATATATATGTTCCCACCAAAATAGAAAAAGTACATGAAAACGATGATCTACGAAGTAGGAAATTTTTCATAGTGTGAAAGAAATATCTTTATATTGTATATATTTCTTCTATCCCATTGAGTGAAGTTTATGATGTAACCATCATAAAATGAATGATTAGAAGTAGTTAATCCTCTTCTAGAAAAAATAGGTTTCATATTCTCGTTATCATCTATAATAGAAAGGATTATGCATTAAAAATCCTCAGATATTGAAAAAATGATTATAGAATGGGGTCACCTTACCTTACTCATCTGGAGTAGTCAAAATAGCCCCCAGTATACCCATTAATATAAGTAATGATTTTGGAAGACCTAAAAATGTTTTTAACCAAGAAATAATGACTCTACCAAACTCAATCTTATGAAGGATCTTACAAATTAATCTCCAATAAATTATGTCAATATCCTTTCTGACATAGAGCATGAGAGAAATATTCCCACCCCTTAATGGGATTCTAAATTAGTTTAACACAATATGAGGCATTAATGAGACAACCCTAAATGGATCCTCTCTTAACTAAGTCAATCAGCTTGTGGGAGACAATTCTAGTTTTCAATGAGGTCATCCTCATAGACAATATATTGAACATGATTTTTCAAATTTTTTTGACTAAATAAAATAGCATGAAAAGGTGGATATCATTGGAATTATCTACATTTTTAATAAGATAATGAGACTGAGTGTTCAATACTTGAGGAAGAAGATCTCCGTTAAAAATGGATGAGTAAACTAAAAACATTGACATCAATAATATTCCAAAAGTATTAGAAAAAAAGATTTCCAAAACCATATGGACCAGGTGAACTGTCAGATTTGAGAATGAAGGTGGCTTTCATTATTTCAAACTCCAAGGGGATATAGTTAAGAAACAGGTTAACTTTTTGATATACATGATTGGGAATAATACCTTACTCATGATAATTAGGGGAAGATTGACCATTGAATACATCTATTATGTAAGATATCACATGATTTGAGTTAACTCTCCAACTATCAATAATATGATCCCAATTTGTAATCAAGGATAGAGGCATGGATACCGTCCTTTTTTTCGACAATTATAATTTTTCTGAATTCTTGTCACCACCTTTCATCTAATTAGACTTAGCAGAATATCTTTTCAAAGAAAATTTAATATTCAAGAGATTATTCATCTTGGAGACAATATAAATTTTTCCAAGAACACCATCAGAGAAGTCACTTAGAGTCATCTGGCATTGTATTTTATGAATAGAACCCTAAAGATAAGAGATTTCCACATTAGGATAGCTAAAAAGATATTTGATCTATATTTTCATGGATCTTTTTTAAATTTCTATTTGGATAACAGACGAAAAAATATAATTCCAAAATCTTGTAGAGTTCCAAGTCAGTTCAACAATTGTCTTACACTTAGGATGTGTGATCCAAGCATTGTTGAAATTAAAGGGTAGAGGTGGATTGAGATCTCCTCCCATAGAATCAACTAATATGGGATGATTATCAGAATTAATTTTAAAAAATGTTGTACATGTACTGGATCCCCAATAATCCAGACATGGTTCATTAAAAAATCCATATCAATTATTCATGCAACATAACTGTTCAAATATTTCATGTGACAAGTATATTTTTTGTCAACAAGATTCACCTCAATCATCCCATCTAGATCAATATAAGATTGGAATTATTTATAAGCAATAGAATTATTCATATTACACATATTCATTTTGTTTATTCATGATAGCATTACAATCCACAAGAATGAGCTAGGTTTTGGTGGTTTCATAGTTAATAGATCATATATCCACCCACAAACTCATTAAATCCTTATAGTATATATGGGAAAAAAGAAATAAAGACAAAGATATCCAAGGATATTTAAGGAACACGTGACATGATGATCATGATTTTTGATAAGATAAGTATCACATAAATTAAAATTTTCCATAACCTAAAGGTTTTGGAACACTGAAACACACCATTAGTAATCAATATAATGAAATCCCAAATACTACAGATTAGAAAAATTGTAAGAAAAGAATCTCATTGGTTCAGAAAAGAATATAATAAGAGTTATTTCATGTTGAATGAAATTCCTCAGGGACCCCATGGCTCCATGGTTGGATTGTCCTTGGTAGTTCCAGAAAGGAATCCTTATTTGAACTTATGACCGGGGATGTATCCCCCTTTTTTACCCAAAATATTTTCTGCTTGCATGATTTACTTGGCCTTCATACCTTTATTTTTGCACATTAATCTCCATTATGAAGATCAAATATATCAGATATGTTGTGATTTTCTGTTCATGGTTTGATACTCCTTTCATTACTAGATTTGAGAAAAAAACACTGGTTAGGAACAATGATTCCATCATAATCATCATTGATAATGATGTCTTCCGGAATTGAACCAACATGAAACTCTTCCAGTGCAAAATAATTTTTATCTACTTCACGGGTATCATTGTTGATGATATATATTAGGTTTGAACCTTCCCCAAAATTATCTCATGCAAAAGTTGCATGATTTTCTTCACTAGCAGTCTACAAAGTGGGGATGTCTTTGTATGCGGTAGACACTACATCATGATGATAAGATGGGTTAGCATGATCCCTAAGGAATTTGGAAACCGAATCTACAATAGCCAATTCATTAGTTGAGTCCATGAAAGATATAGGGGATAACTTGAGGGTTTTTGAAGAGTTTGGGGGAGCATGGAGTATTACTGTAAAAATATGTTGCAATGGAGACCCTAATGATCTCCTCACCTTTTTGTAGTGATATAACAAACTTATTTATATCTTGTTCCATATCATTCATCATAGAACAATCATCAAATTATTGTTGAATATGAAAAATCGTATTGTCAATCTCATTTGAAAATGATAAAATCAAATTATTCTCTTTATTGAGATCCTATCCCCCTATATTGTACACCTCTTATCCCAAACAATAAAGAGTACAAGGTAAGTCAGAAATTGTTCCTTGTTCCACTTCATTTGAAATACAATCCTATGAATTTTTTTTGATGGAGCGTAACATTGGGGTGCAAGCTCTTAAAACCCCCTCTTTCTCTACAGGAACCTTCATATCAATTTTATTATGATTTACTTATTTCTAATTTGTACCATTAGGTACCACATTAACCTTCATCGGGAGCATTATATTGTTGACCATTGAGTGGAAATTTTTTTCATACATATTAAAAGTGAGGAAGAATTTCATATTCAACTCATATATTAGATTTGTTTTAATTAGAAATAAAATTGAGTCTTTTTTGTATTTTTGTTTCCATGTAAATGTCAACCATAATTATAGGGAAAAAACAAAAGTATCTTATCCAGTGTATTCTTTTCCTCAATAATAGGGTTTCCAATTCATGAAGAAATGCCATTATGGTTCTTTAGGTGCCAATAAAACTGATCCATAATGTGGGGTTTAGCAGAAATCTGAACATTTGTTTTCTTTAGATTAAATGGATTGAAGTTAACATTCCATTCAAATATTCTCAGAGTATCAATCATTCAATTTATATTACTAAGATCACAAGACATAATGAAAGAATCACTCAATTTTAGAATTATTTGAAAAAAACCTATACCAATGGGAATTAATCTATAGTCAAAAAAGCCCCGTAAATTTGAGATCATATTATTAAGATCAACACATTATTATGGTTTGCCTCCTGTAGAATAAAATATTCTACCCAAAATTGAGTATTTCAAATGATGAAAACTCTGTTATAAATCCACTGGATCCGGAGTTACAACAAAACACCCATTATCATGTCTAGTAATGTTATAGGATCTGGACATATATTCTTGTTTGGAGATGAAGAACCATAAAGATCCTATGAAATAGAAATGAAATTCTTTTGAAAATTTGATATATTTAAGGATTTAAATTAAAATCCATTAGCTTGTGAACAAGGCCACTCGTCCTTGAATGCATATTCCCACCCATTAATAAATTATACCGTGATTAAAATTTGAGAAGTAACCAAGATCTCTTTATAATTCCATACACATTTCCAAGATCACTATCTATTGGATTCCAAGAGCATTCCATCCACTATCCAGTGAATAATTAATTTATAATTCTCACCAAAACACTGAAAATTTACTTAATGCATTATATATCAATCAATACCCATCAATTTTGTAATTACTATCTTCCTAGTTTTAGATTTTTTACTCTAATTACCAAAATCTATTACTAGAAAATCCACTAGGAAGAATAATCTATAAGATTTGACTGGAATGTTTCCAATCATCCCCCAATGGTATTTCCAAATTTAATGCAATAGTTAGTGTGAACCTGATCTAGTGTACATTCATTAACATAAGAGTTTCACGAATGTGTTCTATCAAATTATGTTCACACATGTAGATAAAAGCAAACAAATCTATCCCAAACTATTTACACAATATTCTAATAAGAAATGAAATTCTCCATGGGTATTATTATTTTCTAAATGCATCCATTGTTATCCGAAGTAAATAATTCTATTATGTGTAGGAAGGTTAATATTTCATCCATATATGTTAGATAAATATTTTTCTATGTTTTTTTTCATATATCTTGAATTTGGATATATAAAATTTAATGGGGATGTTAATATGTTATCTTTTAAAAATTCATTAAATCATATTTTTTATGCATCAATTTTTTATGACATCAATATTTTTAGAAATATTTATATCATATTTCATTATGTAGGTAGTTTTTTTTTCTTCAGTTAATACCACTTTCTCCATTATTTGTCATTTTATCACATAATTTCACTTTCTTACTCATTTAATTTAATAGTTTCTTCAAGGTTTTCATTTCAAGTATTTCTATATTACAATATTATAGGCTTCAATTCCCCCACACAGTTTTAAATTTTTTTAATCCCATTAATACACCCCATGGCCTATTATTGGTTTGGTTGGATACAATACTTTCTTGTAATTTTAGGATTATAATGGAATCACTATTGTCCTTAATGTCAACCTTCAACTCATTGATTTTTGGTATATGTTTATTTCAATAATTTATTAATTCCATGGTGTTATACCTACATTTGGCCATGACAATTTGGAAAAGTATTATTTGTTTAAGGATTTTGAATAAAATAAAGGTTTTCCTTACACTAGAAATACTAATCCCTTTTTTATATCTTTTACCTTATTATTGGTTTTGATTCTAGAACATGAATTTATTAGTATGATATTTTCATTATAGTATACTTTTTCAGAATATGTATCTCTAAGTGAATTCAAGGCCTTCATTGAATTCACAATTAGGATCTTTTTAGGGTTAATTTTTAGGGAATTAGGCCATAAGAAATACATTCCATCTCAAAAATTACAAATAATAATCTTATACTAAATCTAATGTTTTTAAAAATAATAAAACTCCTTGAATAAAACATGATTTATTATGTTGATAAAAAAATTCATTAATTGTTATTTTCTATTATCCTTGAATATACACTTTAAAAACATTTAAAAATCCTAGGATGGGCATTATAAGGAACCGTAAAGAAATATAAAATAAGGAATTAAACAATTAGTCTAAGAAAATTTAAATTCCATGAATTTTTTTTCACAAAATCATAAATTTGACCCATATAACATAAACTATTTAGCTTACATCTTGTAATCCTAATATTCCTACAAGATATCATATAAATCATAAATCATATTGGTAACTTATAGAATCCATATCAGACAAAGATTGAAACATTCACAACTACATATATAGTAACCTTCATGATTACGTTTTGAATATGCATAACAATATATTCCTTATATCTCATAGGAGAAACATTTTTTTTTGCCTCCACCACATTACCCAATGCATTTAAGATCTATTATGGGCTCACCCAACCTAGGTTTATCACAGAACAACATGTATTTGGTTTATCAAGGAACCTCCCTTAAAATTTACAAATACCATTACATAATCATACCACATAAAATATTTAAATTATCTACATTTCACTCATCAATCACAATAAATCAATTCATGATATTTAACTTTTCAATCCATATCTAAATCCATTTAAAACATTTAATAATAGGATATTTAGATCAATTTTCCATGTACCACTGTGAAACATTTAAAATAAATTTTAGAATTAAAATTATAATAAATACATGTCCATATGAATAAATATATAAAACCATTTTGAAAGCATGAACATTAATGAGAAATATTTAGAATAATAATAATTAAAACATTTAAAGCATTGTTTTAGGTAAAGGGTTTTTTACCGCATGAGAAAATACTTCAATAAAAATAATTATAGAATTACATTAAAATACATATAATATTATTTTAAAAAGAAGATTCATTATAACATATGTCAAATGGAAAAATATACACCATATAAAATTGAATATGTGCATAACAACATATAAGTCTCAATGGAATTTAAAATGAGATAGAATCCATTAAAATGGATGTATTAATGATAAGAAAATTTATCATTGTGTGATTATGTGATTAATCAATATATCCACACAAAGGTAAGTGGAAATTATAAAATCAATAAATAGTGATTCCACAAATAATCTTGGCATAATGAAATCAACAAGGTATGTGTAAAACCCAATTAGATGAACTTGAATTAAGAAATTCCATTACAAATATCATTGTGTTAATAAAATAAATCTATTATGTGTATTCACTATAAAAAACATAAATAAATCATAAATACATGATATTATATAATATTTTATTCCTTATGTAATCATAGTATGACATAATCAAGAAGTAGAACATTGACCAAAAAAATGAAATTAGGTTATGAAGTTCCCTTACCTTGAGTCCCACTTGTATCGTTCATTATTTAACATCCTGAATTATAAAAATAGATTTAAAATTTTTGTTTAATCATTTTAAATTTTATTATTCATTTTCTATCACTTATTACCATGTTATATATATTTGTTAATTATTTGAGTCAATATAGGACGTCTTGTTGATGTTACGTATTTGAGTCAACAAATGAACTTATTTTCGTGAAAATTATCCATGTGTTAATCAATAAATTTTCTAAAGAATATTATTATTGATTTAAATATCATATATATATATTATATAAGTATTTATAATAGTCCCTTACATTTTGAGATAAGAAATGAAAAGCACCATTCCTGGAGATGGTTTGCAGTACATAGGCATGGACACTACATTCACTTCTTTTTCATCGTAGGGGAACGAAAAATGAAAGATAAATAGATATTTTATAATTAAATTATAATATCTATGTTATATATGTTACATATGTTTATTAAATCAATCCTTTATATATAATATGTATGTGATAAACGATTCATATCAGTTATAGGTGGCGGAAGTCCACACATTCTGAAATGAAATTATTGTATTTTCACATTATGGAACGCATAATGGTATGTATTAATAAATATTAAATAATTATAGTGTGAATATAAATAAAATTTATATCATATATAATTATAGTTCTATAATATTGTTCACCATTAGAGGTTGTAGAAAAAATTGAACAATCATTATTTCAGGACGAAGTACTTCACCGTACAGAGAAACAATATGTTTGTATCCATTAGATGGAGGTGTTTGTGTAAGTGTAGTTGGAATACATATCATAAAAACCTAATAGTAAAATGAGGATATGGGTTTTTTAATGTAATCATAGAAAATTATGAGAATAGGGAGTGAAAAAGGAAAATAAATTAACGGAACTTTAGAGAAAACATTACCTCTAAAATCAGTAACTCCTTCTGAATAGAGCCAACACGCTTTCCGGAATTTACTTCTACCTAATTTAATTATTCTAGGAGGGCATGAGGGTTTTTGGGAGATTATTGGTGTTGAATTATTATGATCCTAGTCAATTTAGATGTGTGAGTAAATGTAGAGACCCGAAGCTTATCGTACATGGACATTAAATTACATTTGCGGAATACTTAGTACATAACAAAAACACACACACAAGGATCGTAATAGTTTAGTGTCTTTGGAAACTCGGAACATAATCTTCTAATCGTGGTGAAAGATCTTCAATATCTCCCATAAAGATCTTCCCTTTTTTTTTACCTAAAACCTTTCTTTATATCCTGGGGAAAAGAAAACATAAAAGGGTGAGCTCAAATGCTCAGTAAGGGTATACAAAATAAAAATCAATCACATCATATTCATAAGAACATAACTTTTGGAAATCTTAACCTGCAAAAGAGAGCATAATTTCATAACATGGGATAAATCATAGTAGTGAAATGAAATCACAATAATCATAACTTAAAACATGAAACTTTGTGGCATTCACACATAATCATAGAGAATCATTTCTTGTTAGTCAAGACTCATTGCCAAGACTATCTTAGTGGACAAAGTCCCTTTCTGAATCGAGTAACCCTCGTTTCAGTCCTGTTTCACTGAACCGGTATAACCTACCATTCCAGCCATGTCTATCTCATGAGATATAAAATCTTTACCCAATGCATTGGAGGGAGATATAGGTCCCACCCATCTTATAATGAATCCTTTCTTATGTGTGCCACATAATCATAAATCATACATCATTGCATAACCCATGTAATACAAATGGGATTCTTAAACAACATGACATCATAAAACCATTCATATAAGATAAAGGAATTCATAAACATAATTCCATCACAACATAGTCAAATCAATGTAAAAATATGGATAGAAACAGAACCCTTTATTATCTTAGATGGAAAATAATTTTGATAAAACACTTGAATTGAATTCTTGAGGAAAATATCCTTTCTTCTTCAAAATCAATTTTTTTACAAAACATCATGCAATTTTAAAAGAAAGATATTTTATTGAAAATAGTCATGAAATCTTTTAGAGGAAGCTTCATGAAAATAAGGCTTTATAAAACAGTAGAAATCCGTTCGTGCCGTATAAGTTAAAAAAAACATTCTTCGTACTTTTGTCGGAAAAGTCAAAAAGTACCTCGTACGAAAAATGACAAAAGATTCCTTTCACACATATTACTAAAAACTCACCGAAGGGTAAAAATGGATTTAAAAAATTGTAGGTGGATGGAAATAATATTACATATTGATGAAACATGGATGTGGATGATAAAATACACCCCAGTAAATACTTACGAATAAACAATCTCGGATAAAAATGAGATTGTGATATTTCCCTTACCTTAGGTCCGATTTGCTTTGTACGTGTCCGAAGCTCCTGTATAATGGTTTAAATAATGTCATTGACTTATTACAGAATCATATTCATTGTTATGATATCATATATGGTTCACTTATGACATTATATTACCCGTTCTTTTGTAAACTCCATGTTAAAGAAGCGTTTTGGGTAAAATCGTTTCATTTATCGTAGGTGTTTTGACATGTTGTTCTTGACATCATTATTACTTATATCATGATTTACTTACTTCCAGAATATAAAACATGATTTATATATCATATATATTCAGTATATATATATATATAATAGATAGATAAATAAAATGAAAAACACCATTCATGGAGACGGTAGTCCGTACGTACGCATGAACGCTGTTTTCCTTTCCTTATTGTCTTGAAATGGAAGTAAGTAGATGACATACATATATATATATATACATAAATCCCGTAGCTTTATAATTTCATATATTTCATTATTATTTCTTATATATACTTTATAATCATTCTTAAATGGTTAACATGGAGAATGAATCTCATCGCGTCGTGGAGACGGTAGTCCGTACGTACGCACGAGCGATGATATCATTTCTATAAATATTTAATTGAATTGGAATGGATTATACAATATATCAGAATCAATATGATGTTGTAATAACTATGTATAGTTATTCTTTACACCATTATACCCATCCATGTAAGGTGGTGGTGGAAAATAGATTACACCACGGCGTGGAGACGGTATTCCGTACGTACGCACGCGCGGTGATTTCTTTTTCCGTAGGATGGATAGATGGTGAAATAAGGTTGTTTAATACTTATAATAACATATCAATATATGAGTGATACTGATGTTATTACTTCATAATGAAACAACCTAAGAAGAAGAAGTGGAAGAAGAAATAAAGATGAAAGAATTGGTAAGGGTAATTACCTCTTCTTTGAAGTGCCTCTTTGAGACCTCCTCTTAGGGCACTAGAATTGGTCTTTGAGGAACCAGAACCTATAGGATGTTGCTAGGGAAGTGGAGAAGAGATTTTGGCAGGGGTTGGCAGAGCTTGAGTGCTCATATTGGTGTGAGGAGGAGGGGGAGGAGGTGTCCTTTTATAGGGGAGGAGAGGGGCACCTTAGGAATATCTCAAAATATTATTTTATATTAAAGTAAAAATCGGTTTATAATGGTTCCAAAGGGTATTATTTCGAAGCTAAAGTGGGGATGGGTCGAAATACTATCAACCAATAGAATTTAGACAAGTTTAGGATATTATTTTAACCTTATCAATTAGATTTAACTCTAAGTTAAATAATTTAACTTTTACCGTGTCTTTTTGTTTTCTTTCACTATATGGTTAATACACTTACTATAACATGCCAAACGAACCCCAAATTGTTTATTATTAATATATATATCCTTATCTAAGTCATTTGGCCGAACCTTAGATTTTTAGGAATACAATAACAATTAATAATATAATATTTGATTTAAAAACTATTTTGTGTCAATTTTGACACTATTTGATATATGATTTTTGTGAAAGTCATAAAAGAATTAAATGTTCGAACCAAGTTGATTAAATCAACATTAATATATCATAGTAACCTATAAAATTAGTGGAATTCATTAAAAATCTCAAATTACATTTATTTTGGTGTTTATAACATCAATTATGTCAATATTTCATTAATAAGATAATTACTGCATCATCGTTGTGTCATAAATAAATTAACTTATTTGATGTCTAAAAATTACAAATAAATTACCATCATGTAGGAAATATTTTTAGATTTCTAATTAATATTTACAATCGAATTTATCTTATGTATAACCCCATATTAAAAATGCTTTACTTATTAAACATTGATTTTAACTATTTTAACCTTTCTTTAAATAAATTAATAATAAATGTCCTAATCTAATCCAAGTGGGCCTAAATGGTCATATTTTAATCCTAAGTTTGTTTTTGGTCGAATTACACTTGTCCAATAGAATTAGGACATGTGTTAGGGTAATAGTAATATCATATTTACCCTTAGTTACCCTATTTACTATTAACCGCGGTAAAAAAATAAAAAGTTACTATTCACCAAAAAATTATTTTCTTCTCATTGAACCACATTTTAGTCCTTGATATTAACCGTGTCTCTCGGATTTTCGAAATTCCATTCACAGAAGCGGCAAAATTAAGTTTTATGAAAAATTCAGTTTTTTTAACTACCACTTAGTAGTTTCACTATTCATCAAAAATTGATGTTTTTCAGAACAATGCCAAAATTTCATCCTAAGCTATATTTCATATTCCGAATTCAAAAATGAAATCTCTTTTACCAAATTCATAACATAGAAGTTGCATTAATTAATTTTATAATTAAATCCTGCTGTTAAAATAAATAGCGTGTTTTAGGAAACAATATATATCAAAAGATTGACACTTGATTATGTCTGGTTTAAATGTGAAATTACAACCAATGACCAACATTGTATTAAATTGTAAAAATATATTCTAAATATACTTTAAAACCACTCAAATTAATAATTTATCACTATTAATTATTTCGATTAAAAAAGTTGTTTTTAATTATAATTTAGTAATTTTCACTATTCATCAGAATATGAAAGTTATCCGAAAAGTACCAAAATTTCACCTTAGGCTAAATTCGATACTCCGAATCCAAGAATGAAGTTCATTTTGAAAAATAAGATTTACAGAATTTTAAAAAGTGGTTATTACTATTCATAACGGCTAGTTTTAATAATATTTTAATAGCACATCGTTGTTTAGTGAAACTCGGTATTGCGTATTACACACGCTATCGAGGAAGGTCGCGATTGCGTGTAATGCAAGGCAAGACAAGGATGCGTGTTGTGCAAGCTCGTTTTGGTGTAGCGTACAACACAAGACATTAATAAAATTAAAAAGAATATTTTTTTATAAAATCGTGGGCTGTTACATTCTACCCCCCTTAAAATGAATTTCGCCCTCGAAATTCGTCGGGGTTATAAATGGTTTACTATTCGAAAGTTTTTTTAATAAAAACCCACATCGTAAAAAGGAATATCAAAACCAATCTTTAAAAACAAAAGTATGAAACGTAACGGTTACCCAAATAAACTAATCATTGGGTTTCCACATAGGTGAAAATATGGATATGGAAGAGAAATCTAACCATCATGTTCTGATGGAGAGTGGTAGAGAACATGGCTATGGAAAAGCCAGTAATCACAAATCCATAGATTTGTGATGATATAAGGTACCATCTGATTCATCAGGTATAAGATCACTAGGACAACGTTTTTGGTTTTCAAGATCATTTCCTCTAAAGTTGAAAATTTGAATTTTAATAAATACTTACTTTATTTTGGTACAAACTCACTGTTGTTCGTGCCTTGAACAATTTCCACTTCATCTCTTAAATAAATGAAGTTGAATTTGTTATTCGTGAAGTGTTAGCAGATCATGTGATAGAATGACGGGTCATTCCATCTGTCTCAAACAAAAGGTTAGCAAAAATTATATGCATAAATCGATCTATAGTGAGATTAATCATATATGGTTCCTAAAATGGACTTATACTTCATATATCATACTGCTTAATATAATAAAACTAGTTTTTACTAAACAGGGACTTCCTGTAGGCCAGTGGTAGGCGATAAAGGCCAGTCGCACTTCGGTTGTGGGTTCGATTCCCACAGCCTTGTCCGAAGCGATGGGCTGTCGCCCGTCCTGTAGGTTGTCCTTTTTTTAAAACTATATTACTATAACATCCCATAGTATCGAAAAAAACTTCTATCCTTAAACAATACTAACTTATGTCCAACATAATCCATTCCAATCTTTAGTCCTATCCATAATACTGCAGTCCATTCTCATAACATAGTGAAAACGATTACCAGAGATTTAATACCATTGTTGATCCCCATAAGATATGTCTTGTTGGTCACATTCTAAACATTCAAAGTCCTTAATCATGTATTCTCTTGAATACCTTAGAGAAAACATGAATGCAGTTTAAAGTTAACACTTTCCACATACCATAATCCTCAAAATTATATATACTCAAACCATGATATCACTTATTCCTTATATCAATCATGAGCTCATGAATACAATCAAACATCTCATTATCTTCTTATCCTTTCTACTTTCCAAAAGTATCTGAATAACCTTTCATGGTTACTGGTAACATTAATCAGACAACAATGTAACAATCCTTACATGTCTCTTTATTCCATAGTACCATGAGATTACTTATACAACATTACACATGATAAACATGTAATCATTCCACTACATTCTTAAACCATTGACCGAGCTTCAACAATTCTTTCCTCTCACATATCATTTGTAGTCTCTTCATCATCATCCACATAAATACTACCCATATGACCATACTGATTCTCTTCATGAGTCTTTCCCTTAGGGCATTTGTTTTCATAATGCCCATACATTCCACATTTAAAACACTTAACCATTTTTGATGTCGTAGCAATACCATTATCCTCATCTATGGTGTTAACCGACCCTTTTCCTTTGCACTTACTTTCTTTGTTTCCTTCTTTTCCACACCCAAAGCATCTTCCAGTTCCTTTGAAACATTCTCATTGATGCCTCTTCCCACATGATTTACATAGGGGGAATTGAACTTTCTTTCCTCTATGATCATCATGAAAATCCATCTTTCTCTTATTAGCCGAGTCAGGAAACTTACCAAATTTTACTTTATTGATCATGTTGTGAGATTGCTGATTCGGCATAATAATGATGTTTGGACATCCAAATCCCATTTCATTTGGTTTCTCATGAAGAATATCATTCCATTGTCCATCATATCCTCCATTATTGTGAATCATCTTGTTTCCAGCCATTTTCTAAAACCCAAAAAGAATAGTGTGAGATGAAAAAATCATGCTAGGGAAAACAACATAATAAAGGGGGAGTACCTTCAATATCTAACATCTTAGGTTTGATTCTATGATCGTTAGCGTAGTTCTAGTACTATAACCTATACGTATACTTAACCTTAGAGACATCCCTGGACATACCTTAGAAATTTCTCTAGGGATCTCACTAACGTTTTCGCATCCTAGTTTCCAAAGGTTGACTAAACCTTTCCTCTGATACCAACTGTAGAGACCCGAAGCTTATCGTACATGGACATTAAATTACATTTGCGGAATACTTAGTACATAACAAAAACACACACACAAGGATCGTAATAGTTTAGTGTCTTTGGAAACTCGGAACATAATCTTCTAATCGTGGTGAAAGATCTTCAATATCTCCCATAAAGATCTTCCCTTTTTTTTTACCTAAAACCTTTCTTTATATCCTGGGGAAAAGAAAACATAAAAGGGTGAGCTCAAATGCTCAGTAAGGGTATACAAAATAAAAATCAATCACATCATATTCATAAGAACATAACTTTTGGAAATCTTAACCTGCAAAAGAGAGCATAATTTCATAACATGGGATAAATCATAGTAGTGAAATGAAATCACAATAATCATAACTTAAAACATGAAACTTTGTGGCATTCACACATAATCATAGAGAATCATTTCTTGTTAGTCAAGACTCATTGCCAAGACTATCTTAGTGGACAAAGTCCCTTTCTGAATCGAGTAACCCTCGTTTCAGTCCTGTTTCACTGAACCGGTATAACCTACCATTCCAGCCATGTCTATCTCATGAGATATAAAATCTTTACCCAATGCATTGGAGGGAGATATAGGTCCCACCCATCTTATAATGAATCCTTTCTTATGTGTGCCACATAATCATAAATCATACATCATTGCATAACCCATGTAATACAAATGGGATTCTTAAACAACATGACATCATAAAACCATTCATATAAGATAAAGGAATTCATAAACATAATTCCATCACAACATAGTCAAATCAATGTAAAAATATGGATAGAAACAGAACCCTTTATTATCTTAGATGGAAAATAATTTTGATAAAACACTTGAATTGAATTCTTGAGGAAAATATCCTTTCTTCTTCAAAATCAATTTTTTTACAAAACATCATGCAATTTTAAAAGAAAGATATTTTATTGAAAATAGTCATGAAATCTTTTAGAGGAAGCTTCATGAAAATAAGGCTTTATAAAACAGTAGAAATCCGTTCGTGCCGTATAAGTTAAAAAAAACATTCTTCGTACTTTTGTCGGAAAAGTCAAAAAGTACCTCGTACGAAAAATGACAAAAGATTCCTTTCACACATATTACTAAAAACTCACCGAAGGGTAAAAATGGATTTAAAAAATTGTAGGTGGATGGAAATAATATTACATATTGATGAAACATGGATGTGGATGATAAAATACACCCCAGTAAATACTTACGAATAAACAATCTCGGATAAAAATGAGATTGTGATATTTCCCTTACCTTAGGTCCGATTTGCTTTGTACGTGTCCGAAGCTCCTGTATAATGGTTTAAATAATGTCATTGACTTATTACAGAATCATATTCATTGTTATGATATCATATATGGTTCACTTATGACATTATATTACCCGTTCTTTTGTAAACTCCATGTTAAAGAAGCGTTTTGGGTAAAATCGTTTCATTTATCGTAGGTGTTTTGACAAGTTGTTCTTGACATCATTATTACTTATATCATGATTTACTTACTTACAGAATATAAAACATGATTTATATATCATATATATTCAGTATATATATATATATAATAGATAGATAAATAAAATGAAAAACACCGTTCATGGAGACGGTAGTCCGTACGTACGCATGAACGCTGTTTTCCTTTCCTTATTGTCTTGAAATGGAAGTAAGTAGATGACATACATATATATATATATACATAAATCCTGTAGCTTTATAATGTCATATATTTCATTATTATTTCTTATATATACTTTATAATCATTCTTAAATGGTTAACATGGAGAATGAATCTCATCGCGTCGTGGAGACGGTAGTCCGTACGTACGCACGAGCGATGATATCATTTCTATAAATATTGAATTGAATTGGAATGGATTATACAATATATCAGAATCAATATGATGTTGTAATAACTATGTATAGTTATTCTTTACACCATTATACCCATCCATGTAAGGTGGTGGTGGAAAATAGATTACACCACGGCGTGGAGACGGTATTCCGTACGTACGCACGCGCGGTGATTTCTTTTTCCGTAGGATGGATAGATGGTGAAATAGGGTTGTTTCATACTTATAATAACATATCAGTATATGAGTGATACTGATGTTATTACTTCATAATGAAACAACCTAAGAAGAAGAAGTGGAAGAAGAAATAAAGATGAAAGAATTGGTAACGGTAATTACCTCTTCATTGAAGTGCCTCTTTGAGACCTCCTCTTAGGGCACTAGAATTGGTCTTTGAGGAAGACCAGAACCTATAGGATGTTTCTAGGGAAGTGGAGAAGAGATTTTGGCATGGGTTGGCCGAGCTTGAGTGCTCATATTGGTGTGAGGAGGAGGGGGAGGAGGTGTCCTTTTATAGGGGAGGAGAGGGGCACCTTAGGAATATCTCAAAATATTATTTTATATTAAAGTCAAAATCGGTTTATAATGGTTCTAAAGGGTATTATTTCGAAGCTAAAGTGGGGATGGGTCGAAATCCTATCAACCAATAGAATTTAGACAAGTTTAGGATATTATTTTAACCTTATCAATTAGATTTAACTCTAAGTTAAATAATTTAACTTTTACCGTGTCTTTTTGTTTTCTTTCACTATATGGTTAATACACTTACTATAACATGCCAAACGAACCCCAAATTGTTTATTATTAATATATATATCCTTATCTATGTCATTTGGCCGAACCTTATATTTTTAGGAATACAATAACAATTAATAATATAATATTTGATTTAAAAACTATTTTGTGTCAATTTTGACACTATTTGATATATGATTTTTGTGAAAGTCATAAAAGAATTAAATGTTCGAACCAAGTTGATTAAATCAACATTAATATATCATAGTAACCTATAAAATTAGTGGAATTCATAAAAAATTTCAAATTACATTTATTTTGGTGTTTATAACATCAATTATGTCAATATTTCATTAATAAGATAATTACTGTATCATCGTTGTGTCATAAATAAATTAACTTATTTGATGTCTAAAAATTACAAATAAATTACCATCATGTAGGAAATCTTTCTAGATTTCTAATGAATATTTACAATCGAATTTATCTTATGTATAACCCCATATTAAAAATTCTTTACTTATTAAACATTGATTTTAACTATTTTAACCTTTCTTTAAATAAATTAATAATAAATGTCCTAATCTAATCCAAGTGGGCCTAAATGGTCATATTTTATTCCTCAGTTTGTTTTTGGTCGAATTACACTTGTACAATAGAATTAGGACATGTGTTAGGGTAATAGTAATATCATATATACCCTTAGTTACCCTATTTACTATTAACCGCGGTAAAAAAAATAAAAAGTTACTATTCACCAAAAAATTATTTTCTTCTCATTGAAGCACATTTTAGTCCTTGATATTAACCGTGTCTCTCGGATTTTCGAAATTCCATTCACAGAAGCGGCAAAATTAAGTTTTATGAAAAATTCAGTTTTTTTAACTACCACTTAGTAGTTTCACTATTCATCAAAAATTGATGTTTTTCAGAACAATGCCAAAATTTCATCCTAAGCTATATTTCATATTCCGAATTCAAAAATGAAATCTCTTTTACCAAATTCAAAACATAGAAGTTGCATTAATTAATTTTATAATTAAATCCTGCTGTTAAAATAAATAGCGTGTTTTTAGGAAACAATATATATCAAAAGATTGACACTTGATTATGTCTGGTTTAAATGTGAAATTACAACCAATGACCAACATTGTATTAAATTGTAAAAATATATTCTAAATATACTTTAAAACCACTCAAATTAATAATTTATCACTATTAATTATTTCGATTAAAAAAGTTGTTTTTAATTATAATTTAGTAATTTTCACTATTCATCAGAATATGAAAGTTATCCGAAAAGTACCAAAATTTCACCTTAGGCTAAATTCGATACTCCGAATCCAAGAATGAAGTTCATTTTGAAAAATAAGATTTACAGAATTTTAAAAAGTGGTTATTACTATTCATAACGGCTAGTTTTAATAATATTTTAATAGCACATCGTTGTTTAGTGAAACTCGGTATTGCGTATTACACACGCTATCGAGGAAGGTCGCGATTGCGTGTAATGCAAGGCAAGACAAGGATGCGTGTTGTGCAAGCTCGTTTTGGTGTAGCGTACAACACAAGACATTAATAAAATTAAAAAGAATATTTTTTTATAAAATCGTGGGCTGTTACATTCTACCCCCCTTAAAATGAATTTCGCCCTCGAAATTCGTCGGGGTTATAAATGGTTTACTATTCGAAAGTTTTTTTAATAAAAACCCACATCGTAAAAAGGAATATCAAAACCAATCTTTAAAAACAAAAGTATGAAACGTAACGGTTACCCAAATAAACTAATCATTGGGTTTCCACATAGGTGAAAATATGGATATGGAAGAGAAATCTAACCATCATGTTCTGATGGAGAGTGGTAGAGAACATGGCTATGGAAAAGCCAGTAATCACAAATCCATAGATTTGTGATGATATAAGGTACCATCTGATTCATCAGGTATAAGATCACTAGGACAACGTTTTTGGTTTTCAAGATCATTTCCTCTAAAGTTGAAAATTTGAATTTTAATAAATACTTACTTTATTTTGGTACAAACTCACTGTTGTTCGTGCCTTGAACAATTTCCACTTCATCTCTTAAATAAATGAAGTTGAATTTGTTATTCGTGAAGTGTTAGCAGATCATGTGATAGAATGACGGGTCATTCCATCTGTCTCAAACAAAAGGTTAGCAAAAATTATATGCATAAATCGATCTATAGTGAGATTAATCATATATGGTTCCTAAAATGGACTTATACTTCATATATCATACTGCTTAATATAATAAAACTAGTTTTTACTAAACAGGGACTTCCTGTAGGCCAGTGGTAGGCGATAAAGGCCAGTCGCACTTCGGTTGTGGGTTCGATTCCCACAGCCTTGTCCGAAGCGATGGGCTGTCGCCCGTCCTGTAGGTTGTCCTTTTTTTAAAACTATATTACTATAACATCCCATAGTATCGAAAAAAACTTCTATCCTTAAACAATACTAACTTATGTCCAACATAATCCATTCCAATCTTTAGTCCTATCCATAATACTGCAGTCCATTCTCATAACATAGTGAAAACGATTACCAGAGATTTAATACCATTGTTGATCCCCATAAGATATGTCTTGTTGGTCACATTCTAAACATTCAAAGTCCTTAATCATGTATTCTCTTGAATACCTTAGAGAAAACATGAATGCAGTTTAAAGTTAACACTTTCCACAGACCATAATCCTCAAAATTATATATACTCAAACCATGATATCACTTATTCCTTATATCAATCATGAGCTCATGAATACAATCAAACATCTCATTATCTTCTTATCCTTTCTACTTTCCAAAAGTATCTGAATAACCTTTCATGGTTACTGGTAACATTAATCAGACAACAATGTAACAATCCTTACATGTCTCTTTATTCCATAGTACCATGAGATTACTTATACAACATTACACATGATAAACATGTAATCATTCCACTACATTCTTAAACCATTGACCGAGCTTCAACAATTCTTTCCTCTCACATATCATTTGTAGTCTCTTCATCATCATCCACATAAATACTACCCATATGACCATACTGATTCTCTTCATGAGTCTTTCCCTTAGGGCATTTGTTTTCATAATGCCCATACATTCCACATTTAAAACACTTAACCATTTTTGATGTCGTAGCAATACCATTATCCTCATCTATGGTGTTAACCGACCCTTTTCCTTTGCACTTACTTTCTTTGTTTCCTTCTTTTCCACACCCAAAGCATCTTCCAGTTCCTTTGAAACATTCTCATTGATGCCTCTTCCCACATGATTTACATAGGGGGAATTGAACTTTCTTTCCTCTATGATCATCATGAAAATCCATCTTTCTCTTATTAGCCGAGTCAGGAAACTTACCAAATTTTACTTTATTGATCATGTTGTGAGATTGCTGATTCGGCATAATAATGATGTTTGGACATCCAAATCCCATTTCATTTGGTTTCTCATGAAGAATATCATTCCATTGTCCATCATATCCTCCATTATTGTGAATCATCTTGTTTCCAGCCATTTTCTAAAACCCAAAAAGAATAGTGTGAGATGAAAAAATCATGCTAGGGAAAACAACATAATAAAGGGGGAGTACCTTCAATATCTAACATCTTAGGTTTGATTCTATGATCGTTAGCGTAGTTCTAGTACTATAACCTATACGTATACTTAACCTTAGAGACATCCCTGGACATACCTTAGAAATTTCTCTAGGGATCTCACTAACGTTTTCGCATCCTAGTTTCCAAAGGTTGACTAAACCTTTCCTCTGATACCAACTGTAGAGACCCGAAGCTTATCGTACATGGACATTAAATTACATTTGCGGAATACTTAGTACATAACAAAAACACACACACAAGGATCGTAATAGTTTAGTGTCTTTGGAAACTCGGAACATAATCTTCTAATCGTGGTGAAAGATCTTCAATATCTCCCATAAAGATATTCCCTTTTTTTTACCTAAAACCTTTATTTATATCCTGGGGAAAAGAAAACATAAAAGGGTGAGCTCAAATGCTCAGTAAGGGTATACAAAATAAAAATCAATCACATCATATTCATAAGAACATAACTTTTGGAAATCTTAACCTGCAAAAGAGAGCATAATTTCATAACATGGGATAAATCATAGTAGTGAAATGAAATCACAATAATCATAACTTAAAACATGAAACTTTGTGGCATTCACACATAATCATAGAGAATCATTTCTTGTTAGTCAAGACTCATTGCCAAGACTATCTTAGTGGACAAAGTCCCTTTCTGAATCGAGTAACCCTCGTTTCAGTCCTGTTTCACTGAACCGGTATAACCTACCATTCCAGCCATGTCTATCTCATGAGATATAAAATCTTTACCCAATGCATTGGAGGGAGATATAGGTCCCACCCATCTTATAATGAATCCTTTCTTATGTGTGCCACATAATCATAAATCATACATCATTGCATAACCCATGTAATACAAATGGGATTCTTAAACAACATGACATCATAAAACCATTCATATAAGATAAAGGAATTCATAAACATAATTCCATCACAACATAGTCAAATCAATGTAAAAATATGGATAGAAACAGAACCCTTTATTATCTTAGATGGAAAATAATTTTGATAAAACACTTGAATTGAATTCTTGAGGAAAATATCCTTTCTTCTTCAAAATCAATTTTTTTACAAAACATCATGCAATTTTAAAAGAATGATATTTTATTGAAAATAGTCATGAAATCTTTTAGAGGAAGCTTCATGAAAATAAGGCTTTATAAAACAGTAGAAATCCGTTCGTGCCGTATAAGTTAAAAAAACATTCTTCGTACTTTTGTCGGAAAAGTCAAAAAGTACCTCGTACGAAAAACGACAAAAGATTCCTTTCACACATATTACTAAAAACTCACCGAAGGGTAAAAATGGATTTAAAAAATTGTAGGTGGATGGAAATAATATTACATATTGATGAAACATGGATGTGGATGATAAAATACACCCCAGTAAATACTTACGAATAAACAATCTCGGATAAAAATGAGATTGTGATATTTCCCTTACCTTAGGTCCAATTTGCTTTGTACGTGTCCGAAGCTCCTGTATAATGGTTTAAATAATGTCATTGACTTATTACAGAATCATATTCATTGTTATGATATCATATATGGTTCACTTATGACATTATATTACCCGTTCTTTTGTAAACTCCATGTTAAAGAAGCGTTTTGGGTAAAATCGTTTCATTTATCGTAGGTGTTTTGACATGTTGTTCTTGACATCATTATTACTTATATCATGATTTACTTACTTACAGAATATAAAACATGATTTATATATCATATATATTCAGTATATATATATATATAATAGATAGATAAATAAAATGAAAAACACCGTTCATGGAGACGGTAGTCCGTACGTACGCATGAACGCTGTTTTCCTTTCCTTATTGTCTTGAAATGGAAGTAAGTAGATGACATACATATATATATATATACATAAATCCTGTAGCTTTATAATGTCATATATTTCATTATTATTTCTTATATATACTTTATAATCATTCTTAAATGGTTAACATGGAGAATGAATCTCATCGCGTCGTGGAGACGGTAGTCCGTACGTACGCACGAGCGATGATATCATTTCTATAAATATTGAATTGAATTGGAATGTATTATACAATATATCAGAATCAATATGATGTTGTAATAACTATGTATAGTTATTCTTTACACCATTATACCCATCCATGTAAGGTGGTGGTGGAAAATAGATTACACCACGGCGTGGAGACGGTATTCCGTACGTACGCACGCGCGGTGATTTCTTTTTCCGTAGGATGGATAGATGGTGAAATAGGGTTGTTTCATACTTATAATAACATATCAGTATATGAGTGATACTGATGTTATTACTTCATAATGAAACAACCTAAGAAGAAGAAGTGGAAGAAGAAATAAAGATGAAAGAATTGGTAACGGTAATTACCTCTTCATTGAAGTGCCTCTTTGAGACCTCCTCTTAGGGCACTAGAATTGGTCTTTGAGGAAGACCAGAACCTATAGGATGTTTCTAGGGAAGTGGAGAAGAGATTTTGGCATGGGTTGGCCGAGCTTGAGTGCTCATATTGGTGTGAGGAGGAGGGGGAGGAGGTGTCCTTTTATAGGGGAGGAGAGGGGCACCTTAGGAATATCTCAAAATATTATTTTATATTAAAGTCAAAATCGGTTTATAATGGTTCTAAAGGGTATTATTTCGAAGCTAAAGTGGGGATGGGTCGAAATCCTATCAACCAATAGAATTTAGACAAGTTTAGGATATTATTTTAACCTTATCAATTAGATTTAACTCTAAGTTAAATAATTTAACTTTTACCGTGTCTTTTTGTTTTCTTTCACTATATGGTTAATACACTTACTATAACATGCCAAACGAACCCCAAATTGTTTATTATTAATATATATATCCTTATCTATGTCATTTGGCCGAACCTTATATTTTTAGGAATACAATAACAATTAATAATATAATATTTGATTTAAAAACTATTTTGTGTCAATTTTGACACTATTTGATATATGATTTTTGTGAAAGTCATAAAAGAATTAAATGTTCGAACCAAGTTGATTAAATCAACATTAATATATCATAGTAACCTATAAAATTAGTGGAATTCATAAAAAATTTCAAATTACATTTATTTTGGTGTTTATAACATCAATTATGTCAATATTTCATTAATAAGATAATTACTGTATCATCGTTGTGTCATAAATAAATTAACTTATTTGATGTCTAAAAATTACAAATAAATTACCATCATGTAGGAAATCTTTCTAGATTTCTAATGAATATTTACAATCGAATTTATCTTATGTATAACCCCATATTAAAAATTCTTTACTTATTAAACATTGATTTTAACTATTTTAACCTTTCTTTAAATAAATTAATAATAAATGTCCTAATCTAATCCAAGTGGGCCTAAATGGTCATATTTTATTCCTCAGTTTGTTTTTGGTCGAATTACACTTGTACAATAGAATTAGGACATGTGTTAGGGTAATAGTAATATCATATATACCCTTAGTTACCCTATTTACTATTAACCGCGGTAAAAAAAATAAAAAGTTACTATTCACCAAAAAATTATTTTCTTCTCATTGAAGCACATTTTAGTCCTTGATATTAACCGTGTCTCTCGGATTTTCGAAATTCCATTCACAGAAGCGGCAAAATTAAGTTTTATGAAAAATTCAGTTTTTTTAACTACCACTTAGTAGTTTCACTATTCATCAAAAATTGATGTTTTTCAGAACAATGCCAAAATTTCATCCTAAGCTATATTTCATATTCCGAATTCAAAAATGAAATCTCTTTTACCAAATTCAAAACATAGAAGTTGCATTAATTAATTTTATAATTAAATCCTGCTGTTAAAATAAATAGCGTGTTTTTAGGAAACAATATATATCAAAAGATTGACACTTGATTATGTCTGGTTTAAATGTGAAATTACAACCAATGACCAACATTGTATTAAATTGTAAAAATATATTCTAAATATACTTTAAAACCACTCAAATTAATAATTTATCACTATTAATTATTTCAATTAAAAAAGTTGTTTTTAATTATAATTTAGTAATTTTCACTATTCATCAGAATATGAAAGTTATCCGAAAAGTACCAAAATTTCACCTTAGGCTAAATTCGATACTCCGAATCCAAGAATGAAGTTCATTTTGAAAAATAAGATTTACAGAATTTTAAAAAGTGGTTATTAATATTCATAACGGCTAGTTTTAATAATATTTTAATAGCACATCGTTGTTTAGTGAAACTCGGTATTGCGTATTACACACGCTATCGAGGAAGGTCGCGATTGCGTGTAATGCAAGGCAATACAAGGATGCGTGTTGTGCAAGCTCCTTTTGGTGTAGCGTACAACACAAGACATTAATAAAATTAAAAAGAATATTTTTTTATAAAATCGTGGGCTGTTACAGTAAATGGGTAGAGTTGGTGGCCTTTTATAAGAGGTAGGATGGGCAATTTTGGTTACTCTTGAAATATTATTTTATTATTAATTTAAATTCTGTTTAAAATTGTCCCAAACTAATTTAATTGAAATATATGATGATTTTGGGTCGAAATACTCTAAAAAAAATTTAGGGTTGTTTAGGTCACAAAATTAACCTCATCTTTTATCTTTAACCCTTAGATAAAAACAATAACTACAACCTTATCTTCTTGTATTTTAATAATATATGGTTAATTTAGTTACTTTAAAATGACAATATAACCACAAGTGGATAATTAATTTCATTTTTAACATAATATATGCGATTTGGATGATTCTTATATTTTTTGGACAATTATATCATTTAATAAAACAGTATTTGTAATAAAAACTCATTTATTTCAATTTGGACACAATTTTGTAATTGATATTTTTGAAATCATAAATACAATATTACTTAGAAAAAAAGGAATTAAATCAATTATAATAAGTCATTATAATAAAAAAACGTTGTGTATGGAATCAAAATGTTTGAATTATTTTTATTTTAATATTTATAAAAAAACATGATGTAGGAAATATTTTTATCATTAAAATGAATACATAAATTGTAATTGATCAAATATATAACCTTATATTATAACTATTTTAGTAAGAGATACATGTTTATGTTATATTTCTCTTTACATTATAAAATAATTATTATAACATGTCATTATCCAAACCAAGTGACTGCGTGGGTACACAAAATCGACCCAGTGATGAAAATCGTCAAACAGATCTCATCTAATAGGATTTGGACACGTTATTGGTTAGTTTAATATTATTATAACATTATTTTGTACCATTATTTACCATTTTTACACATTATCCATGGTAAATAAAAATAATTAATGGAGTTATTATTCACAATGTCCAAAAATAAAAGATATCTATTTAAAAAATTTGGACATACAGAATCAAAATATGGAGTCCATATTTCAAATTCATAGCTCAAATTTGGTAGTAATTAATATAAAATTATTTCTCATTTTCAAAACCAAAAATCGGATTTTTAGAAGTAAAAAATATCAAAATGATAAAATGTGTGTATATCCGATTTATGTGTGAAATTACTACCAATGTACAAATAATAATAAATGATAAAAACATATTCCAATTACACTTTATAACCTAATCCAATTAAAATCTATCAATATAAATAGATTAGATGAAAATGTAGTTTTTAATAATATTGAAGTATTTTACATTATTCATTAAAAAACATTTACATTATCATAAAACTATCAAAAATTTAACCAAAATTTATTTTTAGGTCCCAATTATATAAAAGAATTTTATTTGGACAAATATGAAATAAAAATGTGTCAAAAACTAAATTTAAAAAGGTTCTGCAATCAAAAGGATGTAAAAATTTATTTTTATAAAAATTACTTCTTTTATCCAAAAAATTTAATTTGGTCTTATATCATACATAGAAAATATATAAGATTAATTTAAAACATTACATTTAATATATTTCATGTATTTTCATTAAATAAAAACCCATAAAGATGGATGATATTTTATAAACATAGTTATTCCCTTTGTAAAAAGGGTTTTATAAAAAACACATCATTTATATTGAATTAGTTTTTATTTCCATTTATAATAAATTTGGAATAAAATTAATCATTATTGAAAAATTTGAACACAATATTTTCGTAATAAATTTGATTATATTCATTCCAAACATTCTAGGGACAAGTTTATAATGGTTACATGAAAATAAAAATATTTTTTTGTTTTTTTATGCTCGATGCAGCGTATCATATATGCTATTGAACATAATGTTTCATTATTAATACATTGGATGATACATCATTCACCTTTTTGGAAATTGAGACCGTGCAATTTAAAAATTTTTATCGATAACATTATTGAAAACCCCAGATGAGAAAAAGAGTAAATAATAATATCACTATAAACGAATGAAATATAAATTCAAATCTCAACCAAGATAACATATACTTGGGATCCATGTATTAAAAACTGGATATAGATGAAAAAATAAGTTTCATGTTATGATGGATATTGATAGAAAATATTATCACTAGATTATTAATTACAATAAAACCAAAAACATGTGATCGGATAATTGGACTTCGATCCCTCAGTATGAAAAGTAATCGAACTATGTTTTTATTTTAAGTCCTTTTCATAATGATGAGGGATTTATTTATTAGCTTGACTAAGAATATAAGGAAAAACACTTACTTTCCAAGTAGTTTTTCATCCATTAATAAATACCTACCAAAAATCTTATTATCACCAAACTATAAGAATTCACGATGACCTTGTCACACCTGTAGCCCTAGAATAAACTTATATAAAATATTATAATCCATGAAAGAAAAAATATATATTTTCCATTTCATTAAAAAATAACCCAAAACAGAAATTGTGATTAAAAGATCAGATAATCATCCAAAAATAATTAACCTTTATTAAAAAGAAATACCACTCTTAATCTCCAAAATTCAACAAAAAATGCCCATAGTTCAGAAAATATCATTTAATAAACAATTGTGCTTAAATCTATTCAAAATAATACAATATATCATTGAAACAAAAAATTCTTAAGGATTTTATCACATTGTCATCCACAATGAATCAACGAAGTTATCTCTAAATAACCTCGTCTAATTTTAATGTCTCATAGATAAAAGTAATTAAAGTAATCACATATTCCCCAGGGGAGGTTATTCATTTCCACAAATAACCCAAATATTCCTATCTCTATAATTAAAAGAATAATTTTCCAAAATTAAATTCAACCATTACTCCTCAAATGAAATCCATTAGTATTCTATTTCCCTTAAGACAAATAGTGTTCCCAAAAGAGAGAACGTCTTCAAAAATATCATTTATCACTTAATCACCAAATGAAATTCCCTTAATAAAGATATAAATTTAATAAAACATATGTTCTAAAAATTAACATATTCTTAATCCAAAAAAATCATTTAAAAATAATTCATACTTTTATTTTCACTACCTTTATCGATGTGACTGGTTTTCACCCATCTTACAGGTTTCCCCTTTTATAAAACCTTAATATAAACCTAACATGTTTTTACCATAATGGGTGTTAGATACTTCACATTTTAATCCAAATGCATAATGACATCTTGATTCAATATTTCTTATATTTGTTGAAATGTTTTTATTTCACATCCATATTATTAAAGAAAACTATTCTCAATTCATGACCATCATACCTAGATCATTGTTTCCACCTAGTGTGATCGTCATAATTTTTATATAGGTATAAGGTTCATGTATTGAAATAATGATTTAGAGATCCTTAAAATTCATTTGATTCCATTATCAAAATAATCCTTTTAAAAATTTGGTCATATGGGTTTTCACAAAAAATAGTTTCAGAAAATAATATTGTATTACATAAAATTTCAATACATCTGATAAAATTGATTTTTATAAAACACTCGGATAAATTTTGATTTGAAACATTAAATCAATGGTACCTTTAAAATACCAGAATTATGTGCTAAAATACACTATTTTATAATCAAATATAAATATTTTGTGTAAGTTTATCATTTTTAGCACCATTTTAAAATTCATAATATGCTTCCAAATCATGTGATAAGGTAAAATGTTTTCAAATTCCCCGATAACATTTACCTTTCATGAAAAATGAGAATATTGAGAAAAAAGTATTTGATTACAAATAACCCATGATCTACAGTGATATCTATGTATAGTTGAGGTGTTTGATATCTCAATCAAATGCATTCAAGTGAGTTTTATATTACAAAATTTTTGACAATCAAAAGGGCATGAATTTTCAATAATTATTACAAGAAATTCATCAATAAGAGATAGTAATATTGATTGATATCCTCAAACTTCTATTTCCAACTGACATTCCTTGATCTAGAAATGTTATAAAATAATGATTTAACAGAATGAATAGATATATATAATTACCATGTGGTTATCCAAAACTCCTAATCCAAAAACTTTCTTAAACCAACCTCAAATACCATATATAATGGCCGGACCGTATACCTTACATAATCATGCATTTTGATCAAGAATATAATTTATTTCCAATTGATGATCTTTTCAGGTTTAGAGTTTTAGATAAATAGGCCACAGATATTAAATTACATCTCAAAACATACAATGAAGACACTTATAATCTCTCAAATTTTTTCACAATAATAAAACTCCTTAAAAAAACAAAAAATATTTTCATTTAAAAAATATTCTTGAATTTTTTTGTTCTCTTATACTTCCTTATACCATGTGAAAAAATTAAAAAACAAGGGATGAGTATAAAATACTAGTAAGGAATACAAAATAAAGAATAAAACCATTAGTACATGAATATTTAAAACATCTAAAAACATTTTTCCTAAATGATACTTTTCACCCATAACACATAAATTAAATTTCGTACATCATGTAATCATAAGATTCCATCAAAACATTATACAATCCTAAAAAATAATGGTAACTTATGGAACCCATGTCATGCATACATTATAGATTTCACAAATAATATGGAGTAACCTTCATGGTTACATTTGGAATACACCCCAAGGACTATTACAAAAATTTCATACAAGAAACTATATCGTTTACCTCTGTAACATTACCCAATGCATTGGCGAGCTATCATAGGCTCACCCACCCTAGGTTTATCATGGATCCACCCATTATTGGTTTACCACATAAAACCCCTAAAATTTACAAGTACCATTACATTATCATAACACATAAAATATTGAAATTATCAACATTTCACTTATCCATCACAAGAAGGAAATTCTAGATAATAAATTACTCGATCCATTTCCAAAACCATTTAAAACAATTAGTAAATAGATTTTTGAGTTAAATTGTTCTGTAACACATTAAAAAATTTAAATGATATTATGGATTTAAAAATTTAAATATTTATGTCCATATAAATTAATCCATTAATCTATTTTGAAAAAATAGACATTAAAGGGAAAATATAAAGAATAATAAATCTTTATAACATTTAAAATGTGGTTTTAGATAAAGAGTCTGTTACAACTTGAGAAAATACATGAAAAAAATTATTAATGAATAAAATTAAACAAAACAATAAAAATCCTAAAAATCAAGAGATTCCTGATATAATATTTCAAAAGGATGTATATACACCATAGCAAAGTAAATTGCAGGATAACAACGAATAAGTCTCAACAGAATGTAAATTGAGAGGAAATACCTTTCAAAGATCTTATAAATGAAAAAAGATATTATCAAATTAGAGATTATGTGTAGAAAAATTACATCCACATAAAGGGTAGTGGATGTTAAAAAATAAATAAACATTGATTCTGTACATAATATTGGCATAATATAATTAACGAAGTATGCGAAAAAACCAATTAATGGAAATTGATTCTAGAAATTTTGTTACTCTAATAATTTTTTTAATTAAATAGATCAATTTTGAGTATTCTGTATAAATAAAAATAATTCAAGTAAACATACATTATAGGATATCAAAATTTATTTCTCACATAGTCATATCATGGCTTAATCATGAAGTAGAAAATTAACCAAATGTGTGGAAAATGTGTTATGGTGTTCCCTTAAAGCGAGTCCAACTTGTCTTGTTTCATTATTTAAATACATGAATAATAAACATAGGATAATAAATTCTTTAAAAATAACCTTTTTTATGTTCATTATTTATTTTATATCACTTATTACAACATTAAAGAAATCAGTTAATTATTTGAGTTCATATCAAACATTTTGTTGATGTTCAGTATATGAGTCAAAAAATGAAATTATTTTGATGCATATTATCCATGTGGTAATAATTAAATTATCTCCATAATATTATATAGGATTTAAATATAACATATATACATTATATATATATATATATAATACATAATATTTTGAGATAAGAAATGAAATGCACTGTTCATGGAGACTGTAGGTCATACGTAAACTTTAACGCTACATTCATTTATTTTTCATATTAAGGGAATGAAAAAAAATGATTCATATATATGATTTAATAATAGTATAATATATATGTTATATATGTTACATAATTTCATTAACTTCATCCTTTATATGATTCATGTATGGAACGCATGATTCACATCACTATGAGGGGGAGGTAGTCCGCACTTCCTAAAATGAAATTGTCATATTTGAACATTATGGAAATCCTAATGGTATGTTGTAAATAAAAATTAAAGAACCATAGATAAAATATAAATATAATATATTTCATATATAGTTACAGTTCCATTATAATGACCATCATGAGAGGTGGTAGAAGAAGACTGAATACTCATTGTTTCGTGAGGCAGTAGTTCGTCGTTCACAGAAACAATATGTCTATATCCATTAGATGGAGGTGTGTGTAGGTATAGTTGTAACAATTATCATCCAAATATCCTAGAATATTGAGGATAATTTTTTTATGTTATTATAGAATAATAACATCATAGGGAGTGATGAATAAAAATAATGGAAAATAAATTTAGAGAAGATGATACCTTTAAAATGGGTTACTCCTTTTCATTTGATCCAAAATTCGTTCTTGAATTTCCTTATGACATTGATAAGGATTTTATGAGGACAGTACTAATGATGGGATATTATATTATTATAATTGTTTCTATAAAAGGGGCTTGAGAGGTGTGAGTAGATGGGAAGACGTGGTTGCCTTTTATAATAGGGAGGAGGGTCACTATGGGAATGTTTTTTAGATATTATTTTATTATATATTTATTTTTGGATTCCAATGGTCACCAACTCATTTATCTCAAATATATGATTATTTTGGGTCCAAATACTCAAAAAAATAATTTTTAGATATGTTTAGTTCACAAAATTAACCTTATCTTTTAATATTGGCCATTAAAGTAAAACATTAACTCATAACATGTCTTCTCGTATTTTAATAATACGTGGTAATTATAGTTACAATAAAATGACAATCTAAAAAAATTAGATAATTAGTTAAATTTTTAACATTATATAATTCATTTTTCATAATAATAGATTTTTGGGCTATTATATTATTTAAAAAATTGTATTTGTATAAAAACTCAATTATGTCTATTTTGATAGCATTTGGTAATTGATTTGTGTTTAAGTCATTGAAACATGATACCTTTAAACAAATCATTAAATAAAAGATAATATGTAATATTATTCCAACGAATTATTGTATGGAATAATGATTTTAAATTTTATTTTTTTTAATATTAATTTATAATATATTTGAATCCTTCACTAATAAGGTAATCACTACATCATCATTGTGTCGTAAATAAAATTTTTTATTTGATATCTAAATGTTATAAAAAAATATAATGTTTCCGTATAATTTATTATCTTTATAATGACTAAATATAGTAGAATATAAAAGTTATATAACATTATATTACAATTTTTTAGAAAAAGATACTTGTTTATGTTTTATTTCTTTTTACATTAAAAAACAATTATGATAATATGTCATTATCAGATCCATGTTGCTCCATGGGGTCAGTAAATTGATCCATGGATTCCAATGGTCAGAAATATATCATCAAATACTCTTAAGACACGTTTTATGGTATTTTAATTTTATTATAAATTTATTTTTTTACCCTTGTTAATCATATTTTCCTCTTAACCATGGTAAATAAAAACATTTACTGGAGTTACTATTCAAAATTTCTAAAAAATAAAATGAATCTATTTAAACAATTTGGTCCTTCTGATTCCATATATGAAATCCATTTTTCCAAATTCAAAACAAATAAGTGGTAGTAATTATATTAAAATTAATTCTCATCATTAAAACGAAAAAGTAGGTTTTAGGAAATAAAAACAATCAAAAGATTAACATGAGTTTATATCCGAATTGAATGTAAAATTACTTCCAATGACCAAAATTGGATTAAATTATATAAATATAATCTAATATAACAATAAAAACAATTAAAATGAAAATTTAACTATAACAATAAATTGTATGAAACAGTTTTTTTGAATTAAAATGCTTAATTTTTTATTATTCATTAATAAAATGACCATTATCAGAAAATCACCAAGAATTTAACCAAAGTAATTTTTAATGTCCCTCATATATAAAAAAGTATGTTTTTTCAAATAAATAATATAAATTTGTCAAAAAAATAAATTTAAAATGGTTTCTCCATCAAAAGGTGGTAAACCGTTATTTTTTGAAAAATACTTTTTATCCAATAAAATTAATTTGTTCTTATATAACATCTAGAAAACATTTAAGATAAATTTAAAACATTAAAGTGAATATATAACATATTTTTTTCACTAAATAAAAATCCATAAAGAGATACATGATTCTATAAACACAATTATTTTATTTTTGACTAGGTTTTCGTAATCAACATCCATTATATTCAATTTCTATTAAATTACATTTCTAATAAATTTTGTAAGTAATGAATCATTATTTAGACGTTTTTAAGCCATATTTTCATAATTCAGTTGATTATATTAAATCCTTCCATTCCAACAGCTAGGTTATAATGGTAACATGTAAAATAAAATATATTTTTTGTCTATTTATGCTTGATGTAGTGTATCATGATTGATATTGATCATAGTGTTTCATTCTTTAAACACAGGATGTTATGTCATTCCCTTCTTTTGGAAATTGTGTCTTCACAATTTTAAAATTGGGCACAATACTTTATTGAAAATTACACATCATAAAATAGGTAAAATAATCACTATAAATGAAATAAAGATAAGTAAAAATCTCACCAATGATAACGAATAATAGGTTTCGATGTAATAAAAAAACCGATATGGATGAAAAAAAGTGTCATGATCTGATGGAGAGTGATAGAAAAATTAAATAGGAGAATGTTAACATCCATAAAACCATAAACACTCGATGGGTAAAATGGTTTTGAATCCCTAGTACTAAAAATCAATGGACAATGTTTTTGTTTTAAGATTCTTTTTATAAAGACGATGCATTTATTTATTTGATTTTCAAATCACATAAGGATACATAATTACATTTCATGTGTTGTATAATCCTTTAATAATTATCTACCATAAAATCTTCTTCTATAAAAATGATTAGTATTCTGGATGACTTAGTCCCTTATAAAGCGTTAAAATAAACATATATAGAATATCATAATCCAAAAAAGATGAACTATATATTTACCTAATCTTTAATAATTAACCGAAACCCCCAGCAGTTAATAAAATATTATATAACCCCCCAAAAAAAATACTTTGTAAAGAAATACTACTCTTCATGTAAAAAATTCCACAAATAATTCCCATAGTTCAACAAATACAATTCAATAACAAAATTTTCCTAAAAATTATAGACAATAATCCAAATATAGATTGAACTCCATAATTTAGATGGATTTGATCAGTTAGTCAACAATTAAATAGAATAAAATTTATCTCTAAATAATAGAGGCAACATTTAATATCTCTTACTTAAAATTAATTATCCAAATCACATGTTCTCTATGATAGGTTATCGTTTCCATAAATAAAACAAATCACCATATGTCCAAAATAAAAACATATATTCTTCCAAAATAAAATTCAACCATCACTCCTCAAATGTAATCCCATAGTATTATATATTCTTCTGGAATATAGTGTCCCAAAACCAGGTAATGTATTTAAAAAAAACATTTATTACTTATTCACTTAATCATTTTCATATAATAAGGACATCAATTTAATAAAACATAAGTTCCAAAAATTAACCTATCCTGGATCCCTAAAATCAGTTTACTAATAAATCCTACATGGATTTTCACAGCCTTTCCAAATGCGTCATGTTGTCACCCATCATTCCGGTTTTCCCTTTTAAAACACTCAAAAACATCTGTTACATATTGTAACAAAAATGGTTGTCTTATACATCTCAATTTCATCCCAACAGATAATGACCTCTTAATTTATGATGTATTACAAATATTGAAATTTTTTTTATTTCACCTCCATTTTATAAAATAATATTATTCCCAAAGAAACAACATCGTACCTTGATCATGGTGTCCACCTAGTTTCATTGTCATCTTGTTAATAAATATATAAGGTTCATGCATAGAAAAAGTGATATAGAGATCCTTTAAAAACATTTTCTTCCATTATTCAAACAAAACCTATAAATATTTTATCATATGGGTTTTTAAGGAATAATAGTATTTGAAAATAATCATGCATGACATATAAATTCAATAAATTTGACAAAACATAAAATTTATAAAATATTCTTGAACTGGTTTGATTTGAAAAATTCAATCAATTTTCCTTTTAAAATACATAAACTATGTTCTTAAAGACAATATTTTAAAAGAAAATATAAATTGTCTGGTTATGGGTCTCCATTTTTATCACATTTTTCAAAATCATAATATTCTTCCAAATCATGTGATAAGGTAAAACATTTGAATATTCGATGATAATATTTACCATTATTGAAAATATGGGAATATTGATAAAATAAGAACTAATTAAATACAACCCATGATCCATGATGGTATCTTGGTATAGTGGAGGTGTATGATGTCTCAAACAACATATTTTAAGTAAGATTTATGATACAAAATATTCACAATCATCCAAAAACGAATTTGTAATAATTATGGCAAGCATTCCATCTGGAAGAGATCAAAATGTTGTTTGAGAACCCCCTACTTATATTTTTAACTGACTTTCTGTGATCTTAAAAAGTTATAAAACATGAATTTCACTGAAATAATAGGCATAGATATTTACCATGTGGTTATCCAAAACCCCTGATCCCTAAAGTTAACTAAATGGACCACAAATACCAATTATAAGGCCCAATCCTTAAAACTTACATAATCATGAGTTTTGAAAAACAATTTACACTAATTCACAATGAGAATCTTTTTTTGTTTTTGTGTTTTAGAGAATTAACCCATACCTATTAAATTACTTCTCAAAAATTACAATTAAAAAACTTCTACTATATCCAATTTTTTCATAATAATAAAAATATTCAAATAAAATATTAATTATTTCCTTTAAAAAATATTCTTGAATTCATCCTTTCTCTTATCCTTACTTGTACCTTGTGATTTTTTTAAAAACATGGGATGATAAAAAAATATCATTAAGGAATATAAAATATGGAATAGAACAATTGGTCCATGAATATTTTAACCCCGTGAAAGCATTTTCACAAAATCATACATTTCAACCATAAAACAGAATCTATTTATCTTCAATCGTGTAATCATAATATTCCTTCAAAAAATCATATAAATAATTAATAATAATTATATTTTGTGGCATTCAAATCATACGTACATGGTTGCTTTCATAGCTACATACGGTTTAACCTTCTTTGTTACATTTGGAATATCCATCATAGTAGATTCCCTAAATATCATAGGAGAAAATTTATCGTTAACCTCCAACAAGATACCCAGTTCATTGTAGATCTATCGCAGGCTCACCTACAATAGGTTTATCAATAAAACTACACATATTTAGTTTAACACATAACCTCCTTTCAAATTACCAAGTACGGTTACATAAACATAACACATAAAATATTGAAATTATCAACATTTAACTCATCAATCTCAAGAATTCTATTCATGATTTTGAAATATTTAATCCATTTACGAAACCTTTTAAAACATTTAAAAAAGATATTTCAGAATCATTGTATCCCATACATCATTGAAACATTTAAATGAAATTTTAGAATTAAAATTTTAAAACAAATATTTTTATATTAATAAATCCATCAACTCATTTTGAAAACATGGAAATTAATTAGAATGATTAAAAAGATTAATTCTTTAAAACATTTCAAATGATGTTTTATTTAATGAGTCCTTTAACACCTCAGAAAATACATGAATTAGTATAATTAAATAATAAAATTAAAAATTATTATAATATCCTCATAATAAGTATATTCATGATAAAATATGTCAAAAGGCGGTATAAACACCATATAAAATTTAATTTCTTTCTAACAATAAATAAGACTCAATGGAATTTAAATTAAGACGAAATCCCTTAAAAATTTTATAAATGATGTAAGAATTTATCAATGAGGTGATTATGTGTAACAAAAGTATATCCACACAAAGTGAAGTGTAAATTACTAAATAAATAAATGGTGATTCTACACATAAATATGGAAAAATATAATCAATGAAGTGTGCATAAAAACTTATGAGTGGAAATTGAGTTTAGAAATTAATTTACGAAGATCATTTTGTTAATAAAATAGATCAATTATGTGAATTAAATGTAATTAAAAATTAGAATAAAAACTTTATTTGATATCAAATGTTATCTCTCACATAATCGTAGAATGACATAATTCAGAAGCAGAAGATTAAACTAGAGAATGCAAATTGGGTTCTGATGTTCCCTTACATTGAGTCCCAGATGTCCCATTTGTTCATTAATTTTATAAATAATAAACATAAGTTAATTTATAATTTATTTATAACATTTTTATGTTTAATATCCATTTTACAAAACTTATTACCATTTTATATCAAATAGTTAATTATTTGAGTTCATATCGTACGTTTTTTTGATGTTCGTCATTTGTGTAAAGAAATAAACTTATTTTGAATCAAATTGTCCATGGGGTCATTTGTACTAATATTTATATTATTATTAATTATTTAAATATCATATATATCCAGTATATATCTATTAATAATTTTCCATTACATTTGGAGATAATAAATGAAATTCACCATTTATGGAGACAGTCGGTCATACTTACACATGAATAATACATTATTTTATTTATCATTTTAAGGGAATGAAAACTAAATGATAGATAGGTATGTTATATTTAATTTATAATATATATGTTATATATGTTATATAATTTCATTAACTCCCTCCTTTATACATTCCATGTATGGCATGAATGAGTCCTATCACTTTGAGGGGGTAGTTGTCCGCACATTCTCAAATAAAATTATCATATTTACACAATATAGAAAACATAAAAGTATGTTGTAAATAAAAATTACAGAATAAAAATTAAATATAAATATAATATAAATCATATATAATTAAATTAACTTTATAATTTCCACCATGATAGTTGATAGGCTAAAATTGAACTATCATCATTTTGTGGGCCTGTAGTCTTCCATACACAAAAACATTATGATCGTATCCATTAGATGAATGTGTGTGTGTGTGTGTGTAACTAGAATACATCAAATAAAAACATCATATCATATTGATGATAATAGTTTTGTTATGAAATAATATAATAACAAGATCATGGGTTTTAAAATAGAAAAATAATGGAAATGATCTTTAGAGAAGACGCTAATTCTAAAATGGTTAAATCTTATTGAATTGAGCCAAATGATTTCTTGAATTTTTTTATGACCATGTTAAGGATTCTAGGAGGCAGGATGGTTGTTTGGATATTATGTCAGTAGAATTTGGATGAGCCAAAGGTATTGAGTTGTGTGAGTAAATGGGTAGAGGTGGTGGCCTTTTATAAGAGGGTTTAGGGGAACATTAGGAATGTCCTGAAATATTATTTTATTATAAATTGATTTTTGGTTTCAAATGGTAACAAACTCATTTAGTTCCAATATAAGATTATTTTGGTCAAAATATTCTCAAACAAAATGTTTAGAGATTTTTTGATCACAAAATTGACATTATCCTTTACCATTAAACCATAGTAAAAAACAATAACTCTTAGATTCTCTTATTGCATTTTAATAATACATGCTTACGATAGTAACTATAATATTCCAAGAGATCCACAATTGGGTAGTTATTGAAATTTAAAAAACGAAATAACTTAGATTAATGAATATTTTATTTTATTACAATTATATCATTTAATGAGATATTATTTGTTTTAAAATCTCATTAATGTCAATTTTGACTGTTTTTTGTAATTGGTTTTTATTTGAATCTTTCATTAATAAGGTAATCAAAACATCATCATTGTGCTATAAATAAAATTAAATATTTAGTTTCTAAAAAGTGTAAATAAAATACCATGATGTTATTAATTTTTTTCTATTTATAAATAATATTAATAGTCTTTGTGATCAGTTATATAACCCAATATTAAAAATTTTGTAATAAAAGTTACATGTTTGTGTTACATTTTTCTTTACTTTAAAAAAAATTCATTATAACACATCATTATCAAAATAAATTGGCTACATGGGGTCCCAAAATCGACCTAAGGATTTCTATGGTTGGAAATATATCATAAAATTGGATTAGGACACGTTTTATGGTTGTTTAATATTATTATAATATTATTTTTAACCCTTATTAATAGAATTACCCTATAACAATGGTAAATAAAAATATTACTAGAGTTACCATTCATAATGACCAAGATTAAAATGTTCCAATTTAAAAAATGTATACCACATTTTTAAAAACATAGTATCCATTGTTTGAATTTAGAAATACATAATTGAAGTAATTAATTTAAAATTAATTCCCATTGTCAAAACCATAAAGCAGGGTTTTATGAAATAAAATCGATCAAAATATTGACATGTGTTTATTTAAGATTTAAATGTGAAATTACTTACAGTTACAAAGTGTATTTTAAACGATAACAAAATATTATAATTACACATTCACAATAATTAAAATTTTAATCATTCAATATAAATAAATTAGATTAAAAATATGTTTCGAATTAAATAAGAGTGTTTTCACAATTCTGTAAAAAATGAACTTTTTCAGATAATTAAGAGGAATTTAAAAAAAGTAATGTTTTATTCCCATTTTAAATATAAGAAGTTTATTTTATCAAATATAACATATACTGGTTTCAAAAAACTAAATTTTGAAAATATTCTCCATTAAATGGCGGTAATATAACTTTTTTCAAAAAATACTTCCTTTATACAAAAAACTTGAATTTGATCTTATAAAATATCCAAAAAACATATAAGATGAATTTAAAACATTAAATTCAATATATAACATATATTTTTTATTAAATACAAATCAATATAGAGTGATACAATTTTATAAACACAATAATTTTTTTTTTGAAATGGTTCTCATAAAAACACATCCTTTATATTCAATTGGTTTTTGTTTTTATTTAAAATAAATATGGTAACCAATGAAACATTTTTTCCAAATGTGAAACCATATTTTTATAATTCAAATGTTTTTATTCATTCCCTCAATTCCAATAACTAGGTTATAGTTGTAACATGAAAATAATAATACTTAGTTATTTTTTTAAGATCGATGTAGTGTATCATGTATGATATTGAAAATAGTGTTTCATTATTAACACTATGGATGATACATGAAGTGAGTAATAATGATAATTTAAATTTCATTGATTTTTTTTATAATATAATGAGTTTTAATTAAGTGAATTAATTTGTGTTATCTTTCAATTAAGGTAAATCTATATATGTTTAAATAATTGCAACAATTTATATGTTTTCAAATTCAAATATATCATATAGTTTTAAAAAATTACATGATATGAAATCTAGTCTTCCTGAGACATCCTAAAAAATTAAATAGTCAATGAGTTCATCTAGATGATGACTAGTTTTTTGTTAAAGTAGTTGGATTCAAAATGAGATAATGGAATGATAATATGTGTCCTTTTGTCTAATGCTCTTTGAAAATTTTCATGAAATCCCAACAATAGGTTTATTAGTAGAACACCACTTTTAGATTTCTATATATTCTTATTCCTATCCATGGGTTTCCTCTTTTTTCCCCCTTATATAGTTCCCTTTATCATGGTTCATTTTAAGGAATTCATTTCATTTCCCCTGATTAGAATGGTATTCTTAAAATTAGTGTCGTGAAACGAATGCATGAAACACCAATCATAAATAAGAAAAAACATGTAACTAATTTTTTTTTCATAATTCTACATTATTTACATCCCTATAAAATAATGAAATAATGTTATCTTCCCAAAATTGATTAATTGGTTTATATGAAGATAAATATATCAAAAAAATTTACAAATAACGAAAATTCTGTTACTAACTATATCTCTATGGTTCATATAAAGTGTTCGGAAAAACACAAATTTATTTTTCAATTATATTTATATTTATATTGAGTGAATTAAATTAAATTTATTAGATTTGGAGTTAATGTGAGATAACATCCTATGATTTTTTATTTTATAGATTATTGTCTTGCAGAGTGATGTCATAATTTCATATCCATGATAATAATAGAGTGATACTTTGCCATGATTTATTATTTTCTGGATTTTTGTCATTAATATCATAATTTTTATCCATGTTATTATTAGAATTAAAATAAATAATGTTCATAATCTAGGTACCCCCAACCCCTTTAACAACATCATTTAACCATTTGAGTTGTCTAGAACATGGGTCCCTTAATAGTATTGGTGTCTTGAAAACATATTTTAACATTATTACATAAAATAACTAAATGGTAATTCATAATTAAATATAATTAAAAATGAATTTAAGATAACATAACTAATTAATGTTAAATTCTCATGAGACAATAAAGATGAAAGTTTTATATATTATACAAATCTATTCAAAACACCAAATTGGGAATATATTAATTATTTTCCACTATTGTAATCCCCTTTATATTAATTCTATTGGGTTATTATATATATAACAAATCATTCTAGACTTTTTTACATGAATAAAAACAACCTTGTAGTGTAGTAACATTAAATTCATAGTAGTTTTCATCCTCCAGTGTATGCATGAGATCCTGGTTTTGATCTTCCCTCAATATACACATTCAATATAGAATACTACTTAATTAAATAAAAAAATATGTTTCAATTAAACCACGTATAATTTGGTATTCCACAATAAACTTATAATGAAATCTAATTAAAATCTGATAAGATAAGATATTAACATTTTATGTCGATTGTGGGGTCATGAAATGACTATATTATTCACCACATGAACCTATGGTCCCTTCTCCATAATTTCTTCACATGAACATCTCATTTAGTGAAATATCTTTTTATGACAAGATGTGATGACAATTATTTTACTATATGTCTTGGTATACAAGTTTCTTGGTTGACTAGATAATCAATTTGTGAACCACTCTTTTTCAAATATCATAATATCTCATCATTCGTGTAAATTTGATGTCATGAAAAGACACATTTTTTCATTGTGTGGATTATATCCAAATTCAAAATTATAATATTTTCATTCTTTATACAATATTTTGACCCAAATTACCCTTACTATAAATTGAATAAATTAATGTTAATTACTGAGATAATTATTATATTAATACTATATATTTCTATAAATTTCATAAAAAACATTCATTAAATTTTATCATCACGTTAAATTTAAAAATAAAATTAAATAATAGATCCCAGATCATTGAAAATGGTTTCAAAAAAGATAAGTGAAAACACATAGAGTAATTTTACATTTAAAAAGATTATTTAATGTTTGATCTGTGAAAATGAAACCATGGTTTCGAAAATGTGAAGTTAAAACAATAGTAAAACATTCAATTTTAAAAAAGTGTATTGAATTTTATAGAATTGACAACAGAATATGGTTATATGTAATGTCTTATGGATTTAGTCATTAATCATTATATTTTTAATAGAAATAATTCCTTATCAATATTTTGAAATAACTCCATTGAGAACATACATTTTAAAATGATGTGGTAATATCATAAATTAATATGTGGTAATTTGAAATTATAGGGTAAATGAGTAAAAAAGATGAGATCTATATATATGAATGAGAAAGTTGTTTTTCAATAATAATTTGGAAACTTTTGGATAAAGAATAATTAAAAACGATGATATTGCTTCTTAAAAACAGTTCTCTTTTTTTAGAAAGAAATCCATTACGATTAATATTTAAGAAAAAAATATTTTACTCATACAGAAAAGTCGTAGTAACTTATGGAATAATAAATTTATGTATATGTCAATTGTAAAAGAATAGTGCCTTTGGAATATTATTTTTTGTATGATAGAAAATATTTTAGTTAACTAATTCTATTATATATGTAACAATTGATGAGTCAAGAAACCTAAAAAAATGTATTAGGTTTTAGAAATATAAATTCACTAAAAAGAATTACCATATAATAAAGTCAAATGTATTAATGTACTCAAATTATAACACATATGCTCAATGTAAACTATCATAACACAATTAATGAAAATTTTAATTTAAAATATCCGTTAAGGTAGTGGTAATGTATGAATCAAGAAATAATAAAAGGAATATAAGATAATGGAAAATGAAAAGTCATAAAATTAACGATTCTAATTAAAATTGATTAAAATGGTGTGTTGAATAAATCATATAAAATAAATGATGGTATGAGATATCATTAATGTCTTATGGATATGAAAATGATTCCAAAAAACCCTTATATTTTATTCCTACTAACATGAACATGTACTACTATGATTGAGGACATGGTATTTCCCCAAATGTAAAACAATTAAATTTACATATAATTGTATTTTAATGTGACAATATGACTAAGGTAATGCAATGTTATTCTAGAAGAAAGAATTTTATGGTATAATTTAAAATGAAAACAAAAATATTGGAGTTTTCATTAATTGGTGATGTGAGTCCATATTTATATTTTCTATGAATTGGATTTTATAAATAATTCAACATAATATAAAGATATCCATGTTTAACATTTCAATATATATCTAGAATTAAAATAAAGTTTTGTGGATTGAGGTAAGATTTATAATTACTTATCTTTTATTTTTAACACACAATATTAGTATAATATTATGTATATGAGTCATATAATTTTTACTTCAACCGTTTTTTGGTTTTAACGTTGTAACTATTTTTTTACAATATATTTTTAATAGATAAAAGTAAATTAGTTCATATTACAGAATTTGTAACTAATGATTAAAAATAAAAATTCCATTTTCTCAGATAAAATTTTTATGTTCAGGATTTATTATTTTTAACAGTAGTGAATGTAATGAGTAAAATATTACATATGTTAAGAAAATTAATCATATGTTGTGTAATATAAACTGTACTAAAAATATATAGATTAATCCATGATCTTGAAAAATAATTTTTTGAGTTATTATTTCTTTTAAATATATTAATAAAACCTATTATTTGACAAAAATAATATCTTATACACATAAATTAAAATAAAATTATTTAGTAAAAATAATGAACAAATAGTTTTATGAAATTTTTACATGAATGATTCATATATTATCTACATTATAAAATAATTAAATTAAAATATCTATAACATCATATTTAAACTTAATATATATAACGAAAACTGCATTTGTGTAATATTTTCAAATTTAAAATGTTAAGTATTCTTATTCAAATTTATTATTAATTAAAAAAATATTTTATTCATAGAGGATTATTTTTTGTAAACATTAAGACTAATAATATGTCGTGATATTTTTCAGTTCAATATTTCATTTTTCAGAATGATATAAACCATTGTATTAATTAATGAAAATATATATTCCAAAATTATTATGTCATTCAATAAATAAATATCATCAATATTAGTTGGTGAACTATTAACTAAATTATTGAGAGTGGAGATATGTATATCCATCCCTACATTATAGATTAAAATGTTATTGGGAAATAGATTAATAGATGGTTTAGTTAATGATATCTCTAATACAAATAATGGTAGTGTTACAGTATTCATAAAATATTTTTGACAATATTTCAATGATTGATTAATACATCAATTTATTAAAACTCTATAAACCCACCTTACACCACAGTTCACATTTCAATAATTATCTTAAGAAAGTAAAAAGTAAGATAAAATTAATATGTGCAATTTAATATTTATATATTTTTTGGATTTACCTTTTGAGATACATCACATATTTACCATTTGTCTACATTATGTGGGTATTAACATTATGTTTAAAAATCCATTGAGATGATCATATAGGCATGATTTTTGTGCACATTTAATCCTTTAATCCATCCCGAAACAAGGAATATATTATATTTAATCTATAATGTGATCACAAATCTAGGATGAATAATATCATCAATACTTATTATATCCTCTTGAAATCCTCCACATCTAGTATTTTTAGGATTCATGTTGGTTTAACTACAATAGTCTAAACACTTAATAAAATTTTTAGATACTAGCCTATTGCCTAAACTATAGCTCAGTGGATTCAATATATATGTGGTTAGTGAAAACCCCTTAAGAATGGAGGCATAAGCTTGATAAAATTGTATTATTTTTGGAATAACCTTGTGATGATCTAGAATCAAATTTCAATAATCAATTTATTTTTCTTTTTAAAAAACCATATGTGTACCTAATAGTCCCCCTAATATTTTTGATAATGGTAAAAACCATGGAAGCATGTCAAATATAGATATATGAGTACAAATAATTTCATTCCATTTAATAATCCCTAGTTAATGATATGGGTGTTGTTATTCATGTAAATATAGAACCTCATTTTTGGTCGGTTTTGTAAATGAAAAAAACTATAAAAAGAGATTTAGTGGATAATAGATCTAAGATCACTCATTTGTAAACTATAGTGATTCATCCTATTTGGTATACAAATATTGGAATAGAATCCATTATAAAAATAATTTTAGGGAATGAAATGAGTGAGAAGAATATTACTCAATTGATTTAGTTGTGAACCCAACATGGTAACTCCGTATACAACATCAAATCAATGTCAGTCGCTTAGTGCATTGAATTCAATATGCTACATAGAAGTCCTTTTCAGGAATTTAGTGTAGTTGTTCCTCCATCATATTACCAATTCATAAAATATGAACATAACATTAATGATATAGAATAATTATAAGAAAAATTATTTTTTTTAAAACTGATATATATTGAGTTGAAATTTTCTTTTGGTTATTTATTAAAAAATTACTTATAATTTAATTATTGGTATTTCATGAAGAACCATTTTGGTTTTAAAATTCAATAGTTATGTTAGTTACCATGTTAACAATGAGAGATATGTATAAGGCAGTAATTTTACTATGGAAAAATAATTGATAAGATATAGTGATTAAAACATTATTTTTAAAACCACCCAAATATACCATTTTTTGAATAATAACTTGATAATTATTGAACATATAAAGACACCAATCAAGAAAATGGTCAAATATTAATACATCACATGGTGAAAAAAAAATTTATTAGAAGGATATTAAACATGAAATGTGTAAATTTTTAGAGATATCATAAAAGGAAATGTCCCATTAAAACAAAAAAAGTGATTTTGTTGGGGAAGGATGGTCCGTAAAACAAGTTATTATTTATGTGGGAAGAGGATAATAATAAATAGAATAGATTTGAAGAATACAAAAATCCTAAAATGTAATAACTTTTTTAATTCTTCATTATATTTGAACATAAAAGTGCTATCAAGGATAATAGGCCTCAAAAACCTCTTTATCTAATATAAATATAGAAATACTATGTAATGAATTATGTTGAATTTGATAGTGATAATTATTTTATTCATGTTACTCTTATTATAATGACTATATTTTTAAATTTATTCTGTAATTATGGTATTAAAACTCTTATATACCAAATAATGATTTAGTATGATTAAAATCTACACACCCTTGAGTTCCTATTATGAAGGAAAAATTATATTACTGTTATACATTATGATGAGTTTTAAAGACAATATATTATGATATTCATGATATTATTAATTTACAGGAATTTTAATTGATATTTAGAATTTAGTAAATCCCCACAAGAATCCATATTTATTACAATAATATGGAAAACCTATATCATGTTTGAAATTAACCATTAATAATCAATTACTGCATTTTTTACTATAATATCTCTTGGAGAGATAAAATTTTTATTTGATTTATGATATCAATATGTGAATTTTTTTAGATAAAATAATTTGAGGAAACAAAATTACTTTATTATTCTATTCTTAAAAAAATTATATGTTTTATAAAATTTTAATGCTTATATATCTGAAAAAATTATATATTAGGTTATGTCTGTATTTAATGAGATGACCCATTAATTTTATGAAGAAATATTACATATAATAATATGAATACTCAATACATAAAATTACCATCCATTTCATAATATTAAAGGATTTGTGGCGTTGGTGAAATGATAAAAAAATACTGTTTATGAGCATTATTTATATTATTTCATAATTTTTTCTCCATTTTTTCCTTTTAGGAATATCATAAATAAATCCATTATTATTAAGATAGAAAAATAAAAAAATAAATGGTGAGGTTAAATATCCCATAATGGAAAACAAGGAAGATATCTATAAATAATCATATAAAATAATAATATAATAATTTGGGTATTAAATAATGATATACCTTACTATTTGAATACTCAATTTATAATAGATTATAATAATGAATCTTGACTTATGTCTAGATCATATGAAATACATCAATCATAAGGACGAGTAATCTTCACTAATGAATGATGTACATGGTTGTAAATTCTTATGCAGAAAAACATGTCGCAAATGTGGCACCATCACATGCATAAAAAAATTTAATATTTCAGGGTCAGATTTTAAGACCATCAAATAATAGTGGATCTAGAATAAAAAATTATTTCTCATATCATATATGATTATACTTCATGTCCTATTTTCCAATATATATTATGGATCCATATGTGTTTATATATAGTGGGTCAATAACATAAACTCAATTACCATAATTATATCATGTGATAAAATGATTCAAAAAATTGATTATATATATACATACTTTTGGTCTCACCCCTAACATAATGAAAACAATACAAATCAGCTCCATAATATCATAATACATTCATTTTATCATCTTATGTTAACCCATGTGAATGAAATGAGTTTTATTAAAACATCCTCTTTTAAACATTTCGGATCCCCAGGAAAATAATAATGATTCAAAACTAAACACATCATTATAATAATAAACCAACCATATAAATAATAAGTATGGTATAAATAGATCATTTATATAGTAAATTCTAATTAATAGCGCATAATGTGATCAAAGATGAAATACATTTAAAAAACCAATAGAATATTATTTGAAGAAAATACCATTATATTTTTGAAATTATTTCATTAATATATAAAAAATTAAGAAAAAATTGTGGAAAAAATTTTATTCAAAAATTTACATTTATAATAATAATCGAACTACTATATAATTGATTAGTTTGGATAGATAGAAATTTTCTGTCATAACATGTAGCTTCAAAATATCCATTTCATATTTTTGGAAAAAATAAAAATGAATCACATTCCAAAAAAAAACCAAAATATATGCATAAATTATTTTTATAATTATTATAAATTTTATATACATAAATTTAAATATTTATAAGTTAATATTAAAAAATTAAAAAAAATTCTATTGGTAAACAATAGTTTGGAAAAAAAATCCTGACAAATGGGGATATAATGTATATTATTCTCAAAAACATTTTCCAAATCATTTTATGTACCAAGGAGTATAAAATGGTATTATTAAATAGAAAGTCCATTAATAAGGATAGGTAATATATTAAATTTTTCTCGATAATGATAAAAAAATCCTTATTGTAAATTCAAGTATAAACCATGCTGATTAAATGGTATTGAAACGTAAATCCTTTTTTCTGAAGTCTCATGTTTCATCATATGTGTTTGAACCTATAATATAATAAATATATAAATATTATACATGTATTATATTACCTTATTAATATATATCATTCCATATATGATATTCATATAACATCATATCACCCATTAATTATCAATTATTTACTAAAATCAGGGTTCATGATAATAACTACGTCATTGTTCATTATTAATTGTTTGTTCAATAGTCGAAGTCCTTATAATTTTTATTTGGGTACAACATATATATAATTCTAGAAATTTCAAGGATATCATATATAATTATTATATTATATTTTATTAATTATCATATAAAATATTGTGGAAAAATTGATTTACATCACTTCATAGAGATGGTAGTCTACATTTATGGACTAGTGATGTTTCCATTTTTCAATGTATTGAATGAAATATGTTTAAATAATAAGTCATATTAATTTAAACATAAAAATATTATATATATATTTCATATATATTCAGTAATTATTTTATTCTAATGATAAATTAGAAGTGGTGATGAAAAATGAAACGCCTTTGTTAATTGTGGTGGTAGTCCCCACATATCTATATGCTATGCATTCTTTTCCCATATAAGAGAATTAATATGGATAATGGTTTTATAATTATCATAAAAAACTCAACATATAAAATATTATTGAATCATTATTTAATAATAGATACCAGGGATTTATATTTGGTATAAGATAATATGAAATTGAAATTGATTGGGTAAGAGTTGTACAAATTCCTTTAGAAAATTTATTTGGATTAAACTATATTCCTTGAAAGGATAAAATTTTGGAGATAAAAGATATATAATATGTTTTATAAAATATATTACTGAATTATTTTAGTTTATTTATTTTATAGTAGGCTTTAACGATGTGAGTAAAGTAGGAGAATAAATTCCCATTCATAAGTGAGGGGAGGGACAATCTTTAAATTACATAATTAATTGAATTAATATATATGAATTTCCATTTAAATGTGTAATATATATATATATATATAATATAAAGGATTTTAATTTTTTATTATCCTTTTATAATGTAATATGTGGACATAAACAGGTGATGCTTTATAATGTATAAAATTTTTACCCCCCATTAAACCCATTCACAATTACAATAATATCAACCTGTTTTACTCTTTTGATTTTATGAATGTTGACTTTTGAAATCATTCTTTACAAGGACAATTTTTTTAATTTAAATCATATACTATTAACAATATTAATGAAATACTTTTTATTGATTTTAAATCAATTAATAAAGTATATTCTATTATAAAATTTCATTAATTTAATATTTTTTAATAATTCTATTAAATTAACATTAATTCAATTAAGATAGATTTTTACTTATAATATATACCTATTTAAATCCTTATTATATTATATTTATATTTTCTGAGAATTATATTTAATCCAAATTATTATTCCATTCAAATATTATGAATAATTTATTTTATAATTTTATTAATTTAATAAATATTATGACGGTGTTGGGTAAGCATTCAAAGTGATTATTCAATTAAATAAAATATAAAATAAGTTAGAATGATAAAAAAATTAATCATTATTTATTTATACAATAATAATCCAATATAACCTCTTTTTTCCTTATCATAAAAATTATAGATATTGAAGTTAGGAGAGAAACATTTTTTATTTATCCTTTATGTAAAATATTATAAATGTTATACTAGAAATATAAACAAAACAAGAAATATTTTTTAAACTATGTTTGATTAACTATAAATATATTCAACAAATAAAATATTTTCTGGTTTATGTATTACTTTATATTTTATATTTTGGTTTGACACATTACATTTCCAATTTTGACCATATCCAGAGTAACAAAATATCCAATCTCAATTGGTTATAATTTTATATAAAACAAAAAAATTCCACATAATTTTTCTATGTTTGATTTTTTATAACCTTACTCTTTATAATTGTCTTATTGAATTATTTTTCCAATGTCTAAATAGTTTATGAAAATAACTTTTCATAATAAATCATTATTCTCATTATTCTCAATATATATTTAAATTGAATTAATAGACAAAAATACAATAATTTCCCTTAAATATATAATTTTTTATCATAAATTAAATATTATTTATAACCATTATAATCTTATGTAACTAAATTTCATCAAAAAATACTACTTTGTATGTGTTTTATATTATTAACTTTGATATTTCTACTGCATGCATTATCCTTTTTTCAGCATTGTGTAATCATTTATGAAAATTAAACCAAAAAATAAAAATAATTGCCAACATAATAAATAAATAAATTATGTTCAATATAAATTTTATATTCATTCAATATGTATATTTAATCATATCTATGTTATAAAAATTTAATTACTATTTTATTTTCACTTTTTAATCCTTGACGAATCATCGCAGAAGAATTTGGTTTTTACAGATTATATATAACTCCAAAATGATTATATATCTATTATTTCGTGAATAATTATTAAAATTTATTTCATAACTAGATCGAAGACTTATTCAATAACCATGATTATCATTATTACACAATATTTGACATTTACAGTGTTGTGTAGGCATTGCATAGGCAATCAAAATGATTCTAAAATTTATTATGAAATAAATTAGAAATTATATGCATAGAATTATTTTTTTATTATTTTTTTTATCATTATCATAAATATTTGGTTCAAAATATATAATAAAATTGTATATCTTATTTTTGTCTTGGACATATTATAACAAACAATCCAATACATAATAATTTCTTTTTTAATATTCAAAAAACAAAATATCATTTATTATATGAATCCTTCAAATACATTCTAGGTTACATTTGACAAGATGAATCAACAAAATATGACTAATTCATAAAATTAAATTCATATATGGGAAATTATTCATTTAATTCACATGCTTAGAATGAAATGACATTTTTTATGAAATTTTTTTATTAATCCAAAATATGATTTTATTCAAAAATAAAGTACAAATATTTCCAGTGAAATTAATTTTATTATTTATAAAATGGATTAATATATAATTAATGATATAATTAAAATAATAGTTGTAAATTAAAATGATATATAATATTCACTTTACAAAAAATATATAGTTATTTATTATTCATTGGAATATAAAAATTTTCAAAAAACCCAAAATTTTCCCTCACTATATTATTGATAGGAATATTTCAAATTTTTTACCCTAATTATGAAATAAAATTTTTATATCAGGATGAAATTATTTATACTACTCTCTAACAAAAAACTATGACAATAATTTTGAATTAAATGTATTTTTGTAGTATAAAATGACATTACTGTAAATTTTTTTGATATTCCCTATGAATATAAAATATATTAGTAATGATTAAGAAAGAATTATATTTATTTCATTATTAATATAATTAAATTCATATATGTATAATTAATGGTACGATTATAATGCTCGTATTGAAATTTTAACATTTCATGATTTGTTTTAAGCTCTTTTTTTGTCAAGAATGATATTAATCACAAAAAAGTTATTAAATGGGAATTATATTCGATAATTTTATGGAGTTTCATTTACCTCACTTAAATAAAATATTCTATTCCATTTTTTATCTTTGTAAACAAGCATTCAATATTCATTGGTACCATTATTGAAAACCTACATTATTTAAATTGGAAATAAGATATCCTGTGAAAAGTGGATGTGGAAAAAATGAATGTCACCTCAAATAACACATAATCATATTCTTATATCAGTATTACATTTTAATAGAATTCATATATATACAAAGAAGTGGGAAATAACATGCAAGGACTAATAAAGATTGATAGGGAACTAAGTCGTGATATATTTAAATACCAAAAAACATCTAATTAATGATGGGTGAAATGATAATTACTTCATCGTAAATAATGGGATTTTTTTTTTCTTTAAATATCATTTTCTTAATGTTTAGGGATTCATTTACTATCCAGATATAGTACAAGAGAGAATATAGTTACATTATATCTTTACATTTCAAACTCACAATTTCATCATATTATTATGTTTTGATCAATTATTATTTCATCACAGATCCTTCTCCAGAATGTGGATGTTAAAGGAAGATTTTTATTTATTGAAGAACTATACTGTACTTTTGTAATGACCTAATAATCTAAAGTAAGAACATTGTATTTGATAGCATGTACGACACAAATCACCAATCATGTTAGGGCATATGATATCCTGATAATTTATAATATAATTTCTATTTTAAATAAATTAAATATAATTTATAGATTTCAATTCATGGGAATTTTATTTAACATACGTCACACACAACAAAGAGATTCATTAATGGCTTTAATTACACTCAGGAGTGACTTTCACCGAATAATAATATATAATTAAAATATTATTATTTAATATAATTATATGTAACCTACTTGTTAAATTATATTTTATTAATATGATTAACTATCATATGAAAATATATAGTTTACACAAATATACAAGAATTAATTGGTTAATAATTATTAATAATTGAATATAATGGACAATTTAATATAAAATAAATATTTTTTTAGAAAGCTATTTTTATGCTCACCAAGATGTTTTATTCTGATAAATTAAACTATTTACAAATATGAGAGTGATATTAGATTAATATATATATATATATATATATTATATTCAATAAAATATCTTTCATATTCAAAAAATAAATTACATAGACATAATATAAGAACAAACCCAATTTTTCGCATAAAATAATATATTTTTATTAATGAACTATTAAAACCATATAATGGAGATCCTATTACAAAACTAATTTCTAGAACTGTTATAATATAATATGTCTAAATAAGAATCATTTAATGATAAAAATAAATATTATTTTGTCATGAATTTTTTATTTTCTTGTGGAGATTAATTTTTAATCAAATATAACGAGCATTAATTAAAAATTGCTTTTTATCAAATTTATATTTAGGTAAAAATAATATTTAAAATTATTATTAATGTATAATTAGATCATTATTTTAATAATTATTCCAATTTATCTCATTTTAATCAATTTCATATTGAAATTTTATATGAAAATGTTGAAATATTTTGAATATTTTTACTTTAAAAACATATAATGGCGTCTTGTTTGTATGATTTAATTATAATTTATTTCAGCCACTTAAATGTATGAAAGTTTTTAAAATGGATTTAGTATTTTGGATAATAATAATTTCTAATTTCTAATGTATCCAACATAGTTTTTGATCCAATTTTTTAGTGCCAGTAATTAAAATAAATTTCTATGCTTAAGATGAAATTAAGGTTAACAAAGGACTGGACCATAAACAGAAGGGACCAGAAGACCTTGAATTATTCCCAAAATCTTCTTTATTTCCATATATGACCAAATAATATGTTGGATATAAATGTTTTTATTTATTATATCTACATGAAATTTGAAAAACATGTGTGGAATCCCATTTAAAATAATTTACAAAAGTATCACTCGTCTTCCACAATAAGATTGTCGCTCTCCTCCCACATCCTCACAACTCTCAATCGACATTGGATTGAAAAATATCATCCATAATATCCCCAAAAAATACATCCCCTAATCCTATAACCCTTATATAGGGAATAAATTCAATCATGGAATCTGTTTTGTGTAAACCAATAAGAGTTACCATTGAAGAGTTGGCAGCTGTCCTCATGTTTATTAGTATTATTACTATTTTTCACCACATAAAATATCCTTATTAAATTATTATATGATTTTTTTTATATATACAATTGTGTTTTTATGTTATGTGTTTATCCTACAGAAAATGAAAATTCTATCTCATGGGTAACGAGCTTATAATTTATGTTTGTAGTGAACTACCCCTGACAAAACAAGGTAGTTTGTTCTTTCATTACCACCTATTATGGTGATAATTATGATTGAAATTAATTTAATATATGATATATATGATATTTTCTATGTATTTAAACTTATTAATTTGTTATAAGACATAACATTATGCACATTATTGTGTGGTAATACGATAACATCAGTTTTGGATATGTGGACTACCACCTCCTAAATGCGATGTGATTCTATAACAGGATTCCAAAAATGTATAAAATATAGTTTTATTAAAAATATATGACATAAAAAACACATGTATGTTATTAAATAAATAATTAATTTTCAAAAATAATATATATATATATATATATCATTTTCTTTACAACCCTTTCACACACTTAAAAAGTGATAATGCTACTCATGGAAGTGTTGGTTACCACCTCCTAGACATTATGGGATTCATTTTATATAAAAATAATTTTATATATTTGTATATTTGATGATTAAATTTTTTATTTATTATATAATTATATTTATTGAATTATTTATGTTATTTACCTTCTTTCCATAACGATCATTAAAAAATTGGAAGGTTTATCTTAAATATAAATTTCATACTTTATATATTAATATAAAATTGGTGAATTTTTCATAACAATATATAACTAATGTTTTTAAAATTTTAATATTTGTTAAATGATAAATATTTATTTATTATAAATCAGGATATGTTATTTAATGATCCCTTTTGAACATAGTTGAGCTAAAAATGTTCGTTTGGACATATAAACAAACTTTAAAAAAAACTACATAAATTAAATAATTATATAGGTGTATAAAAAATTATAATACTTAAAATTCATGATTTTATAAACATATAAAAATTTTCTCAATCATGTATATAATTAAGATAAGTTGGTTATTCAAAAGAATAAAGACATATGGGACATTACAGACACAACGTGTGGGATTTTCATCTTACTTTTCACATCAGTGAGACAAATGTCACATTAACCACTTACTAATTTTTTATGGGGTATCTATTGAACCTTTTTAAATATTTTACATTTTATCATTTTATCTTAATTTTATTTAAATAATTAATTTTATGTTTTTTATTCCTGATTCTTATGACAAAAAATGATTCAATGTTGTATAAGAAACTATGGACTGTCTAATGATTATTTTCCTCAAGAATAATTGTAATGATATTTCAGTGGTATTTCTTTTCATGGAAATTATATTTCAATTTTACAATAAAAACATTAATTTTCACTTACTCTGGTCATTAATGAACTTTTTAATTACTATATCCATTTTCACTATTTTGGTCGAAATGTTTGAGAAAACGTTTTTATTAAATCATGTTTTTCTCTACATCGTTAGAGGAACTATTTTCCTCTAAAACCATATTTTATCAATAGGATTTATAAAATAAACATTCTAATATTCTTATTTAAATAAAAATTTTCCCACATTTCATTTACCAATTTTTCCATATTAATATTCTTATCACTTTCTGAAAAATGAATTTTTAGTCCTTTTGACCATGAAAAATGACTATTGTTTTAACCTCATAATAAATTTATGGATTAAACTATCATAATTTTTTTGAAACATCATTTTTTTGATTAAATGGTTACTTTTTAAAGAATTTTTTTTTCAAATCTTATTTTCAATAAAATTTTATATAAACATGGTTTCCAAAACAGAAGATATTTTCTTATAATAACGTTTTTAAAATATCATTTTAAAATATATTTATTCTTAAACAATAACAACCTATTATTTATACTAAATATGTGATATTTTCTATTAATACCAACCATAACATTCAAACATATGGAATACTATTTATTTTTTTTCAAAATTTCTTATTCACATTCAAATCTTTGACTCATTTTTTTTCAACTACGAAATATTCAATTTTCTATGATCATTTGATATTTAATTTTAAGTAAATTTCCATATCATTTTTTGTGGATATGATTTTTTACAGAACCAAGTTCTTTTTGGAATGGTGTTTACATTAATATTTTTTAATTATTTTGGGGATATTGTAAAAATATATATCATTTATTAAAAATAGATATTTGATAATGAATATTGTTTATTTTATATGAGTAGTGCTTTGGACATGAAAAACATGGGGTTGAGACATTATAAGTAATTCAATAAGTGTTGGGGACCTATTAATGTATGTCCCTATATGTATCGGTAGTATCATGAGATGAAATTAGTTGGTGATAAACCCTAAGAGTTTTTTTACATGTATAATAGAAGGGTTTGTTCCAATAGTTTTAAATTTTCAACTAGATTGATCTGTATAGAAGAGGGCTTCATATTCCTTAGGAATACAGTCTGATAGTTAATGATTTCCTTTCTTTTGATTCTTATTTAGTTTATCCACGATAATTTGCATCATAATATCAAATGATTTTTATAAATATAATTTCACAGAAAAAATTGAATATACATAAATTTATTTTATTTGTGATATAATCGAATCACATTATTCTCAGATATTGATTACATATCATGTGTTCTCATTTATTTACCTTCCCAAATTTATTATTCTCATACATTCATTATTTATTTCTATATACTTTAACTGTAATAATCATTTGAGTTATCCTAATATTGTTTCCATTACATAGGAATCCATGAATCAAACTAGGAAATATTTCCTGAGGTATACTATATGGAATAATGATAACCTAGTACAATAACTTTTATGTTGTAATTAATGTATTAATTTTAATTGAAATACTTATGTATGTATATTATTTACCAAGACAACAAAAATCATTGATTCTTTGGGATCTGAATCCTTTCAGTCATACTAATAAAATTGCAGTGGACATTAACTCCTAGATTTCAGGGTTCGAGTCACAAAAATGGGTGTCATAGGTATTTATAATAGTAATTTTTGGTAAAAGAGTAAGGAAAAAGTATTTTAGGGGAACATAACCCTAATTTATAATATTATGATAAGTATATAAGAACAACTTATATGGAAGGTAATGAATATATTTTATTGGTCTTCCTAAAAATACATCCCTATCTGGATACTATATGTTGAGTTGGTTCAAGAAAAAATGTACCTAGGAGTAACATATCAAACTAGGATTGTCGAGCGTGACTCAATGTAACCGGGTACATGAAAAAGAGCCTTATTGTGCACCTAGTTTGATTCTCTGAAGGGAAACTCATATGTTAATTCACATTTCATTTAAAAATAATTACAATTGGATTGAATAAATAATGAAAATAAATATCCTAAATTAAGCATAATGCATCTTAGATTGAAAATAGTATATCAATTTTATGACATCCCAATAATTATTATCTATTTTTTCGAATATGATATTTGATACTCACATTATTTTTGATGGTATTATGAAATAACCTCTACTATATGAAAAAATCTTTACCAATGAATCACCCATGTAAATAAAAATGGATATAGAGTTTATGTTTTTTCTTAGGTGTCAAAACAATATATATAAAGCCATTTAGTGTTTAACCTTATTTCAAGGATTCCCATCATATTAATTTTGTAAATTTTATTCATAATTGTTTATAAATGGAAACCATGTATGTCGAGTGACAACCAATCAGGTAAGAAAAGGATTCTATTCTTGAACCCATGTCTAAATGATAATAATAGTTTCACACCGACCACTAACCGAAATAATTTTAGAGTTTAATTAAATTATTTTTAGCTAAAAAATTTGAGGAATAAATATTGATGATGAACCAATATTGTAAATTTATGGGTTTATATATTAAATTCTAATCAATATTCACTTTTAAGAATAGTTATAGGGAAATTTTAAGACATAGTATTTTTTATTAGACCGTATAATCCATTTGATGTTTATTTTGGTACTTTTTTCATTAAAAAAGTTTCTGGATATCTATTTCATGAATTAATGGATGAGTTAGAATTTAAAAAAATCTAAAAAAATGAGGAAAATTTTGATTATTGAAAGATTTTATGTAAGTGTCTTTGCTAATATTATTTGGTTGTAAAATAATTACTCATCATTATAAATATTTTCAAAAAAATATTTTCATAATATATTAATTGTTTTTTAAACTATTTTCATCTAAATAATTAAAGATTTATTGCTTTTAGAGAATAATTTTTTTATTTTATCATTCACTTGTTTGTGATTTATGACCTAATTAACTACCTATAAATGTTTATTTATATACTATAAGTAAAAATATCTATATGCCACTAATGTTCTCGTACATTGAGACCCAGTTTTGTGTTATTTTGTTTGACCATTGTACATCACACTATCTCTTTTCTAGAGGATGTTTTATGAACCCTTCTCTTGGTGACAGATTTCAATAGTGTACATATAAAAAAACTTTAACCATGATCATGTTTAAATTGAATGGATTTAATTTAATTATGGTTGGGATAATGTAATGACTAGAAAGTCTAATGTAGAAACTTTATATTCGATAGAGTGTATGACACACAAAACCAAGTGCGTTAGTGAATACAATATCACATGAATTTATATAATATTTACAATTTTAAATAATGTAAATATATTTTATATATTCATATTCACACAATAATGAGTTAACATACATCACATGCAACAAAGAATTTTTTTGATGGTTTTTGTTACACACCATATTGAGTTTCACCGAACACAAATATATTATTAAAATATTATTATTAAATAAAATACTATATAACATAGATTATAAATTTTTTCTCATCAATATGATTAACTAAATTAAATAATAATATACTTTACACAAATATTAAATGTATTCCTCTATTAAAAAACAATTGTAATATAATTTAACATTCAAAAGAATATATAGAGAGTATTTATATGAAAACCATTTTATGCACCCAATTACATTTTATATTGATAAATAAATTTAATTTTAATTAATGAGTGATATTAATCTAATATATAATGTATATACTCAATAATATATAATTATATTCAACCAATCAATTTCAATGACATAATATAAGAACAACCCCAATATTATATAATGAAAAACTATATTTCTATTAAGGCAGTTTTAATTCCTTTTAATGGAAAACATAATTTCAATTAAATATTTGGAGATCATAAATATAATATATTTAAAAATAAACATAATATTTTAATGTGAATCATAGATATTAGGTTATGAATATTGTTTTTTATTTTCTGTGACGTATAATTTTTTAATGAAAAATGCTGAATTTTAATTCAAAATTGGTTATTAATATAATTTATTTATAATGATAAATACAATTTAGAATTGTTTTTTATAGTTTTATTAGAGTAAAATTTTTATGAATTAATAAAATGTTTATCATTGTAATAAATTTAACTTTGAAATATAATATGAACACCTAGAATCTTATGAATGTTTTTTACTTTAAAAATCCACAATTTTATCCCATTTGTGGGATTGAATTTTTATTAACATATTCCACTTCCATGATTGGAATTTTGAAAGATGGATCACAAAATTAGACTCAAAATAATTTATATTTATTAATATATGTAACTTAGTTTTTGACCAAATGGTTACTAAACGTAACTAAAATTAATTACAACACATTATATATAATTAATGATAATAAGCGATTAAACCTTAAACATAAGGGCCCAAATGAACTAAAAATATTTCTAAAAGAAATTTTAAGGAATTATATCTACCTTATAATCCCCTATATCAAATATTTACAATTATTTGACACCTTTATGTAGAAAAAAACATTGTGGAATTACTTCACCAAAAATTTACAGGAGTTTCACTCATCCTCCACTATAAAATGGCCTCCTCTCCTCCAACTTCATCAGACCTCAAAAACCACACTGAATCAAAATAAATATTCAATAATATCTCCTCATAACATCATTACATATAATTAAAACATTAAACTAGGAAAAAATCCATCCAAGGAATCAATTTTGATCAAACCAAAGGGATTTACTCAAAGAAGTGGTAACATCTTTCCTCAAGATCATTAGTTATATTCACATTATTAATGACATGAAATCTATTTATTCCAAAAAATATAATAAAAAGTATTCCAAATATATTTTAATGTTTTTATGTCAATTTTAAATATATACTTACACAGAAATCCATCTAATGTGTAACGAAATTACCGTTTATGTGGGAGGTGAACAACCACCTCACGAAACAAGGTTGGTCATTCTTCATCTACCACCTCTCATAGTGGTAATTATGATTGAAAATTACTTTATAAATGATATATATGATATATATAATTTATTTATACGTGATTATTTATTATATAACACCTACATTAACACACTCCAATTTTTGGGAATATGATAACCACTTTGTGGGAGTGTGGACAACCGCCCCCTAAAAGAGATGTGATCTGATCACCCAATACATGGAATGTAAAATGGATGGTTTTAATTATAAAAATGATAAAAATTAAAAATATATTTTATATTAATGACATAATTTCCTTTCTGTAAATATAATATATATTTATATATATCATTTTCTTTTTTTCCCTTTCACACACATAAAAATTGATAACGTCATCCGTGGACATGTGGACTATCACCTCCTCTATATGATGTGAATCTTTTTAAATCACAATAATTCTATTCATAATTAAATATGATTAAAAAATATTGTATTTTTCTATATAATTATCAATTTTTAAAGAATAAATTCAAGTACTTTATTTCTATATGCTAATTGAAAAATGGGAATGTTATTAATTCCTTTGTACGACTAACCATAATAATGATTATAATTTGGGTTCATTTTTCATAAATATTTTTAATGATTGTTTTTAAAAATATATTTGATGTATAAATATTTTAATTACATTGTGTTTATTATATTTGATATTTTATATAATGACCAATTTGACCATAGTAGATATAAATAAGTTTTTTTGTCAAATAAATTGAATTTGTTCAACACACCCAATGTATACATTATTTATTATGTAGTTGTATTGAACATAGTAATGAGTGAAATAAAAGTTATTATAATCATTAAAAACATTCCCAATAAATTAAATAATTAACATATTTTTTTTAATTTTTTTAATATAAATACATAAGTGAAATAAGACACAAGGTAAGGGACTATCATCCCAAATTTAACATCTATGAGATTAATTTCATATTCGCCACATACTTATTTTTTTTTGTGTATCTAATGACCATTTTGATACATTATATAATAAATAAATTTAAATTCATTATATTAAAAATATTTATTTAATGTTATTCATTCACAAGGCTTACAATTTTGAATTTTTCAATGCTGTATGGGACACATTGTTATGATTAAAGATTATTTTCCTCAATCTTAATTATAATAATCCCTAAATAGAATTTTAATTTGAGTATATTATATGACTACATTTCAATAGTAATTTTAATTTTACTATCTTTTTTTATTAATGAATTATTTTAGTATTTTAATCATTTTATTCTCTTTTCTCTTAAAAAAGTTTTACAAAATATTTTAAGAAAACCTGATATTCTCCCTCTAGTCAAAGAACTTATTTTTGTAAAAACAGTATTTTCTAAAAATGAATTTTACCATTCGAAAATTATTTATTAAATAATATTTTTTCCTTTTTTAACTAAATTACTCAAAATAATATTCTTTTCACTTTCCAAACAAGGCATTTTTTAATCATGATTACCATACAAAAGGAATATTCTTTTTACCTCATACAACTTGTATGAATATACATGTCATTGAATAATTAAAAAATACATATCATGTATAAATGATTACTTTTTAAAAAAATTATAATAATTTATTTTCATACAAAATATTTTATAATAATTTTTTCAAAATAAATGGTTATTTTCTTCAATAATGTTATTAAAACATATTTTATGGTTATCTCTATTCCTTAATTATATCAACATGTTTTACACTACAGGTGATATTTTATACTAATACAATAATTAATCCTCTTGTATAAGGTATATGATTTATTTTCTCCTGGATAATATTCACATTCACATCGTTGATTCAATTTACCCCCCATTTAAATATTCAATTTCATTTGATCATTTACATTTAATATCTCATAAATATCCATATCATCTTTCCTATGTATGAATGTTTCCCTAATTTTTTAAAAAACAATTATATGGTGTTTACATGGAATGCTATTTGATTTTTTGGATATATATTGAAAAATATGTATCTTTTATTTTATAGTTATATTTGATAAGGCATATTGAATATTCTATGTGATGAATTCCTATGAAATGAAGGACATGGGTTGGGGACCATTTATAAAATTCCTTATGTCTTTGGGTCTAGTTAATGTAATACCCTAAATGATTTGGTAGTGTCATGAGATGAAATCAGTTGTGGAAAGACCAAAGATTTTGTTTCCATGTTGAATATATGGCATTCTACCAATTGTTTTTTAACATCCTTGACGATTGATATTGACATTATTTGTATTCATGTTCATTATACATGAGATCTAATAATTAATCATTTCCTTTATTTTTATTTTATATTTAATTATCTATATTAATTTTCATCGACATATCTATGGATACATTTCAATCCCAATTCATTGATTGAATAGAATATGTTTTCAGTTATTTACCATTCCATATTAAATACTGACTTTTTTTGTGAGATATTTGTTACAAATATTTTTTAGTTACTTACCTTTCCATATTTATTATTCCCATAAATTTTTTATTGCTTCCTGTACACTTTACCCTTACTGAGAATTTAATATCACCCTTATTTTGACCATTCCCCATGAATCCATGGAGTGTGTTATGAAATATATGTAGTTATATACAATATGGAAAAATTTTATCATGGAGAGAGACAAATATATTGTAATTAGTGTATTCATTTTTAATAAAATACTTAATCAGATATCTAGCATACCTTGACTACTAAACTATTTGATCCTTTTGGATACAATTTTTTGTAATCAAGACTATATAATAGTAGTAGACATCAGTTCTAGGATTTCTAGGTTCGTCTTAATACAAAATGTATCAAATAATATGTTCCAAATGTATTTACTACAACGTATAAATATTTACTAAATCTATAGTAATTAACTTATGTTATCAAATACGGTTAAATACAATACAGTAATATCTAAAACTACAATTATAACAAACAATGTCTATCTTCATCTATTATAGAAGTATATTAAATTTGTAATGTAGGATATCATATTTCTCTATAATGAATTTTTTTTCACATTTCAAATCATGTTCTTCATTTAGGTCAATTATGTGTTTTCCTAAGTCCATAAGAAGTCTTGGGGGTGTTCCGGGGTTTACGGAGTTGAGAAAAAGGGGAAAAAGTGTTTTCTGGGAAAGCATCACAGTCTGTTCATAATTAGTTCTAACTGTGAGGAGAACCCAACTAAACCGTGAAGAATGATGATTTTTAGATAGTATCCTCCTAAAAGTATACGCATGTTTGGGAAATCTATGCAGGTAAATAGTACTTCCAAGAAACTTTTAAAAAAGTAAAAATTCTCATTCTTATATTTTTATACCCATCTCGAGATTTACTGTCACCTTCTCTCGTGTATCCCTATGATGGAACCAAATCACCAAAGATATCACAAGGATTTATCTCCCTCATCATTGGGTTGTTTGGAGTGTTGTTGGTTGCGGATTGATGATCTAGGTAATGATAATAACCCTCCTTCTTCTCTTCTAGGTTTATGGTTCCAAATATTCTTAAACCTCCAACTGAATCACTCTAACCTCTCCTTTTTGGTTTCATTTAGGTTGATTCTTCAATGGTGTCCTTAATCTAGATATAATGCCTTGATTAAGGTTTTGTTCACCAACAAATTTATGGTTGGTGGTCTTAAAATTGTATCCCATGGGATCATGTGGATTTAAGCATGTAGGGTTATGTTCATAATTTTCCATTGTTGTGTTCCTGCTTCCCATTGATTTATTTGGATATAGTGGGTATCTCTATGTATTATTTAACTCCCCATGATCCCTGAAGGATGTATTGAGGATGAAAAATGATATTAGGGACACCCATGGGGTGTGCCAATATTCCTTGTACACATAGTTTTTCTATATAATTTTAAATCCATTGTACGAGAACCTAGTGCCCAAGATGAATATGTTAATCTACATTAACAATGTTCAATTGGATTTTTAGTAATATACATAGGTTGGGTAACATCCAAAGAGGATTTTTGGTTTCCATGAAAAAGGGTTGAATGTATGAATGGAAAAATGCGAGGGGATTAGGGTTATACTTGAATTATAATAGTGATATATGCATGGTAAATTAGAAATGGGGCTTAAGGGATATGTAATATAATTAAATAATGTTTTAATGGATTGAGGAAAAATGATAATTTTCATATTTATTGATATTTTTGATTTGTTGTAAATGATGTTGGCTATGTTTTTTGTGATATGGTAAATTGTGGGGAATGATCAATAAGTATGTGAACATGAATTGTTAGAGTGGGGAATCGATATCATGTTTTACGCCCACATGTTGAGCTTGAATGAGGTTCTAGATCCACCCCTAAATGCAAGGTTTAAGTAAGGGTATGATGTTCAATTCCCTTAACAGTTTCTTTCCACCGGAACTAAGTATTTGAGGTGAGGATTATGAGGTTGTTATAATGTAATTAATAGTAATATAAAACATGATTTAATGTCCATTAGTTTGAGAATGATGAACATGACTAATCAAGTGAACACATGAAATGGTATATTAAACCGTGGAATGTCTTTGAAGTGATCTAGGATTAAATGGTATTATAATTTAAGGGAGAATAGTCTATAATAGTGTTTTATACTATTTACATTTATTTTTCATTAATTATAAATTGCATGCATTGTCTAATTTTTCTTTATATTATGTAAAAGTTTCTTTTGATGGCCTACTGAGTTGTACTCACACCCTACTCGACCATCCATTAGTAACTATGTATATTTCATACCTGCATGTCAGGACAAGGGAAAGGGACCTATGATAGAGAGTTGAGTTGGAAATGGGAAAATGTATGGGTGATGTTCTAGACAGAGTCTGGACCATTTTGGGGATTCTGTTGTTGGTCCTTCTTTTGGGGTTTTTATACACATTCCATTGTATCATGGGGTGACATATTTACTATTGTATATGGTTGTACCTATTTTGGTAATTTGATTTGTATACATGTTATTGATTTTTCCTTATTATTTCTACTATTTAAACTATTTATTATTGTGGAATACTCTAGTAGAGGGGGTATAGTTTCCCCATGTATCCTATTAGACTCTCTTTGATAGTCATTAACCTCTGGTGTATGGGTAGGTGCGATTTAGGTCATGTGGAGACCCGTCTTGGGGAACCATTAGTAGCTTCTATGTCAGGGATGTTAGAATGTGGTATCAAATGAGTTAGTTTCCATTTCTTACTATTTTGGGGATAGTAGTCAAGAGGATAAGAAAATTTTCATCCTTGGTAATGAGATCATTCTATGTATTAGAGGACCCATGAATGATGAAAAAACCAAGTCACCCTGGGAGGGGATTGTGGTTCATTATGTCTTTTGTAATATTTGATGTTATATCACCATCAGGTGACACACATGTTGTGGGATTTGAAAATTTTGTGATATTTATATCGTTGCTAAAATAGTATGAGGTTTTTCATTTACTCGTCAATCTAGGAACATATTTAGTAATGTGACATAAATCATGATAGGCACACACTCAGGATCAGTGTGTATGATATAAAGGATAGGATGTTTTTTTATCTTTAATGTTAAGAAAATTGTGCCTAATAAGATGATTTGAATGGGTATAAAAGGGAAGTGAAATTGTCAAGTGGTAATAAGAAAATGGTGCATTATAAATAAATAAATGTGTATTAATCTATTATAAGAGTAAATTGAGATATTTAAATTGTTTTTAATTGGTGTATAAGATAAGTCCTGTAAATAAAAAAATTTGATAGTCGTGTTAGACATGTCCTTAGGAGAGATGGTTAGGGGTAATGAGCTGGTTGCGAGTGGGATTGTTTTGGTTGAGTATGTGAACTTGTTTGGTTACGAAAAGTGGTGATTATACCTATATCTCTTTTTCTTTTGTGAAAGGGTTGTAGTTGTGTTATGTAGCACATTTATGGAAATGTACAAAATTGTCATTGGGAAGACACGTGCCAGTTGGGTGACATGAGAAAGTTGTGGAGAATGATACTACAGTAGTGTAATAGGATAACATGGTGATCCAGAAAAATAGGGACGAGAAATTCTATGAGAACATCACTCGTATTATGTAGATGATTGAACAAGACCCAGGGTGGGTTCCTCTAAGTATGTTTGAGAAGACTAGTGAGTCTTAGCTACCACACCCTCTGGCCATTACTAGAGAGGGTGGTCCAGATTCATTAAAGAACTGGATAGAGTCCACCAAAACTATTTAGAACCAAATAGATTCACATCTCAAGAATCTATTCATTTTGGAAGCCTATATGATGAGGGTTCAGAAAAAACATTGGTGGGACACCCTGGTCTAAACAGAGCAGGTTGAATGAATGATATGGATGAATTTTCAAGAGATGATCTTTTTCAAACTTTTACCCCAAAACCAAGTGGTAAAAGAAGGATGTAGATTTCATGAGGTTAACTCATATGAAAATGTAGATAATAGGAAATACTATTCGTTTATCTGATCTGAGATGCTTCATTTTGATGTTGAGGGGAGACAAGGAACCATTAAAAAAACGATTCAATAATAGGCTGTGACATGAGATCAGATCTCATGTGAATATCTTTCATTTGAAAAGGTTTTCTGGAATAGGGATCAATCCATTATTTTAGAGGGGAAGCTAATGGGAGTTTCAAATAGTGAAAATGTTGTTCCATCTAGGAAAACATGTTTTGTGGCTTTTAATAGTAATAATCACCACTTTGGAATATTTTAGTAGGGTGGAAGAGCAAAGAGCAGTCAGATGATGGGTCATATTCATAGGGTGGTGACCCGGTCTTCGATAATCAATGTGGTAGGTTGAGACACAAGCATGAATAGTTTCCCCACACATCAGTCGAGTGCTGATCATGATGCAAGATAGTCCATGTGCAGAGGTTCTTCTAGAACCCATGTTAGTCAGGGAATGATGGGGTTCAGAATAAGATGTTGATTGTAGGCAGGGGTTCAGCTACCCCATATGAAGAATGCAATTGGAGCTCCACATTTCTTACTAGTAGTGGAGGTGGACATGGAAATCTAGGGTGAGATCATCCTTAACAATAGATATGTGCAGTGTAGGTTAATCAGGATAGGGATTAGGTAAAGGGGAAGGTCAACTCCATGCAGTTCAAGATACACCTGAAGGCGGTGAGGGAGGACCGCCTGCTATTCGAGGTACCAGTTTTGTATCTTCCATGATTTCTAGTGATTTTCGTGATATAGGTGATACTCATTCCTTTATTTATTTCATGTTTGTAGTTTGGCTAGGCTTGATCATTGAATGTGCATGTGGGGTAATTTCACTTAATACTTCTCTAGGGGTACGAGTTGAGGACATCCGGTAGTGTATGGTTTGTTCTCTAGAGAGTGGTGGATATCATTTTCGGTGGAATTTTATTTGTCCTAGAGATGTTACGTTTTGACAATATATTGGGAATGGAATGGGTGGTGTTTTATCAAGCTCATATCGATTGTTACTAATGTCGTGTGATGTTCACATATCTCAAAGGTAGAACATATATCATTCTTGTTGAGTGGGATAATCAAGGAGGCCGCATAGGGCCGATAGGACAACTGTTAGGGGAACACATCACTAATGTGACATACCGTAATTTAGATAATGGGGAGAATGGACTATAAGTTTTGAATTTTGGTGAACCAAAATCATGATTTGATTCCTAAGGACATCATAGGGTTTCCACTCGAGACAAATGGTTAGATTATTATTGAGTTGTTTCCTAGAGCGGATCCAATTTCCATTCCACCCTATCGAATAACCCCAATGGAGCTCCAAGAACTAGGGTTTAGTTATATGATGTAGAGAGGAATGGGTTTATACATCCACGTACATCACCATGGGGGATATCATGTGTTGTTTTATAAGACGGATAATGGATAACTAATTCTAGGTGTCGGTCATAATAAAATGAACTAGATGAAAGTTAAGAACTAATATCTTCTTCCTAGAATCAATGACATATTTGATCATCTCACAGATGCATCAGTGTTTTATATGATCAATTTTTTTTATCGGGAAACAATTATTTGTAGGTGATACCTTCTGGCATACCCTCTAATGATTTTTGAAGAAGGTACATATTGTACTAATTTCTAATGATGCCTTTTTGATTGACCAATGCACCAAAGTTGTTCATGGCCATGACAAGACAGAAAATTCACCAATATCTAGAACAGTTCATTGTTGAAATTGATGATAACATGTTTGTGTACTATAGAACTCATGAAGATCATTCTAAACATCATGAAATCATCCTGAGTACACTAAGAGAGTATATGATTTATGCCAATCTATCAAAATATCAGTTATAGATTGATAAGGTGAAATTTATGGGACACATCATATGTGAGTCAGGCATGTTGGTGGATCAAAAGAAGGTGAAGGCTATTGTGTCTTGGGAGAATCCCAAGAATATCACTGATGTTTGGTGTTTTCTGGTTTCATCTGGTTTTTTGAAGGTTTATTATTCATTTATCTTGTTTTGTAGAACTGCCCACAAGACAACCCGATAAGGGGTTATGTATGATTGGTCATAGTCTTGTTATAATTATTTTCAAGTGATAAAAAATAGTTTGACTAGAATAATGAATTTTATATTACCTCAATTGATTATAACTACACGTTGTTCTGTGGTGCTTCCATTATTAGACTTGGGGCAGTGTTGATGCAGGATGATCGAGTTTTAGCTTATGGGTCGAGATAGTCGAGGCCACATGAAAATAATTATCATACTCCTGACCTTATTCTAACTGTTTTGGTACATGACATAAAGTGTTGGAGTCATTACTTGTTGGGATAACTCATTACAGTGTTTATCAACCATAAAAGTCTCAAAGTATTCTTCACCCATTGGAATTTTCATCTTTGATAGCAGCAGTGGGTTGAATACCTAAAGACTTTTGATTCTTTTATGGTTTATACAGAAGTGAATGGGAATAGTGTCACCGATTCTCTAACCAGGATGACTTGTAATTATGTTTTTCATGAATACAGTTCAAAGTGGGTGATGATGGTCTTGTTTTTTGAGATGTATTTAGATGTATAAGATGGGCACTGACAGATGACTCTTGTATCTATAAAATTGTAGTCCTCTCTATTGATCCATCTTAATGAGATATAGCTGGTAGACCCAAAGTGTTTGGATGTGATGGAAATTCATAATGGTGGGGATTCACCTTCTGGTTTTACGTGTCGTTCATATGGAGTAGCTTGTCTTTTTGGTCATGTTGTGGTGGCAGATGGTGTACAAGAGGGTTGAGGCATATACATCATGCATCAAAGTGGGTAGTGATTGTGAGCTTGACTAAGATGTATGGTGATCTTAGTATGAAGATTGGGTAGCCAAATATGAAGAAACATGTTACGAGTTTTGGGGAATGATTCCTTACCTATTAGAAGGTGATGGATAAACATCAACTTCGGGGTGTGTTGTTGTAGTCATTGCCTATTCAAGATTGGAAGTGGGATGGTGTCAGGATGTACTTCTTAGTAGATATTATGAGGATGCCTCATAATAATGATGCAATTTGGGTGACGGTATATTGGATGACAAAATTCACATGTTTATTATCGATTCATGAGACCTATAAAGTCAACCAATTGGGGGAATTGTTTGTTCAAGAAATAGTACTGTTCCATAGAAATATGAGAACCATAGTTTTAGATCATAATCCACATTTCACCTCACACTTCTGGAGGGTCCTATAGAAGGAACTTGGTACCCATTGTTTTTTTAGTTTGGAATACCACACACAGACTGAGGGGTGGTCAGAGCATGTAATTCAGGTATTAGAAGACATGTTTATATCATGTGATTTATATTTCATTTGTTCTTGAGAATATAATTTTTCACTTATTGAGTTTTCATACATCAACATCATTCAGGCTGGAGTTCAGATAGAACCTTTGTATGTACAATATATGAGACTGTGCATATCTCTATTGTATTAGTTATTGGAATGAGATAATGGATTGTTACAACCGAGACACGTGCATGAGATGTCAGACAAGGATTGTTTGATTCAATAGATTATGGTAAAAACTAGGAATAGGTAGAAGTCATCTGAAGATCGGCATTGTAGACAACATGAGTTCATGGTAGGTGATAGTGTGTTTTTTGGGTGTCTCTATGGTTGGGTAATGAAAAATATAGATGTCGGGAATGATGGGGGATAGTTATATGGGTACATTAATGATTTTTGGGTTGGTCGGAACCATGGAATACCGATTGGATCTTCCAAAGGGGTATAGATTGAGTCATGATGTTTTTCAGGTTTCATAACTCGGATATTATCACCTCAGTTGATATCATGTGTAAAATGATGAGGATGTTGAGCATGAAGCTGTTTCATCCTTCAAGGAGCACCTGGTTCATGTTTTGGATCATAGTGAGAATGTTTTGCGGTGAAATTTTGTTCCATCAGTTCTTGTTCTATGGAAGTACGGAAAAATTCATAACGAATCATGGTAGCGGGATTCTAATCAGAAGGCTCAGTGGCCTGATCTCTTTTATTTTGAAACTCAATGATGCTTGAAATGTGCTGCTTGAAGATAAGCCATTATAATTTTGGGAGTTTGTAAGATCCTAGATTTCTCAAAAAGTAATGTTCTGATCACATTTATGTTTAAGTCCTTCACTATGGTCAATTAATTTTTTCCCCAAGTTCTTAAGAAGGATCAGGGGTGTTATTGGGATTCAGGACATGAAAAATGGGCGAACAGAGTTTTCTGGGAATGTTGCACAATCTTTGTATAGTTAATCCTGACCATGTCGATAGCCCAAGTTAACTATTCAGAAGATGGATTTTCGGACAGTAACATCTGCATGGTTCACACATAATTTGGAAAATTTTGTGGGTATGACATGAAAGGAGGATATTTTTGCATATTATCATTTTCATGTTTTGTGAACAATTTCACAAACCTTGTGTGTAAATCATGAGTCCCAGAAACATTAAAAAAACTAAAAAAAATTCATTACTGGATTTTTATACACAACTCAGGATTTGCCTCTTACTCCCCTATTGAAACCCTACAAACAAAACAAATTTTTCACGATCTCCCACGGATATCTCTCCCCTATAGTAGGGACATTTTGAGTGTCTTTGGTTGGTTATTGAAGATATAGTTAAGGCTAACCTTCCTCATTCTTATCTATTTGTTTTAGGGTTCCATTCTTCTTATATCTCCATATGAAGCACTCTAATCTCTCCTTTTTTATTACATTTAGGTAGAGGCTTCTTGGGTGTGTTGAATCATGATATATGGCCTTGATTATTGGTGTGTTCTACAACAAATTTAAGGTAGGTGGTCTTCATGTTGTATCCCTTGGGTTCAAGTGGATTTTTTCATGTAGGGTTATGTTCTTAATTATTCATTGTTTTTTTCATGGTTCTCTTTAATTTACATGGATATTGTGGGTGTAAAAATGGTAAGTTAAACTCCTCCATATCCTCGCGGGAAGCATAGATAATGTCCAATTGTGATTAGGGACAACCATGGGGTGTTCTAATATTACCTAGACATCGAGTATATCTATGTAAGTTTATGTTCCTTCTGAGATAACATATATCCCACGATGAATATTTTAATCTTCTTGAAGGATGTTAAATTAGTGTTTTAGCAATACACTCATGTTTGGTAATGGAAAAAATATATATTTTTGTTTCCATGAAAATGGGTTAAATGGATTAATGGGATAACATTAGGAGATTATCTTTATACATGAATATGATTAGCGATATAGGCACGAGAAATGGGAAATATGGAAAAAGGGTTGTGTAATATAAATGATAAATGTGTTAATGTACTAAGGAAAATGATAATTTTCCCATATTTTGATATTGTTTATAGGTTGTAAATGAAATTGGATAAGATTTTTTTAATATGTTAAATTGTGTTGAATGATCAATAAGCACGTGCTCATGGCTTGGTAGAGTGGGGTGTCAACTAGAGGTTCTAAGACCATGGGTTGAGTTTGATCGAGGTTCTCGCTCTACCACTAAATTAATGGGTTATAGAAGGAAACATATATATATTCCCTTTAGGGTCGTAGACCACCATGGCTAAGGATTTGAGGTGAGGATAATGTGGTTGTTATAATGTTATTCATAGTGAGATAGGTCTTGACTTAGTTTTTGTATGTATGATAATGTTGAACATTCCTAATGCATTAAACATGTGAAAACGTTATATTAAATCATGGAATGACTATGTAGTGAGACTGGATTAAACAGTAGTATAATTTAATGGAGTGTTTTCTAGAATGGCCTTTTAATCTATTTAACTTTATTTTTTCATTATTTATCACTTGGATGCACTATTTAATTTTCTTGGATATTTTTTAGAGGTTGTTGGTGGGGGACTACTATGTTATACTAACACACCACTTGGGGCTCCAATGGGTAACCGAGTATAATTTGTTCTTGAAGGTTGGGAAAAGGGATAGGGAACTATTCTATGGGGTTGAGTTGGACATGGTACATGTATGGGTGAGGTTCTAGACATGGAGTTCAGCCCATTTTTTGGATTCTTATATTAGTCCATTTTTTGGGGTTTTTGTTCACTTTACATTGTAGCATGTCATGACATATTTACTATCGTATATGGTTATACCAATCTTGGGAATTGCTTACTTATGTATGTTATTGATTGTTAATTATTGTTTCTATTATTTATTCTATTTCCTTCTGTGTCTTACTCTTGTAGAGAGTGTATAGTCACCGCAAATATCCTATTAGAAACTCATCACTAGTCGGCAACCATGGACGTATGGGGACACGCACTTGAGGTTATTTGTAGACACTGATCGGGGAACCATCAGTGGATTATCAATCAAGGATGTTACAAGTAATCCACCAAAATATTTATGACCTAATTCAAAAAAAAAATATCCAAAAGATTTGATGACTTATATTTTTCCTGAATAAATTTTTACATTTACCATAAAAAACATGAGGTAACTCAAAGTGTAATGTATTATTCATTAGGATAACATTATTATCATAAATAATGATGACAACCTAAATCAATATAAAAACTCAATAATAAAATTATTAATCCTTAAACAAAATAAAAAAATATTTAATATTAAACATATCAATAAATTAAATAGACATCATTAATGTGGACATAAAAAAGTTTTCATCTAATAACTAACAAATATTAAGTTCACTAATAAAATTACATGTAATTTATAAATATTAATAATTTCATTGTTAGAAAATAAATTATTATTTAATTATTAGACACATAATAAGGTTTCTTTTTCCCTCAATAATATATTTTCTATAAAATAGTACCTTACCAATAAATCACTTTTCAAGACTATAGGTTTCATTTATAATATGATTTACCATTCATTGTGAAAAATATATATAATATTCATTATATATACATTATTCTTATATCTAGTATATTAATTATAAAGATGATTTATAACATAATACAAGAATCTAAATACTTGAAATCATCAATCATTAATCATTAACAATCACCATAATAAAACATCATCCTTATTCATATAGTTTGCCCTTATAATATGTTATTAAATCAGATAACGCCAAGTTAATCATATATAATACATCCAATCTCATATATATTCTTGACTATATTCATTTCATTTCAACATAGAAAAAATATTTCCATTATAATGATAAATTATCATGAATGATTCTTCCAAAATAGTAATAATGTAGAATAATATATCTTATTTTCTCTATGGTCATCATGAAATAACATTTTTCTATTACTAGATGTTTTAAGATGGTAATATAAGATAAAATAAGGAATCATAAAATTTGATAAATTATTTGGAAGAAAAATAAAGTTTCACCTCCCATATTTTGCTTCACATTGTTTTCCATGAGGATAATCATTTAATTTTGCATCTCATTCATCATTAGCACAATGTATCCATTCTCAAACTAATACATATAACAAAAAATCATAGAGTGAAAAAATTAATCATCTTGAGAAATTAGGGAAAACCATCCATAAGATGTATAAACCATGGATCATTTTTTCTTTATAAAACCAAAAATTTCAAGTAGGTCATTCAGGGAAATCATCAACTCATGTCCATCTTAATGGAAGAAATAAAAAACATGAATTAAAAAATATCCCTTGAGTGTTTCAAACTGTGTTCTTGGTAATTGAACCTTTAGTGTAAACTAGAATGTTTACCGGAAAATATTGAACCAACTCTTTTTAGTGTTATTTCCCATATATGCATCAACGCTAAACCAGCATACACATGTTGTATCTTGATAAAGATCTATTACCTAAAATCCCTCAAAATATAAACTATAAAACATATATGATGTAGTCATATACATAGAATCCCTAGAGTTTTAACCAAAGGTATAAAATCCTATTAATTAAATCTTCATTGCAACATTATCTAATACCATAATAGGTGACCCATTCTTTTTATATATAATATTACTTCTTGTTACATGATTATTTGTTATATATATATCATTACGACCCACACTCTAATCAAAAAATGTTTTGTGTCTTTGGAGGCTTGATATATTATGATATTATTTATATACATTACTATTAATCTCTATGTAGTTAATTCTATCTTTTATGATTTCTTGATATACCCTATATAAAAAATACATTCATGTCCTATGGAATGTTAATATAGGAAAGTATGTCCTCTAATGGTTAGTACTGTTGAACATGGAAGATATCAATAGATAATCATTTCCATGAATATGATGACCATACATATAAGATGTTTTCATAATAATAGAAAATCCCATAACTAATTTAGGAAGGATCATAATTATGAATTATGACATAAATTTTAGCATTTCAAATACAAAATCATAAGAGTTGGGAATCATCACTAAATAATCCTGAACCATAATTTCAGATAATAAGTATAAAACATATCATTAAAATATGGAACCGTCATAACATTAGAATCTATTTCATAAGTATACGTTAAATACCAAGTCTATCAAATTATAGTGTATCAGTCATCAAAAGATATTTTTTATTTCATACTTGACCAGGAATATCATCCTATTTACCATAATGGATCTGGAATCGCTACATGTTTTCCCATAGTGGATTTACGGCATTAACTATTTTCCTATAACTATTCAATGGGATATAAATTAGTACTCATTGAATTAGAGGGATAAATAATTTTAGTCCAATACTTAGTATAAAATATACAAAACATTTGGGTTTCTCATGATCATAATTTATTCATTATTTCATCATATCATAACATGTATAACAGAAATGGTTTTCATAAATGCTTTATCATTTCATCACAACACTACTCGTGTAGAATAATAATTCTTTATAATAATATTAGTTTCAAAATCAGAAACAATCCCGAGAAAGAATAATTATGGTATAATTGGCCCATAACCCAATAAAAATTAATTAACATCAAATTATGTTGTTAAAGATGACGATTCCCTTCAAATATTAGTTGAATATTTTTTATGAAAAAAATATCTATTGGAAACAACTTCATTTAAATTTATTAAAATTATAGTCAATATATAAATAATTTTAATTATAAATATCTATGGAAACAAGGAAATGAATCATAAAATATTTGAGTAGTCATGAAGGAGGGGGGGGGGATCTATTCATGTGTTATATGTTAAAAAAATATCTTTTAACATTTTTTTTAAAAAAAATACTTCATTCAAATAATCATAAAAAGATCATTCAGAAACATTTTTATAAAAATTATAACATGCCTTAAAATGAATTTAAACATTAATATTACAATTTTAAAAAATAAATCCTTACATTTTAATGAAAAAATGGTTGGGGAATAAAATGATTCATAACTAAATAATAAATAAAAGTTTTTTCTTCTCAAATATACCACCTTATTCATTTTTAGTACCATATTGAGAAAAATAGAACTATTACACAAAATTTAAATTAATAAATAAGTTTAATTAAAATTAATTTTATTTTTTAAATAACGATTCTAAAATATTCTTAATAGAAATACATGTATAAAAAATCCCGATGAAAATAATATAGAAACATAATCCTAATATCTCAACCCATGTATTTCAATTTACATGTAAGAACCTAATTCACAATAATTTTGAATTAATTATAAATTTATCTTATAATTTTAATAATATATTTCATAGAATATATTCTTTACATACAACATATTATAACAAATTAATTAAAAATTATTTATTAATATAAGGGTTATTATTCACCTCTACTTCATTTTTGTTGCATTCTTCTATTCAGAAGAAATGGTCATTGTAATGTGAATTACTTCACTTAGTGGAATTTTTTGTCCATACGTATGAATGAGTGATTTTTTTTAATAGACCTAATTAAATAAATGTAATTAATAATTTATCTTTACATAATAATAATAATATAATATATATAACATATATTATGTTATTCCATCATTGTAAACATCAATTTGAAATGGTGAAGAAAAATAGAATGTGTTGCTTTATAGTGGTCCTCACATATATACGAGGAATTTAAAAAAAAATTGTATGATTTAATAGAGGTGGATAATTTTAGATACATTCTCATAACAACAATTAGTAATATATAATATAATTTGTTAATTAAAATATTATTTTGCATAAAATATCATAAATTTTAATTGTGACACATTACAATTATTTTGAATTCAATGTAATCAAGATAATAGTTTAATTCAAATATAAACACTTTAACCATAGATTTTAAATTATTATTTACCATAAATTTTTTTTATCAATATATAATATAATTATATATTACTTTTAATGTTTTTATATCCAATTACTGTGGGTTTTCTACTACTATCACTACCAGGTTTTCAATATTGTGTAAACATTTAATATAATTATATCTTATTGAAAAATAAAAAATTTATCAAAATGATAAAAATTAATTTATTAAGATCAATATAATTCTTTATATTTGATGAATATTTATATTTACTCCCATATATGTTGTTAATATTTATTTAATATATAATTTTGACTTTTCTCATATTACTCAATCATCGCACATAAATTTATTTATGTCACTATTTACATAACTATGAAATTAATAAATATCAATATAATTAATCAATAATAACAAATTTTTTATTTATGAACACTAGAAAAGGATTGCAACACATAATATATTACCTTTAGGAGACTAATTTTTACTTTTCTAGTACCACATAATTATTGTGTCTTCACTAAAATGGTTTTCATATTGAACATTATATAAAATAAAATATATATTATTATTTTCTATTGCAATTTTATATTATTATAATATATGATTATTTTAATAATTTAAATAAAATATTTAAAATATTTTATTCTGGGGGATATCATAACAGATTTTTAATTTCAAAAATATTTTATTTTTTACTATTCACTTGAAATTAATCTATTATCATAAAATTATCAAATATTCATTATCTATTAAATGGAATTTTTGATTCCAAAAATTAATTATATTATATCATATTTATTTCTACTAATTGAAAAAAAATTAATTTTATATGATACAAAAAAATCATTTAAAATTATTCATTAGAAAAACATATTTTTATATCCAAAAATGAAGTTATAGAAAACTAAAATATAAATTTCTATAATGTATTAGAATTTCGATTTAATTTTTTAAATTATATGGAATTATTTACAGACGTCATGCTTTGACGGCATGTGATTTTGAGGTGCATAGAGCTCGAAATTTAATTTTGAACTTGTTTTAATGTACGTTCAGTAAACGTGTGAGCCGATTATTCTATCATTTGAATCAGTTCTCAGATCAAAAATTGGAAGGAACCATTGAAATAGGAATGATGAGATTCACCTAAAAATATTTATCTTAAACCTTCTAGTGTCGTACATAAATTGAAATTTTGGGAATTTTCGGAAAAAGGATAAAATAAAATTAAAATTTTACTTTATTATTTGTTTCCAATGTTTAACGGTTGATGGAGAAGTTATGGTGCAGCGACGAGGTGCCGATGATGTGAAATTAAGAAATCTCCTTAATGGATCGTTGTGAAAGCATAATTGCTACTCTATTTAAATAAATAAAACGAAATAATGATGCAACGTCGCAGCATAGCAAAAATGTTGCAACATGTTTCTTTTTTAAACATACGTGTTGGAGAGTGAAGAGTTCAACCATGTAAAAATCATATACGAATATTTAGTGAGATTTCTCTCCAAATAAGAATGATGAACATGGGAAGAGAATTGTCTACTTCAATGTACCAAGAAGGATGAAGATGGAATGCGACGAAGAACATCAACCCCTAGAACCCTTGAGGATGGAATGCTATGACAACTATCTTCAATCGAGGTAGGGATTTGACCCCTTTTATGTTTCCACATTATTTGCCTAAATGACACGCATGTATTAACCCACAAATACGTTAATCTAGAGACTATGAGTTCTTGCGGGTGGGTGAATTATTTTGGGATTCCTCTATTCGGGGTTATATAATCCCATGTGTTGGTTGAATTAAAATTTAATAACCTCCCCAAGTATTTGAAAATCTAACGTGGAGAGTGCGGGATGACATGAAAAAGTACCAATCCCCTCTTCGTGGGTGTTCATCGAGGATTATTTCTCAAAATGGTGTCTTAGCATGTTTGAGGATGTCAGTATGAAGGTGGTAGCCTAACGTTTCCATAGACACAGATGGATCGAGAAACGGACCACCAGAGCAACTGTGGTGGCCCACAGAAGACAATTTTGGCCCGCTTGCAGCGATGGAAGTTGGTGGTGTCCCGAAATGGTGGACGATGGCCATGTGCTGCATCAGAGTCACCCAAGTGAATAGAGGAGGCCACAGTCTCTCGACCATGTCGACAGAGATCCGTAGTGAGATGCTGGTATCACATTTCTTGAGTCAGCCTGCAAAATCCATCCATGGGTGATGTGAAGGACACAGAAAGTAGTAGATCTCGGTCTCTTGACCGTGGCTACAGAGGAACTGGACGTCTCTAACATCCACGTCCCGCCCAGGATGATGGTTGGTCCACCTCTGGCAGACCTGACGAACCCATGAGCTTGTCCCACACTACTGGGCCGGACCAACACAATTAAGCCGAATGTGCCCTACAATGCCGGAACCACTATACCAGTCCAAACACACATTACGAGGCCAGACTCGTCGACGAATGGGTAGGTCCCAATCCAGACTGAGTCGGGTCAGGTTGGTCTGATTCGATCAGACTGCACCCAGACCCAGTCAGCCCAATATTCATTAAAATGTCGATATCTCTCATACTGGGAGTCCAATTGATGCACCGTCAGTGGATTTGGGACCCTTCAGACTGGGAGGTCCTTATAAGATAATATATGTGAGTTCTGAAAGAAGATCGCATACATCTGGGTTGAATCAGACTTGAATCAAACTGGTCCTTTTTTTAAAAAAATTCTCATATCTTACAAACCAGGCATACATTCGACACTTAATTTATTGCGTTGTAAACCTTAAAAATAGATGGTTATTTGGGGTTTCTCTATATGGAATATCAAGGAATTTTATGTATGAAAATTGGATTGAGGAGAGGATTCTCTCAGAATCAAGAGTGGTAAGTGAATGAATAAATTGGATAGTTGTGACATGAAGAATGAATAGCGATTCAGTGTGGGTCAACACATAGATATCCTATATGGGTTAGCACCTAGAGATCATGTGTGCGTCATCACCTAGAAATCATGTGTGGGTTTAAAACTAGTGATCTTGTGTGGGTTAGCACGTGTCCATCCCATGTGGGTCAGCACCTACTTACCCTATTTGGATCAGCAGTTGTGCCTCTCAACATAATAAGATGATCTAGATTTACGACTAATAATATGATCTTCTATAATTAAATTATAACTGTGGTGGGATGTTACATTTACATTGTTATTTGTGTTTGAGATCATTCTAGGTGTTGTTACCTATGTTTTATTTTCATTGTGTTATTTTTTTTTGGATTACTGATAGAAATTCGGGGGTTTGGGGTCCCAACTTATTATTGTTAGATTCACACCTACACGGGCTTCGCCCACACTTATTGTGTCTTGTGAAGATTAAGTGTATCATTCACTAGGACATTAGGGATCAAGGAATATATGGTTCTCAGTGGTGGATCGATAGACGTGGTTTGCTGTAGTGACATCTGATAGAGTGATGTACCTACCTTTAAGGTGGGATCCTTGGTAGACAATCTTCAAAGGATGAACTTCTTGTATATAATTTCCTTTCTATTGGGCTTGTATTTGGGCCCCATTACATTCATTTTACACACTTTTCTCTTAGTAGTGATACTTTGTGGTGGTTTTACTACTTTTATTCCATAATTGTATTCATTGTGCAGTATTTCATGTATTTTTTTGTACATGTTTAAAGGTAATACCTTCCAATTTTTTGAAATTTCTTTCCTCTGATAGTCAGCAGCCCCTAGACAATAGAAGGTATGATTGAGGATGTCACGACACAGGCCTCAGGGGGTTGATTGTGACATAGTTTTATCAATGAGCAGAAGATTCTACCAAAAGAACTAAGAATGTGTAATTGTCAATGAGGGAAACAATGTTATGTGTTTTGAGTTTTAATTTCAGTCTAGAGAGCCCAGTGTTTTTGTGGCGGCTGATGTATCCATACAACAGGACCCAAAATTTTGTTTTCTGACGTGGTACATAAAAATACTTGTTGCATGTGTTTTGGAAATGTTTTTGTATTGATCAGTTTTGAGTCATCATACCAGGTATAAATTAATTATCGTGGTGTATCTTCTTCCCTACAAGATTCCTCCATGAATACAACTAGCTAGGAATCCAGTGACAGATCATGATGATGTTCTACTGAGTGATGAGGTGTCGGTGTAGAAAACACTTATAGCGATAGCACCTACGTGTGGTGTATGAGTAACACAACCACCTAGAGAGAAGTAGTATTTATCAGGCCCTCCATTGAAGAGTGAACGAAAACTTTGTGCACTGTATGAGTTCTAGTGATAGAGGACTCTACTGTTTGGATGCGAGATAGTTTCTTAGGTAGATGAGGATTGGCTTGAGGTAGTTACTTGAGGTTTTACCCTAGTAGGGGCACCAACATACCAGATGGTAGTTAAAGACGTTATCTAATTTCATGGAAGAGTAGGGATATCATGGAGCTTAATGATATATAAGGATGAGGTGAAGACCATTGTTTGTTCAAACATTGAGAGCATCATCGAGGTGGAGTTAATACTAGTGACACTATACTAAGTGAGTATTCAGGAGTTACTGCACCTACAACACTGCAGCCTCACTATGGCCCAGTACTCATCATGTTTTAACAACCTCTCCAACTACTCCACAGATATTATACGTGACCCTCTCTTTACGGATTGGACCGTTAATTAGGGGCCCCAACATGAGATTAGAGAATCAATGTTTTCATTCAGCATCCTAATGTGGGATACAGTTTTGGAGTGACAACAACTGGTGGAGATAATACTAGTCAAAGAGGAACAAATTGAGAGATCCACCACTAGATTACAGGTGGCCGAGTAATCTATAGCAGGCAAAAGGTAGAATACACAGAGGTCAAAATAGTCCAAACCTTCTGGAGGATGACCCTAGGACACAGAATCAGATGTGGGGAGATCGTGTGGATGAGGAGTTCATGAGAGGGATAATTTTTGTCACTATTGTAGAAGATTGGGGCACATGGCTTGTGATTCTCCAACACCCCACACAAATGACTAGCAGGAAGTCGATGGATTGCAGAGATAACGATAGAGATTAGAGAGAGGTGGTCCACAGGGTGGTGGACGTGGTAGGAGAGTAGACTAAGTAGCTGGCGGTTGACAAAGAATCAATGTACCACCACCACCCCATAAGAGGTACTCTAATAGCTCGGGGAGCTGGTGAGAAGGGGTGGGGCCAGCTTCAAGTGATGGATTTCTACAACCCTGATGCTATAGAGATTATTTGAGGTATTATATATGTATACTCCACATTAAATGTAGTTATTATTGAGAATTATTCTAGTAACTCTTTCATTTCCATAGACCTAGTTCGACTCTTGAATATTCTGGAGGAGTCGTTGGTTCGATCCTTACGATTAGAGTCACATACAGTAGGGGATTCGATAGTTATACCCTGGTTCTAGCAGAGTGAACTTTACAGTTGAGGAGAGAGCTTCTACTAGGACATCCAAGTAGCATCATTCAAGTCTTGTGATGTCATCATGGTTATGGACTAGTTATCTACAATCAATGATCATATCGATTATTTTAGGTGCAATGTGCGGTGTGACCATGAGGATGGGACCATTTTTTCGTCACCAGAGAGAAGGGAACATTTGTAGCACGTGATGGACTTTCTCAAAGGAGGATACAGTCGATCACTCACCAGTTGGCTAGCCTCACCCTCAGTCGGGGTGGAAGAGAGGAGTCTGAGTTTTCTTATATTGGTGGATGAGTATGAAATTTTCTTTTTATAGAATATGTCCCATGAATACCTACCCATATAGAGGTATACTACTGCATTGACATGTACCCCGGGTTGACACTGATATTTACACATTCATATCGAATGTACCCATAGAGCTCAGGGAGATGAGGGAACAATTGGAAGACATTCAGAGGAAGGGGTTTGTATGGCCCAATGTTTCTCCATGGGCAACCCCAATGTTGTTTTCCAAGAATTCATATTAGAGATTAAGGCTATGGGTGGAATTTTGGTGCCTTAAATAGGTGAATATTAAGAAAAGGTATGAACTACCATGTATTGAAAATTTCATCGATAATCTGAATAGATCGAGGTGTTTCTCGATGATCTACCTCAGATCTGGCTATCATTAGCTTCGGGTACGGGATGAGGATGTACCAAAGACAACCTATAGATGCTGGTATAACTACTATGAGTTTTTGGTGATTCCTTTTAGTGTGACCAATTCCCCAGCATTATTCAGGGGACTCAGGAATATGATCTTATAGCCTTACCTCTATCATTTTGTGGTAGTGTTCAAGGATGACATCTTGGAGTACTCATCATCATATGAGGAGCTTGCTACAGACATGTATATACTTCTATATTCAATCAGAGATAATCAAATTTATGGTAATCTCTCGAAGTTACAATTCTAGATTTGAGAGGTCCAATTTCTAGGACACAAGATCATAAAGGCTAGATTTGTAGTGGATCCAAAGAAGGTAGAGGCAGTTCTTTCATGGGAGCCACCCAGAAGTGTGACATAGGTATGATGTTTATTTGGATTTTCCAGATATTACAAAAGGGTTTTTCCCATCATCTCCATAGTAGAAACACATATTATAGAATTATCGAATAATGTCATCCCCTTTATGTTGAATGAGAAATTATAGCAGAGCTTCAAAAAGCATAGGGAGTGTTTGACCAGTGCTACCATCTTGAAGTTTCAAGTGGAGGGGATCGACTATGTGGTATATTGTAATTCATCATGGACTAGACTACATTGTGTCCTGATGCAGGAGTGAGAAGTGATCACCTATGGATCATGGATTTTGTGGTACCATGAGAAGAACTACATGACCAATGATCCGAAGTTATAAGTAGTGGTATTTTCCTTGAATATGTGGTGGAACTACATGATGGGTGAATGATTTACCATATACTCCAACCGCATTAGTCTCATGTATAACCTCTCCCAAAAATACAAAAACATCATACAATGGTGATAGCTGGAGTTCCTCTTGGGAAATTACTTTGAGATAGTCTATACTATTGGGATGGGTAAAGTGGTGGAAGACACACTCAGTAGGATATCTGAATTACAAATTCAGAGTGAACCAACAGAGTAGTTAGTCGAGATGTAGATAACCATTTTGGATAGTGATGATGTATCTTACATCCAACCTATGAATATCACTACCCCAATCTAAAAATGAGTAAGGGAGGCATAACGTGTAGATGTTGACTACAAGGACCAACGTTCTCAGATATCCTCAGGACATTCTCCAAATGGATTTTCAATAGGTGGAGATAACATCTTCATTTTCATAGGAGATATTATAGTACCAGTGACGTTTTGGAAGGATGTTTTGAGGGATATACAAAGATCCCATTTAGTAGTACATCTTAGTGTGTTAATGATGTTTCAGGACCTATGATACATGTAGTGGTGGTCGAGGATGAAGAATGAGGTGTTATAGTTTGATTCAAGATGCCTCACTTGTCAAAAATTATTGGCCAAACATTAGGTCACAGTTGGTTTGACACAAACACTTGAGGTACAATAGTTAATGTATGATGGTATCTAGATGGACTACGTTATGGGGTTACCATGCACATCCAAGGGACACGATTCTATCTAGGAAATCATTGACTGACTAACCAATTCAGCTCACTTCTTACCCATCCAGGATTGGGGGTTGGTAGAGGGATTGGGATGCCTCTGCATCTAGGAGATAATGCGGATTCAAAGGGTTTCCTCGATTATTGTCTCAGACAATGATGTATTCTTTAAATTCTAGTTTTGAAAGAGGTCACATGAGGCTTTCAGGACTCAACTTCACTTGAAAATAGCTTTTCACCCCTAGACGAAGTGTCTTACCTAACAGACCATATAGACAAAGAAGGACATTATTTGGGATTATGTTCTAGATTTTGGTCGCGGTTGGGAGGAACACCTACCACTGATAGATTTCATGTACAACAACAGTTATCGCTCTACCATATTCATGGAACCGTTTGAGGCCTTGAATGGGCGGCCATGCGGATGACACCTATACTGGACATACCCATGAGAGTCAACACTCATGGGTACAGAGTTGGTATGGGATACCACTAAGATGGTGAACATCATTTAGGACTAGATGAGAACTACAAAGAGTAGGCAGAATTCGTATGCCGACAAGAGAACGATACCAATGGAGATCGAGGTAGCAGAGTATATTTTCATTTGGGTATCTCCTCCAAGGAGATTGTGAAGATTTCAATAGGCAGGTAAGCTATCTTTGAGGTCATTAGACCTTTACAGATACATAGTATAGTTAGAGAGGTATTGTACCTCTTAGGTCTTCCCCCATAGATGCACCGGGGGCATGATGTTTTTCACTTGTCATAGTTGAGGAGGTACGTGCATGATCCCTCACACGTCATCGATAAGAGTGAGCAGGATATTGATGATGGGTTGACCTTTGCTGAGTTACCAGTAAGGATAGAAGATCAAGAGGAGTAGGTCCATCATGGATAGTGGATTCCTATTTTTCCTGTTGAGTGGAAGCATTGGAACCTCCAAGAGATCATAGGGTAGTGGGAGGCTCAGATTCATGGGAGTACCCCCACTTGTTTTATTATACATTTTCATTCCTTCCAGGAAGGTAAATTCATACGGTTGTGAAAATGTAGTGACTCAAAAATTACATGTAATTTTTCAAATTATATAGAATTAATTTGAGACTGCACGCTTTGATGGCATGACATTCTATGTCCTGGAGTGTTGGGAATGTAATTTTGAACTTATTTTAATGTAGTTAAATAAACGTGTGAGCAGATTTTTCTAAATTTCAAACCGGTGCTCGGATCGAAAATTTGAGGGCACTGTTGAACTCAGAACTCCATGATTCACCTAGAAAGAACAAAACATCAATCAGCAATGGTCGGACAAAAAATTTAATTTTTGAGAATATTTGGGAAAATAATAAAATTTCATTAAAAGGATATTTTACTTTTCTTTAGCATTGAGGAGCGGTAGATGTTGATGCTTCTATGGGGAGACGAGGTGATGGCGAGGTGCAATTATGGAAGGCCTTTAATGGATCTTTTTGCAAGCATAACTGATATGTTGTTTCATAAATAAAAAAGTAAATTCACATAACATCCATACATAATAGAAACATGACGACTTGTTTCATTTTAAAACAAACACATTGTAGGGTGAATAATTAAACCATAAGAAAATATTTGATGAACCTCCTATGAGATTTCCCTCCAACGAAGAATGATGAATGATGGCAGAGAGTCATCGACATAGACATAACTTGAAGGATGAATCCAGAAAGTGACGAATGATATTGACCCCTTGAACACTCTAGGAAGGAACACAATGGATGTGAACATCAATCGAGGGATGGATTAGAACCATTTAATATTTACACATTCATATTCTAGATGGATAATGAAAATTAACCCATGAACATGTTAATCTGTAGATCATATGTTCTTGTGGGATGTTGAATTCTTGTGGTATTCCTCTATCTGAGGTTATACTCTCACTTTTTTTGGTTCAAGTAAAATCCCCAAACCGCCCCGTGTTTTTAAACTTCTTAATGTGGAGAGCATGGGTCGACACTAACAAGGCTTAAGCCCCTATTCACATGCGTTCTTCATGGATGATTTTACAAAATGGTGGAAAAGTATGTTTGGGGTAGTCGTAGTATATGTGATGGACTAAAAGTTCCATATACACAAACTGGTCAAAAACAGAACATCGGATCAACTCTAGTGGCCCACAAAAGAAACTGTCAGCCCGTAGGCGGCATGCTCATTGTTGCGTCGTGGCAGCGTGTAGACGGAGTCCCACGTTCAGTCTGCCCAGTCAAACGACGGAGGCTACGGTTACTTGAACGTGGAACTGCAGATCCATGGGGATATTCCCACACCATTTTGACAAAGTCAACCCACATACTCAATATGCGAGTGATGTGGAGGACTCGTTTCGTTGGTCACTTCAGAGACATCGTGAATCGTGACATGTGGCAGGCCACAATTGTTCTACCTCAACAGTGGAGCAACCAGACATAGCTCCCAGTTGCATCCCAGCTAGGCCGAAGGATGGTCCACCTATGGGTGACCAGTTGAACCAATAGGCCATACCGGGTTGGGTCGGGCCGGTCTGACCGGGGTGGGTCGGTCTGACTAGGTTGTATTGATCCTAGACCTAACCAGCCCCCGTTTCAATAATATTCTTGTATCTCTCTAATCGAGCATCCTATTGAAGTTCCATCTATGGAATTGGAACCCTTATAATGGGGATGTCCTTCTAAGATGATATACATGAGTTTTGGCGGATTTTGACATACATCCGGGTTAGATCGTACTCGAATCCAACTGATCCCTTTTTACAAAAATTTACATATCATATAGATTGGGTGATCGTTTGTCACACTTTCTTTTGAATTGGGACCCTTTTGATGAGACAGTCCATTGGGGTTACACAATGTGAAAATTCATTGTAGTTGAGGTACAACTGATGGATTGAGGAGAGGATTCAATTGGAATCATGTGTGATAACTGTGGGAATCTAGTGTCTCAATGTGATTTGATGAATGGTTATCGATCATATGTGGGTCTGTACTTAGGAATCCTATGTGGGTCAGCACCTAGAAATCCTCTGTGGGTCAGCAACAAGAGGACATGTGTTGGTCTACACCTATTAACCCTATGTGGATCATCTGCAAATCCTCTCAAAATAATATGATGATCTAGCATTGTGACTAATAATATTTACTTCGTTACTTACGTTATAACATGTGTGATCTATACTTTTTTACTTTGTGCTATGTGTTATGAATCTTGATCTATGGTATTACCTCTGTGGTATTTCTATTGCGGTGTTTTCCTTTTTGGATTATAGAAATACCTTCAGGGGTCTCGAGGTCCCTACCATGTATTGTTATAATCACCCTTGCATGGGCTTCACCCACACATATTGTGTCTTATGATGATTATTGGAAGCTCTTAATGAGACATAGGAAATCCATGACTAGACGGTGCTTAAAGGTGGATCGATAGACATGATGATTTGTAGTGACATCTGACAAAGAGATGTATCTACCATTCATGAAGAATCCTTGGTGGATGATTTCTGGAGAATACACATTTTTTGTAGTATTTTCCTTTCAGTTGGGATTGCATTATTTCCCATTTACATTCACTTTACACACTTTACTCTAAGTAGTGATACTTTGTGGTTGTTGTACTGCTTTCATTCCATTGTGGTTTGATTTGTGTTGTATACCATATTTTTCTGTCTACAGGTTTAATGGAAATGCATTCCCTTTTTGGTATATGTCTTAACTGTTCTAGGCATGAGCCGCTAGCCTATGGAAGGTGGGCATGGGGTAGTCAGGGCATGAGCCCTGGGGGACGGGCCATGAAAATTGTAATCCTACAAAATTAATGAGTGTATTTCTAAGTAAATTATACTTATCTTAATTTAATATTTTCTTCAAATTATAATGTATATTCTTTAAAAAAGAATGTTTTATAGAAAATGATATTCTTTATTATGCAATGGAAATTCCATCATTTCCAAAAAAAATAACAAATTTTAAAACTATGATAATTTTTGTATAATGTTTTATATAATGATAAAATGTTTATCAAATAAGATTTCTAGTGGTCCAAAAAATATTTTATAAAAATTACCAACAATAATAAAAAAATGGTTTTGGAAGAAAAAACATTTTTGATGAAAAAATTATATTACGTAGAATATAGTAATTAGATCCTATTAACTAATCAACAAATTTTATTTAATTAAAAAATTATATTTTATATATTTTTATTCATAATCATATATTCTAACCTAACTACAACGTTATAAAAATATCATTTAAATAAAAACCCATGCTTAAGTTTATGTTCAGTGTTCCTAGTCCGGAAAGCTATCAAATAAATAAAATTTATCTAATAATAAATCTATTGTAAAATCATGGGTTGTTAAATTTAATAGAATAATATATATTTGTGTTGAGTTAGTTATAAATAAAATTTTTAGAGAATAATTTTTTTAATAGGGGGTAGAACACCTTTAGATTTTGGAATATATATTTTCATAGAATATTAGACAAGTAAAATTGATGTAAAATGTGTTGTGACATATTAGAGGTTATTAAAATAATATGATACTTAGAATAAGTCCACTATTAAATAATAATTCACATGTAATAAAAATTCTTACATATATTGGTAAAATAATTAATGAAATATCATAATAAAATTGGATGTTCTTTCACAAATTACTATTTTTTATAAAGTGTTATATATTTTATTTTAATTAACTCAATTTAATATTAAAAGTATATATATGTTTTTCAATTTTTTAGATTTATTTATATAAGATTTGTAGAATATGTTTATTTATAATATCAGTTCTCATTTAAATGATATATATATAAATTTTAGAATTTTGAAATAAAAAAATTATAAATTCATTAGCAAAACTATAATGATAAAAATTAATTTGGAATTTAATGTTAATATTTAACAAAAAATTTATTTTTGGTATAATAGTGAAATATTGGAATTTTCAAAATAATATCACATTTATGACTTTATTTTATCACAGTAGTGACTTATAATCCAAGGGAAATAAAATATTTAAAAATATTTAATTTTGAAAAAATATTTATTTTCAATTACTATGTAAGTTTTTTTAATAGATATTACTAATATTTTTAAATAATAGTTATTTTTTTTAATGAAAATTATTATTCTTATCTTTTATTTCATTTAGTGTCCAAATAGTGTAATTTTATTTGGGATTATATAAAAAACTAGAAGAAAAATTATCTAGTTTATTAAAAGAAAATTAATGGAATTTAAATATCTTTAATTTATAATTTATGATAAAATATATTTTAGGCATAAAAGTTCTCTATCTCATGTATTTTATATCTTACAAGTTCTAATGTGTAAATAAATTCTTCGTAGATGTATAAATTATATAAGTTAAAATGAATGTTTAACATTATATTTTCTATAAAAATTATTTGACCATTAAAATTTAATTATTATATATTAAATCTAAATTACATAGGTATAAATTAATTAGCAGATTGAAAAATACTAAATGTGAGGTATATGAAAAAAAAGCTTAAACACATGTTTAAAACATTTGAGGAAGTGAATTGATGATTGAATATCTTCTTTATATCATTCCACATTCCATTATTATTCACATTTGGTCCACTATATATATGAAAAATAGACTCTCATGGAAATCTGAAGTTGAATTTTAAAAATATCATTCCATTAAGATATCATAAGATCCCACAACCACCCCTTTTCTATTATCATTATATACAGTTATAATGAAATATATTATTTTTTAGTGTCTCATAAACACTACTGATTTTCCTAGAATCCTTATAGTTTCCTAATATCCCTGAAAATGATCATTATAGTGTTATCCTTGTGAGAACATCCAATGACTGTGATTATGTTCTCAAGTGATCTCTCATAATTGTTTTCTTCATATCCATAGAAAAAGAATTCATTATATTAATTCATGATAAAAATATTATAAGTAATATTTTAAAATTATATGATAATAACTGTAAATAAATTTTCTATCATCATCCAAAAAAATTCAAAAAATGAAAATATCATCATCTATAAGTGCATAATGTGGCCCCCACAAACGATCTGCTACATTTTTCAACAAAAAATACATGGAATGTTATTGAAATGTTTTTAAATAATTAATATTATATTATTAAAATTACTACTATTTTTTTTAAATATAATGAATTCAATATCATGCTCTTGATCTATAGAGAACATACACATTTCCAATGCATACATATAGACTAATGCCTAAAAAGAGGTATATTTCATTTTTCTATGTAATATATTATTATGTATCGACCACTCATAGAATTAAGTTCACAACTATAATATCACATAATTATTTTCTTTATTCCTATGTGAAATTAATTTTTTTCAAAACAATCTCTCTGATAAATATAGTCTCTTATTAAAGATAGAATTAATTGTGTGGTTGAGTTTAAGAACCTAGATGAAAATTGACTTAAATTTATATCTTGAATTAGTATAGAAAATTTAGTAATTATATAATTAAATATAAATGAGAAAAATAATATTTCTTATGGTTATGGGAAGGTTTTATTAATATTTTACTAGTTATTAATATTCCACTATTTTTTAAGTAATATAAACTTGAAAAAAAACAATACTCACTTCATTATCAAGAATACTATAAAAAAGACAAATAAATAAATAATATAAAATTATGAATGTAAAAAAGTGAAATTAAAAAAAAATTGAATTAAAATTAATGGATTATTGACATGAAACATATACCTTAAAAAAACTCTGATATTTTGTGAAAATATTCTCCTTTAAAAGAGACCCATATTAACGAGCTCTTATAAGTGGTGGTGTGAATTGGAGGGAAAAATATAAGAAATTAATTTTTAAAATTTATATATGGAAAATATATATTAAAATAAGTACTCAATTGTTATTAATTCCTTTACATTCATCCATAATATATTTTTTCACAACAATTTTTATATTTATTTTTTGTGAGAAATAAATATATCAAATTTCATGAAAATGTTATAATTTTATTTTTCAATGTGAAATTATTTCATGAAATAATAATTTAACATAAAACTACAAGGTGATTTTTTATAATTTTTTGAAATTATATATTTTTTAGACAATAGGGAAACATACCAGTTTTTGTAAAATATTCATTTCCTCTAATTTAAAAATGACAAAATAAATTGAATTTAATAAAAATTTAGTATAGTAATTCTTTACATATGAATAATATTTTTAATTACATTTAAATATTTATTATACATACTTTTTCTTATAATATTATTTTTTTAAAAATAGTGGCATTTTTGAAGAAACAATTTTTCATTGAATTTTATTGGATAATTTTAAATTTAATCCCTCTTATATTAATGAATTGAGTTTGATAAAATAGAACACTTATTAATAAACATTATATTAATATTTAGAAAATATGAAAATTCTTTTAGTATTAATTATAATAGTGGGAAAATATATCACATTAGTACTATCTAAATCAGAAATTTAAGGATAAAAAGTAATATGATAGACTATAAAAATCAATCCAATGGTTTCCTTTATCACATTGGTTGAATGGTTTTCTTCCTATTACATATTATTTTTTATCAAATGGTAACATGGTTCCATATATGTTTAATTATGAATTTTATATTAATTTAAGATTAGATAATATCAAAAATATCACTCTTTTAACTCTAATATATCTAAAATTATTACATAAGGATTAATGGGTATTATATTCATTTTTAAATATAAATTAAAAATATTAATTAATTTTCAATTAGATATTTTTTTCAAATTTTTTAGATTAAATAATTAGATTATATAATTATGAAACACTTATGATATATTTATTTGAAGAAAATAAAAATAATATAAAATATTTAAAATTTATTAAAACTAAGAAAAATTTGATGAATTATATTTTTCATGTAATTTTACAAATAATTTTATCATTTTAGGTATGTTTTAATTTATTATATTCAATTTAAATATATTTCATTCTGTTTTTATGTTAAATTAGGTGAACCCTTTAAGAAATGATATTGGTGGTATTCTATAATAAAAAATTTTTAGATGATTTGAAATTCATATAATGAAAAAAAACATGGAAAAGTTAATTTTTTTTGTTTATAACGTCAACTGTAGTCCATTTATGGGCATTTATTATTTGTATAGTAACATTATGGACCCTTTAAGGGTGGAAAACATAAATATTTTTGTAATGGACAATATGGTTAATGGGGGTTGAAACTATAAAATATGTGTTAAAAAATAAGCTAAACAGGTCCACAACATATTTTATGAAAGTATGGCGACTAGATAGAATTTTATATTATAATTACTTTAATTTTGAAACATTGTAAAATAAAAAATATTTTATATTAATTTAATTTGATTAAAAATTAAATGAACTTCCTTCCCTCCACTTAAAAAGGAGACCCATTATGTTATTTCGTTACACCACTTTGAGAATCATAGAATTAAAAAAACTAGAAAATTTATCTTCCCTCCATTCTTATAAATTATATAAATGTTAGGGTATTCCCTAAATACCAATAACATTTACTATAATGAGTGATTTGGAGGAATTCTACCAAATAATATGTAATCCTCATTACTAACTCTTTCATGTTTAATTGTACTTATAATTTCTAGTAATGTGTGTTAATCATCCTAAAATAATAACTCCTACATCATATATTCATAAATATTTAATTATGATTATTGTAAAATAATATTCTATCTATAACAATCATGTGAAAAATAAAAAACAATGCTCTTATGTATGAATGGCTTACCGTCTCCATATGGTAGTGAATATGTTTATCATCATCACATCACTTAGATGGTTATAGAGGTTGAAATAATGCATATAAATGATATTTATAACATAATCATGATTCTAAAATTATAATATTATATCTATTATAGTACCTTTGAATCAGTTTGAAAATAAAAATGTAGTGTTTGTGTACATGTGGACTACCACTTCCATGAAGCGATGTAATTTTTTTTTAATTTATGATTTTCATATATGGTAAAAAATGTATTCAATGAATATATATTAAATTTTATATATTAAAATGATTTTAATGGTCACTTATTATATAACATTCTTTTATTCAATAAAAATAAAATCAAAATCAACGTTTATGCTTATATATGTCCCACATTCTCAATTAACAGTGCAATTCATTTTTATACATCTATATATTAAATATGATTTTATGTAAAATTAAATTGAATAGGTATGACAATTTTATCTCTAATTAAATTTTTGAGATGAGGGTACCTTGAGAAATAATTATTTTGTATGACTACCAAATCCTAATATATATGAAAAATGAACCTATTATAACATAAAATAATAGAAATAAAGAAATAATTTTAACAAATGTGTAATAATATATTATAAATACATCATATAATATATTATAGACAAGAATATTATGTTTTAATGTAGTTATAATAAATTAATGTTGATTTTGATCATTTTTTATAACCTATAATGGAACTCAAATAGGAGGAATATGCTTTCATCAAAATTTCAACTCCAATGGGATATATTTTTTATTGTTCACCTATTAAATTTTATACTATATATATACAAAACATTTTATTAATTTCACCTTAATAGTTATTTATTGATGATTATTAGTGTTTCAAATCACGTTTACATATATAAGTATTTTTTGGTTTTCCAGTCAAACTTTTTTCCCTTTGACACGTGAAAACAACAACAATATGATTAAAAGGAAATTCATATTAATTTCATATTTTTGAATTGGTTTTCATTTCATGTAAATATTTATTATAATTTATTTTATGAAGATAATTTTTTTACTCTAAGTAAATTTTATGTTATCAATTAACAATTTTTAAAAATATTGAATTGAATATTAGTAATATTTAATAAAAATGTCATTATAAACATTATTTTACCAAAATGCGAAATAAATGTTTTTAACATATACAGTTTCAATGGAATTTAAAAAATTTATATCTTTTTTCTCGTTTTTATTGTCCTATATATTTTGAATGGTTTTAAAAAGAAAACATATTAATGAGTGATTATTTTCATATTTCGGTTCCATTTTCCATAAGATATGATTATACAAAAAAATACTATTTTTATGATGAAATAATGTAAATATCATATAACATGAGTAGTATTAGGGGTATTAATATACTTTTGAAACATTTTCTATCTTATTATTATTTTTCATTGGACATAATATTTCTACTAAATATAAATATTTATTGGATCATGGATTTTTTATGGCCTAAACCAAATAAAAATTCTACATATGGTGTTTTTTTTGTGTAATTTATTTGATTGACTAGGTAAATAATGATCCCTCTTAGTATTCACTCCAATATAGAAATATATTGATAAAAAATAATGTTTATGAATTAAATTGGTGATTAAATATGTTTGGAATTCATTTAAAAAGGAGTGATAGGTGCAGACAAGAATTATATAGACCTTATGTGCATCATCATGTCTCATGAGACGAACTAGTTGGATAAATTAAATGGGATTATTTTGTACACCCACCCATATTTTAATCTTTCTAATCAGAAGGATTTTACAGTATTTATATCATGATTAATAAAATGATGACATAATATTTTAATCATTTCTTTTATTGAAAACTGATTGGTTGATATCCTTGATATTAATATTTTAATGTTATCCCAAAATTCTTTTCAGGATAATGTTATTATTGATTAAATGGAATGTTTTTGTAGTTATTAAACATTCCATATTTATTACTTCTTATTGATTCAAGATAACTTCCAATAAACATAACTCTTACTAAGCATCTGATCTCACTTTTTATTTTCCTTCTTTTCCCCAGGATATAAAGAATGATATTATTAATTAAATAAATGATTAAATAAATTTTATTATTCTATTTATTTTTTAATTTTAAATTTAATATGGTAATCTTGTTTTTCCATTCTTAATCAATACATTAAATTGATTCATCCTTTGTGATGAAATATTCCATATCTTAAACTAATGTAGTTAATTAGACTCCAACTCTGAGTTACTAGGATTGGGAGTTTGACAAAAAAATAAATATATTAAATAGATTCTAGTACCAATAATTTTCTATCAATTATGAATATATAATACACAAATATATATAGACATATCCAATACCAAACTAGTACAAAAACAATTGACTATATTAACACCCAAAGATGAAAATAATTATAAACAAATATTTAATTAGTAATAAATGATTATAAATGATATTTATAGATGTGTATTGGTGTGAATAAATTTATAAAATAACATCTTAGGAATGTTATTGTAATTATATAGTAGGGTAGAGAATTTTCATATATATTTAATTAAATTGAAGTGATCTTGCTTCTAAATTGGTATTCGTTGATATATTATGTATATTCAATATTTGAATCATTTCTCGATATTATATATTGTATATGGATTCATTTTTAATAATTAATATCATCATATCTAATGTATATAAATATAAATTTCATGTTATTCAGTTAATGTTTTTATTAATTCATAAACTAAGGATAATGTAGGAATATGTTTTAATTGTTTTACTATTTGAAATTTGAATAATCAGAATGAAAGTTAAATAAATGGTTGTGTAATTTCAAGGGGGCATAATAGTACAAACCGTAGGATCCCTTATTTATATATATATATTTGAAATGAATAATAACAAATTAAAAAACAACTTACCTCTCTACCTAAATTCATTTGAATGAATGGATTCACACTACCATATAGCCCCACTCCATGTATAAATTATCCCCACATTCTAAAAATATTTTTTATATAGTTTTTGTTAAAATAGGATATCTTCAAAATAATTCAGGATGTATCCAATAAATCAATTTTTATGAGTTGAACAATTATTTCCATACACAAAGAATATAATATTATGAGTACATAACGTTCTTCTAGAGAATAACAACCTTATTACTAGATGTTTGATATAGAAAAAGTAAAAATCCCCATTGAAATCCTAAACAATTCCCTAATAATGAATTTAACCATGAATGATTTTTAATATTCAATTTTAATCTATTAACATTAATATTCTTGAACACATAGACTATACAACATCCACTTTGGGAGCCCTAAACTAGATAAAGGGGCATCAATGGAGATTCTTCATATGAAAAAAAACATTGGTCATCATGAAAAATGATCCTTAATATGTAAAATATATTACCACATTGATTTTATATAATAAATATGAATTTTTCCATTATTGGTTCCATGTAGTATTATATTCTTCACAATGTTCCCAACAACCAGCAATGAGGAGAATCAGCCTCGTATATGTATCAGTAGTCGTAGAACCAAGACATCCAAACCATTAATAAATTTCATCATTAATAAAATAATAGATTATTAGAGATTGATGGACCACTAGGAAACATATTAGGAATATATAATTTCATCATTTAAAAAATAGAAAATTTACTGATTCAATTTACCCTATTTTTACAATACACACATTCATAGGAATTATGGATGTCAATGTTTTTGGAATTCAAATAATTGGATATTTCTTGCTTAAAAATCATCAATAATAAGAAATTGATATCAGTAAGAATAATTTAACCTCTAATAAGTTTTCCTAATAACTCTACATATACATTTTTAGGTAGAACCTTGTAAAATATTTGGTAAGTTAGCCCACTCAATGGGGAGAGATAATAACTAAATCATGAAAATACTCATGATATATATTGTCGTAGAGGTTCATATTATTATCCTTGAGAATTTGATTTAGGAATTATTAGTGGGAGTAATTATACACGAAGATGATATTTGGGACTATAAAGCAATGTAATAAAACGGGAGATACCACTAAATATTCATTCATAAAGGCTTCATCGACCCACCCAATAATATAGGAGTAGTTTTCAAGAATCATTGGCATTGATTAAGGTAGAAATTAATTTGTGGGAACAATAATCCAAATCATTCAATTTTTTATGAAAAACCTAAGCATCCACATGATAATATTTCCACAGAGGAATATTCTAAAATTTTATTCACAATGATTTTTATCTTTTACACATCTCATTTTTAATATTCTACTATTGATTACAATATCCCCTTCATGAAACGGTATATTTATTCCAGAAAACATATCCTAGTAGAAATTACCTTCATAGAAAGAATCCCTTATGGTAATATTTTAACATGATTATATTGTTATTAATAACACAGAATATGACTTTTAAAATTTATAAAATATTTATGGGGATTGAATATAACTTTTTGTTTACCATTTTGATTCTACAGCAGAATGATTGAAAGAGACTATTATAATTATGTATGCTTCACATAGTACATTTGAAAATACAATTAATGTGGTTAATTAATGCTATTCAATTTAAAATAGTTAACCATACTAGTAAATGGGAAATACTCATCGATGGATAATAAGTCTCTCCTAAATAATTTTGGAACTTCTGAAAGAATAGTTATTATATAAATAAACCATGAATTTATAGATTTTAATAACTATTTCAATTTAACTTCGATAATATTTCATGAACTTCATGAAATTTCGAATATAATTACATCAATTATTAATGAATAAATTTATATTAACATCTAAAAATAACTAATATGTCTTAAATATACATTCTATGTCAATAAAAGGGTGAATAAAATAATCCAGGATTCCCTGATTAATATTTATATTGACGGAATCATAAGAATGTATAAAAAGGAACTGCTATAGGAGGTCCACCTTACATATACCACTAACTAATTTGAAAACCCCAACTCTCTTTACCATGAGAGAGACGATAAACACTATAGAAGAGATGCTTTGAATTTAATTGTCAGAAATCCATTTCGATAAACTGAAACTTCTAAAAAAACGAAATAATCCCCACTAATTTTAATAATTGGATATATCCATATTAAATTTTTTCATAAAATTAGATACCATGACTCTTTTTGACAATCTAAAATCATCTATTGGGTTTGTCCAATATCTCCTTAAATTCTCTTTTCCTGAAAAAAACTAGGTGGTTCATATAACATAAGGAGTAGGATATTTTTTTCATCCTTTTTATTAGAATATTAGTGAGGACATTGTATGAATTTATATAAATCAATATATTTTTAAAAATAACCACTTGATTAGGATGTTTCACTAATCTGATGTGTAACATGTTAGTCGGGGTGGTGACTCCGGGAAAAGTTTAAATTTTTAGGAAAAATAAGATCATCTCAATTACATCAAACCGAATGATGTATCATGATGTACAGTAGAAATATCATGAAATAAAATTTGGTTATATGTTACTATCTCGATATATCCTATAGATAGATCTATTAATTTCATCCCCCTTTGGGGTTCAATCTATGAATTTTTTTTATTCTCTTCGACTTTTCTAGGGATTTAATAGAAAATGGATTCATGAGAATCCTCACATGAAGATATTATTATCAAAATATTCCATAATCCTTTAATGGGATACAATGACAATAAAAGAGTATCCTAGAGGATTGAATCACTGATATGTGACCAAACATCATGTTATGTATTTATCATCATGGGATTCTTATTATTTAAGATGCTTGCATGAATAAATTATATATTACTACTGACCCAAAAAAATATATATTAACATGGATTTTTCAATAGCATCATTTTAAATCCATAAAAATCATTCTTTATTGGTTGTAGCTTGGATGATAACTGATGGAAGGTTTCATGATCAGAATAGTTTTTTATCCTACTATTAAACTAAATAATTTTTTCCTAATGCTTGTATGTTATACTACATTGACCGTGATTTAATATCCACCACATGAATATGTCATTTTACTTATTCTATTATTACATTCCAGATCCACTTTATGCACTCATATTTTTTAGTATATTTAATGATACATTTATAAAACATAATACATAGAATACTATATAACCCCACATTTGATCCCAAGGAATCTTGGTTGAAATCACTAGGTATAATTTTAAAAACTATTTTGTATTTTCAAATAAATTGAAAACATATAATAAGATATGTTAAAAATTGAAAAGAAAAACAAAGGATGATTAGAAGTGGAATACATTTTAATGAAAAAGAAACAGAGGAATCAAAGCAATATGAATTAAAAGGAAGTCAGCATGAATATGTCCTGACCCATGTTGATCCACCCTCAACACCCTATCATAGATCTACAACATGATAAAACCAAAACCTATAAATACACTCTGTTTATTATAGATTGCATGATATAGATAGAACTCTCAAAAAAACATTGAATCTCTTAGTGTAGAATCGCTTCCAACACACAAGAACATTCCCAAATTGGAGAATTATCCATATCAAATAACTCCAAAAATGAATTTATTCATTACTAAAGTAATCATCAAATGAATAAAAATAAAAAAAACATTACCCAACTACTCTATCCAACATGTCTGGAGAAGGTTCAGAAATAGATCAAGTAGAAAGGAGAAACATAGAGATCAATTGCAATATTTTTCTCTAACACACAAAAAATCAACTTCATGATCTTCAAAACGTGATAAATATGCAGAAATCAGTATGAATTATGGGAGTCTAGGTAGAATTTATATTCAGCTCTTAAATATTATCTATGATATTATATATCGATTAGTGGTAAATATATATTCGAAATCTAATAATGGAGGGAAAGAATGAAAAATTAAATTGAAATTACAAATGGAGACAAAATTAAGTTATTTTCTATAATAGAAAAAAATGAAAATAGAGAAAATAGAAGATGAGAATTGACTGGGGAGCCCATATAAAGGTATCTAATGTTGTACAAAATTTCTAAGGCTACAAAACAAAAAAGAGTATCACTCTTCTAATTTGGAATATGAAAAAATAAAAAACAATAACAAGAACCATCGTCATTCAAATGTTGTTCCTTCATGTAAATATAACCACACATCTGTGAACTACTAGTGACAGTCGTTAGACTTGTGGAATAATACTACTTCAATAATTAACGTCCCCATGATCATTAACCATCATTACCCATGATCACTGAAACGTTCCAAAATATAGAAAAAATATTCAACATGATACATAAGTGATTTTATAAATAAAATTCTATTTTTATCACAGATTTAATTTAGTAGTGATGGATAAATTTTTTTATTTTATTATATTATTATATATAAAAATAATCATTTTAAATATGATGTTATTAAATATATATGTATATGAAAAATTATTTATATATATCCTTCTTATTATTAATGAAAATTATATTTTTATAGAATTCAATAACATTATTATCAATATAAAAAATTATATATATATAATTTATAATTATATAAATTTCTATATTTAATAATTTATATATATTATTAATTTTATTATTAGAATCAAATATTGTATTTTATATATAATAATTTATATATGAAATAACGAGAACATGGGTTGGGGTATGTTTCATCATACACGATGGGAGGGGTTTGGGTGGTTCCAGCATTGGACATGGGGTTTGGCCTCCATCTATAAGAGTAGAGTGGGAGTAATATTTATTATATCTTGTAGTCAGTTTCATGTGTACTGTGGTTTGATTCAAATGGCATTGGTGTCATATCTATTGATGAGGATCCCGACAGTGTCTTCAAGTATGATCGACTGAAGTTGGATGTTCTATTCTTACTTCTTTGGAACATAGGCTGATCATCAACAATTGATTTCTATAAGGCATTTTATGTATGAGTATTCTTAATCTACTATAGAGCCTTCCGTTATAATATATTAGTTTTTTCTTCAATAATAGAGGTGTGACACATGCGGTTCAGTTTAATCCAATGATTTATTCATGTTGATTCGATCTGTGAGGGTTTATGGGATTTCTATATTTGATGTTACATTGTTTATAGGTCTTTGGATTTATGTTCTCTGATTCAGTTATTTATGGTAATGGATGTGGTGGCATGAGGGATTTGTCTTGAGATGAGGGTGTAAGAAGATGAATTATTGAAGATGTCATCATAGTTGCAGGGGTACTATATTTCTAGAATTTTGATGAGGAATGTCTATGGATGCAGGAAAGTGGTAGTGGCTACTACTAGCGGTGAGTGGAGGCTGATGAAGTGTGCAGTTCAAAAGAAATAGTGTTCGGGGGTAGATCGATTTCTTAGTTTATGGTCAGCCTGCTTTGAGAATAAGGTCAGGCTAGCTATGGGTGAGTGTAATGGAAGGTTATATATGGTGATGGGTGACCTTTGGGTAATCATGAAAAAGATGCATCCGAACCTTGTGGTAGCATGACCAAATGGAAGCACCTCTATTATTCTCTCTTTATCCCGGTGATAGCAAAATCAAATGAAAAAAGAACAACTATTCAACTTCATATAAATAAAAAAAATTACAAATGAATACATATCTTTTCATAGTTATTATATCATTAGGTTATTATATATAATTTTTAAAATAATTAAATTAAAAAATTTACATTTAGGAAATTTATAATATTAAATTATTCAAAAAAATTAAATTTTATTAAAAAAATTTAACGTAAATAAATTTAAAATTAAAAAAAATTAAAATTATTTATTTTCAAATTAACATTATGAATTAAATTATTAAATTAAATGAATTATATAAAATTATGAATACCAAAAAACATAAATTATCTAAATAGGGTAAAAGAAATAAATAAAACTACTAATTAGAAAAATTAATAAAAAAAAGTTTTATTAATTAAACGAAGAATCAATCAAATAAAATTATAAAATGAATATTTAATTTGAATTCACACAAAAATGATAAAAATACTAATTAATAAAATAATTAAAAACTACAATGATAATTTAAACAAAAATAAATGAACACAAATAGTGAATTTAAAAAAAAATTAGTAAATATTTAATTGGTAAAAATAACAAAAATGAGAAATAAAAAATAGAAATTTCACTATATTAAATTTTAAATATAAAAAAGGCTTCATTTTATAATCGTCACTTACAATATATTATATTAATAATATTAGTTCAATAAAAAACAAAATAGATCGTGGAAATTTATGTTAAAAACCATATGAGACTCCCCCACACAAAATGTTTTTCTCATATAATTATATGAATTTTTCCTTTTATAATATAGAAAAATTATAATTTCACATTAAATTTAAAATGAGCATGTCTATACTAATAATTATACAGGAAAAAATTATGAGGTGGGATATGTTTCCAAATGAATGACAAAAAAGTGGTCCTACCTAAATTTAGTTATACACAAGAAATCAAGGGCACCCCAAATCATTCACTATAAAATATAGAATGACTCCTATATGAAGTTACCACCTACCCTACTTAAATTCCAATTCACATTCGAATTTAATTTTTTATGACATGTTAGATAAAATAATAAACAAAATCATAATAAAATTCCCCTACAATTTTAAAATTCTCACAAATTCCAAAAAATATAATAAAATATAAAATCATTAATAACATAGAAATGATATTCTTATAAGTCAATTTTCATCTTGTCATCTGGGTTCAAAAATCTTGTAACCTTCATGAACTCATTTTTTTAACATTGAAGATACTGTTTGTTTTTATTTATATGTCATTTAAATTTTACTCAACATTTTATCTTGTGAAACAAACTATTCAAAGGATGTTATTTGATGTGTAAATTTGGTTTACATATTCACCCAATTTATAGAGTCTCATATGTTCACTATGGGATCACATATTTTTATTTTACCATAGATTCAATGAACGTCTAATATAGTCTTTCAAATCTTCTCACTAAGGTGATTAATTTAGAAATGGGGGACCCCTAGGTTTGAGTTAAAATTTTCTCTTTACAAAAGTTATTACCTCACTTTCTCAATTCCCTAATAGAACATTCATAAAAACAGTGTGCAAATCCACTCATCAATCATACAACCCTAAAATTTACAAATTAATTCAACTCATAACATCCAACATGTTTATATCCAGTAAGAATGAAATAATTTATGATCATAATGAATCTCATAGACCCCCAGGTTGGGAAATAGTTTCAAATCATTTAGAAAAAAATAAGTGGTATTTTCATGTATATCATATTCAAAAAACAAGTAACACTGAGATGTTTTTATGTAATAATTTCATTAATTAATTTTAAATTTATAATAACTTCCATTTATTGAATTTATGAGTATTAAGAATTCATGATATTCCCTTGATATAAAATGAAAATTATAAACTAGCTTTTAGGTTGTTATGAATAAATACAATTAACTTATGAAAATTTTGAGTCACTTCATAAATTACAAATCATTTATGAAAAATATTAATAAATTTTCTATTTGTATTTATAAATTAATAAATTGATTAAATTAATATTAATAAATTAAATTAATAAAATATATAAGTTTTATATTTAATAAAATATTTTTTATATTCATCCAAAATATATTTTATTTATAGGGTATGAATAAATCATATTTTTGGTATAAAACCGTATTTTTTTTCTAATGGGATAATTTAACTACATTAAATAGAGAACCCATATTAAATTATGATTTTGACACATTAATAATTTTTATATGAAATAATAAACTTGTTATTTACAGTAAAGATATGAATATTTAAATTGGATGATTTTTAATATTTTTTAATAAATTTCATATACTGATGAATAGTAAAAATACACTATATTCAAATTGAAAACTACTTTTTTCATTGAAATAATTTATATTGTTAATTTATATTAATGAAATTTTTTAAAAATTAAATAGATTATAATTTTATCAGTTAATTTAATTTCAGTTATTGTAAAAAAAATTCATTGAAGCAATATGTAGAAATATTCAAATCTGTTGAAAAATTTTAACTCTTAAAACACATTATATAATTTTGACAAAAGAAATAATTTTCAATTAATTACATTGACTTCTGTATTTTGAATTTTTCAAATTTGATTCTATATTTGTTATCAGTTTATTCAAATTATGTATATTGTTATATTTTATTTTGGAGCATTATGAATTGTAACATCCGTAATTTTTATTAGTATGGTAAAAGGGTAAATCAGGTAATTAAATGTATGAATGATATTATAAAATTACCATAACACTTGCCTTAATATAATTTGATAGGTACATTTTGACCACAATTATACTTGGGTCGAAATGGTATCCTTTTGAGTCAACATGGAGTTGATTAGAACATTTAATTAATTTTATTTAAAGAAAAGATAAATATATATCACTTAATTTTTTTAACTAAATAATATTTAATATAAGTTTATAAATTATATAAATTATATTATAAATAATCATTTTAAATATAAAATGTTTTTTATATATCGTTGTAATTTATTTTTAATTTTGAGAAAAAAAATAATTATCTTAAATTTTTATACATTGATAATAGATAAATAATTTAATTGATGAAAAATAAAAAAACAAATTTTAATTAAAATTATAATAACTATTAAAAGACTCAATACCATGGAAAATATTTATTTTTGTGTATACCTTGACCATAAACATCCCGGAGCCGAATTATTGACTATTTGGATCCATATGTAAATTATTATGACACTAATATTATTTTATTTAAAGTGATATTAAAGTTTTCACATTCATGTATTCAACATTATAAAAAAAATTATGTCAAATTTTAGTGATGATAAAATAAACTCAATTTATTAAACAAAAATATATTAGATTTATACTCTTCATAATATTTTATTTTTAATCTTTATTTGATAAATAAGTGAATTAAATAATTATAAAAACAGATGTTGTAATTATTTTTTAATAGAGATAAAAAATAAATATTATTAATAAAATTAAAATAAATATAATTTGATATAAATAATATATAAAATTAATTTTATATAGTATCTTGATCTATAATTAATATAATAAAATAATTTTTACGAAAGTAACCTATTATATTAATAATTTTAAAAATCTGTATATTGAATAGTGTAACAATTTACACTTTTGTCTGTTTACCAAAATAATGCTTCTTTGAATTATTTAAAAGTCATATATTAAAAAAATATAAAAACATTATTATATGGTCTAAATTATACTAGGTTATTTATTTATGTTCTAATTTACATAAAAATGTAAATATTACACCCTTTTCATAATGAAATATTTGTTACCCTCGTGAAAAATTAAATAGAAAAAAAATAATTAAAATTTTAATGTTTAAATTTATATAAAAACATTTATAGAATTTATTTTTTAATTATAATAGAACCTTATCTAACCTCATCATCATAAGTGGGATATTTTATAGGGTTTTTGAAAGGTTTTGATTTTATATTAAATTTATATTGTTGGAGATCCCCAAAATTCCCCTTACATCAATTACAAAAGGGAACCTCCTCCGTCACCTATTAAATTAGCATTGAAACATCAAGCTCGTCCATACCATCTCTATTTCCATTATAATCTTTCCTATTTTAATTTTATATTTTTGGGACTTTTTCAGAGGCCAACAATAGTGCTTTAATAAGAGATTTAGAGGGAGCAGGTAGAAGAAGAGGTAATATCCTCTACCAATTCATTTAAAGTTTTTTCTTAATTTACTACCTCTTAATGATACTTTTGATTACTAATTAATTACTCAAGTATCAATTTTATACTGATATATTATTATGATTATAAAATGGCCACATACTTTTTCTGTACATCCTATGAAAAATAATATCAACATGATTGCATATGTATTGCTCACCATCTTCACGTTGTGGTGTAATCTGTTTTTCTTAACCACCTATCATGGATGGGTATAATGACAGAAATGATAACTATATATTATTATTATAACATTATTTCTATTATGAAATATTATTCACTATCCATTTTAATACCATTTAACAATTATTAGAATAAAATATTCACTCATGCGTTTATACAACATATCGTATCCAAGATGCGATGTGATTTATTCTACACGATCTTCATAAAACCATGATTATATAACTCAATGGAATGAATAAACTTATAAATATAAAATGAAGTTCATTCATTTAATTATATTTCTATAACCCATGAAAATGAATAAGAACTTATCCGACAAAACATACGTAATAAAATGATGAATTTAACACCTGATAGATGATTAATATTATTACTAACAGAAAGATGATCACATGATTATATATGATATCATGAAATTTGCTATTATTATGAAATAATTCAATAACATTATTTAAATAATTATATAGGAAGTATAGATACATAAAATTAAAACTGATCCTCTTAGAAGGGATAATTTTACAATCTCATTATTATCTAAGAATGTATATATTTAATTATTCACTAGTGTATATTAATCATATAAATATATGATTACTAAATATGTAATGTTATTTCAATTTATATAAAACTTATTATAGTCAATTTTATACATTGATAATTTTTTTAAATAGTATGAAAGAATCTTTTGTTGTTTTTTGATATGTGGTACCAGTTGACCTATCCAAAAAAAGGTACAAGAAGAATGTTTTATTTTAACTAATAAAGGATGACACGAATTTTTTTATAATAAAAATTAATTTTAGTGAATCTTAAATTATAATATTTCCAGTTTATTTTCAATAAAATTATTTAATAATAAAATTATTTTTCATTTTATGAAAAGAAAATATTTTTGAAGAAGAAAGGATATTTTATCATTAATTAATTTCAAGTGTTCAATAAAAAACATTTCTATCTAAGATGGATTAATTTAATCGGATTCTGATTCACGTGTACTATCCCTAAGATTCATATAGTTTTATTATGTGTTTTATTCTATCCTACTTAAGAAAAAAATTTGTTTTACATGGGTTATGTTATGGTGTAATGATTTCTAAGATACCAATTGTATTCCTTCGGTTATGCTATGAGGAATTATTTATGTTTTTTTTTTGAACATGTAAGAATTTATTCATTATAAGATTCATTGGACTGATACCTATTTCCAATAAATTTGTAAAAGATGTATATCTCATGATATAAAAATGGATGGAATGGGAACTGATCTCTGTTCAATAGTACAAAGCTAGACCAAGGTGTGAACTCAGTTCAGTAATGGACTTAGTCTATTATTGTGGTCTTGGAGTGAGCCTTGAAGAATATGAAATGATTTTATAGGTTTATTTCTATGCCAAAAAAATTCATGTCCTATCTAATTCCTTTTGGGATTATGTTCATTTATTTTTATAAACTTTTATGATTTATCTAAAGGCATGATATCATGATGTTTCATATACAGGATAAGATTTTAAAAATTTATATTCTTCTATCATAGGATTATGTTATGATTAATATCACCCTCATTTTCCATCACTATTAATCATAACCCACCATTTGATATATTTATTTTCTCTAGGTCATACAGATAGATATTAAGAAATATACATCAAAAAGTGCTCATGTTATGAAGAAATAAGTTGGAGACAATGAATATTTCATAGGAACCCGTTGTTTATGTTTCCCAGTCTCCAAACACTCTATACATATATGGTCTTGTTGTGGATTTTTTATTGAAAATTATACAATTTTGAAGTAATATAAATGTACGGAGTGTATGGGTAACAATAGTTTTTATCAACAGAAAGGTATAATTTACATCCTGAAATTATGATGAGAAAACCATAGTGAAATCCAATTGATATGTTGAAGTATAAGTCACAATACTAGTGTTTTAGAAATGATCATGAATTACCTATGATAAAACATAATGTTTCCTAAATTGGAATTTTATTCCTCATTATATAGTTTTCAAATTATGATTTGTGTTTACCACATTATGTTTCTTCTTTTTATTCAATGTCTAAAACTCGAAGAAATTACATTAATGCATAATGTGACATGTATGAATTGATTGTCCTCCTGAGCAACCAAATGTTATGGGAGTTGGAATGAAAAAACTATTAGACATGTTCAGTGAAATTTATCATGATATAAATCATGAAATACTTCAAAACGATCAATTAAAGGAACAACATTTTTCTGATTCCTTCATGATGCAACATTCATATTCAATTAGCGGGACTTCTGATAAAATAGTTGCTAAAAAATTGATCAGTACCACTAAAAAGATATCATCATGTCTCCTCTGTTCAGAATGTCAGAAATTCATCTCAAATGTCTAATGTTTGGAAGGTGAAGCTAATCAGTGATGCACATTATAAAGAATACAATTGAATGAAATGAAATTGAATCCATGTACTGGGTTGAGTTCGAGAACATATATATCAATAATTAATTTCCTCATATTCTTCTATCAAATATTGATAATGAGTTCTTTTAGATTAATAAAATGGATGACTAAAAATTTGGTACTTATAAATAATATTTTACAAGAATTACAAGTTATTCTTCTAGTATTATTATTCAACCTGTGTGAAAAACTAATCAATACATTAGTTTCTTAGAACCAATTCTTATAAGTGAATTAACCATAAGGGGCATACATATCTATGAGGATATTTTTTTATATGTGCTCTCAAATTTAATATTGATATTGGGATAACCCATCCATTCCATGGGTTTTTTAAGAAGATTAAAATTGTTTTCAAGAGAAAATATAATGTCCAACTGAAAATAAGATGAGTTTTCTTTTATGCTCAATGTGTGGATTGAGATGTGGAGGAAATGTTCTTATTGGGACTAGAAAATGTTTTATGTGTGGTAAAGAAGTTCATCAGGCAGTTGAATACCAATGTGATGGGAAAATATGTCTTCTGATATGAATAGAGAAAAGGACACATATAATGCACCTCCTACACTTCAATGTTAAAAGATCAAGGAAATATGGTGTCATGCAAATCCATACCCTAATTAAAGGGTTATTTATGATGATCAATGACATCAAACTATTATGGACAATGAATAAGGAATGTTACATTTGATCACTATCGGTGATATGGTGTACGTTAATAACATGGGGAAATGTACACATACCATCCACTCTAAAGTAGAAAATGACTTGTTTGATTCTAGATCCACACAATATTATATTTCAAAATATTTTTCTAATGATATCGCCATATTACATCATCAATTAGTTGTTTTTTAGTTGTGAGAAATCCAAATGTCACAACTCTCCCATAAAAAGTTTATTATTCTTATCTGGTTGAGGTTAGTGGTAAGTTTCATCCTCTAGATCATATGATACATCCTATAGTTTAATATTATTTTATCTATTGCATGGATTGAATTTCTCAACATGGATCTCAAATCAATTTCAAGGAAGGGATGTCACATATTATATTCCAGATCATTCAATAATCATCTATCTATGCAATAATGAATATGACCTTCCAATAGAGAATTTTTCAATCTTATTAGTCTTTATTCCTATGAATGAAGGTTATATATATCAAATGGTTAGGAAGAAACTAAAAATTAAATATCCACCCATTGTACGATAGTTTGTTGATGAATATTTTGAATAATTGTAAGGTCTTCCACCTAATCATGATGTTGAGTTTTCTATACTACTCATACAAGGTGTTATGCCTACTTCAAAGATGCCATATTGAATATAAACAACTGAGTTATTGGAATTGAAGAAGCAACTCGAAGAGAATATTGACACGGGATTCATATTCCCCTGTGCATCACTAATGGTATAACCTATTATGTTTGTTAATAATATATATAGATCAATAAGACTCTACATTAATTATCATGAATGTAACAATATCACTATCATGTAAAAATTTCATCTTCCCCATATTGAGGACTTACTTGACTAAATAAACAGATTTAAATAGTTTTCCTATATTTATAATCCTTCATGATATCATCAATTAAGTTTCAAGAGGAGTTTATACCAAATATGGAATTTTGTATAAGGTATGGACACTAAATTTTTTGTGTTACCTTTTTGCCTTACTAATACCCCCTATTCATCCATGATCTCATGGATATAGTCTTTAGTGATTATCCTAATCTATTTTTGGTAGTCATTATAGATGTTATTCTGTTTATTCAAAGAGAAATGAAGTGAATTATGATCACGTGAGAATTATACCGATGACCCTGAGAAAGGAGAATATTTATAAAAAAATTCAACAATTGTGATTTTTTTCATCAAAAAGATTCATTTTGGGTCAAATAATCTCAATAGGGGGGGGCATTTCTGGATTTATGAAAAAGAAACGTTGACAATAGTTTGGTGAGACCAGTATCTGTAACTATGATATGATGTTTTCTTGGTTTTTCTATATATTATCGATGTTTTGTGAATTATTTTTCATGATTATATAATCCACTCGAAATGTTTTCTTATAAAGGAGTTATGTTAATGCGGATTATCACATGTGAAGAGAATTTCAAATAGATAAAACAAATGTTAGGTAGTGAACCTATCCTCAAATAGAAATGTTGTAGAGAATGGTTTGTAATCTAATGTGATGCATCCAAAATGTGGTTGGGTTGAATTTTAATGAAAAATGATATGGTTATATATTATGACTAATGAAAATTGAAAACCCATGGGAAAAATTAACCTACTATTGATTTGGAGTTAGTTGTCTAAATCTTTTCCCTAAAAATACAGATGATTTATATTTTTTTTGAAAGGTGTTATTTCTATAATGATCATAAATTTTTAATTTATATTCTCAAAAAAAAGGAGACGCGTATTTGGTAAAGAAAATGGTTGGAGGTGATTATAGCTTATGACTACTCAATAAATTACTACACCAAGAATGTGAATAAGGAGGTAGATTCTTTGAGTCGAAACGACCTAGATAGACAATCCATGATGAGGGTCACAAAAGATCAAATATTTATTGATTTTCAGACAATATATATATTTAAATATTAATGGAGGGGTAGAATATTATCGTTCTATAATGAATGTTCAACCATCTATAAAAATGACGATTATGGAGGCCCAAAAGAAAAATGTAGATCTCCAAAAAAGTTGATGAATGTTCTTGAAATCAACCTTGATTATGGTGGAATAGTATGTTTTAGTAACTTGGTTTGTATTCATCCCAAACTAGAATAAATAGATGAGTTATTGGATGAGGCTTGTAGTTCTTTATTATATATTCATCTGAGAAGCACAATGATATTTAGGGACATGAAAGAGTATTTGTTGGTGTATTTCATGAAAAGATAAATTTACAAGTATATATCTGGGTGCTTGGTTTGTTAGATAGTTAATGATGAGAGACAGATGGCTAAGAAGATGTCCCAACCACTACCCATACCAGAATGGAAATGGGAAACCATTACTACATAATTTTTCATCAGACATCCAAAAACATCTGTAGTCCATAATTCTATTTTTTTTATTGTAGGTCTACTTATAATGTTGGAACAATTTATTTCTATTGGAGAATAATTCAGGCTTGATCATCATTCGATGATATATTTAATGTAATCAGTAAGATTTCATGGAGTACCTCTTTCCATTATATCGGATCGAGATCTGAGGTTTTCCTCAAAAGTCCTCAGTAGGATTTGGATACATAGAAATATTTTAGGTCTACTTATAATCCTCATGTAGATAGTTAGTCTAAGAGGAAAATTCAAACTCAATAAGACATGTTGGATGATTTATTTATATATTTCAATGGTAGTTTGTATCAATACCTACCTTTGATGGAATTTTAAGAAAAAATTAGATCTCACTCTAGTATTTAAATGCCTTCTTATGAATCCCTTTATTGAAATAAGTGTATAAATCCAAATTTTTTTGATGATGTAGGGGACAAAATTCTATTAGTACATGATCTTTTTGATGAAATAGATGAAAGGGTTAGATCAATTTAATATGACATAAGATTATATCTGATTCAAAAGGAATGATATGCTGACAACCACTTAAAAGGCATTGTGTTTGATGTTGGTGACAATTATTTTCTATAAATATGTCTATTTATGACATTAATGAGATTTGGAAAGAAGGTAATGTTGATCCCTTGGTATATTAGTCCTTTTAAAATTCTAGATCATGTTTGGAGGGTAACCTACTGATTGGCACTCCTACGAAATTTGTCTCATGTTCATGGATTGTTCCAGGTATCTCCCCTGATAATGTACATATTAGATACATCATTTTTACAAAACAACGAAGTTGTACCACAGGAGCATGGTCATTTATATAAAGAACAACTCATAGAGATTGTAGATCATAGCAAAAAATATTCTACAAAGAATGACCACATCCTAGGTTAATGTTTTATGGATGAACCACCAATTTGAAGAAGCTATATGGGAACATTAGGATGTGATGAGAGAGAGGTATCCTCATATTTTTGTTGCAAAATAAAAAATATTGGGGATGAAATTTTGTTTACGGGTGCTATAATGTTACAAGAAGATGTTTTCATGAAATATTTTATTTAAATAATTTTAATTCTTCAATAGTTTACATTTCACTAAATTTTGAGTTTAAAATAATATAAGATGAACTTTATATATAATGACCATAATAACAATGTTTTTATGTTATAGGGAATAAAAGTAACTAACTTATTAAAATATGTGGTGAATTTATTGGCTATAGATTATTTGTGACAAATATAAATTAATTTTATATTTGTATTTTAGTATCTAAAAATTATTTTAATTTTTATTAGTAAATGAAATTAATGAAATATATATGATATATATTTAATAAACAATTTTTTATAATCATTCAATTGATATTTTATTAGTAGGGTAGAAATAAATCCTATTTTGGGTATAAAAACCTATATTATTCCAAAAAAAAAATTACCACCTTTTAATGAAGAACCCATTTTAAATTAATAATCTACAACATTAATTGTTTTAATATAGAAAAAAACCTTTTATTTGGATTATTTATATAAAAATTTATTTTGGTTTAACATTAATATTTATCTAATAACATTCATGTTTTGATGAGTTCTAAAAATACAATAAATTTCAATTGAAAACAAATTTTTTCAAAAAATTAATTTATATTGTTAAAATTAATTATTGAAAGATTTTACAGTATAAGTAGAATATATTTTTATGGGTTAATATAATTTAGTTAAATTTAATTAGATTTAAATTAAATTCAGATGTAATAGTATTTCAATCTTTTGCAATATTTATACTTTTAAAACTTGTTATTTTATTTTGAAAAATGGATTAATTTAAAATAAAATAATTAAAATTTTATGAATTTAATTTTTAAAAATGATTTCTGTATCTAGATTCCATATGTACAATATTTGAAAATAGTTTCTTTTTATTTTTGGTCATTATTAATGATGACTTTGGATATTTTTTTAATATAGAAAAAAGGTAAATCAAGTAATTAAGGGTATGAATAATACTATATAATTACCCAAACACATGTCATAATATCATTGGATAAGTATATTTATACCTAAATAATCCTTTTAATGAAATAGTATGCTTTCTAATCCACTTCGTTGAGATTAGGAAATTTAATTTATTTAATTTAATTAAAAGTTAAATTTGACTCACTAATAATTTATTAAATAACTAATTTTTAATATATTTTGATTATAAATACTCATTTTATATTTATAATGTTTTTATTTATCATGTTAATTTATTTTTAATTTTTTTATGAAATAAATAATTTATTTATTGGTGTATACATTTTCTGATGGAGATATTATTTAATTGATGAAAACCCAGAAAACTTATTTTTAATAAATTGATACTAACCATTAAAATACAAAAACACTTGGAAAATCATATTTTTAATGTATATATTGAAAATAATAATCCATGGATCATGTTATTGATTATTTGGAACTATATGGAAATGGTTATGAGACTTATATTATTTTATTAAATATGATGTTGAAGTTGTCACATTCACGTTTTCCACTTTACAACATTTTTAATGTGTAATTTTATCGAATATAAATTCAACTAAAAGTATTATTATTAAATATAATGTATCTATTTTCATTATAGTGTGTTGTTTTGAATTTTTATTCAATATGTGAGTGTATTAAATAATTAAATAAAACTGATTTTGTAATTAGTTTTTAATGGAGATAACAAATTAGTGTGACTAAAAATATTAAAATATGTATAATTTGTGACAATTAATCTGTCTATGTTAGTTTATAGATGAATCTTAACGATTAATATTATAATCAAATATTTTTTTGAAGATAAATTATTATATTAATATTTTTAGAAAACAATTAATTGAATAGTGTCAAAATTTATACTATTGTTTGTTTATCAAAATAAAGTTTTATTAAATTATTTAAAAATCATAAATCGTTTTAATAAAATTTAATAATTTTTATACGGTCTTATTATTTATAAGGTATTTATTTATGGTCTAATTGACATTAGATAAGTAAATATTTCACACTATTAAAGATGAAATATTTGGTAACCTAGAAAAAAATTAAATAAAATAACTAACTATTATTTAAAATGATATGGTTTATATTGATAGAAAAACATATCTACAATTTATTTGATGATGATAATACAACCCTATATCATCTAAACTTTGAAATTGGGTCAAATTTATGGTTTTTGGATGGGGATTTATATTATATTAAATTCATATTTTTTTAGATCCCAAATGTGTTCCTCACCTAAATTTTAAAATGACACCTACTCCCTCACCTCTTCACTTCAGATTGAGCCTTCAAGATCTACCATACCCTACCTATTAAAGTTATCAACTTCCTTAGTTTCATTATTTAGTTTTGGTATTCTTCAATGGAAACTCTAGTGTTATAAGATAATATTCAGAAGAAACACGTCGAAGAAGAGGTGATCTCCTCCTTCGATTCATTTAAACATCATTCTTAGGTTATTTCCACTTCCCGAGTTATTCAGTTGTAATGTAATAACACAAATAGAACTTATATAATGAGAATTTATCATGAGTATTAAAAAACAATATTCTATCTTCTATTGATCATATGAAAAATGAAATCCCACTTATATGTATATAGGACATACTGTCTCCATGCTGTGGTGTAATCTATTTTTCAAAACCTCCATATGGGGATGGGAATAATGATGTAAATAATAATTATATATTATTATTAGAAAATTATATTTATTATGAAATTTTATATAACATATACTTTAATACCCTTCAACTATTTAGGTAATGATATCGTCGATGGTGTGTACTTATAGTCTACTATCTCTATAATGAGATGTGATTCATTCTACGTGATATTTATCAATGAATTATTATATAAATCGATTTTAATGAATAAATATGATATATATTATACTAATTTCATTATTTAAGTGATAAAACTTAAACTAAATAATATTAACATGAAAATATCAAACAAAACATGCGTAATAAAATAAAGAAGTTTATATCTAATGGATGGGTAATAATGTTACAAAAAGGATGGTAATATGATATTGTGTGGTATCATAAAGGTTAATATGATTATGAAATAAATAATTGAAATTATATAAATCACTATACAGGATGTTTGGATACTTAAAAAGTAAATTGTAACTAATGTAAGGGATAATTTGACAATCAGATTATTATCTAAGATTTTTTATACATAAGTATTTAATAGGGCGTATAAATCATAAATATCCATGTTTCCTAAGTAATTAATATTTTATTTATTCCCCTGTAAATTTTTTTAATCATTTTTACCTACTGTATTATTTTTATTAAAAAATATGGAAGGAATATTTTTCTATTTTTCAGTATGATGTACTTCTTAACTTATCCAGAAAAGGCCTGAGATGAATGTTTCTTTTATCATATATGACATGAAGTGTTTTTGAATATTCATAACACCGTATTTCCATGAATCATCCATTACAATACTAAAATTTTATTTTCAAAGAAATTATTTTATTTTAAAAATGTGTGGCATTTTGAGGAAATAAAATTATTTAGAAGAATAATGGGCATTTTTGCCAATAATTAATTTCAAGCATTCAATAAAAAAATTCCTCTAATATGGAATTATTTAATAGGATTATGTCTTATTTATAATATCTCCATTATTATTTAATTTTTATTATAATTTATATGGAATTATATTTGTTAAACATATTTTTTATATGGATTATGATACTCTGGAATGATGTTTAAGAAACACATTTCATTCCATGGGTTATGCTTTGATGAATGATGTATGTTTTTGTGTAACATGAATGAATGATTTAATTATGGAATAGGTGGTACTTATATATCCTTCCAATTCATTGGGTAAATATATATATCTCATGACATAGGCATGGATTGAATGGTAAATGATCATGGTTTAGTTGTACATGTCTGGAATGAGCATAGAACTCAGTTCATGAATGGAATTTTTCCACTTTTATAGTTATGGAAATGAGACCTAACTAATATGAAATGGTTTTACAGTATCTTGTTAATGAAACAAAATTTTATGTCATATGTTATAACTTTTGGGATTATGTTCATTGATTCTTATTAAATTATATGATTTCTCCAATTGAATGATTGAAAATATTTTAGATACTAGATAATATTTCACAATGTTATATTCTTATGTATTTTAATTATAATATGGTTGATATCTCCATTTTTAACCCTTACTGAGAATATGAGATAACCCTTTCTTATATTTCAGTTTCCCAGGTCATAAATATTGTTATTATGTAATATAAGTCAATAAGGGGTCTAGTTACGATGAAATAAGTGGGAGATAATGAAGATGTCTTATGAACTAGTTGTTTATGTTTCCCAGTTTCTAAAGACATTATACCATTATGGTCCAGTAGTGGGTTTATTATATTGTTTATCTTATATTCTTCAAATTTCATGTAATATCTATGTACATATTTTATTGGTCATTATAAACATCATAGTAGATAAATATTATACATCTTACCCACATTTAAATATAAAAATTATCCCCAATGTTTACTCTCATAGTGGGAAAAATGTTCAGTTAAAATGATATTGTTAATTGGATGGTTAAAGAATTATGATTATATTATAGTAATGTTCCAAAATAACCCATCCACACAAAAAATAGTTATAAAAATTAACAAAGATAAATGAACCCTACAAGAGACACCATACAATCAAGAAGAAAATATGTTTCCTAACAGTTCATGCTTTGAATTTTTGTAGACAAAAAAAATACATTTTAATTCAGTTCATGTAAAAATATTTTATAAAATCATGAAATAGAAATCATCAATTTAGGATTAATGATATTTTGGTATGGCTTCTGTGTTTTAAAATACAACTCATCATAACTATCAATTATCTATATTTAAGAATTCTGAGTACCCAATTAAGAAATATTTTCATATTTTTTCTTAAAAACGTAAATTCTGTCAAAAATAATTATTATGAGAGAGAAATGTGAATTAAAATATAAAAAATTGATAAATTAAAAGTATTACACTACTGTGTGTGGAAAAATCTTTTATTTCATCAGCCACATGTGTCCTCCCAATTTTATTCTCGAAGATCTCGATATTCATATTAAGAATCCCTATATGTGTGAAAAAAATTCAATGTAGGCCTAAATATTTAAATATAAAAATAAAATATATCGAAGTTTAAGTCAGGGATTTTTTATCCTATAAATATTAGTGTGTTGTTCTAATTGTCATTTATTTACTACAACATTGAATTATTGCGTGATTATAATCCTCATACGAAAAACCCAACAAATTAATAAAATAATCTAACTAAAACATGAAACTAAAAAACATATTATATATATATCCCATATGGTTGTTTTAGTTTAACATTATATAGCTAGAAATAATTTTGATCAACCCATGTCTAGTTGAAGATATTTCATATTTCTATATAAGCACAACATTCTATTCATTCCAACTAAAGAGTTATTCTATTGGTGGTAAACCCCATGGAACAATTCATTCTAGTCAATATCCTTGGATATGATGTACCTGTTATGGAGTGATAAATTTCAAAAAAAATGTAGGGTACTTCCCTCTTCAACATGAGGGTTTTTTAACATGTTGTGAGATTTGTATTTTTGGTCTATAATAATCTTTTGGTATACACTATTCTTTCTTTTCATATTTTACAATAAGATATGTGTACTCATCCTTTATTGAACATGTGTACAGCTCTATAAACCCACCTTCAACAGATTCTATGAAACTATAATTTCCAATAATAAGTAAAAGTTCTAGATTATTTTCAATAGGTTCAACACCCATTTTTTTAGGACTCACATGGAAATTAAAAAAGTGAACTGAATCTATAATACCTAAAATGACAGAAACAAATTATAATTCAGATGTAATGTGATAAAATTCAAATTGAGTTGTAGGTTCTTCAATGAATTTATCATCTCCCTATAATAGTGATTTTTTTTCCACTTTCAGATTGAATAGTGCTCCAAATATAATAACTTGGGCTTGATATTGGTTTTCAACCTCCTCCAACATATCATCAAATTGAATAACCATATTTTCTACAACTTATATGGATAAGTAATGTGTTCTTCATAATTGACTATTTGGGACAATGAAAATAATTATAAATTTATGTGAAACAATATCCATTAATATCAATAGGAGGTAAATAATGGTCATCAAATATTTTTCTAGTGTCTTTAATTTAAATTATTTTCATCTATTACCATACCATAAAAACATCCATAAAATGTGCATCTTTGATTTAGATTCCTGAATTTGGGGATTTCTAAATTTCAATAGAGGGAAACTCCACTTATCAAATATAAAACATAAGTAATGGGAGAGAAAAAATATTTAAGTTCCATAACCAAGGAATCAAAATTTTGTGGTCCCTTGTCCTCCATAAATTCCTCAATATGTTCTTGGTATTCATCTTAATGTAAAAAATTTAAGTAATATATAATTATATAATCATCCAATAATATAATTTCATCTGAGGGTTGGTGTAGTGACATCATTTTTTCATATTTGATTCTTTTATATTTTTAGTTATTTTTTTAAAATAAATAATTAATTTGAAAAACTACTTCATAGAACATTGCATCTCTAGCTATGGGGTCAAAATTTAATTTTGTCCTAGTAACAATGATGGATGATGATAAATTTATAAAATCCAAGAAATAGCAGAATGACTAACCTCAGAGTCTCTCACAAGGATGTATTTTTAAATTACATATTTTTATTTTTTATAAACATTTTTAATTTGAAAATAAATTGAAAACATCGAATTAATATAGAAAAACATTACAAAGAAAAAAAATAGTGTAACTGGAAGACATGTTGGATTAAAATGAAATAGAGGAATCGAAAAAAAGATGAATGAAATGAATGTCTTCAAGAACAGCTCCAGGACATGTTCAATCCATTGGAAAATACCTATAATATATCAAATAATTGATAATACCAAAAAAGTTCATCTCACACTCTGCATTGTTGATGTTTTTATGTACACACCACAATCTCATAAAACATTAATCATGTGTGTGCATAATTGCTTCTAACACGCAATCAGTCACCCAAAAGGATGATTGTCCAAATAAAACTAAATCATCAATGATTTTCTTCATGAATGATATAGTGGTAGAAGGATAAAATATTACACAACATAATGTAACCCCTCAAACGAACTAGTAAAAAGGACAATGGAAAACTAATTATGGGGAAAACTGAAGCAAGTTGATCAAATACAATTATGTTCTCTCAAACACCCCAATTAACATTCACGATCTCCTCAAAGAGATGATGATGAGAATATCATCATGAAGTATAGATCTTTAGGAATCATAAAGAACCAAATATTCAATATTAACATTCATACTAGTTCTTCCTTATTAGAGATACGATATCAGAACCAAAATAAATTTTTAAGTATAAATAAATATAAATATTTTAATAAAAAATATAATTATAATTATGTTCTTTTATAAACAGAAACAAAAATGAAAAAAGTACCAATTAGAGTAGAAAAATTAATTTATTATCATAACTAGTAATTTGAGATAGATCCCATGTCCAATTCTACAAAACAAAGAAGAGGAGCCCTCTAATTATTCTGAAAATGAAAAAAGAAAAAAATTAACTAAGTTGAAACCTCATATACCATGTGTTTTTTTATTATGTTTGTGTCTCTATCCATAATTGAACACCTAGTTAATGTAGTAGGCCTATTATAATTATCATTCTACCCCTTGACTATGAAATTCAATTTCCCAAGATCATTAACCATGATCACCATATTGTTCTTGAAAGAAAATAAATGATAACGAGGTTAAAAAGTTGACATTAAAAATTAGTGTCCATTTTTTTCTTGGTCATCGTAAGTTGACGTCAAATAATTTATTTAGTTCTTCTATTAATATAGAAAAAAATAAAATAAAATTTGAAATATTCACTATTAGATATATATATATATAGGTATTATTATTAATAAGAAATTATTATTATAAAATTATTAAAATTATTTGAAATATATAGAACTAAATATATATATTTATTATTTTATAAATTATTATATTTAATAAGTATATATACTCTATCTGTATTATTATTATACATTATATTATATATATAATTATATGAAAAATAAATAAGAATAAAATGGAGTGGGGTATGTTCCACGGTAGAGAAAGGGAGTATTTCAGGTAGATCCAGTATGGGAGAAGGGGTCAGCATTTAGAATATAGAGGAAAGAGGGAGAATTATTACTCAAATCGGAAATCTAGTTTTGAGCTTGGTGTGGTCTTATTCAAGTTGCACAAGGTTTAGCTCTGGTGAGAAGTGGCATGTCATGGTCTTTCTGTACACTCGTGGGGAATTAGATTCTCTCATCTTCCTCTGGTGAAACACATATTGATCCTCAATAGAAAATGGTGTTGGTGGATTTAATGCATGGGTATTCCTAATTATTTTGATATTTTTGGAGTTTATCTAGGTCATTTTTCTTCATCGAGAACAGTGGTGAGACACATGTGGTTTAGTTTCATATGGCTATTTCATCAGGTTGATTCGATCTGCAATGGTGCTTGGGATTTTCAAAACGGGTGCTATATGGATTTTAGGGACTTGGATTTAGGTTCTCTAATTCAAGGATTATGGTTTATAGAGGTTGTAGCATTAGGGTGCTAGAATACTATGAGGGTGCTAGAGAAATAACTATTGAAGACGTATTGATGGTCTCTAGACATCTTTTTTGTGAGGGGAAGGTAAGGTTATTTCTTGTGGAGAGTGAGGATGGCATTGTGTGTGGGAAATTTTTTTTGGGATATAATAATAAGTTATGTTGGTGGTAGTAGGAACTATCATCGGTAGGACTTGGTGGCATCCGGACAAGGCGGTAGCACCTCTTTCTTTCTACTCATAGCATGACGGTAGAAAAATCACCCGAAAAATTAAACAAATATTGAAAATACATTAATATAAATGAATAAATATAATTTGAAATTAATATTTTAATCATTATAAAAAAGAATGAATAAATTTGTTTATTTTATGTTTCAAAAAAATAAATTAAACATTTATGATTTTTGTAATTTAAAAGTTTAAATTTTTTTAAAATAGAATAACATATAATAAAGAAAATAAATTCATTCAAATCAAATTTACATTAAAAAACAGTTGAAATTATTTATTTTCAAATTAACATAATGACTTTAATTAATAAATTAATTTACTTAGATTAAAATAATGAAAAAATTAAACATCAAAAAAATATAATATTAAAAGGAAATTAAAAAAACATTTCATTTAAAAGATTCCGTAAAATGGATTATTATTTAAAAAAATACATAATCAAATAGAATAATTATTTGATTAATTATTTTGAAAATAAAAAATAACATCAATAAGAATTGATTAAATTAATGAAAAAATGATGATAATAAAAAAATAAATTTAAATAATGAGTGTAATTAAAATTAATTATCAAAATTTTAATTTTTCAAAAGGAACTAAAACAAGAAAATAAAAATAATAACAAAAAATTAACAATATTTGAAATTAATTGAACACAAATATCATTTGGTAATAATTAAAAAGTAATTAATTTAAAAAAATAATAAATAAAATAAATATTTTGTTTCCATAGTTTGATAAAATAGCCACATCACCACCCAATCCAATCTTTGGATTAGAGGACACCATGATGGATGAAGTAACTACATGATGCGATTTTGTTCTATATGGTTTTTTATATCCTCTTCCTAATTTAGAGTAGACTTTATCTGAGAGGTGAAATGGTGTATGATTAGACATTTTATTTCCAGATGTAGAATGGGAGTTAGGGAATGATGAGTTAGCATTATGGTTATCCATTAATCCTTCTAGTCTACTCTATATCTTATATCTACTTCTTTTATTATTGAATAGGGTATAATTATAACAAGAAAAAATCCAAGCTAAGAATAATATTCAGTTCCATATTGTATTCATACTCATTATTAACATTATAGGATTAAAGTCCCCTAAATCCTTCTAGGGTTCTCTTTGTAAGTAGTGCATGATTAAAAAATATGTAATCTTGGTATGATTTCATCCCTATGTGAAAGAGACAGTTGCATAAACCAGAAGTATTTATGCATGGGAATTCATTTCAAAATATTTCCATCATGAGCATGAATCAATGGGAGTAGGTCTCGGTCGGGATACATGTTAAAAGTGGTTGTGTTTCTAATGAAGAATAAAATAGACCATCTAATAATTCAAATCACCTAGGTTTTGATCAAATCATCCATGATTCTAGTATTTGGAATTATAGTGATGAATCCAAGGAGAGGTTAATGCATACACTCTCTCAGACTCATGATCCGAAGTCAAATATTCCCTTAGTATACATGCATGTTATCTTAATGGATTGAATTCTGCACTATTATTATAAATGGAATATCAACAATAATGGTTGGTTTCATTGAAGATGTAACCAATCATCTAGTATGTGTATTTATCATTGAGGGTGAACCTTCCACTGTAGTTCGTGAAAGGGATTCTAAAATGAATAAGGAATCTACTGCTTCTCATAATGCAAGTGCAGTTCAGTTTATTATTTTGTAAGGCACTCACATGCAACCCCGGTTCATGGGGTGTGGATTCATACAGTTTAGATAATATAATGTAACAGAATTGAATCCCAATGATGGTGATTTCACCTAAGCTTCAAAATAAAATAATCATCAGAAGGAGATTCAAAAATTTTATACCTCCTCAAAAAATTATAATAATTGGGAACATATTATTATTGATGAAAGAGAATAGAAAACACCCACTATAAACTGAGGGGAGTGTAAAATCATCTTTCAAGGACATTATTACACATGGGATGGATAAAATTATTGAAAATGAGGTCTTCATCTCTGCTCCCACAATGGGAAGGGATAAGAATGACTACTCAACTATGCTGAGGACTGTCTCTACTAGATCTTCTTCCATGGTGTCAGGAAGGGTAAATTCTAATGTCTAAAAAATATACAGTCAATGTATCTTCCAATCAAAATGGGAAACCACTAATGAGTATGGTTATGGGATGATTTGTCTTATTATGAATTTCAATCTAGATTAAGCTGTATGTGGGAATTTTTTGACTACCCCATATCCTCTACTTGTTGACTCTTTTTCTATTCTTAATCAATGGTCAGAAGATTTTATTATCTCTAGAAAACATTGGTATATACCATGATCATGATGTAATTACGGGATGTATCGATGTAGTCTACCTCAATAGATATCTTCTAAAATATCCATATGGCCATGAAATTTTTTCTATTTCAATGATATAAATTGTTTAATCATGATTAAAATACTTATATTAATTGTTTTGTCCAACACATGATTATATATTATACATCATAATATTCTTCAGGGAAGATGCTTACATTTTTTTCATCCCTTTATGTGAATTTCATCCTCTTCATTGTGTGAGAACATTAAAAATAATTCCATTTTCACTATAATTATTTATTATTCTTCCACAAATTATTTACACTTCCCATTAATGTTTTCCCAAATATTTTTAAAAACAAATTACGTTTTTTCTATTGTGAACTTCACTTTTCCTTTATCCAATTTTTAATTTTTTGTTTTATTATCACTTTTTATGATACTGGATTTCAATTATAGTTTTTGGAAATGATAAATTGGGATTCCATCCATGTAAATTTTTTATTATCATCCAATAAATATTTTTAGGGATATTTTAATGAAATTATAAAGGCCATGTTATTAATGGTTATTAATATTAAAACGAAATAATTTCAATTTTATTCACTTCACCATTTTGGAAATAAAATTTCAACATGACCCATAACATCATTATTTTTTGACATTGTTAAAAAAAAATTATAGAAAAAAATATAATGATATTAATTGATGAACACATTATTTTCTCTACATTAATTATATTCAATGAACATTTCATTCAATTTTTTGATTGCGGTATTTCATTGTAACTAAATGTTTAACTATTTTAAAATGAAAATGGATATTTCATCATATTTTCTAAATATTATCCCAATGATCTATAAAAGATATTTTTTATCTATGAAAACATCATTAATGATACACATTTTAGAATATAGATAGGTTCTTATACACCCCTTGACGCTCATTCTCAGTATGTATTCTTAAATGAGTTATAGATTATTATACCAATGCCATATCATTCACATTGGTTGATTTTGTGATATTTAAAATATGAATGATTCAATATTCTCTTGGAAAATAAATGTATGAATGATAATTAATGTCTTCTGGGGTCTTATGTCAACCAAAAATTTATTTTATGATGTTTTATATCTCAATTATTAAATATGGTATACCAATAATAGCCAAACCCCAAGAGGGTACACTGGTTGTTAGCCTATGAATAAGAGGGTATAGTGTTGTTATCATATTCCCAATAGGATAGAAATGTTGATATCATAATCCCAATATGGTATACATGTATTTTTAAATTCCTAAGAAATAAAATGGTTAATAGACTAATCCCACATTAGTATATGCATTGTTGGCCTACGACCATGATGGTGCATGGTTTTTAGCCTATGCACAAAATGTTACATGGGTAGTGGATCAATCCCAATGAGGTACACAGGTTGTTATCCCGATCCTAGTAGGGAACATATATTTTTATAAAAATCACATGATTTTATAGAAAATATTATCCCAGGAACACTACATATTAGGATTCATGTCAAAATATATGCTCCACTAGATTATGGTGTACCATGATTTTTTTAATATCAAATTTCCTTTTTATATTATTATCTATTTTATACAATAGAAAATTAGTAATATTTAATAATTATATAGTACAGTTTCATGGAGCATGATTGGTCATTTGATATTACTTTTAATTCACTTTTATCTTCTGAATAAATCTAATTGTTCAATGTCCTTTTTAATAAGATATTTCTCCTTTGCTAATGTTTCCTTTTATGATATTTATCATAACATTGATGATATTAGGATGAATTTTCTATGTAATAATATGTTGATCTCAATATATATTTATATTTTAATTCCCAATGATATTGTTGTGTATAATGCTATGAGGATCTAAGAGTATATAATAATTCATTATAATTCTTTTAAAATTATAATAATAATCATCAAATAAGTTTCATATAGAGAAGCTGCTACAAAAAGGTAAATAATACAATATTTTTTTCTATGTATTTGGATGAAGTAATTCTTATCATGTGAGAATTGTGTATTTTAAGATACAATTCTGATGTTTTATATCAGAGCATTAAATTAATGAACAAAAGGAATAGTTACTATAGTGAAAGCCATTAGTTCCTCGTCCTCATTTATAGATCGTTGAGATAGAGATATGTCAAATATCATAGTTTATAAATTGGTAAGATATGTGTAATTAATATTTATCTATCATTAAAATTTTATGTTTCATTGTTGAAATTCCATTTCTTCTTATTAAATGATAATAACATTTATATGTGGTTCCTCAAAATATTACTTCTCATCCAAAATTTCTAATTAAAGCCTTTATATATTCACAAAAGTATGTGAACCTAGAAGATGGGAATATTGTTTATAGATAATGGGAGATCATCATATAAATAAATTTAAATGATAAAAAAGAAATCCTCTTCAAAAAATTATGTGATAATGTTATTTGAGACCATACACACATACGTTTCTAGAATGTACATCCTTAGTAACAATGCGCTTTCCTCTAATGGTCATAATAGTGGAGTGATAATTATATCCTATGGTATCTACATATATTTGTATATTCAATGACTTACGATAATCCACTGATGATACCAACAACTAGAATTTGGACTCCTTTATTGGAGTTCCCCTAGAAGAAGATTCTATATGCCAGTTAGAGTATTTCTATTATAAATTTTATCGTTATAATGTGATCGAGTGATGTGAGGACCAATAAAATTTCACTATATGAATGACATTTTTTGTGATTAACTTATTTTTTCAAAGGGAGAACCCCCATATTTGTTATTTATTTACCCTATATCTTTGAGATCTAACCCACCATTCTAGTTTAGTATCTATGAAATAAATATCACTGTTTAATTATTCAAAATACAGAGAGTAAAAAAAATATACAGGGAAACATAGGTTAGATAACAAATACAAAACTATGGAGGTCATGACTGGTAAAGACCATTTGCATCACAACTAATTAGATTCATCCCTTCAATAGTGAAGTCGTGAAAATCCAATTGAAATTAAATATTATTTCCTTGGATTGACATAGAGTCATGGTCATTTGCAACTTTCTTTATCTCCCACTAATTATGCATAATTACAATGAGATCTCCAATAAGTGTTCTGCACCTCCTCTGGATACAGGATAAAAATCAAGGAGTGATACACCTACCATGTATGGAATCATGAATGTTGATAGAATCAATTTTCATTACAAAAATACAAACATTCTAGAGCCTACAAAGAAAAAGACTGGTGAGTATCACTATAGCCTCAACCACGAGAGAGTAACCTCTTCAAAAGATAGCATAAAAGGCAAAGAACACCGTTCCCATGGAGTCTCATACAACACTACCACCCTTAATGTTATCCATAGAACTTGATCCTTCATATAAAATACTTAGAGCAAGGGGATGAGGGAAAAATCTCACCCAATTCACAGTAAGACTAGAATAAGTATCAAGATTCTCCCCTGAAGATGTATGATAGAGGGAGCTTCACACCATTTACCACATAACCCAAACATATCATGCAGAATTTAAATGGATATAGAAACAAGAGACCTAATGGTGCCTTGAATCTCCTTGTTTATGGCTTTGTCCTTGGCCATCCATATATACAAGCACCCGAAAAAAAATGATGGTGCATGTTCTTATATCTAAAACTACATTCCCGGAACCAGGGAACAAATTATGAAGAATGTAGATATTCATCAAATTTGGTAGAGAAAACCCCATGAATTCACTAATGGTACACCACACATTACATGCCAACTCACTATTAAAGAAGAAATGATTTGATCTCTCCCCTTTATTATACCTATAACACATGCATATTGTAACCATGATAACACCATAATTTTTTACATTCTCATTTGTAGGTAAATAACTATAACATCCCCAACCATGGTGCTACTAAACTGTTGCCCCGAGGGTGTCTTCCCATGACCACAAGTGAATATCCCCATTCATGAGAGGTTTTTGACTAGCATTGGTGGTCTATATTATTCATGTGGGTAGGCTATACACTATATTATAGAAAACTCCAAAACAGAACACAAAATAAATACGGGAAAATTTTAAAAAAATGAATATAATTGATAGCCAAACATCTCCCAAACTGGGTAGAAACCACAATAAAATTAAATCTATCAGGTAATGCTACAATTCCAATTGAAAAACCCCAAAAAAAGGTCAACAACAGAATCCAAAAAATGGTCTTGACTCTAAGTTGGTAACCTCTTCCATGTATGTCCGATGTCAAACTCAACTCCCAAGAATACCCCAATTTCCCTTGTCCTGGCCTGATATCATCAAAACTTCTCAGGTTCCCAACAAAGGCCCAAGCATAGTGTGAGTATATCTCAGTAGTCCACCACCAACGGTGTCTAGAAAATATCATATCTGATATATATTGTAAGAAAGTGTAAATTGATAGAATTTAATGGGATATATTTTGGGATCCACTCCTTAATCTTTATATATTTTTATATTATGGTTATGATAATATTTACATGTTCATTATGTACATCATCTCATTATTTAGTTCACCATCAACATGCAATCCATGAGTCTGATAGTTACTTTATTCACATTATATTCATAGACATTTTCATTCCCTTTATGTGAACATTATATGTCCCTATCCCACTAGGAATTATCATATCATATAGTCACCACACTTACCTTGGATCCTCAATCTAATTATTTTCATTGAATATAACCATTGAAGGCATATAATTTTACTTTGACTCCCTAACTTGTTCATTCTTAGGTAGGATAGAGCATCAGTACAACCCAACTCATGGGAGTAGAATTATTCCTTAATCTCACAACCAATCCATGTGAACATACTTATTTTACCCATTCACCAAATTTATGATTATCACACTCAATACAACAAACAAATATAACAATCATACATTACAAATGTCAATAGAGGATTCAATGTTATTCCATAACCCATTCACAATTCGATTATACAAAACATAACCCAATATCTCAATTATCATTCCAATGTATCATCCCATTAACCGTATTCGATAATTCACAGTCCATTACCCATCCAATGTGTAAACATTTAACATACACCCACTTGATAAGGGTTTTCAACATTTTTCCATATCCATAAAGCATAATACCCATTTAACTAATTTACCGAATTTTTACTACCATAATGAACAATCCATTAAGACATAACTAATCATAATCACATGCCAATAATTAATTTCCACCCACATTAACCATTACATCATCCTTATCAAGGGCTCTATATTATCACAAATAAACCATTTTAACACTTAGCTAAATACTATGTTCAGAATTGATCGGTGCACCCCATGGGTGGCACTAATATGGTCAGGTCATCCTCCTTGTGTCCCATTGAAATAATGAGGGTTTCCATTCAACTTTTTCACATCCATTACACAAAAACTAGTCCATGGATCAAAATCACCATAAGTAGAAACCACGAAAAAAACCCAAGCATGCACAAATATCAATTGAAACTATGATGTAAACATTTTTGACCGAATTCCTTAGATCTATTGACAAATGCACACCTAATCGAGAACATGGATAACTATTTAACTACACTATTAAGACTATACCTAGATCTCTCTATAAAATAAGGGTTTTAGATATTCATATAGATAAAAGAAATTAATTTTATCCCTAATAAAAAAAGTGGCATGATTGTGATTTGCCTTACCCGGATCTTCATTCAGCAACTGAGGGAACTCCAAATGGCCTAGGACCAATGGAGAAAACCCACTAAGAAGATATTGGATTCTTGGATTGTCAGTAGGGTTCAATGGGGGATTAAGGAATAAAATCATGAGTTGGGGTTAAAAATCATGGAGTGGAAATTTTGTAAATTTCTCAACATTACATGGTTGCACGGTTTACCCAAATGATTTTCAAAATAGTGCACAAACTATTTGAGAGCTACTATCCCAAAATACCCAGTTGAAATAGTCTCATAGAATTTTTGCACAATTTTTCTGCCTGTGTTATAACCATGGGAAATTAATTTTCCAAGGATGCATGATTACCTTGTCTGGTCTGCACGGTTTTCACTAACCATGCAAAAACCATGCAACATTCCCAAAAACTAATTATCGCTTTATTTCAGTGTCCTAATCCTCTGAAAGACCCTCGATCCTTCTCATGAACTTTTTAAAATAATTATTTGACCAAAATAAATGAATTAATCTATAAAATGAACAAAACAAATTATGAAATATCATTGATTTTACAACCTCCCAAACCTAGGAGGACTGTTCCTTTAGCCCCTCTTCACGAGAATCATTGAGTTTCCAAAATAAATGTGTGGGAAACTGGGCCCACTTATCTAACTCTTCTCCCAATATTCTTACTATATTTCCCTTACTACCTTATAACATGAACAAAAGGTACAACCCTACCTAGTAAAACTGTCTCACTTTGATCAATAATAAGAACCAGATACTCCCTAAAGGACACGTCAGTATCAAGAACAATATCATCAATGTTTATCACATGAAATTGTTCGGGATGAAAATTTCAGAGTTTTGAAACATGAAAAACATAATGAATCCCACCATACCATTTTCTAATACTCAATTGATATGACAAAAGTCCAATCCACTCTACAATATTGAATGACACTATGTACCTAGATTCAAACTTTTCCTGCTTCAAAATTCAACAGTGAGACAACCTTGGGGACACCTAAAAAATCACACTATACCCCACCACAAACTCAAGGGGTCTATGATGCTGATATGTATATTTCGTCTATCTTCTCGGAGATTTCATCATACACTTCTAAATCAAAATAACTTTATATGACATCTCTTACATTAGACTCAGTCCTAAAAACTTAGATTCAATAGCCTCTAACCAACACAATAATGATCTACATAGTCTCTCATATTGTGCCTAAAAGGCAATATCAAATTTCTTTTCTAGAGTCTATTATTGTAAAATAAAACTCAATGAATGAAATTTTATTTTCCCATGAATGACTAAAATTCAGGACACAAGATCTCAACATGTCCTCCAAAACATGAATTGTACGCTCAGAGTACCTTTTCATTTGTAGGTGATATGTTGTACTAAACAAAACATGGGTACCCAGTTCCTTCTGTAATCCCTGCTGGAAGAGCGATATGAAATACAGATCACATTCCAAATATATGGTTCATTACACACCATGCGATCACATTATAATTCGAACATATAGACCACCCAACTGTTCCACCACATATGCTTCCTGGATCTCCATGAAAAAATACACTTTAGTCAAATGATCCACAATGGCACATATTTTATTACTCTACTGAGGATCCCCTGAATTGTCCACAAAAATGACCATCGTTACATCATTCTACATCTATACAAGAATACGAAATGACTAAAACAAACCACATGGGCATTGATGTTCAACCATCACCTATTGACAGTAAATGTATCGTACGACGATACATGCATCCCCCTTCTTCGGTACCGTCCACCAATACTACCTGTAAAGATCATGATACATCTTATCAAGAATAGATACATGTCCCGCCATGATTAATGTAACTCACACATAAAATATTCACACAATCACACTGGTACAACCACATGACCAATAAAATAAATTATTACATCACTAACCAAATCCCAAATAGAAGGTACATCCCCACCTGCAATCTTTCCATCACAGCCAAACACTCTGGATCCTCTAGCTAGCAGTCCTTGACCCAGACCAAATTTTTGGACCCAATCACTAAAGGCTTAAGGTCCATTTTTTTGTGCCCATCCTACATGTCCATGTGTATCTCTATAAAAAAATTCATCTTTGATTCAATTTTAGATTCTTGAACAATCTGATTTTTATTGTTCCGACTCAGAGAATCTGCAAACAATTCCCTCTTCTCGATGTGTAAACAAACTCAAAATCGAAGGATTATAGGTATTGGACCCACCTTCATTGTCAATGTTTTAAATACCTCTTTGAGAAGATATAATTTATACTATTATGATTAGAAAACAAAGTAAATATTTCTCCAAATATGTATCCCTTCCAATAAATTTAGGCATAAACTATTATAGCTACCTCAAGATCCTGATTTGGGTAGTTTATTTCTTGTGGTATCAACAACCTCAACTAGAAATCTATTACTCGATCATCTTGCATCAGCACTACCCCATGTCCATCACCAAACATGTCACAGAACAATGTATAGTTCGTACTTAGTTAAGGTCATATTTTAATCGATGCAGTAGTCAACCACTACTTTATTTCTTGAAAATAAATTTCATACACCATTTACCAATCAAAAATAACACCCTTATTTGCTATGATTTAGAGTGATGCTTCCAAATGGTAGAAATCCCTAACGATCCTTAAGTAATAACCAGCCAATCCCAGAAAACTCAGGATATCCGAAATATTCTTGGGATACTCCCAAAACCCCAAAACTTGGACCTTCTATAGATCCACTAACCATCGTAACACAGAAATGACACGTCCCATGAAATTAAATTCATTAACCTAAAACCAGAACATTGATAGCATGGCCTAAATCCTATTCTCTCTTAGTGTATTGAAGATGATGTAAATATATTGGGAATGATCATCATGAATTCTTTAGAAAACCAAGATGTCAAGAATAATGAAAACAATGATCTAATTTTTATAATGGGAAATATCTAATTCATTAGTTCCATAAACACATCTGATGCATAGGTTAGACCAAAAAACATGTCCTAAATTTCATACAACCCATACCTACTCCATAATGATTTTTTTGGAGTATCAGATGATCTCACCCACATCTGATTTTATCCCAATCTCTAATAAATTATGTAGAACAATATGGAACCCCTTAATTTTCCAAACATGTTATCAATTCTAGGAAGAGGGTATCAGTTCTTAACCTTCATCTAATTCATCTTCATGTTGTCGACACATAGCCTCAAAGTCAATTCAACCTTCTTTGAAAATAGAACAAGTGATACCCATGGTGGAATACTTGGTCAAATGAATCCCTTACACTCCAACTCATCCTGCAGAGTCATAAACTCCTGGAGTTCTCCTGGCACCATTTGATATGGAAGAATGTAAACTGATTTTCCCCAAGGAGCATGTCGATCGTAAACTCTACATCTCTCTGAGGCGGTATACCTAAGAAGTCCTAATGAAACACATCAAAGAACAGATAAACCATTAGTGGAAATACATTTTTCTCCACATTTCCATCATTAAGAAAAAAGCATGACACTTGGGCCATGAGTTCTCTCTACTACTGATAAGAAGGCCATGCACGACCTTCTCGAACATCACACTCACCCTGAAGGATATAAGATTGTCTATAGGTAGATGTAAAAATTACCCAATGTTGATTACTATCGATATGGTCTTGATACTTCACTAACTAATTCATACCACCCATGATTAGGTCAATACTTGAAAACTCCCAAACAAACAGATCCCAAAGGAAATAAAATACACCACACTCTATGGCACAACCTTTACACTGCATTATATTCTCAACTTGCACCCCAAATTGATTATCATGTGACATAAATCTAGATAAAAATTCAATAGTTATGAACAACACTACTAGAAACTCTACCAAAAGAATAATACATGGAACTTGTTTCAAATATGGACTTTTCAAGTGTGGAATCAACAAGAATAATACCTCAAATAGTAGAAGGTCCAACCGTGACTCCTCCATGTATAGATTGATGTTATTATAGATGGAATGTCCATATACCCTAGTATCTAGTATTAGTATCCTACACAACACTTTCCTACTGGTATGAATGGTCTCTACATTGAGTTCTATGTCCACCACCAATTCTATTATGACCTATAGAGCTCTAACTTCATTGTTTATATGGGTCAATTGATCCCATACCTACACTCTGCAATGATCCCTACCCTACACCACTTTTTGTCTATTGTGGGTTCCTGCAGAACCTCTACACATGGTCCATATTCCCACATGCTCTACACTCAATAGGTGGTCAGGAACACGAACTTCACTCTTGTACCATCCTACCACACCGTAAGTTACAAACATGATCAGTAACCTGGGATACTTTTTCTTTTTTCTAGCAATGTTTTCTACCACATCCTCAGTGGAAATTATTGAAATGGAACTTCATACTATCAGAAGTCACACCCGTAGATCACCCCACTAAAACCACATATCTTATCTGAGAGGCATATTCTATGATTTTCTCATAGATGAGGGCCTAATACATCATCTCAACAAAACACTTAATCTAACATATAATTACCTAGTATTATATCTCAGGTCAAAGTTCATCCTTAAATACACATTCCATAACTTCCACATCTCCCATTAATGCAGAAACAAAATTTTTGAAGTCTATGAAACAACCTACATACTCTGTGAAATGAATCATCCCCTTTGTCGGAATCATAAACACTGTAAAAATCTCCCTCTTTATGTATTCTGGGTAGTAATGCTTCTGAATCATTTCCTGAAACTATTCCACATTATTCTCTCTACTTGTTAGGTATGAGCTAAAATATCCCAGCAAATCTTTTCCAGGCACCTCAGCATGTTGGCTACTATCTTAACTCGCTTCTTAGAAGCAGTATCTAGATAATAATGACTTATATGAGTATAATATATCTTGAACTCATCTTCCTTTGGCCCACACTCCTCATTAAAGGTTGTAGGGTGTTGCAGCTGACACACCCCTGTCAATTTGAACATAGTTGGTGTGACCCGCCCTAGGACCCATACCATCATCGGTATAAATTGATAAATTTTCTCGAAGAAATACTCTTAACTATAATACTAAACCACAGGGAAGGAATGCTCCGCTATTTGGGTTTCATTCTCAACCACAACTTGTTATCCCCCAACTGGCACACACAATTGTGGTGGAATTTCTCTGAAATGCCCAAATATGAAATTTTTTTAACATTACAATGAATCTTTCACGAAGCATACAGAATACCAAATCACTATATACAAGAAAACCATTTCAAATTAACATACCATTAGGATTTATAATATCAGGAACACTACCCTCAACCATCCATCCCTAGGCCATGGCTAACATGGGCTCACTAACTCACATTGTTACAAGACTGAACCTTTACACCATTTTAAAATGACTTTTATATCCCAATTTACTCCTACAATATTTTATTTCACATTTTTTAATTTATCAAGAATAATTATTTAATTATCACATAGAATTATCATTTTCCTTTTTAAACATTTATATCATCCCATTAGAAATCATTTATCTATTCTCATGAAAATTATAAGCATTCTACTCATTTTGTATCGCACACCAATCATGTGTGTGTGTTCCTGATATGATGCATTAAACCTATATACATAGGTTCCAATAATGATGCATGAATTCAAATCATCATGTAATTTCATCCATGAGAAAAAAAACATAAATCTATCACATCACAACACAAGTAAATCACCCAATAGTGAAATATCATCAAATGTAACAACAAATAAAAATAGAATCAATTCGCACCCTGGGTGACTTAATCTTTACCTCGTACCTATATTAGCTACTACCAGGTATGAGCTCACACATGAGGACCGACACTTTCTCAATATCTTTTCTACCATCCTAAAATGGAATGAAATAGTAAATAATTCCATTAATACCACATTTTAAAATCCCTGACTTGGGTGCCACTAATCATGTGCCCCGAGTCGAGTCGTCACATTACCTCAAGCGTGTCTCCTCATAGGCCATAAGTTTCTAACTAGCAAAAAGGGTCTATATTAGTCATGTGGGGAGACTATATCATCTTTACCAGTGTAATCCACACCAAAAGACAATATAAATAATAGAAAAAATATTAAACAAACAACAAAATTCATATCCAAACATCTCCAATATTAAGTACAAAGCCCAAGAAATAGTAAATATGTCATATCATGATATAATTCCAAGTGAAAAAAAGAAAAAATATATATAGAAACAGAATCCCAATAACAATCCTAAATCTGAGTTGGGAAACTAATCATTGCATGTCCCACATCCAAATACACTCCCTTGAATTGAGGCCTTTCCCTTTTCCTAAACATCAAGAATGAAATCTTCTCGAGTTCCCAATATAGGCCTAATAAAGGTGTGAGAGAAACTTAGTAGGCCGCCTCCAACGGTGTCTATAAAACATCCAATCTAAAATATTTTGAATGCAACTATAAATAAATTTAATGTAAATGAAGAAAATTCAGGGGCCACTTGTTAAACATACTCTATATTTCAATTCATGTTAGGATTATTGGGCCATGTTCATTATTTACATCATCATGTAATTTAATTCATCATCAACTTGTAATCAAAAAGTCAGACATTGACATTATTCCCACAATATTCATGGAATTTATCATTCCAACGAAGTGAACAAGTTAAGTCCATATATCACTACGAATGATCATTTCAATTATTCACCACACTTACCATAGATCCCCAGTCCAGGTATTTTCATTGAATACAACTATTGGGTCATTGAGCATCTGTCCGGCACCACAACCCATGAATTCATAGGTAGGATAGAGAATTAGTTCAACCCTACCTGTGGGGGAGCATAAGTCCGTAATCCCACCACCATTCCTTGTGCACAATTTTATTTTATCCATTAAAATCAATTATCCATATCACAACTAATGAAACCAATAATTATAACAATCATACTTCATAACAGTCATCATAGGATTCAATGTTATTCAATAACCCAATCACAATGCCATTATATGGAACATAACCCAATAACCCATATCACTTTTAAATGTCTCATCCCATTAAATATATTAATCAATTTACAGTCCATTACCCATCACATGTGTCAACATGTCACATATAACCACCCTCTTAGGGGTTTTATCATAATTTATTTTCCACAAACCACAATCATCATTTAACTAATCTAACCCATTATTATTACCATGACTAAAAATCCCTTAATCCATTACTAAGCCTATGAACATTACAATAACTCATTTCCATTCTCATTCAACATTTCAATATTTTTATCAAGGGGTCTATATAGTCACAAGGCTAACATACCCATATGTTCCTAACTTGTGATTACAGAAAGCAACGTTGCACCCCATGGGTAGCCCTATATGGGTCAAGTCATCCTCCATGCGTCCCAAGGAAGTATTTAGGGGTTCCATTCATCACTTATACATACATTACTCCAAAAAATAATCAATGAATCAAAGTTTATAAAATTGGAATCCCTGAAATAAACCCAAGCATCCACAAATATCAAACAAAACTACGGGATAGAAGATGCAGACCCCATTAGTTGGATTTGTTGACAACAGAAACCTTATAGAGACATTAGACCCCGATTCAACTACCCAATGAAGCCTAAAACTTTATCTCACTATAAAATATGTGTTTTATACATTTGGAAGGAGATATAGAGTGAATGTATAACATGAAACAAAATGGGAAGAAAGAAGGGGATTAGCCTTACACAGATCTTTATTCCCCAAATAACGACACTCCAAACATCGTATGATCGAATGATAACCACCAATAAAATTATCTTAAAATATTTTCATGTCATTAGGGATCGAAAAAGGAAAGAGGAAAATCCGGAGTTGGGGTTAAAAATCTTGGGGTGTAAATTTTCTAAATTTCTCAACATTGCTGGGTTGCATGGTTTACCCGACCGGTTTTCCAAACTGTGTGAAAACCATGTGAGATATACAATCCAAAAATCCCCCTTTCACAAGGTTTCTTAGGAATTTGGAATGGTTTTCCTATCCATCAAATAACCATTCACAATACTCTATATAAGGCTTCCTCGATACCTCAGATGATCTGCACAGTTTTCATTAATCATGCGCAAACTGTGCAATAGGCACATAAACACAATTTCCCTCTATTTTCATGCCATAAACCCCCAACACATCCATAATATTTATAATGATCATTGGGAAACAATAATATTTCAAAAAAATACTTAAAATGAAACATGAACAAAACATACCTTAATAAACTTCCTGGATCATACAATCATTATTTTGAATGTGCCAAATAAAAATGATAACTTTAGGGGGAATTTCCATAACCCGTAAAATCAGGCCCCAGGTGTTATACTATGCTTCGTTGGTGGACACCCTGTAAAAATCCTTAATAGAAATTCACTAGGATATGATTTAGTGAAAACACATCTGTACGGATTGTCCGAATGATCGACCATCTCATAGTCCAAACAGTAATTTGTGTCCAGAATTACATTGTATATATCCCACATATTTTTTTTGGTGGTAGGGGATGTTATAATAGTTGAAAAGAGATCCATCATATATATGTGATAACATATTTCCCTGATCATTTGATCACATGTCAGTTATTTTGGAATCATGATAATTAATCGATTTAATCATCCCAATAATTGTCTCTATAATCCTTTATTAATGTTTGAAATGATATATAGTAGTTAGCATTTGAAACTCACTTGAAAAAAAAACAATCTCATACAAATACTCATCTAGTACATTGTAATTGTTCATATTTCATCACTACGCATTGGGTGAGGAAAATCGATGAGTTTAGGGGTAGTAAAAAGACAAGTCTTCCCCATCAGATATCATTACTATTGAACATTCTAATGATGTGCCATGAATCCATTATTCACACTAGAAATCTATTATGATACATAACACTAATGAATTATTTTTAAATGAATAATTAAATTAAACTACTATTTTTTTACAGCATCCATCCCGGAATTAAAATATGGTGCATTATATAGATGTTAATGTAATAGTCATATCTTAGGTACCTATATATAGGATAAAAACATGTATGTGTTCAAGGATATCAGTATCATTAAACAAATTTTTTAACCCCCTCAAATATTGTTGTGGTAAGGGAGGATAACTTGTTATATATATCTATATGAACATTTTACAATAAAAAAATGAATTGCTCTATGATAGTAATACTACCTCATTCTAACATAAATGTTTATTATTCACATCACTATTGAAGGAGACATATTATTATCAGGTTCGCCAGTCTTTTTTCAAATGTATTGTACAAGGAAGAGGATGTTATTATGGTATTCTCCCTTGTTCTATATTTGAAATTTCCCAAATAATCCCACTATCGGTTTGATTTTGATAGAACCATTGATTCATTTATGAGGATGTGAGGTTTCCCTATCCAATAAAGAGTTTTGTTTCCTATTCATAGATTCAATACACATTTTGGAAACCCTCACTAATTTTTTATTCATTCACATTAATTAATTATATTCATTTAAGAAATCATAGGGAGAATACATTACTATTCAAGTGATTTATAGGAAATTTATATTTTATTCAAGTACATATTACCTTTTTTCGGGAATAGTATTATATTATATTCATCACATAATAAAATTTTGACCAGAAATGTTAAACTATGTAGGTGATGGAGATCTATTCATTTATGTTTTATAGAGAGGAACACATAGTTTAATTTCAGATTTTAAAACATTATTTATTTTCTAGTGAAAATTACATGGTTTATAATCATGTAAGTATACTCTAGGGTTATCATTATGTATAGAAACTCTGTGTATGAATGTATCTTATATAAATACTCTAGGGGATTCAATACAATCTTGGAAGGTGAACATTTCATGCGTGGATACTACTTATTAAGTGGATATTTTTTTCTATAACATTTGAATATAATATTAATGGGGATTTCAGTGGATGAAATAAAAAAATAAATTTAGTCAGATGTATATTTATTGTTTAATGTTTTGGTCATGTGGCATGACTAGTCAATACAATTTAACATCATTTTTTTAAAATTATTATGCCTAAAATTGTTCGATCTATATTATTTAGTAGTTATTATACCAAGGAATACTTTAATGACCAGTTATATTAGTTTTCATGTATAATAATTAATTAAAATAACAATGGATATGTGTCGGTATGTGTGGTTATTATTAAAATAAATCCAATAAAATATGTAATTTAATGGTTAATGATATTATATATCAAAATTCTATACACATTTACTGAGTTTTTACAATTTTAACTTGGCATTTTGAGTTAATTCAAAATAAATTTCCACTTATTTGGATGTTTTACTCAATATTTTTGGTGTAGAACTGTTTTTCAAAACAATTATTGATGACATTAATTGTTTTGATGTGAAATTCAATTTTTAATGAAATAATACTATTTGAAAATATATGTTCATTATAGGATGTCACTATCACGATTCATTATCATCGATCCTTTATTTCAATGAAGGTAATATGCTAAATATATTTCCTATGTTTTCTCTCTTAAATGAATCTATTCATATTTACATTATTATTCAGAATGGGAAATAAAATTAATTTTTATACGATTTAAGACGCATCACATTACCAAAATCCCAAATAATAATCAATTTTATATTTATAGGTGTAATAATAGAAATGTAGCTCAGTGAATTTTCTTTTAAACAGTTCGATGCAACATAGGGTTTCTTGTTTATAGAAGAATGTTTTTCTTTCTGAATCATTTATCATTTCCATTTAACAACTATTTTCATATGCATGGATTATAAATTTTTTACATAATGAAATATTTATCATGTTAATTTAACATAATCAACATTAATCATGATTTATAGTCTCTCCATTCACATTATTAATTTTCTTTCTAATGATGAATCTATGATTCCAAATATTAGTTACACATAATATTATATTTTATCATTTGCAATAACCGATAATATTATTAAAACCACTATTATATGATATATGATGATTTATGTATATTTTTTGCTTCATGTTCTCCTTATTCAAAGATGAAAATTTCATTATAATATCATTATATGTAAATTTATCCAATTATATGGGTATATATTTGTTATATTCAACTACTTAATCGCCATACATTGAGGATGGTCTATTATAAAGAAATTAGAATGTAAATAACATCCAATACATGTGGAAATGGAAGTATATTTTTAGGGAAACCTTTTATTACATGATACTAAATAAGGATGATCAAAATAAAGAATGAATGGTGATAGTTATATACATATTCTGTTTAGTAAAATAGGAAATATTACATCATTAGTATTTATACCATCATTATAAAACTGTGTAGTTCCATTCATGTATGAATGTGTTTTTAGGATCAAGTGAATATATGTCATAATATCTGTTTAATATAATGGGGCTTTATCAATATGGATTTTAACACCCAATATGGTATTACTGTATTTACTTTTAGGATAGCAGGTTGTGTATAATGTAAGAATAAGATTAACTCCCTTTTTTATGTTTAACAATTTGGGAATGTGGAATTCAGTCATATAATTTCTGTTAAAAAGGTTTTTTCCAGGGGAATTGTAGATATTTCAATAACAATTAATTAATTTCGGATAATACACAAATTTATCCTTACATATAATGAAATGACATTATATTTACTAATTTTTCCATTTTATCAATTTAGTAATTAAATTTCATTATTCTTACTATTTATATTTTTTAGAGACATGTGTTTTTGAAAAACAATGACCATTGATTAAGAACATATAAATTTGAATAAATGTAACAAACAAAATTTTTATTCCTAAAACACCCTACATGAATTCGGTGTTTTCATTAATTATGAATTACATATTTAGTTCAAGAGTTATTAGTTAATCATCGTACTTATAAATATAACATACTAAATATTTGAAAAAAAATTATGATGAGTCATAATACAATTCACAGGATAATAGTGTCTATTTTATTTGAACTAAAATTGTTTCCAAATAAATACATTTTTTTAAATATTATTTATCCAAAATTCATATTTTTTTCAAGTTCCCCTTTTTCTTTTTTTTTGAATTTTTTGTTGTATTTTTGAAATATAATGTTCATATATTATTGAGCATGATGTTTTTGTGTTTATTGGATTAGTGTATTAACAAATAAACTCTGATATTTATGCTCATGTAACACATTGATAAACATATATAAAGCTAATGGTTTTAAATACCTATCTATGGTATGATGGTGTAAAATAAAATATAAAGCTATTGTACAGGATCTTATAGTGAGAATGATGTAAAATATTTCATTATGGTGATCATCATTCTATCATTAAGTAAGATGGACATTGGTATAAGTATCTAGTATTTTTATATTTATTCTTTTTGAAATAAATACCATCAACAAGAATTTTATTTGTATATTATATTTTTGAATATTTCTTTAATAGTTGGAATATAAGTAAGTTAAATACATAAAAGAACATATTTTTGGTTGTGTTACTATTAATTGTTTTGGTGTCACTATATATAAGAATTACATTGACCAGGATAATATATGCATTAAAATTGATTTGTTAATATCCTATTGTAGTGTTATTAGTGGAATATAACATTAAATAAATGATAATAAAAATAATAGTAGGTAGTGTTAAATTAAAATTCATAACCCGAGACATGATAAATGGAAATTAAAAAACTTATTTTTTAATAAAAAATTTGTAATCAAATTTCAATGAATATTATATCACTCTAAAATTTTGATCTTGAAAATAAATCACATATTGGAATATAAGAGTACCTTTGGTGGATAAGAATCTAACAAAATAATATTAATGTGGTGAAAAACACTCGGTAATTATGTTGAATGTAATTTTGTTACAGATAATATTTTGGCCAAATATAGTTGATTTAGATGTACATACCTATTGAATGGTAATAGTAATCGATATGTACATATTTTGATAAAATGGGTAAAATAATTGTTATTCATGTTAAGGGGAATTAATTTAAAACAATATTTTATTTTTTTACATATAGTAAAAATTATTATGAAAACATGATTCATTCAAAAAATAATTATGTCATAAGGTTGAAATAAAATCATTCAAATTAATGGTCACATGGGAAAGATTAGTTTTCTTATAGATTGTGGTTATATATCAATGATTATTAATAGTAAATGATGAGTTAATGAAGTGAGGTTACTAATTTTAGTGTTCTAGGAATGGTGATGGTTTATAGAAAGTTGGTTGAATCTACCAAAAAAAATTTATGTGACTAATTTATGATATCCTATAAAAAAATATTCATTAATTTATAAAATGAATGATCATTCAAATGAATCTTTCATACATCAAGGATGCTAAAAAATGAATACTTATCATTATAAAACAATCATGGATAAAAAAGTATCGAATACATAGAATGGCCAAAATAACTCGGGGCTATATAAACACAATGATACAAAATAGTCAATACAATGATTATTGTATATACATGAAAAACATTAGAAAAATATCAATAAAAATATATCCAGATATGTTTTCCAATAGGTGTCATTAAGTTCTAGATCATCCACATGGATTTCATTATACATTTCCACATATTTTATTATCCTATTTTAATAATATAGTTCTCTAAATCATGTAAACTCTATGGATAATATATAAAATTTTCACTCTATCCCAATAGATGATAAGATGTTTTAAAATCAAACAAAAACTATGTGTATACTATTTCACATAGTATTATTATACTATCTCTACTCCATACACTCATCCATTATACACTACAATACACAAAATATTCTTATTTTATACTCTACTTATCTCATAAATAATATTCAATAAGTATTAAAACCAAACAAGAAACCAATTCAATTTTCTATTTTTTCCCAAATCACCATTCAATATTTGAATGTGAATATAATATTCAAAATTAACACCGATATCTACCTTCAATAAATTTTTATCAACTCTCAATTATTATTCTTCTACTAGTTTACTCTATGTAAAATATAGTATAAATCATATTGTGACTAATTTTTCATTGTGTTAACAATGTTTATAATATTATTAATAAATAATTTTTTTCATGTTATTTAAACAATAAAATAATTTCTTTAAATCGCTATTTTTTTCTTATTAATTATTCTTATGTAAATGAACTATTTAATCTCATTATTATGTACCAGAAATATAACTATATGGAAAATTAAGAAACTATATACCAATCACTAAAACAAAATTGGGTTCTTCTAGTGCTAGTGTTTTAACAGTGCTAGAAAAAGAATGGTTGAATGGGGTATTTAACAGTGATAAAAAAATTGTTAAGGGGTTATTATGTTAGCTATTATAAACAAATTCGGATAAAGGGCCCCTTATATCAGTGCAAATAAAAGGTACTGATAAAGGGGAATTTAACAATGCTTCTAAAAAAGCACTGACAAAGGGGTGTCTTTCTCTGCACTTCAAAATCGCATTAATAAAAGTGTGGTCTTTATTAGAGATTTTTTGAAGTGCTGATAAAGATCCCCCTGATACAAGTGTTTTTTTACTAAGGATGATAAAGTTTATATTTTGAAAATAAATTATATTTCATTAACGGACACCCATATAATATGTTATAGCCGTTTGGATTCTTTCTAGGACTTTTGGCTTCAATATATGTTATTAATCATTATTTTTTATCATTGAGGATTACATATCTTCGAAATATTTGATTTGATATGTGTAAGAGGGAAATAGACCCCTGGTTCAAAACATATGGCTATTTTAAAGGTTGTCAAATGTGAAAATCACTTAAAAACTCTTAAATGCCTCGAAACCATAAACTCTCTAAAAAACAATAAAATTCAATCTTAGAGTCTGTTTTGACTCCAAAACCAGTCAAATCAATTCTTATAAAATAATATAAAACTAAATTTGATTTAAATTATGATATAATCAATGTAAAAGAATATATTAAAATTTATAAATGTCAAAAATAGAACTCAAACTTTGAACTCTGATAACTTCTGATCCGGGAGTTCGTTTTGGATCTACCACATATAAAATCAAATAATATGATGAGATATATGGCCTAGATGGTCTTAAATAATTTTCAACAATATTTGATAGATATTTCAATCCCATAAATTCTTAGAAGTCCTCATAAATTGAGTTTTTTATCAGAGAGCCAGATTTCCTAAAATTAAAATGCCTCTAACAATTTATTCAACTGTCCGTTTGGCTTGTTACACATATTATATCGAAGATAGATTCATTAACATCTAATTTACTTGTTTTAGAGCTAAAACAGACTATTGGATTCAATTTTGTGTCATTTATTTTTTTATGGGAGTATGGTGTTCAATGTTTCATAACATTTTTAGGAGTTTTAAGAGGGTAATAGTGTTAATTTCTATTTTAAATAAATATATATTTATTTATTTATTTTGAAAAATATATATAACTATATATATAAATATATATATATAAATATATGGATTAAAATATAATGAAATATATATTAATATATTAATATATGATAAAATATATATTAAAATAGTATAGTCGAGTGGAAAAGGAACATGTGTATATGGTGGAGGTCTCTTGATCAAAACTCACCGGAGGTAGGGGATTGCAATGGGGGAGGTATTATCTAAAGTTCTAATAAAGTGGTGGGGGATGTGATGGTAAAAGTGGTGGGGGCTGAAGCACTGAAAAATGCAGTGTTGTGAAAAAAATAATACCCTTTATCAGTTGGGCATTTAGTGGTGTTTTTTTAGAACTGATAAAGGCGGCCTTTAAAAGTGCTAAAAATGTGCAGATAAAGGCAGCATTTAACAGTGACAAAAATGTGCTCATAAATGAATCCTTTCAGATCGCAAAAGAAGTGCTGATAGAGGCACCGTTTATATGCATTTAATAAAATGGTCAATATAGAGATCATTTATTATCACTTTATATAGTGCAATTAAATGGGACCATAATTAACTCTTTTTACATGAACTTTTAAAGATAACCCTTTAGCATCACTTACATTATGAGTGATTCTATAGCAATTAAGAATCCCTTTTACTAGCGCTATTAAATCCCAAATTTGTAGTAGTGAATCCTTACATTAGAAAATAATTATAATCATTTCCATATTGTTTATCTTATCTGGGTAATCCTTTAATTTTTGAATATATGGGGTATTTTATAATAATCTATTTTAATCATACTAACCTATTTATTGGGAAGTTCAAAGGACAAGTCCATTTTTAATTTCCTACTATTTATGTGGAACCATATGACTATTATTCCGACTCGAGACATTATAAAATTCTTTTATAATTATATACATATATGTACCATAGTATTATTCAATATTTTTTCATATTCCTTAAACAATGGGTACCCATTCTTATCGCAGTGATATCCTAATGAATTTTCTCGATCACAACCCCATCACATCATATTTTAATGATTAAAATATCGAATCTAAAACAAAACCCCAAATAATAGATATTAAGGACATGATACTTTTTAAATGCATGTTATAATCCACATCAATGTGACCTTAGTAATAGGATAACCAATTAATTATTCATTATATGTTCATCATGGAGTTAATAATTTGGTATTACGTAGTACATTTTCGATTCTATAAACTATGTACATTAGTGAACCATATGTATATGACCCCAATTAAAATTCATCGCATTCAATAATAATCTAGATTATTAACCTATATACTAAAAAACTGATAATATTTTACCTAATGGATACTATCTTTTGGTTCTATAAATTTTATTATTATTGATATGTCAAGTAATTTCACCTATATATAGATTTTTAGAATCCAAAAATCCTCTTATTTTTTAACATCCACATTTCAATCAGATGAAAACATTAAAAATATAAAACATGAAATTAGTTTCTTATTTTACTTTTCACATTCATTCCATCAAAAAATGTATAATTTTATTAACTTCCAATGAGACACAATGTAACTCATGATTTTAAAAAGTATTAATGTATTGATACAAAATCTACTATATAAATTTTTTCAAAAATGCATGATCATTAATTAATCATCCATATACAAAAACTATTATCCTTTGTGGTTATTCATAAGCATTATATCTCAATAAATTGCCTCGAGGTGATAGAAATGTCTTTAATGTAATAATAACTTCTTCATTAATAAGATTGATAAATATTACATTAATATTATTTTCCAATGATAAGAGACATTTATCATTTTGTTTATATTTCAGTTATGAGGATATTATTTCATGTAATTTATTGAAAAAAAGGGATTATTTTAAATTTTTTTAAATTCATTCATGGATGAATATAAGTCATTATGTTTTGAATAATAATAAAAGAAGTATGTTTACTTAATTTTTCAGTTATGTATCAATTATTATAACCTGAATTGTATTTATAAAAAGTATTTAATTAAGAATAATAAATTTTATATAGATTATATACACATTATTGTTATTGAATAAGTGGAATGTGTAATTATAGAATATATTATATATTATGTTTGTCCGCTCCCATTGGGGTTTTGGTATAATGGGTATCCTCATTGAAATTATCACGATAAACAAATATTTAAAACGATATCAATGCATCAATCGTCAAAATATAAAATCTATTATTGGAACTTAGTACATTCAATTTCCTATTTAATATATGGTTATGTAATGATTTAATATTAAATTTCATTAATATTCAATATTGTCATGTTAAATTGTTAATTTTAAATCATTAATGAACATATATAACAAGGATAAAATAATATAGGGTAGTTAAACCCAATATGAATGACATATTGATATATGTACAATGGAGAATATGGATTATCCTATGTAGGGGTGTGTAATGGAACCCCTGTCTCCAATGGTTTTTTGTATTTTCCTAATGAATGATATGTTTGTGGTAAGCTGTTTGAACAATTGTTAGAGTTCACATTGACAAGATTTCTATTCTCATGTAGTCATTTATTCTAAAGGCTATAATTTAACTCCTTTTATTTTATAAAATATTATTTTCCTTTTCAAATAATGTTAATCTCTTCGATATGATTCATTAGAAGAAGTATGTTTTTTCATTAAATTTAATATAGTAAACCAATATAGAAAAACAATTAATTTTGAGGGGAAGTATATCACTATTTTTTTTTGAAAAATATGGTTCACATGTGTATAATATAAAATCATTGGTAATCAATTTATAATAATTTAAAATAAAAAACATTTTATATTAATGGTTATATTTCTGGTAAAAAAATTTATCCTTGAAATTTTTTTATCATAAGATGTTTAATTATTCACTATTTGGTCAGTGATTATAATAAAATGTATAAATTAAATTTTCAATAAAATATTTTATCATACATATGATATTCTTTCAGTAATAATATTTTAATAAATCAGGTCTTATGCTTAAAAAAGTATTTTTCTAAAAACATATTTCATCAAACTTTTCATAAATATTTTAAAATTAATTTTTACTAAATATAGATCATAAATTAAAAAAAATTACATTATTAAATCAAATTTATACATTATCTTCGAGTTAATTATTGATGATTTTCTATGAAAATATATATTTTTTCCAAAGAGAATATACGCATTTTTATAAATAAATGTAGCTTTTAATATTTTAGATATTAAAATGTTCCACATAATTTTAAAATGGATCTATGATAAAAATTTATTTATAAAATATTTATAATATTCTAATATATATCTTTCATTGTAGTTTAGTAAGAATTTTTATATAAAACCTTTTTATACTTAAGAAAATAGTTTATTTGATAATAAAATTTCCATCGCGCAAGTGGGAGAAATTTTTTTAAAAAAAATTTTCTTTTATTATTTTAATTTTATAAAAATGGATTCTATATTTCAAGTAAGTACTAAAATATTATGTAATAATATTAAAATAATTTTTCATTTCGTAATGAATATTAAAATAAGAAAAAATTAATTATTGTGGTAATGCTTTAAACTGGTATATCAGGTGTTAAACCCAATGATTACTATATCTCTTCCAATTAAAGAGATATAAATTTTATTTTCTAGATATATTTCATCTTTATTCTATAGCAACATTAAATAAATTAACTTATTTATGAATATAACATTCCAATTAATATCATTTTTTATTATCTAATGAAATTTCCAGGTTGGACCACTCCTCTTATAATAAAATGAAACATCATCTCCTATCTTAACCATAGATAAATCATTTTTTGGTACATCTAAAAAAAACCCTTTAATTACATATCTCCCAACATTATATAGTAATTCTTTTTATTATGAAACACTCATATGACAGATTTTTTTGTAAACATTGAGGTTTTTTCTGACGAAAAGTTATCATTCATAAGTACACATTTTTATTTATATATTCTTCTACATCAATCAAATATTATTCATGAATTATTATATAAGTACACTTATATCTCCCATTTGTAGATATTTTTTCTTCTCTAAAATGAACTAGTATAGATACCTTGTTACCCTGATTCCATAGCCAACACTGACATAGCCTAAAGGGTGTTCTGGATCCACATGGGTTGGTGAGAAGCACATGGCATACAATATGATTAAAGAGGGAATTTTTTTCAATAAATAGTGTAGTATAAATACATACATGTCAGTATCTAGATCAATCAAAAGGGAAGAACTGCAAAAATTATATTGTTAAAAAAACACAAATAAGTACATTATCAATGTACTCAATATCTAAAAAAAAAGAAAACTCATACGTAAAATGAAAAATGTGGATAACATTTCAACCAGTCACCTCAATAAACACTCCATGGTCTAAAGGATTAAGAACATCCACCACCTCCATGTAACACCCCGAGCTTCCACGATACGCCTCTAATTGAATAATGCAATAGCTTGCATTGTACGCAACTTCGAGTTCTAAAACACCGCGACTAATCAAAGTAGCCATTATGAATAGTAATAACCACTTTTTAAAATTATAGAAATTTTATATTTCAAATGGACTTCATTTTTGTATTCGTAATATCGAAATTATCCTAAGTTGAATTTTTTGTAACTTTCTGAGAACTTCCAATTTTTTATGAATAGTGAAAAATACTTAAAACAACTTTTTTAATCAAAATAATTAATTGTGATAAATTATACTATTTAGTGGTTTTAAAGTATAATTAGAACATATTTTTACCATTTTATCCAATGGTGGTCATTAGAATTAATTTAACATTGAAAATGGACATAAACAATTACCAATCTTTTGATATAAATTGTTTCCTAAAAACACGCTATTTGTTCTGACAGCGGGAATTAATTATAAAATTAATTAATGCAACTTATATGTTTGGAATTTTGTAAAATAGACATCATTTTTGAATTCGGAATATCAATTATAGTTTAGGGTGAAATTTTGGTACTTTTCGGATAACTTTTGTATTTTGATGAATAGTGAAAATTACTAAATTTTAATTAAAAACAACTTTTTTAATCAAAATAATTAATATTGATAAATTATGAATTTGAGTGGTTTTAAAGTATATTTAGAATATATTTTTACCATTCAATTTAATTTTTGTCATTGGACATAATTTTACAATTAAACCAAACATAAACTAGTGTCAATCTTTTGATAGTTATTATCTCTTAAAAACACGCTTTTTGTTTTGACAGCGGGAATTAATTTTAAATTAATTTCTGCCACTTCTGTGTTTTGAATTTAGAAAAATGGATTCCATATTTGGAATCAGGATGTTCAAATTGTGTAAATAGGTAACTTTTATTTTTAGACATTTTGAATAATTACTGCGGTAAATATTTTATTTACCATGGTTAAGGGTAAATCCGGTAAATACGGGTTAAAAAGTAATATTATAATAATACTAAATTACCCTAAAACGTGTCTTAACCCTATTGGTTGATAAATGGTCGACCATGGGAATCTTTGGGTCTATTTTGGGACCCCATGGATCCACTTGTAAGTGATAATGACACATTATATTAATAAAGTTAAAATAAAAATAAAAATGGCATAAGCTTACATCTTTTAGAAGAACAATTTTTACATAGGGTTATACATGTTGGATTTTAGATTATAAATATTCATTAGAAAGATAAAAAGATTTCCTACATGATGATATTTTATTTATAATTTTTAGACATCAAATAAGTTAAAGTATTAATGACACAATAATGATGCAATGTTTACCTCATTAATAAATCATTTAAATAAATAAGATTATAATGATTAAAATATTATCTAAAACCTGTCCAATTCTTATTGTTTGATTTTATTTAGAATATGAGTCATCTTATCTTCGACCTCAATTATTTTTGGACCATTAGAAACCGAATATAATTATATTATAAAGTAATACTTTCACTCTTTCCTAAAGAGCCCCTCCTCTCCCTTATAAAAGGAGACCACTTCTACTCATTCCTCACACCTCTCAAGCCACTTGGCTCGTCCAAACTCTGCCCAACTAAGCTCCCCACATCCCTCTCCTCCTCCTTGAAGCTTCCCCTTAGGCAGAAATCATTTCAAGAAGTCCTTTGGTTCCAACCAAAGTGAGTTACCTAAATTAAAGGTAACGATTTCTCTTAAATTATTTTCAATTATTTTGCTTCTCCAACCCCCAAAATCTTTTTATTTCCTTTCTTTTGTAACAACACCAGTATCCTCAATATACTAGTATTTTGTTATAAGAAGGATTCAAACTACACATACACACAACTCCATCTAATGGATGATGAACATAATGTTTCTGTGGATGGCAAACTAACGCCTCGCGAAACGATGATTGTTCAAATACACCTTACCACCTCTCATGGTGGCCATTATGATGGAACTGTAATTAAATATGATATTAATGATATATATTTTATATATAAGCTTCTGTAATTCCATTTTATTTCATACCATTATTCGTTTCATGTTGTATATACATACGATAATTTCATTTGACGAAGTGCGGACTACCGCCCCCTTAAAATGATATGACTCGTTCATACCACACATGGAACGTATAAAGGATGGTGTTAATGAACATAAATAACATATATAAAATATTATATTATACTGGAATAGTAATATACCTATGTATCATTTGGATACGATTCTTTTAAAATAAAAATTAAATGGAAGTAGCGTTCGTGCATACGTACGGACTACCGTCTCCACGAACGCGATGAGATTCATTCTCCATCGTATCCATTCATGTATAATTATCATTTAATGATTTAAAAATGATGTTTAAGGACTTGATATCATTCTGGATATGAATAAGATACAACAAACATTACTTATGTAACAAAACATATAAAAGAAAATGAGTAAGTTAACACCCGAAACGGCGTTAATACTAAGATATTATTATCAAATCAATATTAAAAGATCATATATGATATCATATTAATGTATATGATTCTTGTATAATTTAATAACAATTATTTCACCATTATACAGGAGGTTAACCTACCCCAACCAAGGAAAAGTACAAGGTAAGGGTTATTTCACAATCTCTTCATTATCCGAGGTTGTTTATACGTAATAATCTACTGGGATTTCTTTATCATCCACATCCATGTTTCTTCGAAATTTATTTCAAAACATATTTATTATTTACAAGAATATGGGTAAAATTCATTTATACCCTTGTTTGACTTTTTGTAAGAGGTTTATAAAGGAATCTTTCCGTCGTTTTCAAAACAAGTTCCTTTTTAACCTTTTCGACAAAATTAAGATAAGAATGTTTTTTTTACTTATACGGCGGGTGCGGTTATTTTCCGCCGTTATAAAATCGTCAAATCTTTCCTTACAAGCTTACAAGAATATTTTAAAGAAAATGTTTTATTTTATATGGCTCTTAAATGATTTCAAAAATAGAGAGAGATATTTCTCTAAAAAGTGTTTTGATTTCATCTATGTCAACATCCTTTAATGGATTTTACGCTTATTCGAAGTTGATTTATTATAATACAAAACTTCTATATTGTATTGAAGGTTTTGTGATATTTTGACTGTGGATGTGCTATTTTATACCATTCATAGTTTATGGTGAAACTATTGACATTTCGTATGCTAGTTTTAATCCGAATGTTTATGTTATATTTCAAACTTTTCTTCAGATGAATGTGCTAAACAAGTATGTTCCGGGTTGGGGACCGGTAAAAGTAAGCCCTCCAGGTTGGGGACTGGTTAAAGTAAGCCCTCCAGGTTAGGGACTGGTAAAAGTATGCCCTCCGGGTTGGTGTCCGGTTATTAGAGGCACTCCGGGTTGGTGTCCGGTTATTAGAGGCACTCCGGGTTGGTGTCCGGTTATTAGAGGCACTCCGGGTTGGGTTCCGGTTAGAAGTAACCCCTAGGTCTTGGGATGAGGCCTAGACAAAGAAATTAACGTTTAGCATTATGCATTCCAACATTATGAAAGTGGTTATTGATATTGCATGTGATTATTAGATTAGTAGAATATCCATGTGAACAAGTAAATGGCATTATTTCATTTTACTTTTTCCATACTATGTTGAAGTTCAATTTTTAAAAGGCTTTTGTTTTAGTAATGCATTGCCTTAAATGTTTATGCTCATTTTGAATATTCCGCTATATTGTTATCCTTACTGGGCATTTGAGCTCACCCCTTTTCTATGTTTTATTTTTCCCAGGTAGTGAAGAGGTAAATTATGAATGACTTGCATGGATATTATGAGGGGTTAATAGTGTGGATATGAAGACTTTGTTGTTGTAGCAGTTTTTCACTTTGAAATGTAATGTAAAACTTTATGAATATATCTAGTGTTTCCAAGGCTACTAAACCAATCGGTCTTTCGAGATTTGATCTTTCTTGTGATCATGCCAATGTTACGAAGTAATGCACCGACTCTGGGTAGCTGGGGTCGGGGCGTTACAGTTGGTATCAGAGGAAGTTTAGTACAAACCTTGGAAACTAGATTTAGATAAACTCTGATTAGAGCACGTAGACCTAAGATGAACTTTGAGGATTAGTATAGAAGAACTTCCTAGAATTTTGGTATTGTAGAGATTTTGTGAGTTTTCCGAGCAATACATCCCTGTCTGGATACGAGCAGGTAGAGGTGGCTCTGGCACAGATGTACCTAGGGGTAAAACCCGAAAACACCGCTTTGAGCTAGACTCGAACGGGAACTGGTGCACGACAACGGGCCTTGCTGCACTCTTGGTTACGACACTCCCGGGGGATATGCTTAGGATAACTCTCATTTTCATTACAAATCATTATGAAGGGTTTATGAGTATATACTTCCTCAAAGAAAACATTTTTATGATTATGGATTATATCCATAAATAGTTCAATTTATGTTAAGTGTTTTATAAGTATGGGATTATGTATTTTGATTCATAAACTGATCTAGTTTATGCCATTGTTTAGAAATGGCGCCTAGTGGGAGAAATGGAAACCGTATCAATGCACGCACTCCATGTAGGGATTGCCCTCCTGCTCAAGATAATTATAGTGGGGCTGGTGATGCAACTGGTGCTGATCAGCTAATCACCGTACTGGGACAACTTACTCAGGTTATGAATAATAACCTTACCCGTATGGAGCACCCTGATCCGCAGCGTGGAGGATCAATGTTAGATCGATTCATGAGACAACAACCACCAACGTTCAATGGGAGTACAAATCCCTTAGTAGCTGAGCAATGGATATTTTCCCTAGAGAAAATATTTCAGGCTTTGGGGAGCAGTGAAAGGGAAAAAGTTATCATGGCAGTTTACCGCCTCACTGGAGATGCTGATCAATGGTGGTCATTGATTCAAAATACGAAGGAAGATGATGAAGTATCAAATATGGAATGGAGGGAGTTCAAAGATCTGTTTTTAGAAAAATACTTTCCTCGCGACCATCGAGCAGATATGGAAAGACAATTTCTGAGTCTGAGACAAAAGGAGGATGAGAATGTCACAAAGTATGAGGCTAACTTTACAAGGTTAGCGAGGTACGCTGGTGATTATATTCGCAACCCAAGAAGTAAGGTTGATCGTTTCTTTGATGGGTTAAAACCATTTCTCCGTCGAGCATTAGTCTCACAATCCTTTTCATCGTACGAAGACATTGTCTCATGTTCTATCAAGACCGAAAAGGAATTCTCTAAGTCTTATGACTTTAAAGCAAAGCAAGAGAAGAAGAGACCTGATGATCAATCTGGGAATGGAAATAAGGGGAAAAAGGGAAAGAAGGATTTTCCATTATGTGATAATTGTGGGAAGAATCACCCTGGTACTTGCCTAAAAGGAATGGGAGTTTGTTATAAATGTGGAGAAAAGGGTCACCAGGCTCGTGATTGCAAGGGAAAGAAAGAGGCTATCAAAGTGGAATGCTACAATTGTAGAGAAATGGGTCATTATGCAAATGAATGTCCTAAACGTCAGGGAAACTTACCTCAGAAAAGGCCAAGGGATCAAGGCCAATCTTATGTTGTGGCTACAGTTGAAGCGGAATAATTAATGTATTGGTGCTTTTGGACTCAAGGATTATATTCTGGTTATAAGAATAATGTGATATATATATGGATTGTACTGCAGTACTTGTTGATTTCAGTAAGGTTTAAATATGATGAAGGTAATTATATTTTTAGTATGTGACAATAAGAGAAACTTTACTTCGTTTGGGGAATCTGATAAACTGATTTTGGAATTAAGAAACCTTTTAGAGAAAGTCTGGACAGAGGTATTTTGGATAACTAGAATGGTTGGAGTGGATTAAGTTGATCTTTGGATAGTATTGTTTAAGGTTAAAAAATTTATGAAGATTATTTTTGGAATATTATAATACTATAGTTTTAGGAAAAGGACAACCTGTAGGGTGGGGCATAACCCGTCGCGTCGGACAAAGTTGCAGGAATCGAACCCACAACCATAGTGCGACAGGCCTTTATTTCCTACCACTAGCCTACAGGGAGTCCCTGGTTATTACAAAATAGTTTTCATATTCTAAATGGTTTGTGGTAAAAATTTATTAATGAAAGTCTACATGATAAGTAAGTATATTTCCTCACATTCTTAGTAAATCTCTTAAATAATTTCCTCAACTCTATGAAAGGTTACTTAAAACAAAAACGTTGTCGATTAACTTTTCCAATTGGGGATTCAATGAATGTTTAACCAATCACAAGTTTGTGATTTTCTTATTGTTAACTTTCTCCTAATCCTGTTTTCTAGAACTCTACATTATACCATGCTAGTTTGTTTTTCCTCCATATCCATATTTTCATAGATCCCTAGTATGGGCTATCTCGGATGACCTTTGTACTTCTCTTTCTTTCTTTTAATGTTATATTTTTATTAATCTTATTTCCGATGTGGGTTTTCCACAAAGGTATTTTCTATTTACAACCTTTTATTTTCAAAGAAAAATTTCAAATTGCGAGGATGCAATTTATTGAAGGATGGGAGAATGTAACACCCCGAGCTTCCACGATACGCCTCTCATTGAATAATGCAATAGCTTCCATTGTACGCAACTTCAAGTTCTAAAACACCGCGACTAATCAAAGTAGCCATTATGAATAGTAATAACAACTTTTTAAAATTATAGAAATTTTATATTTCAAATGGACTTCATTTTTGTATTCGTAATATCGAAATTATCCTAAGTTGAATTTTTTGTAACTTTCTGAGAACTTCCAATTTTTTATGAATAGTGAAAAATACTTAAAACAACTTTTTTAATCAAAATAATTAATTGTGATAAATTATACTATTTAGTGGTTTTAAAGTATAATTAGAACATATTTTTACCATTTTATCCAATGGTGGTCATTAGAATTAATTTAACATTGAAAATGGACATAAACAATTACCAATCTTTTGATATAAATTGTTTCCTAAAAACACGCTATTTGTTCTGACAGCGGGAATTAATTATAAAATTAATTAATGCAACTTATATGTTTGGAATTTTGTAAAATAGACATCATTTTTGAATTCGGAATATCAATTATAGTTTAGGGTGAAATTTTGGTACTTTTCGGATAACTTTTGTATTTTGATGAATAGTGAAAATTACTAAATTTTAATTAAAAACAACTTTTTTAATCAAAATAATTAATATTGATAAATTATGAATTTGAGTGGTTTTAAAGTATATTTAGAATATATTTTTACCATTCAATTTAATGTTTGTCATTGGACATAATTTTACAATTAAACCAAACATAAACTAGTGTCAATCTTTTGATAGTTATTATCTCTTAAAAACACGCTTTTTGTTTTGACAGCGGGAATTAATTTTAAATTAATTTCTGCCACTTCTGTGTTTTGAATTTAGAAAAATGGATTCCATATTTGGAATCAGGATGTTCAAATTGTGTAAATAGGTAACTTTTATTTTTAGACATTTTGAATAATTACTGCGGTAAATATTTTATTTACCATGGTTAATGGTAAATCCGGTAAATACGGGTTAAAAAATAATATTATAATAATACTAAATTACCCTAAAACGTATCTTAACCCTATTGGTTGATAAATGGTCGACCATGGGCATCTTTGGGTCTATTTTGGGACCCCATGGATCCACTTGTAAGTGATAATGACACATTATATTAATAAAGTTAAAATAAAAATAAAAATGGCATAAGCTTACATCTTTTAGAAGAACAATTTTTACATAGGGTTATACATGTTGGATTTTCGATTATAAATATTCATTAGAAAGCTAAAAATATTTCCTACATGATGATATTTTATTTATAATTTTTAGACATCAAATAAGTTAAATTATTAATGAAACAATAATGATGCAATGGTTACCTCATTAATAAATCATTTAAATAAATAAGATTATAATGATTAAAATATTATCTAAAACCTGTCCAATTCTTATTGGTTGATGTTATTTAGAATATGAGTCATCTTATCTTCGACCTCAATTATTTTTGGACCATTAGAAACCGAATATAATTATATTATAAAGTAATACTTTCACTCTTTCCTAAAGAGCCCCTCCTCTCCCTTATAAAAGGAGACCACTTCTACTCATTCCTCACACCTCTCAAGCCACTTGGCTCGTCCAAACTCTGCCCAACTAAGCTCCCCACATCCCTCTCCTCCTCCTTGAAGCTTCCCCTTAGGAAGAAATCATTTCAAGAAGTCCTTTGGTTCCAACCAAAGTGAGTTACCTAAATTAAAGGTAACGATTTCTCTTAAATTATTTTCAATTATTTTGCTTCTCCAACCCCCAAAATCCTTTTATTTCCTTTCTTTTGTAACAACACCAGTATCCTAAATATACTAGTATGTTGTTATAAGAAGGATTCAAACTACACATACACACAACTCCATCTAATGGATGATGAACATAATGTTTCTGTGGATGGAAAACTAACGCCTCGCGAAACGATGATTGTTCAAATACACCTTACCACCTCTCATGGTGGCCATTATGATGGCACTGTAATTAAATATGATATTAATGATATATATTTTATATATAAGCTTCTGTAATTCCATTTTATTTCATACCATTATTCGTTTCATGTTGTATATACATACGATAATTTCATTTGAGGAAGTGCGGACTACCGCCCCCTTAAAATGATATGACTCGTTCATACCACACATGGAACGTATAAAGGATGGTGTTAATGAACTTAAGTAACATATATAAAATATTATATTATACTGTAATAGTAATATACCTATGTATCATTTGGATTCGATTCTTTTAAAATAAAAATTAAATGGAAGTAGCGTTCGTGCGTACGTACGGACTACCGTCTCCACGAACGCGATGAGATTCATTCTCCATCGTATCCATTCAAGTATAATTATCATTTAATGATTTAAAAATGATGTTTAAGGACTTGATATAATTCTGGATATGAATAAGATACAACAAACATTACTTATGTAACAAAACATATAAAAGAAAATGAGTAAGTTAACACCCGAAACGACGTTAATACTAAGATATTATTATCAAATCAATATTAAAAGATCATATATGATATCATATTAATGTATATGATTCTTGTATAATTTAATAACAATTATTTCACCATTATACAGGAGGTTAACCTACCCCAACCAAGGAAAAGTACAAGGTAAGGGTTATTTCACAATCTCTTCATTATCCGAGTTTGTTTATACGTAATAATCTACTGGGATTTCTGTGTCATCCGCATCCATGTTTCTTCGAAATGTATTTCAAAACATATTTATTATTTACAAGAATATGGGTTAAATTCATTTACACCCTTTTTTGACTTTTTGTAAGAGGTTTATAAAGGAATCTTTCCGTCGTTTTCAAAACAAGTTCCTTTTTATCCTTTTCGACAGAATTAAGATAAGAATGTTTTTTTACTTATACGGCGGGTGCGGTTATTTTCCGCCGTTATAAAATCGTCAAAGCTTTCCTTACAAGCTTACAAGAATATTTTCAAGAAAATGTTTTATTTTATATGGCTCTTAAATGATTTCAAAAATAGAAAGAGATATTTCTCTAAAAAGTGTTTTGATTTCATCTATGTCAACATCCTTTAATGGATTTTACGCTTATTTGAAGTTGATTTATTATAATACAAAACTTCTATATTGTATTGAAGGTTTTGTGGTATGTTTGACTGTGGATGTGCTATTTTATACCATTCATAGTTTATGGTGAAACTATTGACATTTCGTATGCTAGTTTTAATCCGAATATTTATGTTATATTTCAAACTTTTCTTTAGATGAATGTGCTAAACAAGTATGTTCCGGTTTGGGGACCGGTAAAAGTAAGCCCTCCAGGTTGGGGACTGGTTAAAGTAAGCCCTCCAGGTTAGGGACTGGTAAAAGTATGCCCTCCGGGTTGGTGTCCGGTTATTAGAGGCACTCCGGGTTGGTGTCCGGTTATTAGAGGCACTCCGGGTTGGTGTCCGGTTATTAGAGGCACTCCGGGTTGGGTTCCGGTTAGAAATAACCCCTAGGTCTTGGGATGAGGCCTAGACAAAGAAATTAACGTTTATCATTATGCATTCCAACATTATGAAAGTGGTTATTGATATTGCATGTGATTATTAGATTAGTAGAATATCCATGTGAACAAGTAAATGGCATTATTTCATTTTACTTTTTCCATACTATGTTGAAGTTCAATTTTTAAAAGGATTTTGTTTTAGTAATGCATTGAATTAAATGTTTATGCTCATTTTGAATATTCCGCTATATTGTTATCCTTACTAGGCATTTGAGCTCACCCCTTTTCTATGTTTTATTTTTCCCAGGTAGTGAAGAGGTAAATTATGAATGACTTGCAGGGATATTATGAGGGGTTAATAGTGTGGATATGAAGACTTTGTTGTTGTAGCAGTTTTTCACTTTGAAATGTAATGTAAAACTTTATGAATATATCTAGTGTTTCCAAGGCTACTAAACCAATCGGTCTTTCGAGATTTGATCTTTCTTGTGATCATGCCAATGTTACGAAGTAATGCACCGACTCTGGGTAGCTGGGGTCGGGGCGTTACACTCCATGTGGAACTTTCCCGTTATTCAGACCTAGCATTAATACTTCTACAAAATCATGATTCCCATGTTGAGGTGTGAGATATAAATCCCAGTAGCATCTCACCATTTTTTCCATAATCTTATAAAATACAATTTATCATTTATTCAATCATATAAAATAAAACAATGAATGGAATTAAATTTTTTATTTTTTAAAACGAAACAACGTCTCACAATCAATAGTTGGATTATATATTTAATATATATTTCAGAAAATCTTAAATAAACATTTTAAATAAAATAGCTTTTATAAAATAGTTATCCTGAAGAAAATACTTTATTCATGAAGTTCATTTATATAAAATAAAAAAATTCATAGGAAAAAACCTTGTGTGAATGTCTTATAGTATGTTAGTTTATTATGACATTGGATCATAACACAAATCAAAATTATCATCAATGTATTCAGATAAATAATCAATAAATACACCCAAAAGGGGATACCATCATGGATAGCCCCTGGTCAAATAGGGTTACTCATTACGAACAGTCATGTTGTTGTTTCTTTAATAATATTTGTAATCACAAATCCGTTTCTAAAGTGTAAATTTCATAGAATTCTTTTTCTAGTAACCATAAAATACAAATTTTTATATGGGATTTAATAATCAATCAATAAAATAGGGTATAAATCATTCCAAAACAATTAAAAATATAACTTTTCAATTCACATTTATTATATTAATTTTTCATTTCAAAACCTAATCATAGGTTTCTATAATTTCATTCCCTTTCATGTCACATTTAATTTTATACCATTTTTTCAAGATCTAAATTGAATAATTTCATCAAAATAATTTCCATATGAAGACATCATTTTCTATAAATCCACCCCCATAAATTCAATTCCATTGAAATTGGTATTTTTATCAATTTTATTACCCATTTAAAATCTATGGAGAAATCATCTAAAATATTCATTTTTTAATCATTTAAAAACCAATTTAAATATTATTACTAAATACAAGGATTCACTAATTTTGTAATGAAATATGGAACTACAAATATTTACATCAATTTTCCAAAATTCCACACCCAAAACGGGACTCGGAAATGGAGAATGAAGGTGTGGAAGGTCTCGGATCACAACCATGAATTGAGATCTATTCAAACTGTGTTTAGATCCAAAATTTCCATTATGATCAATAAAACTCTATGGGGGAGAGAAAGAGAGAGATGAAGAACAAACTAGAGAGGAAATCCACATTATTAGAGGAAACTAATCGAGATCAATGCTGCTTTGATCAACCTTATAAAGTGTTATGAGAATTAAAAATAATCCTTTTGGATCCTCTATTGATGAAAAAAATGATAGGAGTAAATGGAAGTATTAGGAGAAATAAAATGGGCATTTGATAATTTCATATAAATTATGGGAATAATTTAAAACTATGTTCATGGTTTTATAGAGAGGGCCACATAGATTGAAAAATTGTTTTCTCTAAATAGGTTCCCCAATGTGACATATATTTAGGGTTCATGGTATGGAAGCCTGGTATAAACCGGGAATTCAAAACAATCCATGGTGTGCACGGTTAGTAGGGGTTGCCTCATGGTTATCAAAACCACGATATCTAACCAGGAATCCCCTTCTAATAGATGTCAATAGACTACAAATTTGATGGGCCAAACTACATTGCATTTCTAACCATGAATCAACCATCAATATTCGATAGAAATATCAAAATTCAAGAAATTAGGATAGAATGGAATGAAAATAGTACCTAAAACAATGGATTTCATAAAAGTGTGATGTGATAGTTGAAATCAAATAACAAGATGTTGCAACCTCCCCATATAAAAACTTTCCATTACCTGAATGAATGTTATGAATTGTCCATATCAAAGTGATGAGTATACTGTTATCTCATCAGTTACTCACACTCAAATGTTATATGAGATTATAAAATAGGCTTCCATCATACATACAAAAAATATATTATCCTAATACATAGTACCATTGTCATGGAATCAATAATCAGGTTGGGTTCTCATTCACAGATAAATAGTGCTCAACTTCATTGTCCTCTAAGCTCTGGACATGATATGGGTCCAAAAGATACTTCAGAAGCTACGATACATGAAACAAATTATGTGTCAATGTCGACTTTGGTGGATGTTATAAATTATAAAATAAAATTCCCACCATATCCCAATAAAAAAAGTTCCAAAAGGATTGGATAAATATTCCCTTTCCTCCCAACATATCAGGGACCCAACAAAGGTAAAACTCTCCAAACCACATATTCCCCAACAAAATACACCAACATTCACATACCAGAGTTTGTATTATAATTGTACATCTATATGTTTTCAATATTTTTAAAAAATCAAGTAATCATTATCTTTATCAATTTTAAAATTATTCGACCAACCAATGAACATTCCCCAATCTCTGAGGAATATAATAGGGATTATAAAGGATGGTCATACATATCTACAAAAGGAACCATATAAATTGTGGTTAGGAATCTTTTGGTATATGAAAACATAATAATTCCCAAATGGATGTACCAATATCCTCCAAAACTAGGAATTAAGGAATGAATCGTGTCCTTATAAATCTTTAATCCCCCCTTTCTTGTATCCATCTAGTGATATTAATCAATAATCAACCAATACTGAGATCCCTTTACCTCTGAAAGTACATTTAAAAATAGGTTACACTGTTATCTCTATAATATTCTATAATACATGGAAATCCATGAAAATAATAATTCTCATTCAAATAGTGATTTTGATAGTCTAATACATTGGTTTTATCCAAAATGGGATTGATGTGATACAATTTGTTTAGCTTAACAATACAACCCATGTTGCGTTATTTCTTTGAGGGGTTCATGGAAACAAAACCAAAATATCCATATAATTCTCAACCCACTTCAACATCATATTTCCAAGTGGATGAAAAAAACCTAATGGTCTATGGGGCTAGGAGTATTACTACTTCCATGTATAATAACATAAACAAAGTTAGTGATTTTCTATCACATGCATGGACAAAAAAAACCTAATGGTCTATGGGGCTAGGAGTATTACTAATGGTCAAGGGTGCACTTTAATGTGGGAATTTTCGAAATCTCCAATTATATCCTTCCTCATGTAAAATGAAACAAGAAAACGATTATAAAAACATAAGATTCCTTTATATGAGAATTTCCACTCACTGACAGTCTCCCCATCATAAAGAGAGTCCATATTTCATGAAATTAAACATCAAGATACTTGTCCTAGTTTATCATATCAAGAAGTGATTTGTTTATCATAACACATTCCAAAAAAACATGGTATATTCCTACACGATTAAAAAATTAAACTATTCAAAAAGTGTCATCATGATCTAATAATATAATGATTTCAATTTGGAATGTGTAAAATGTACAAATTTCGAAAACATTCCCATTTACTAGAGTAGAGATAATAGAAATTTGATGAATGAGAGGGTATTTCATTTCCATAGGTATCAGGCTTGTGCAACTCTGCATAAGACAGCAAGCATAACATACTTGAGAAGGTGGAGAGCTAATATCAACATATATGCTTGGGAGGGGAACATCCATGTAGTATATTTGGGATGAATTTCTGTTAGGCCTTCGGTCCATGTAATATGTCACAATGACTATGGGAAATTAAAGGGTTCCATGTCAACCCATTAAATGTGGATTATTTAAATAAATTAATTATGAAGGAAATAGAGCCATTCAAGGGGAAAGAATAAAGTTATTCCACCAAATTTATCTACTGAAAGTTCAAATATTTTTTATACAATATACAACTCAAACATTTTTCATTATAAAATAATGTAATCCTTTCATCAAAATTAATATACTGTGAAATAATATGTGCATGCATCAAGGATATGATTTCTAGTTCATTTAGAAGATAGTTATTCTATTGTGGCTCATGTTTTCAGGAATCATAGATACCATGTGATCACCCTAAATAAGAAAAAAAACACAAACCCAAGTCTACTACATAAAAAATGACCACATAGACCTCCCCATACAATGGAGGAGTTAACACCACCATCGAAATCTAACGAAATTTCCTCTCTAGAAGATAAATAATATATTTATCATTCAAAAAATAACTCAACTCCCTTCATGGTGATAGATATCATTAGTGAATCCAACATTGAGAAATATTTATCGAGCTATTTATAATACCCAAATAAACCTAACAATCTATGAATCTCAAAATCATTCTTTTGTCATTCCCAAGTCATAACATCATTATCATTCTTAGGATAAACATAAATATATTTTTTAGAGTTCATGTTTCATATGACATCACTTATCTAATCCCGAAAAAACATTTTACTATCATGGAATAATTTTGTATATTTCTAAACATTCCTGGAATTACTCTCATGTGGAGAAGACGATCATACTTAGACTGATAATAAACCATGATTTCATCCCCAGAGTCCACCATTAATGTATCATGATACCCATGGAATATTTCTTTCATAAAATACATAACGAAAATATAATAATCGGTTAGAACAAATGGAATAAAAAATACACATAATATATCTACCTTATCCAAAATGTATTCTACTAAATGATTAATTGAATTATTCTCCATTAGTTATAAACTGATCGAAGATCAATATTCAAGTACAACTTCCCCACTTTCATCTTTTCAAACATATCATAAATCACAGGTAATAGATTTTTTTTAATCACTGTAAATTGTTTGAGTTTATGGTAATCAAGTTAGAGGTTATGTTCATCATTTAACACCATGACCATATATCATTTTAATGAGTCTATTTGAAAATGGAAAAATGGGATTTCCAATAATTTATTTTCCATTTCCCAAACCATAGAAAATATCTTTGGTTATATAAACTAACTATGATTGGATTGTGTTATAAGCATCACCAAGTCTATTATACACAACACATAACTCTTATATTCAAATTCATTACACACAGCACTATGTTTGAATTATGTTACACAAGATACTAATTCCATTTGATATCTTATGTTTCAAACAAGGATGAGTTTTACCAAACTACGATATTTTATTATTATTATTATTAAAATATCATTATATCTACCACCTAGACATTAAAATGAATGGTTCGAAAAATAATTACTAAATTGTGAAACTACAGCAAAAACATTTATATAAAATAAATTTTTTTGTTATCAATTAGAACGCATGGAAGTGATGAATTTTTTATAATAGGGAAATTAATTTTCTAAGAAAATTATGTTTCCATGTAATACATAATATTATCTCCTTAAATTGAATATACTACATTTTTTTATTCATCAAAAAAATATTAATATATTATATATTCAATAAATATTGTTTAAAACTCGTCAAATAGATTTTGTAGGTATTATACAAGAATAAATCATATTTATGAATAAAAATAGTTATTTTTATGAAAGGTAATTTTACCTCATTTTAATTAAAAACCCATTTTAAATATACCTTTGAGAGTTTTAAAATTTTTTTCAAAAAAATAAAAAACATATTAGTAGGATTAATATAAAAAATTAGTTTTGATGATTTTTTTATGTTTTTTCAAGTAGATTCATATATTCATGAATAATGACGAATATTGAATTTTAATTAAAAACTAACTTTTTGATAATATTTAATTACATATTAATATTATATTATTATTTTTTTAAATTTTATTTTTGAACATTTTTACATAAATTAATAAAATTTAGGTTATTTTAATCAATATCACATTAATTTTGGATATAAAAACAATTCAATCTTTCGAACATTTTAACATCAAAAACATGTTGTTTCAACCCGTCTGAGGGTTTATTTTTAAATTAATTTATTCCCCATATGTATTTAAAATTTCAAAGAAAATGATTCCCTATTTGGATTCATAATATTTAATAATATTTATGAAGTTGAAATTAATTTTTAAAAAACAATTACTATGGAAAATAATTAATATTAATTACTATGATTACGGTAAAAAGGCATTTTCCTATTGGTTATACTTTTACTCAAGGGTCCAAATAACCAATCCACAATTAAAAAATCCATTTAATGTCCATATATTAACAATAAACAAACGTGGATAAAAAATTTAAAATTAATTGAGGCTGATGATGAAAGGAATACCTCTCAACAATGTTTACATATTTTTATTTAATACAATTCCACTCCTCCCTCACTATAAAAAGGATATCAATGCCTCCCTTCCTCAAACGTACAAATATAGATTAGATCATCCAGCCATGGAATATTAAGATCCAAAAATTCCATAATATTAATCTATAATCCTCACTTTTTTCATTATACTAATCAAGGAATCTATCTATAGTAATCAAAAAGGATTTACCTATATAAGAAGTAGCATCGCTCCATATACAATTTTGTTTTATTTTTACTATCCACCAAAAAATTATTATTATTATATTATTATATAATAACATATGTATACTAAATACACTTATATATTTTTATTCGGAGGTTATATCCTACACATATATGCACATTCATCATAGGGCTAGCAAAACATACCATTCATGTGTATAGAGGAATGTCGTCTCATGAAATATTGTCGTTTTTTTTCATTACCACCTATCATCACTTGGAGTTCAAATATACATAGTTTTTTTATGAAATATATGATATTTATGATTTATTTGTGATTTTGTAATTATTATATAAAACCTATCTTAATTGTTTTCATTTATTGTAAATATGATATCTATGTTTGCGGATGTGTGTACTCTTATCTCTTTAATGTTATGTGATTCATTCGCCAATTATTCGGAATGTATTAAAGATGGATTATATAAAATTATATCACATATATGAATTATAAATTACAATATAATGATAATATATATATATATATATCCCTCATTTATATTCTTTTTTTCAATATGATATGTGAATAGAGATCGCGCTCATGTGTACATATGACCTATTGACTACGTGATTGGTGTATTCTGTTTCTTTCTTTTAGATATTATTAATTATTATAAATATTTATACAATAAATATATCTGAAATTTATACAATGTTTTAAATTTATTAAATTGGAAAAACATTATCTATATAAGGGTAACAATAATAACAAGTCAAATAATAAATAAAATAAAGCAGATATTCCCTAGAATGTAACATTATTATGGAATTGTTAATAAATGGGTAATAAAAAGTCATATTACAATATCATATGGTAATTAATATAAGATTATTATTTTATATAATTTTTTTAATAAAATTATATTTATAATAAATGAGGATTTAATGTGTCTGATGAAATTAGCGACTTAAGGTAAGGGTTTTCTCTTCTCAAATTTATTGTTGTTCAACTTATGGATTATTCAACAATAATTTACATTTTTGGTTTCTGAACTAACCATGAATGTATTTTATATTACATAAAATTAAATTTATTTGTATTTACATATCTATTTTATTATCTTTCATTCATAGGGTTATTGATTCAAAAATTACCAAATTGGTGAACAATTGTTTTCTCAATTATCCTTTTGTGAGATAATGACTTGTTACACACCGATATTTTTCCATGGGGATTGTATAATTCCCTTTGAAATGTTATATAATTAGTACATATATTATAACTATATTTTAATTTTCAATTCATTTTTATTCTTTCATGTGTATTAGGATTCAAATTTTCTAGGGTATTGAATTTTAATTGCAGAACTCTCATAATTTAAATGGATTATTTATGATCATGATTTAATTCATTAAATATTATGATTAATCTCTCAATGATTATCATGATTTTAATTTCCTCTTGTTTTTCATGATATATTAATTATTTTTTACTATTTTTCCACACTTTGGTGTAAAATATTACTATGAAAGTGTTATAAAGAAAATATTTACCTACTTCTCTCTTTGGTTATATTTTTTTAAAAAAAACAAAGGTTTCTAAAATGTTTTCAAAAATATTTTTTTATGATATTTTAAACATATTTTCAAAGGAAAATATTTACATTTTATTCACATAATCCTTTATAAGTTTCCAATTATATTTTAATGAAAATTTTTCAAAATAGATTCATGATTTTTTTGTGAGTTTTCATTGTTTCATTTTATGACAATGGGTTTTAAAATGTTTTATGTTTCAGAAATAATTTATTAAATAAGAAATGAAATGTTACTCAACAATGTGTTAATTGACTCCTTCCAAATTATTTTCCATCTAAGAAAAAATATTATGATATAGATTATTCTTTACTGGGGATAGTATCCATGGGAACCATTCTAATTCTTTATTTAAATGGTTTATGATTATGATGATCTATTTCCTATGGATCCTGTTTCTCTTCCAGGGGTTTTAAAAAGATAAGTGATTATAAAAAAAACTTTTCGATGGGTTATTATAAGATTAATTATTTTGTGAATCCTGATATTTTCCAAATTTCATTATAGGATAAATTTCTTATAATATCCATTTAGTTTCATAGGTTATGATATGATACTTCTGAAACCCATATCTCCTTATAGGTCAACATATGTTGAATATTTTATAAAATAATATAAAATGAATATATGATTTAATTATATAGTGGGTGGGATCAATATCAACCTCCAATGCATTAGGTAATTATTAAATTTTTATAAGATTAAAGTGTATAATGGAGGGCATTCCAAACACAATAAAAGGGGCTATATGAGATGGAAACAAATTATCCAAAAAAGAGGGTACATGGGAGGAAATCCAAATTCAAATATAAAGTGGTACATGGGTGGAAATTACAAGCCTAAAATGGGATGTTTCATGGATGGTATCCCAATATCAAAGTAAGACGGTGTACAAGAGGTCATCCCAATCAAAAGAAAAGTGGGTACATGGGAGGGAACACCAAGACAAGAATAAGGGGGTACATGAGAGAGAATCCCAATCTTTAAACTATAGGTTACACATGAGAGAATCCAATTTCCAAATAAAATATGGTATATAGGATGGAATCTTATTCTCAAAGTTGGTATATGGGTTATTATCCAAATACTAACATGTTAAAATTGACTTGGTTGGTAGCCTTAACATATGATTTCATATTTATTTGTACATGCCATAATTCCATGTCTTATTCCGTTATTATGATCTCATGTATTATTCTAATGATTCCTTAATAAATAATGTCTTATGAATATATAATTTTTATGTCCTGAAACATTATTATGAAGTTTGATATGAATGGTCTGGTCTTGTTATTTTTTATCAAATTCGTATACCCTTTTGATCTTGTTATGGTTACTTTCCTCAAATGATTACCCTTACTAAGAATTTGAGATCACCCCTTTAATTATTTATCATTCCTAAGGTTATAAATAATGGTTTCATGTATGAGAAATAATAGGGAATGTAAATAAGGAAGATGTTGAAAATCTTTCACTAGGTCTGCGGATTATATTTCCAGGTTTCCAAATACACTAACATAAGATGGTCCTTGGGAATATTATTTTGTTATGTGCTAAATATTTTTAAAAACATTATTCAATATCCATTATTGATGATCATGGTACACTATAGATAGTATGAAAAGAAAAAATTAATCATCTATTTGAAGCTATGAAATGAAAAAGTTAGTGAAATGCCTCAGAATATTACTAAGAATATGTCAAGGGATGTATCTGAGGACAAGCCTATATTGTTATATGTTTAAAAAATGTGTCATAATTAAGATATCCCATCACATTTTTTGTCATTATTATGCATTATTTATCTAAGATAAGTGTTTCTCACACTACATGTTTTGTTCCTAGTCAATGGTATCAACCAATAGTAATTTGGATAATGCTGAATATGACAAAAAAATTACGATGAGTAGTAAAATGTGATGATAAATAGTGTGATGGATTTTGTGACCATGCCAAATCAATTTTCATGGAACATGATTAATAGTTTGTACCATAACCAACTCTCAAACTCACCAAATAAGAAAAGAAGGAGTTCACTATGTGTACGAGTATTGGATACCATATAGTAAAATATTCAGTTCATTTTTGTCATGACTATCAAAAAAATCACCCATGTAAATTACTTATAGGAAAAAGAAGGCGTTTTTAATGTGTAATAGAATGATATAATGAAATTAACTATAATAAAAAAATTCAGTGATTGAAATAGATGTAAATTTTAGTCTCCCTATGAAATAATTGTTGGATAAATGATTAAATATGGAATGAATAGTCATTATTAAAATAATTATCCAATGAGTAAAGCTCAAGAAGAGAATCTACAAGTCATATATGTAGTGGATATATTTCTGATGATGATGATAATACTAGTAAAATATTAATGGAAATATGTATTATGAAATAGAATAAGGTAGTGTTGTTTTTCCTTAACGATTAAGTTGAATAATATAAGTAATTATGTATTTGGATTCAATAATTATGAATGGGGAATTATGTAAGGATTTTTCAGTTTATATTTTTCACTAAGGATTAACAATAATATGATGAATGGTTCTGATGGACTATAAAAGTTATATAATGGTATGTTAATGATCTTGTTAAAAATGTGATTACTGAAAATAAAACCATTAATGTGTTACTTATTTAAATATATTTATGTTTGTATAGAGATATTATGGATATGAATAAGTAAATTGGACGGTAGATATTACCTTGGATTTAATTATTGATGTTTTGAAATGTACATTATTCTATAAAAATGACATTTAAAACATTTTGGGACTTTATAAATTTATCAAAAAACATTGATAGTAGGAAAATTTCATGTTTTTAAGAAGTATTTGTGGTAGTTATGGTTATTCACATGTTTTATGTTAACAAAAGATTATGTTATTCGCATGTTTGGTATATGAAAATAATGAACTCTTTTTTATATATGGGGGATCAATGCAAGGATATATGTGAGAAATGTATCATTATTATTTATAATGTTTCAAATTATATCTTTTGGATGGTTTATATGGATAAAAATTTATGGAATTGTTTATGTTATTCATTAGATGGTATTTTAGATATTTGAGTATATATATCCATATTAGTATTTATGTATATATGATAACAAGTTTGAAACATTTTTTTTGATTAATAAATAACTTCAAAATCACCTCTCATTATATTTATGGAAATTATGATCTAGTAAGGCTTCAACAATGACAATGATGCCATCATTTAATTGAATAATAGTTGATTTTGAAACTGATCAAGTCACAATATAGAGTGAGGTTGTATAGTGATCATGTAAATATTTCTTTGAATGAAAATTATTTCACATTTAAAAAAAAGGTATTAGAAAAAAGTTATGACATTATAACATCATTATTATGGATATCAATTAACTCTTTCACAATTCTTATGTTTTTTGTTTTATTATTGTTAAATTTCCTTAGATTATAAATTTTTTTTGATCAGTAATCTTTATCAATATATATTATTATTTTTTATTTTCTTCCATGTCTATGTTTTGACATAAAACCAATCTTCTTATATGTGAAACCTAGTTATTATTTTATTTCTGAAACCATTATAATTCTATCATTCCCTATTTAAAAAAAGTTTGTATTAATTTGATAATATGGGTTTTTATGAAAAGATGTTTCATGTATTAAAACATTTATAAAAAATATGATTTTTTAGGTGAAATTTATTTTATGTGGTTTATAATGTTTGTACCCATGATTTTGTGAAATAAATTTGAATAAATTACATATTTTCAATAATTTCAATTTAATAGAACACTAAATACATAATTTTTTAAATGAAGGAACTATTTTTTTCATAAATTATACAAAAAACAAGTTAATATTCCACTAATTTAAACACATATATTTTCTTCTGTTATTGAAAAAAACATGGTTTGGGTTTTGTTATAGACAACATCAAGTCCATTGGAAATCTTACAGTACATGCTAGTCTGAGTTTTATTAAATTATAATATATTATTAATATTATAATTAATATATTTTTATAGATACCACATTGTTGTTGGAAAATAAATTTTTTATAAGATTGAATAAATTAATAAAATATGGCATACACATGTATAAAAAATGAATATTTTTGGAAAAGAAGTTAAAATAATTGATTGTGTGAACTATTTGAAAATAATGAAGTTATGTTCCTATAAAAACTATTTGTCTATGTAGAAACCCAAATTATTAACAATAAATAAAAAAACATCATTTGATTAATTTTTTAAATATATATATATATTATATAATCCATAATTTTTTTACTCATCATTTATATTTTATATGTATAAGATACGAATAAATAAAAATTAATAAATAAAATAAAGTTTTCTAAAAAAACTGGTTTTATCTCCTTTTAATTGAGTACCCATTTTTAATATATTTTTTTGACTATTTTACTATTTTTATAGGAAAGAAATTATTTTTTTGAGTGGTATATATCAAAATCATTGTTTGATGAATTTTTATTATTTTTCAGAGAAGTTTTGAATTTTGATAAATACTGAAAAGTTAATTTAAATTTAAAAATTATTTTTCATCCAAATTATTTATATTGTTAAATTATATTTTAATTGTTTAAATTTTTATTTTAGATTAATTTTTAATACAATAATAAAATTTAAGCCATTCTAAAAAAGTTAAATTAAAATTTTATATAAAATAATTCAAATATTTGAACATTTTATCTTTAAAAACTTCTTATTATATCCGATAATTGGGATTATTTTTAACATAATTTACGCCACGTATGTATTTTTAATATGGATAAATGGATTGATGTTTTGGATTTAGAAAATTTTATAATTTATAAAAATGTAAACATTCTTTTTCCTAAAAAATATTAGTGAAAATAAATAATATTTATTATAGGGATTATGTTAAAACGATTTTACATTGTGTGTAATCATTATCTTATGGGGAAAAATAACTTAAACACCTTTGAAAAATCCATATTTTGGACATATTTCACACATGTAATCCATTTTATATAAAAGTTTTAAATATTAGGAGCATATAAGGGAGACCTCGCAAATGTTTTTACATTTTTATATTTACTATAATTCCAGTGTTCATCTACTATAAAAGGGAACTCACCCCCCTCACTTCCTCACACCACCAAAGAATATTTTTCTCATACAAAACCTGAAAAAACATTTTCCAATATCCCCTATAATAAATCTATAATCCACACATTAGGCATAAATCCAACCAAGGAATCCCTTTCATGAAAATTAAAAAAAAAAGTTACCTAGAGAAGAGGTAACATCCTTCCACATGATATTTTGTTTTATTTCAATTATCCTACCCACAATATGTTTTATTTAATTATTAGATGAAAAAATAGGTGTTGTAAATATAATGATATTTTTTTATTTTGAGTTTCCTACCTAATACTACACAAAAATACATTATATGGGTAAAAAACGTATAGTTCGTGTTTATGGAAGACTTATGCCTCCAAAAACAATGTAGTTCATTTTTACATTACAACTACACATTGTTATAAATAATGATCAACATAATATTTTTATACGATAAATATGTTACTTATTATGTTTTAATGATTCATTGATTTTTATATAAAACATACTTACATGCTTTCCATTTTGTGGAAATACGGTAACATCATTTGTGGATGTGTGGACAACATCCTTTTCAAATTTATGTGATTCATTCACACATTGCATAGAATTTATTAAGGATGGGTTTAGTAAAAGTATGTTATATATGAAATAATAATTCTAAAAAAATGATAATATATATATATAAATATATAATTTTAGGGCATTTACATTCTTTCTTTCAATATGATAAGAAAACTGAAACAACATTCATGTGTGTAAGGCCTACCATCTCCTTAAATGGCATATTCAATTTCATATTTTTATATATTATTGATTATTATAAATATTTATATAATGAGTATATTTTATATTTATACCATTTTTTAAATTATTTATATTATTAAATTATTATATATTTATTTTTATCAGGAATAGAATGTCAAATATATACGATAAACAAAGTAGATATTAGAAATAACATAATGTTTACAAGGAATTGTTAATAAATGGGTAATATAAAGTAATAATAAATAATATACGGTATTAGATATAATAATTTGGTTTTATGTTATATTTAAAATAATCTTATTTATATTATTGTAAAGTTTTTAACGTTTACAATGAAATTCAAGACTTAAGGCAAGGGTATATTCATCTCACATTTATTTTTGTGATACTTAGGCCTTATTGACCACTCATTTATTTTTAGTGATGTATATACATCCCTTGAATGTGTTTTATTATTATTATAATTAAATTAATTAGTATATACATATTTATTTTATGAACATTATATAATTTCAGCTTTATGGTTCAGAAGATACAAATTTGTAATGTAATTATGCATCAATTTTCCTTCATTTATATAAGTGTCTTGTTATGCATGTATAATTTTAAATGATGTGTATATACTTCTTTTTGAAATGTTATATCATGATTCTAATTATTTCCATTATATTTCATACTTAATTTTATGATTATTATTTCATAGGGAATAGAATTCAATGTTTCCAAGGTAGTAAGATTTTATTTCTAAAATCTCATCATATATTAGGATTGTTCATTATTATGCGTCAATTAATGAAATATAAGGAGAAAATTCACAAAAGATCTCATATTTTTTATTATACTCTGGGATTTCATGATATTTTAATTTTTTGAACCATTATTACATCTTATGATAGTTAGTATTATTAAAAATGTATTTTTGTGATAATCTTACTTTACATATCACATTTACCCAAAAAATTACATAAAAAATAATGTTTTCTAAAAAACAGTCAAAAAACATTAAGTGGTGATTCATAATTTATTTAAAATAAAAGTATTTCAATGTTAAAAATATTACTTTATAATTTTTCAATTCTATTATGAAATAATATTTTAAAATTTCAATTTTCATGACTCATTTAAAATTTCTCATCATTTTTAATAATAAAATTGTTTTTCAATAGGTTTTATGTTTTGAAATTAATTTTTCAAATATGAAAGGATAGTTTCCTTTAAAAAAATTGAATGATAATTTCAATATTATTTTCCATCTAAGATTAAATAACTTGAATTATTTTATTCATTATAGGAGATAATATCCAAGGAAATTATTATAATTTATTATTTTAATAGTTTAGGTTTTTAATTTAAATTTTATAATTGAGTTTTTTTCTCTTCCATAGGTTATAACATGAACAAATTATTACGAAACCTATATCTATTCATGGGTTATTCAGTGATGAAATTATTTTGAAACATGAATCTCTTCCACTTTTTATTATAGGATTAAGTGTGTATAATATCTGGTTCATTTAATGTGTTAGAATATGATGATTTTTTATCCCATCCCTTTTAAGGGTTCATTATATTTTGATTGTTTAATTATATTTTGACACTTGTATGATGGATTTAATTATGTGATGGGTGGTACCTATATCTCTCTCAAATGCGTTGGGAAATGTTATTTTTTATCTCTACGAGTATATATGAGGGAATTACATGCCCAAAACAATAAGGTACATTGTAATGAATCCCAATCCCAAAACAAGAGGGTACATGGGATGAAATCGCATGCCTGAATAAGAGGGTAAATTTTAGAGAATATAAATAATAATGTAGTATAATGTGTGATAATACTAATCTTAAAAATTTATAAAGTTCTTGATAGGTAGTTTTGAAAATGAATTTTATATTATAATGTCTGTTCCAAAATTCCATGAATTATTCTTATATTTTGCTTTCTGTAAGTTTAATCTTGATTCCACACAGATTAATATGTTAAAAAATACCTATATTTATTCCCTGATTCTTGTTTATTATCTTCAAATGTTATTATCATGTTCTCATACTCTTATTCTCATGTCATTATTATATATCTCCATTGTTTACTATTATGCATATTAGAGATCACCCCTTTCTTATATTTTCATTCCCTTAGTTATAAATAATTTTTTTAAATAGGATTACTAAGGGGGTTCATCTTCAATATAGATATTTAATATCTTATACCAATTAATAATATGATTCTTCCATATTTCGAATAACAATAAACTCTTATTTCCCTCAAGCATGTATTTTTTTTAATCTGATGAATATTCTTTCGAAATTTTGTAATATCCATTTATTTTATGAGTTTATCTATATACCAATATTATACAATTAATGAATGTTTAATACATTATTTTTTAATTTAGATTACATGGAAATTTTTTATTTTTCAGTAAAACCTCATTCATTTTAATCAAAATATATGGAACTAATATTCTTACTAGTGATTACATCTAACATTATGGTACAGGCTGAAAAAGTTGGCTTCCGGATAAGAAAATCATGATCATGATTTTGAGTTTCATCTCATTGAGGTTTCTCAACAGGAACTGAAATTGGAATCGGTGGGGGTTCCTAAGCCATATCATTGACATCACGCACAATAATATTTAACACTTTATGGTCCATGAGAGGATGTTATCATTATGGTTCACCATTAGTTTCTTCTAGGAGCCTATTGAACCATCTTCTTAGATTTATGATTCTAAGAATCATGAAAAAACCCTCTGAATACATGAAATGGTTACTAAGATCAACTACTCAAACAAGTGAAATAGGAATATCAATCCTATCATATAATATTTAATGATTTATTTTTCAATAATACCAAATTAATAGTAGGGTAAAATACTTAAATAAAGTGAAATTATTCTACAATTCTCCTTTAGCTAACCACCCATGTTCACTTATGGCTCAGCACAATGAGATATGGTCAGAAAATCAAGCCTAAATTCTTTATATGTTCCTATATTTCTCCATCATATCTACCAAGACAACCAAAAAATCATATTTACCTTAATTATATATTATTTACATGAACATAAGATGCCACCCTTCCACGAACAATCTCAGATACCCTAAAATCCTAATACTCAAGCCGAACCTTCCAAATATCGAAGGGAATTCCTAGTACCATTGAATCAATGAATGTTACTTTTCTTCATACATAATCAAAGAAAGAATGAATATTTACTCAAATAATTGGAATAATAAATATTATAACTCTATATGATCAATATTCCAATAGGATAAAGTACCTTAAACAGACATATAAAAAAAAACCCAACGTAGTACATCAGTTTGGGTCTTAGTAATAAGCAAGATGTAAAATCAAAAATCCCATGAAACAATTGGATAAAATATACACGAAGAACATATATCATCACTCTATAGTCTATAATATCATGCAAATCAACCCCTCTTAGAGGTATTTTCCCCTTTCTTGGACATGGAATAATAATTTCGACAAATTATTAAAGGAAAACATATAGTATGAGCTATAAATCCAACTATTGTATCACAAAGTGTTCAATAATCAATAAATTAAAAATTTATCATTAATTTTATCATAAAATGTAAAATAAGGAATGAAATTTTATTTTTCATTTAAAAAATAATATCTCATAATAAAATGATTGAATATATATATATAAATAAACATTAAAATTGTATTGAAAATAAATTTTATTTAAATTAGTTTATATAAATTAGATTTCATGAATTAAACCATTCAATGATCACTGTCATGTATATCAATTCTAAAAATTAGAATCAAATAACCATGTACAAAAACCATATGGTTATTTTGTTTATTAGTTAACAGAATCCTCAGACACCTCATAATGATTATTTCTCCTTTCAAATGTGCACATAAAAATACACCCGAGGAAGGGAACCCATTATATGAATTATACACCCCAAGAGGGACACCCATTGTTGGGATTCATTCCTGATTTTTTATAGTAATAGTTTTCATCATAAATATGTTTTAATGGAGTCATGTTACATGGGTGATTTTACGAGTTACCACTAAATATCAATGTTAACTTTTTCTTCAATAGTCAATCAATAAAATTATAAATCACACATTTCAAAACATTTCAAAATATAATTACCCAATTCCAGTTATTGACATGAATTTTTCATTTCAAATACAAATAATAAGTTTTCTAAATTCTTTTCCATTTCATATCACTTTTGTTTAATCCAATTTATCAAGATCCACATCAATCATTTCCTCAAAATTATTTTCAAATCATGCTATTTTTTTCATAAATCCACACCATTATTTTAAGTGGATTAAAATTGTGGTTTTTTCTCAATATTCATATCTAATTAAATTCAATGATAAAATCAGATAAAATATTGGGATCTAAATAATTTAAAATCTCCTTTCAATTTAATAAATAAATTCATGGTTTCAATCATATATTTATGAATTATGCGACCACCTACCTTCAAATTTATTTTCTGAAAAACCAAAACCAAAAAAAGACTCATCAACGATGAAATGTTATGAATGATCTAGGAACAGACACTAGAATAAATATCCAATCCAACAATGACTAGATCCATAAATTATAAGATGATTAATCAAATAATAAATAAAAGAGAATGAGGGAGAAGAAGATAACAATTTAGAGAAGATCCAGTTACCTAGAGGTGATAAATCGTGATAAATGGTCTTTTCATCCACCATAAAAATGGATTTTAGGGGACAAATTCACATCATTAAATCCTATATGGATTATAAAAATATTATTATTACTTAATAATGGTATTAAGAAACATAAACCAAGGTTTCATTATTTTCAAATAATTTTTTTCAGGAACTGAAATCTAGGTGATCATTTTCTTATGTACGACTATATGGTTAGAAATACAACTTTCCCAAAATACTCTCCCATAATGGAATTGTATATGGGTTTCATGGTTTGGATGAATGGTTAAACTAACAGTGCAATGACCATGATTTCCACACATTCCATGGAGTTCACAGTTTATAGGGGTTGTCCGAAAAGTTATAGAAAAACATGATCCCAAACTATGGACACCCTTCCAATGGCCCTAATTAAGGAAAATGGCTTTCTATTCCAACACCCATGTTTCTCCCTTACCATGCACCAACTGGTAACATCCCAAAGTACATCCAAATTTCTTTATATTATATTATAATGACTTAAAAATAATAACTAAAATAATGTATATAAGAAAAGGTTGATATAATACATTAAAAAAATTAACTAGATGTTACAATGTTAATATACTAACCAATATCTATCTACATTTCCATTAAATGGGAAATGAAACAATTGATGATGTGTACTGTGGTCTATTGGGTCACGAAAAAATTTATTAATTTTCAATAACTACCTCTCACAATTGGATATAATGTAGAAATTATTGTGTATATATATTTGATATTTGTTACATCATATTACTCATAAAATTATAATATCATATCTACCTTACCACGAAAAATTCTAGGGAAAATTGAAAATGTATCGCGTGCATAAGAGTGGACTACAACATCCATAAAGAGATATGTTATATATTTCATTCAATTTTGGAATAGGTGGTAGTGGTGATATATTTAATTAATATATATGACAAATATTATAAAATCTTTTTCATGATATTTTAATTATTTGTAACCTTATTTTGTTCCATCTGTTCAAAAAATTTAAATAGAATTCATCCATAAGTTTGACCTACCATCTCAATGACTAGTGTAAATCATTTATAAATTTCTACTTTCATGGATGATTAAAAATATGTATATATTTTAAATATATGATATTTATATAATTATTTATATTCTTAGTATGGTGATACCTTGATCAATGTAAAATTATCTAATCTACTAGATCAAAACATAAATAAAAAATTATCATTTATTACTTGAAATAATGATTTTAACAATGAATTGTGAATGAATGGGTGATAAAAGGATATAAGTAAACCATAAATGGAAATATATATGTTATTATGGTTATATAATTGATTTATAAAAAACTATATTTCTTATAGTTAGGTTATTGATATATGTGAAGAAATTAAATAATTATGGTAAGGGATTCCCATATAACTATTACTTATGTTAGGAACATTATGTATTTACAACTTGACCACTTTATGCGGTGTTTATATCATCGAAGAATTTATTTTTTGATGATAATAATGAAAAATCTGGCATATAAAGATCCATATAATGATATTTTTACATAGGGATTATGATTTAAAAGATACAATGTGGAAAGGGTTTCATGATACAATCTCATTCTTTATCGGGATTCACTATGATTATTTTTCCCATGATGATATTTCATATTCTAATTAAAAAAATACTAATTAATTTTATTATAATTATTTATTTTAAATAGATTAAATTTTTTCATATCATTTTTTTCTATTTAATAACTCTTCATAACAAATTAGTTTTTTATGGGAAACAAAAATTATTTCTCTCTTATATCAAAAATCCTTTTTCATCCATATATATATTATTTAAAACTATTTCTCATATTTTTTAATATTATATATCGACATTTTAAAGTAATATTTACCCATTTAATATATTTAAATAAATTTTTTTGTGAGATAATGTATTCATTTTTTGGATGCGGTTGTTTTTACTTTTTTCACATATGTGAATGAAATCCTTTTTTTAAGATTAACAATATAGACAATATATAATTCTATCATTAACATTAAATAATCAGAATAATCCATCAAAAAAATTTAATGGTATTTTCAAATAAATTGTTTTCAATAGTTTTATATAAAAATATATAATTTATTTATATTATTTCAAATAGAAATAGATATTTTTATTAGGAAGTACAATCAAATATTTTTTAAAGTCATTTTGCAACTATGATTATATGCTTTTTGGTTTCATAATTTTTATTATTTTATGATTGACTTTTAAAATAAATATTAATTATCACGATTATTTATGATTATAATGAAGATATTTTTATGAAATAAATATCTTTTTCATGGGTTATTCTATAATGGAATGATGAAATGTTTATGAAACCTGTTTCTTTTTCGTATTTTATGCTATGATAAAAGGATTATGAAAACCATTACATTTTCATGAGTTCAAAATTGGTTAATTTTTTAAGATAGTGTGGAAAAAATATTTATGATTTCCATTATTTTATGGGAGGTCCCAAAATTATATATGTTTCTAATGAACTGGATAAATATATATATGTTATAAGATAAACAAGGCTATAATAGGGTGTGAACCAAGTTCAGTAAGAGGTTTTTTATATTGTGAGAGTATTTGTAGTGAACCTTCTATACTGGGATTTTTTTGGGAGTGAACCCATTCCACTATGGTATACATTTAAATGAGCCTTGAATACTACAACAATTATTTTCTATTTCAATACCATTATTACTCCATAATGGCTAACATTCATTAATTCCTTCAATATTGATGTCTTATAAACAACTGAGGTTTATTCCATGACACATGAATAAGATCTGTAATATATCAAGTATGGTTTTCAAATGTTAATATTAGATTCTCATTCACTTATCCTTATGATATGTATATATTTATATTGGTTACCCTTAATGAGTATCTGAGATCACTATTTATTATGGTTTCTTTTCCCCAGGATACAATGAAATTAAAAAATATGATATCTCTAATGAATATTATAGTTATTAATAACTGGTTGTTTTTTAATCCATGTTTACAAAGGGAGTGGATCTATATGAGTTTGTTGTGCATCAGAATTTAGTGTAATTAATAATCTTTTATTAAGAAGATATATCTATATATGACATGTATTAGTAAATATAGTGGGTATCAGGGAAGGTTTTAGTCATCATTCAATACTCGTATGAGAAATATTTATTATCATCCATTTGTATATTTCTACGTGTAGGAAATGTCCAAATACATATAAAATAAATGAGTTGGTTTAACCATTTTAAAAAACATTATTTTAATAATACAAGTGGATATGGTTTTGGGAATCATTGGGTAAAACACTAGAATATATGTATTCAACTACATCTTGTCTATCATTTAGGTAATTGGTGAGTGTTACCTTATTGCGTGCCAAATTTTAAACTCTGGATCGGTACACATAGACAATTCATATTTTTGTTCTAATTTATTATAATTGATTTCTCAAAAGGAAATCCGTTAATGACATAGGTTAAACCTATGGTTTCATTTATGTAAACAATGTTGAATGATTTAGACATCATATTAAATAATTTTCAACATCAATTTCTTTCATTAACAAAAATTTATGATCAGACACAATGTTTTGGTTTTTGTATGTGATTGAAGATAGAATGATGAAGTTGTTGTGGGGTAATGTATTCACAAATAATGAAGTATCATAATTGGTACAGTTTTATGAATTTTCATATATAATTTATTGTCTAAAAGAATAATAATTTATATCCTTATTATATAGTTATTGAATTATTATTGAAACCCCTTAATGGTATCATGATCAATTCACAATTCTATTTAAATTATATGGTTACAATTATTGGAATTATCCATCCTTTAAATATTGTTATTCACAGTCTATTTAAATTAAATTTTATCTTTGACATAGATTGTATTTATTTATATAAATCTTATTCCAATTGTAGAGGATGTAAATTCAAATATTATATTTCAAACCAACCAACGATCATCTATTAGTGTTATTGTTACAAAGAAAATAAAATGGAACTCCGATCAATATTATGGGTATTGTTTCCTATTCATAATGGGTATTTATCTCAGATGCCATTGGATAAAAACACATAAATGATTTTCTTATTGTTCAATAGTTTATTAATTTCAACATGTAATAGTTTCCTAGTATCACACCAAATTGTGATATTGATTTATGAATATAATTCATACCTAGGGATTCATATATTTCAGATACCCTCTATTGAATTTCAACGATTGAGTTATAGGATTTGAATAAGAAACTCCCATAAACTATTAATTATGGAGTCATTCATCTATCTTTATCACGTAGGTTGTACCTATTATTTTTTAAAGAATATTGATGTACAAATGTGAATCTAAATTGATTGTTGTTAGTTTAAAGTGATCAGATTCTATAATAAGTATCAAATACACTATGTTGGTGAATTGTTTGATCAATTGTATAGAGATAAACAATTTTCTTAGAATTATCATCATTTTCAAATAATTAATTGAGATTCATGAAGGAGTATATTCCCATGAAATCATTCTATACATGTAATGTACACTATGAATAGCTATTGAATCATTTTGGATTCAATAATTCCCTATATATCATTATGGATTCAATGAATATTCAATCAATATTTCCTTTATACATTTCTGGGTTTCACTATAGATTATATTCTTGTATTTTCATTGATTAATAAAGATAATTAATATAAAATGAGAATTGTATTCATGAACTCAATGAAGGATAATTTTTATGATAATTTGTTCATTTCAAAATTTTGGATATAAAACGATTTATTTTTTGGTAATATAATCTCCATAATGTTAACATATATTGATCCATAAAGAACCAAACTTTTTGAAAATTTTCCCAGGAAAACCAATCTAACTATGATGGATATTTATTATTTCTAGGATAAATATTATCAATTATTTGTGTTTAATTTCTCATAACTATATAATATAATCAGCAAGGTAAACCTAATGGAACCATGTTACTATTGGTAGATTAGTGTGAAGAAAATATCAAGGAACAAAAGCTAAGGTCATAAACTGTAACTATAATTACGTTACCCTATATTAGACAACGGTTTTTGATCTATAGGGATGAGTTCAAGAATAGATGTGTATTTTTTCTCAAATATAATTATATTTTTACATATTATGCATCATGATAATTTAGTGATTATGAAAAAAATAACCAACTCATGATTAGGATTTAGATATCATACTTTTACCATTAAGGATGTGGATCCCTTATCTTTGAAGAGAAATTTTATATATATATATATATATATTAATAATAGAATATTGAATTTTATATTTACTCAAAAATATCTTACTATATACCTTATAATATGGCTAGATCTGATTGAAGAATAAGAATCTGCAATGCATTACCTCCATAGAAAATAAAAAAATGTGAAAGATTCTCTAAGTCAAAAATATCATTCAAGATTATTTATGATGAAGATCTCAAAAGATTTAATATTTTATGATTTTAAAATGAATGTCATAGAGACCACGATGTAATTGGGGAAATTTTCCCTTTTTCATATGTGTTTTTAAACATGTATCAATTTGAATGTTAAAGTGGTGAAGAAGGAATATATGGAACTACGAAATAATGTGATAAATGAACCTATGACCATTCATGACTGTGAATGAATGATAAGGTACATGAATCCTTTTTGTGTTCCATCGATACCAAATTTAATGGAGTTGTTGGACGATCCTTATAGATAATCATTCTATAATCATCCTCAATGTACGAAGAAGTATAGATATCTAAACATGTATTTTTATCGGATGAACTAAAATAGGTGTTGATATGTATGGATCCCAGGTCCTGGTATTTCATTATGTTAAAAATGATATAATGATGTCAATGTGGATGCTTCCATCGTTAATGATAAAAAAATTGAAATGAGAAAACATGACCCTGTATTTTATTGTCTGACTCCCCAGACTATATAAAGGGAATAATGTTATTTGGTTTTTGTTAATAACCATATAGAATTGAAATAAGGTATTTATATTATGGATTGATTATGTTTTGATAAAATTTCCATAATATAATAATGAATGGGGTAATGTGGCATTGAGTACCAAATTCAATTGAATCTGATTAGTATCCATGGTTTTCATCAATGTTCTGATGAATTAGTTATAATGATCATAATATAGAGTTTCATTTCAGAATACCCTATCTTCATAAAATTAATTACTATTTTTCAATATCCAATAAATCCATAGTGGATACATTGATCTAATGATATATTAATTTCAATGATGTTTGAGATCTGAACCATACCTATTTTGAGTTTTCATACAACTACATGATTCACTAAAAAATCCAGATGGAACCTTATAAATAACAGTATCGAAATAAGTGTTGAACAAAAATATTATTGGTTGAAGATTAAGAATAAATATTATTGTAACATGATCTAGCTATGTTAATGGATGATAAAGACAGAATAATTTAATAGCACATCATAGAATCTCAATGCTTATAGAAAATATATAATGACAATCATCAGTGTTATCCCGAATTTGATTCTAGTAATAATGTTTTTCTATGAATTTATACAAGGATGAAGTTTGTGAGATTCAAAAGGTATGAAAATATGTTGTCATTGTATGTTTTTTTATTCTTAATTGATTCAGGGTGGTATATAGTAATTTGGTGCTTCAAATGAATGTCTCTCGAGTTCACATTGAGTTATATGTATATCACCTGTGGAATTACATAACAGAATATTAATGTGTAATGAAATCATATTTTATACCAATATATTAGGTATCTATTATAATGAAAACCCATTTGATATTATAGATCCTATAGAGAGTGACAGGAAAAAAACACCACTCACCTAGATAATGTTTTATAGTGAAACCACAAAATTCAAGAAGCTAAATAAGAAACCGAGGATATGATGAGATAGAAGTATCTTTAGTATCTTGTATTAGAGTGGGGTAATTTATATGTAAAATTAATTATAAAGTCTTTAATGATTTACAGCCAATGATTTTATGAAATAAATTTTTTATTTTGCAAATAAATTTTATTTCTTGAAGGGATTATGTTTCATGGAACACAATTTTTTAAAAAATTGCAATAGATTATAGCAATATAAAAAATTCCTATAATTGGTGGGTATGGATAGAAATACAAAAGTAGTGAAAAAATATTTTTTAAACAAGTATAAACAAAATTAATTTGGTAATCAATTGACCATTAATGAAACTATAAATCATATAAGAATAAAATAAATATTTTACGAATAAAATTATGCATGCACTATTTTTTAAAATTAAAATATTTAAATAATAAATATGGTTGAATTATTCAAATAAAAAATATATATTATATATTTAATATAATCGTTTATAAATCATCTAATAATTTTTTCTAGGTATGTTGTAATACTAAATATTCTTTTGTACTTAAAACTATATTTTTCCAAAAAGTGGCATTGATATGGTTTGTTAACTTGTTTTAAAATAAAAAATTTCCCACTTTTAAAAAAATTAATTGAAAAAATTATCATCATTTTTTAAATAAAAAATTAATAAATTTTATATAGTTATTTGTTTCTATATTTTAAAAAATATTAATGAAATGCGAAAATTTATTATTTTAATTTATAATATTATTTCCGCTCAAATAATTTACATGATTATATATTATTTTATAATGGTTTAAAAATTAAATATATTATATATTTATATTATAATTATTGCAATTTATATCAATGTAATTAATTTTATTTTGAATTTTTATGTAATTTTTTAAAATAAAAAAATGTTTTCGTTGTAAAACATTTTTTCATCATGGTTGTTTGTTTAATTTTAAATTATATTATACCACTTATGTGAATTGAATTTGATAAAATTGAGTAATTAATTTTATGTAAATAGTTTTTATAAGTTAATAGGGTTATCATAACATTAAATTCACAAAAAGAGTAATAAAAGTAAAAATTAATAATTAAGGTTATTGTTAAAGTATGTTTGCTAGGGGTTAAACCAAAAGATAATGGTATTTTTTCTAATTATACTCGTTTAAAAAAATTCATCAAATAATTTGACTTTATCCAATATAAAAATATAATATATGTCCCTTTGGAATCATGTTTCTATAGAATTACAATATCTTTTTTTCTTTTAGAATGTTTTCATGTGCTCCCCCACCCCCCATTTTTAAAAGAAACCATCCCTCCTCTCATCGCTACATTTTTTTATCCTTTATGTATGTATATTTTCTACAAAACATAATTTTTAATTTCACCCCTCATTACCTAGAGGAATTTTTTATTAAATACTCCTATTATGGTTTTTGGTGCCAGCCTAAAGAGGTTGTCTGAGAAGTATGCAACAGTCTTCACCCGGTAGGTTTTATTTTATTTCTTCTTCCACATCCTGATAATTTTTTAACCAAATAATAATATAAAAATATCTGAATCTACCATATATTTATATTTTTTAAGTTAATATATTAACCTACACAGATATCTAATTCCATGCATTTGGAAGTGAAATCATCAATCGTGTGTGTGGAGTACTACTGCCTCGTGAATCGATATAATTTGTTTTCCCTCATCACATCTATAGGATATATATAATTGGTTATTTAATCTATATAAATTATTTTTATGAAACAATTAAAACCATATAATTATAACATACAATTGACCTAATTATATCTCAGTCCTTGAAAAATGACATTGTCCCTAATGAGTTCATATGGCCTACCACCTCTCTAAATGGATGTGATACAATTTTTTGAATATATTTAAATGGATTGTAAAATTTTTTTGATTAAAATAAAATATATCAAATTATTTATGTGAAAAATTCTTATAAAAATTTGATATATTATATAAATTATATTCATTACATTATATGAAAAAATGGAAATGCTTTTCAACCATACATATGGCTTACTATCATAATGCATGGTGTATTACATTATCCATGTCTAATTTTTTGTTGGTTTTAAATATGTATGTAATGAATATATATTCTCTTTATATCATGATTGAAATCTTGTATATGATGGATCCATGATCAATTTATAGTGGAAAACTATCAAACTAAAACATATATTTAAAAAACAACGGTTATTAACTTCTATATTTAGTTTAACAAATAAATATTAATTAATATTTGAAAAATTATTTTAGGTAAATAATATATGGTTGTATATAATGGATTATTGTTTTCGTTGATATGAATAATAAAATTATATTTATTATATTGAAGGATATAATGTGTGTGATTGAATTCATGCTTTATTATATGGGATTTTCATGTCATTATTATATCGATAAGACATAAGAAATATTCACTACTATTTCATTTATGTGTTATGTAAACAACCAATTAATTTATATTATTACTATTGTCATGAAAATTATGGGGTGTACATATATATATATATTTATTCTTTCATATACCTTTTGATTCAAATGTTTACAAATTCTCAAGGGTTTTATATTACAATCACATCCTTTATGAAGATTAACTAAGACTATATTTTTTATTATAAAATTTAATGATATATCTATCAAGAAGGTATTAATTTTTTATATCAGTTATATATTTATATATATTACATTTTTCCTTTCAATTTCCCCTCTTTATTATTTTTTGATACAAAAATAATTTTTTAAGGAAAATATATATTATTTCCTTCTTCAGTCAAAAACAAGAATCTTTATAAATCCATATTTTATAAAAAAATTCCAATATTGTTTTTAATATTATCCCAGGACTTTTAATGTAATATATACCCATTTTTTCCTTTTTTTTGATGACATCCTTGGTTGTTTTCAATTTTTTACTAAATTTATGATTTAACAATAACATTGTTATTAATTATCATGATCATTCATGATAATGATTAATATATGTTTATGAAAAATATTTCATATCCATTACATATGAAATGTTTAAAAGGTGAAATTTTTATAAAACTCATTTTCATTGAATGAGTTATAATAAATTGAATTGATTATAGAACAATATTTCTTTTCATTCATTATGATATGATTAATGTATTCTGTTCTTGTGGAATAGATTTATATTGTCTTCATTATGTGATATATGTGATTCTAATTATATATCCCGACAATTAATTAGTTAATGATTTATATCTAATAATATAAATATGACTGTAATGGGTATTAGAACTTGTTTATAAAGGGAACTTGACCCTTATGATGATATTTGGAATGAATTTTTATAACTACGATAGTGTTTTGGAGTGTATAAATTCTACTATGATAGCCTTGGAAGTGATCCATGAATACTACAGTAAAAATATTATAGTCTTTTCTGTATTCCAAGAATTTAAAAATTATATTAATGTAATATTTTGATTGATTATTATCATTGTTTCCATAGTGAAACATGACTTATGAACTACAATTCCTCATGAAATGGACAAATATTATCGTCTATGATATACATGGTATAGTTTTACAATTTTATTCTCATATTCACATGAAATTATGATCATGTCATTTTTTTCTACCTTCTTTACCATTACTTACGATCTGATCTCAATAATTCATATTTTTAATTCTCCTTATGTTATAAAGAATGTTATTATGTATGAAATTCCTATAAAGGGTTCTAGTTATGAATAACTAATTGTTAATATGTTCATATTTCAAAAATAAGTAGACCAGTATGATTGTAGCATGTATTTTTTTCTTAGATGATCAATAATTTTCTATGAAAATCATATATATAATAATTAAAGTAATTGATTTATATATATAATTTATTTTTTATGATGTACGATTGATGGTATTGATTTGAATACATAAAGTAAAATACATTCTTTTTTAGGATTCACCAGTCTAATTATTCATAAAAAGTTACAAAACCTCTATTTTAGATAGATGGGTAACTTCATAGTGAAATATATATGATCATATCATAAAGAGTTATACCTAAGAGTATATAATACCTATAATTTTTTAAAACAATTCATATTAAATAATAAATTATGGATGCATCATAGTAATTTCCTTTATATATCACTATTGTAGATAACCTCGTGATGAAATTTATAATGGGAAAGTCATGGTAATTATTTTAGTATGGTACCATTCCATAGGTTCCCACACATGTAATGGATATGTAAAAAATTTAAAAATGAAATTAACCTTAAAAAACATTGAAACATTACCCAATGTCTCAATTGGAGGACATTATCCAACATGATCTATACCAAAAAAAAATTAAGACGATGTGAACAATTTTTATGTTCTTATAAATAATGTTCACACATATTTAGTAAATTTATTTTTTTATTAGGTATCATGAAACCATTATCTATATTGTTTAAATGGAATGATTAAATACATATAATTCCACAATTAGTATATCCATGATTCAATTACTAATATTCTGTGATGATTTGTAATATAAATCATTATAGATTCTATTACATCATAGTTAATGTCTCGAAATTAGTTTATGCTTAATGATTGGTTCGAATAAATAATATTAACAGACAAAATTGAAAATTGTATAAGGCGACATTATTTATTTTAATTATTTTCTCTGGATTAATAATTTGTGTATAATAGTAGAAAACATTATTCATTCATATTTAAGTTATAACATATAATAATCTAAGATAAATTTAATTAATGATAGGAACATTAAGAGGTAATGAAAACATAATAGAATCACCCATGATGATCTTGTGTGTACCATCTTTTAGGAATCATATTATGTTTTCATATTCATTTATAATATTTTATTTCTTGTATACATTAAGTGGATTGGTAAATATAATTAGGGAGTAAACCAAGATCAATAGGTCATCTATATATAATATATTTGTTAATAAAATTGAGTATTGTAATCCCTATACACATCAATAAAAATAGTTGAAGTAAAATTTTACTTGGATTTTTAGTGAGCATAGAAATATATCAAAGTTATTTAACTTATTTTTTATTATTTTTATTCCTTCATTAAATGAATATTATCATTATTGATGTGTTATTAAAAAACAATGATCATGATCATGGAGAATACAAAATAAATTAAAAACATAGTTCACCCCCATGTTTTGTATTTCACATGTGGTTTAGAAAATATATATTAATGTCACATATATAAAAAATAGTTTATCATCATCAAACATGTGATTTTTCAAAATTGTAGAATTTTCTAAATTATTTCATTAATTTATATGATTAATTAACATGTCATAAATAATAAGTTTAAATCACATATATTGCCTCTAGATATTCATGGATACACTGTAGTGATTCATGGGATAATAGTATGTGTTGTTATTGATTTATATTTGAAATAAATGGGCTTGAAATATTTGAACGAAAAAAAAATTCATTGAATAAAATAAAATAGTCTGTTTCAAATAAAATAAATATACCATGGTTTTTTTACTCATTATATTTATATTTTCAATAAATTTGAAAACAAAATCCCTGGTGAAAACACGATGAAGGAATAAAAACTACAATTGATGGAAAAGAAATTCACTTATTTGAAAATGATAATAATTGAGATTACTAATTGCCTATTCATCTATCTCATTATTATAATATGATATATAATAGTTCATAGTTGGGAAATTAATGATAATGAAATTATATATAGAATTATCAAATAATAAAATCTTTTAATAATTCCATTGTATTGACTGTAGAATATTGTGATACTATTAAATTATATCTTGGTGATATTTAAAAAATGTCGGTATCTTAGTAAATTCATGTGATAAAGGAAATAACCTTAATCAACCATAAATGGATATTTCATTCACATCATGGAAGACTGATTAATTAAATAATAATTTATTTATATAGTGTATGTTTATTGTAGCTTCCTATCACTCGTTAATATAAATTTGGACTTAGTAGAAGATAGGATCAATGATAATCTTCCAATAACATGAATTTATTTAATATTGAGAAGAATATAGATGATAGATGTTTGAGGAAGGATTATTAACTAGATAATGTGGACTCTATATACAAATAATATTGAATAATTCGAATAAAAAAATATTTAAATAAGTTAACTTGTTGAAAAGGAGATTTCATTGGAAAATTTTGATTATAAGAAATAAGAGGATAATAAATGGATCTATTGAAGATGGATAATTCAAATTAATTCTAATATAGAATTTTTGATCTATAAAATCAGAGGGAATAATAAATCAAAAAATTCATAGAGAAATATAATAAAAGGTATAGATGATTTCATAATATAAAATTATAGTTAACTTGGGTAAATTTTTAAACAGTGGAATGAAAAAATGAAAATTATTAGGCCGGAGAAAGATCCATTAGAATATTTTGATAACTCAATACGGGTTTCCATGGTTTGTAGAAGGGCCAGTAATAACGAGAAAGTAATCAAGATATTTATTAATAAATGATTATTTATAGGTGAAAAATATTAAAAAAATAAATTATATTTCAATAATTCAATAATTTATTCATGATGTTAAAAGTGTGGGTTTAATTTCTGTATGAAAAAGTTATACCATAGAAAACTAAAAAATTGTGAGAAAACTATCACGAAAATTATAATATTTAATAAAAAATAAAAAATATTTCTAATAATTAATTTTTAAAAAATTCATGAATAGGTATCCATAAAATTTAGAAAAATATATGTTACCAATTATCTATGAATATTGGAAAGGGAGGGATTAATTAAAAAGGTTTTACATCAAAAATTGTTAGATAAATTAATATGATGAAATTTTTTCAATGATTATCAATCAATAAAATATGATAAGAAAAAACTAGGATACTCATTGGAATAAGTTATATAAAAAATAAAAAATGATACAACTATTCCACTGATAAAGTGTCGGTTATATGGATAGCATGTATATATGATAACATATTACATATAAAGGGAAAGTAATCTTATAATATAATATCATGTGATTAAAAAATGATGAGTAGATATTCTAAAATATAAATTATTAACAAAATACATTGATATTTTCAACTTTACTCCATCATTAGTCACAATGAATTAAATTTACAGATAAAGAGGGAACTAGGGGCACTCATACAAATATCATAAGGTGTTGATGATAAGAAATCCAATGATACTCCCTTGATTAATATATTTTAACAAATGGACGAATAAGTTCATTATCTAAATAAATACGTTTAAGAATAAGAGAAGATAACATATTATAACAATTACAGAGATAAATATCATGGAATGAAAAGAATAAAAATTGGATGGAAATAATAGATGAAATAACTATTAATGTTATGAAACACAATATCATGTGGGTTCATGACATTGATTTTCATCCCAAAGCTCTTTAAGATATACACCTTTCACACTATGTTAACACTTTTAAGTTATTAAAACAAAATTTCAGTTCAACACCCTTTAATGGAACCAAAAATTCAGTTATGGGGCATCCCAAAATGAACCAATAAAAGATTTGAATGAAAAACCCCCAATTTCACCAAAAATTGGAACTTAAAATTCATTTGCATTATAAATGAAACTAAAAACAATTTTTACAGAAACATTCAAGTGAAATAAACATTAAGTTACCATGAAAATAGCAAGAAAATTCACAAAAATTGCACACACAATGGAATCACCTACCAAATTAACAAAAACTCTTGAATCTCCATGTGAAAATCAAATCGCACCACTGCCGCACAAAGAGAGAACTAGATCAAACCTAAAACCACACAAATTGGCCAAGAAAGCCCAAAGTTAAACCCTAGGATCGAAATACTAGTTTCTGGACATTAGTAAACTCAATTATAACCGATGAAACCCTAATAACAATGAGTTAAACCCAATGTAATTTGAAAGAAGAAAGAAAAGGGATCATTTACTTGAAGTATCTTGAAGTAATCACTCCAAAAATACAGTATATGAAATTTAAAAGAGCCCAAATTTAGGGTACGTTCTAACAAGATGTATTAGCTCATTTAGGAATTGGAATGGAGGAAATAGATTTAGAATTTAGAGAGTTATAAAAGAAATACTTTACCTCTTCAAATCTGGGAGATTTGAGAAACCCTAATACTTTTGGCACCAAATCGCGATTATCCAGAGCTTCAATGTTGTGGGAGAGAGTTCAGACGCGCGTCTAGGTTAATTGGGCTTGGGTGAGACTTGGAATCATCGAAAAATCCCAAATATTTAATAAGTTAAAACAAAATAAAATATTATTTTTAAAACAGGTATTCGGCATTCGGGCAGGCCCAACCCCTTAGATAAAAACCCAATTAAACCCTATTTATGGATTTCTAAATGCTCCAAATTACCTTGGTGGTCTTAATAGGTTAGGGGAGGTCAATTAGGAATTTGAATGGATGAAAATTTTTGAAAAATGAAAATGTTATAAAAGAAACAAAATTTATTTTTTAATCTGGAAATTGGGGTCACGGTTTGGCCCAATTCATGAATACTCATATATTCCTCCATAAAACCTAGGGGAACCCCAAAAACAAAGAAATGATGTAAATTAAATGAAAAATACCTTTAAAATATGTCATGTATGTGACAGTTCTCCCCACCATTAAGGACTTTCTGCCTCGGAAAATCAACATGAATCTCGGTTGGAAAACAAGAATGGGTACTCTTCCTCGACCCATGACTTTCGCTCCCATGTCTCATGTGTATCATTCTCATGCTGCCATAAAACCTGGACTAAAGGAATAGACTTTCCTCGAAGTATCTTCTCTTGGGAGTCCACTATTTTCACCGGCCTCTCAACGATAGACATGTTAGGCTCTATCTCTAGTTCATCCCAACTCAACACATGGGATGGATCCGGATTGTATTTCTTCAACTGAGAGACGTGGAAGACATCATGGATAGACGTCAACTGAGAAGGTAAGGCAAACTTGTATGCCACCTTGCCAATATGATCAGTTATCTCAAAGGGTCCGACATATCGTGGCATCTGCTTACCTTGCTTCCTCAATCGACGATAGCCCAAACGAGGGGGTACTTTTAAGAATACCCTATCACCCGCAGAAAACTCTAGGTCTCAACGCCTCCCGTCACCATAAGATTTATGATGACTCTGAGCTGTCAATAAGTGTTGCCTGATCAACTTGACCTTATCAGAAGTCTCCTTCAAAAGGCTTGGCCCCAACAGTGAAGTCTCTCCTACCTCCGCCCAACATAGGGGGGACCGACAAGGATGACCATAGAGCCCCTCAAAAGGGGCCATTCGAATCGTATATTGGTAACTATTATTATAAGAAAACTCTACCAATCCCAAATGGATATCCCAAGAACCTCCAAAGTCTATGACACATGCATGAAGCATGTCCTCCAATATTTGATTCGCCCGCTCTATCTGACCATCTGTCTGTGGGTGGTATGTCGTGCTCATCTTAATCTGAGACCCCAAGGCCTTCTGAAGGCCTTCCCAAAATTGAGAGGTGAAGAGGGGGTCTTTATCTAAGACAACAGATGATGGTACACCATGGATTCTCACCACTTCCTGAAGATACAAATGTCCCAACTCATCTACTTTAGTTGTATCTTTTATCAAAATGAAGTGGGCTGATTTGGTCAGAAGATCAATCACCACCCAAATAGCATTCTTACCCCAAGGTGTATGAGTTAAGCCAATAATGAAGTCCATGGAAACCTCTTCCCACTTCCAGGTAGGAATGGGTAGTGGTTGGAGCAAACTGAATGGCCTTTGGTGCTCTTCTTTCACCTCCTGACATGTGTAGCATCTCAAAACAAAGTATGTTATGTCCCGTCTCATAATAGGCCACCAGAACTACCGAAGAACATCACAATACATCTTAGTGGCACCGGGATGGACATCCCACTGAGAATAGTGGCTATCTTGCATCACCACCGTCCGCAGAGATAATGGAACTACTGAACGACCCTTGAAGCACAAGATGCCCTCGGGAGATGACGACCAATCCGAGGATGTCTCCCCACCATGAAGGAACTACTTAGACCGCTGACAGAGATCATCACTGGTCTGTTCCTGCTGAATCAACTCTAATAGAGAAGGATTCAACTGGATGCTTGCCAAGAATTCCCCTCCACTGAATTCCCTATTCTCTACATGCATCTGAGAAAAGAGACCCATCAATTCCCACTCATCACTAGACTTCATCAAAGCCTGCACTGGAACTCTTCTGCTCAATGCGTTGGCCACGAAACTACCCTTGCCTGGGGTATAGACAATGTCAAAGTCAAACCCGTACAAGTACTTGATCCAGCGACGTTGCCTCAAGTTGAGGTCCTTCTGTGAGAAGATATAAGCCAAGCTTTTGTGATCAGAGTATACCAAAAACTTCTCTCCAAAGAGGTAGTGACGCCAAGTCTTCAGAGCATGCATCACCGCTGCCAACTCCAAGTCATTGTTTGGGTAGTTCTTTTCATGTGGTAGAAGTTAGAGAGAGCCATAGGAGACCACATGATCATCCTGCATAAGCACGCACCCAAGACCCATACCTAAAACACCACAATAGAACACATATCCCTTTCCAGCCTCTGGAAATATCAGCACGGGGGCGGTAGTCAGCCGCCTCTTCAGCTCCTCAAACGATGCCTGGCATTCTGTACCCCATACAAACTTCACCCCTTTCCGGGTGAGGGAAGTAATCGGTGAAGCAATCAGAGAGAAAACCCTAACAAATCGCCTATAATAACCAGCCAAGCCAAGAAATCTCCTGATCTCGAACACATTCTTCGGTTTCTCCCACGACATGACTGCACTAATTTTCTCAGGGTCCACTGAAACCCCATGCTCTGAGATCACATGCCCCAAAAATTTCACCTCTCTGATCCAGAAAGTGAACTTTGACAACTTTGCATAGAGGCGGTGATCTCGTAATATACCCAAAATAATTCTCAAGTGATATTCGTGTTCCTCCTTAGAAAGAGTATACCAGAATGTCATCCATGAACACCACAACAAGGGAATAGAGATACTAATGGAACACCCTATTTATAAGTTCCAAAAATACCGCTGGAGCATTGGTCAATCCGAAGGGCATGACCAAATACTCAAAGTGGCAGTCCCTGCTTCGGAAGGCTGTCTTAGAGATATCTGACTCCTTCACCCTGAGTTGATGATACCCTGAATGCAGGTCTATCTTTGAGAACCACTTTTCCCCCTTCAACTGATCAAAAAAAATCATCTATTCTGGGAAAAGGTTATTTTTTTTAATTTTTACCCTATTTAGCTTCCGGTAGTCAATGCACAACCGGAGGGATCCATCAGCCTTTTTTGCAAACAACACAGGAGCGGCCCAAGGAGAGACGCTCGGGCGAATGAATCCTTTGGATGCTAAGTCATCCAGATGTATCATTAATTCCCTCTACTCGGTGGGGGCCATGCGATAAGAGGGAAGAGATATTGGATGTGTTCCCGGCGCCATATCAATCGAAAACTCCACATCCCGCTCTGGGGGAAAACCAGAAAAATAATCAGGGAATACCTCAGGAAAATCATTCACTACACGAGGTAGTGAACATTCAGGGGAAAGACCATCCTCTATCATAAGAGAAGATAACTGGAAGATAACACTTCCCAACTCTGGGAGTGGAGGCCTTGCACGACTGGATCGTGGATCCCATTCTCCATGAAAAACCTGATGACTCCCATCCGGTGCCGTGAAACTCACACGCCATCTGTAGCAATCAATGTGTGCCTGGAAGTGTACTAGCCAATCCATCTCGAGTATGACATCAAAAAGGTACATATCTAAGACAAAGAAGTCCCACTCCATCTCGACCCCTGACACAGAAAGTGCACACGAGGGGCACCTGAGGCCCGGCTCCTTCTTCTTTCCCAATGGTGTCACCAACTCCATCGCAAAAGACATCAACTCAGTTGGAAAATTCAGCATGTCCACAAAATGTCCAGAAATGAATGAAATAGAGGCACCAGTATAAAAAAGAGTAGTAGCTATAGAAGATGCGATCAGAATGGTACCTCAAACTATCGACGGTCCCACCTCTGATCATCCTGGTGACTGATCCACTGCATGGAGATGTCCAATATCTTCCTGAGGACGACCACTAGTCTATGGTTGTGCCCTAAACAAGCTCTGCCCAGAAGAAGATCCAGCCCTAACACCACGACCACCAAATCGAGATCCCCCAGTCCTCGACGGCTCGGACTGTGCTGGAACTCCTCTTGAAGCCACTGACCCTGCCCCACTTGGGAGTGGACGTGCCACACCGCAGAAGCGCTGCAAATACCCTATACCTCCACACTGGTAACAAGGCTTCGGAGGAAGAGGACATGCTGGACGGATATGCCCAGGCCTCCCACATTGGTGGAACATGACCAATCTCACATCCGAAGCCGCAGAAGAAAACTGCCTGGAAGCGTGGCTTGAACTGTCCCCTCCTTTCTTCAAATGATCCTCCTGCTTCCTTTTCTTCTCTGAGGAGCTGCCACTGCCCACTGCTAATACTGAACCATAGAAACCAGCCCTGCCTTTCCTATCAATCTCCACCATGCACTCCCGATAAACAACCTCAGCATAGGTCCTTAGATTAAACAAGAACACCTAGGAGTATATCTCTGGTCGCAAGCCTTTCTCAATCATCTGGGCCTTCGCTTGCTCATTAGAGGCAATTTTTGGAGCATACCGAACCAACTTAGCAAAACGGTTGGCAAACTCCATCACAGATAGATTCCCCTAAACAAGTTCCATGAACTCTCTAGACCTGACATAAGCCAACACCTCAGGGCAATACTGTTCATTGAAGACATCCTTGGAATGTCCCCAGCCCATCCAAGCACGCTTAACTATGGAGTTCTAACCAGATAGGCTCCCGAAAAGGAAGGTGCACCGTATTGACATGAGTCATATCATTTAGTCATTTAACCCTTTATCATTTGGGGATGTTACAATCACCCCCCCCCCCCTTAGAGCACAACACCCTCATTGTGGGCCCTACATCTCAACCCAGGCAGTGCACCACGCACTTAACGCTGGGTTCCTCCTCTGATACCAAATGTGACAACCGGGTCCCGGTGACAGCACAACCACCCCGCCTTAACATGGCCGTCGGGTCATGGCCCACCAGGTACCACCAGTTGCCCCGCGGACACGTGGGGCCCACCCCAGGGTCCACCCACGTGCCCGAACGGGTCATCTGACTAATGATAGTCCCCACAGGCCATCACATGTCCTTTCCAGTGTGCTTTGTCCTCACTCACACACACCCTGAGAAACTTCTCAGAAGGTCACCCATCCTGATCACTACTCCCATCCAAGCACGCTTAACTATGGAGTTCTAACCAGATAGGCTCCCGAAAAGGAAGGTGCACATTATTGACATGAGTCATATCATTTAGTCATTTAACCCTTTATCATTTGGGGATGTTACAATCACCCCCCCCCCCTTTAGAGCACAACGCCCTCGTTGTGGGCCCTACATATCAACCCAGGCAGTGCACCACGCACATAAGGCTGGTTTCCTCCTCTGAAACCACCCCGCCTTAACATGGCCATCGGGTCCTGGCCCACCAGGTACCACCAGTTGCCCCGCAGACACGTGGGGCACACCCCAGGGTCCACCCACGTGCCCGAACAGGTCATCTGACTAATGATAGTCCCCACAGGCCAACACATGTCCATTCTAGTGTGCTTTGTCCTCACTCACACACACCCTGAGAAACTTCCCAGAAGGTCACCCATCCTGATCACTACTCCAAGCCAAGCACGATTAACAATTCAGTTCTAACCAGATAGGCTCCCGAAAAGGAAGGTGCACCTTGTTGACATGAGTCATATCATTTAGTTATTTAACACTTTATATTTTGGGGATGTTACAGTGATACCACATGTAACATAATGTAAATGAGTATGTTTGTGAATACCATGTGAAATTATTCAAAATTCTATAATAACATATTTTACCCTTGAGAAATAAACTTTTTTTAGTTTTATTTCCACAATAAATAATCAAAATCCACAAATAGAATCAAATATTTTAGAATAAACATATCATATTATCATTCAATCCAAAGAAAAATTAAACATTATTGGAATAGATTATATGAAATTTTAAATTTCATAATAAAATATCATAGATTTTAAAAAATCATTTAAAATTGTATAAAAATTAATTAAACAGATATATGATTAAAAAATTAGGTTTTATAAACAATAAGAAATTGAATAAAATTTATCTTATTAAAAAAATTAACCATTCAATGGTTTATTTATATGAAATATAATGATAATGAATATTTATTCTTCAAAATTAGATCACCCCATTATAGAATACTAGAATGGAAAGATATATAAATTAGGGAAATATACCACTAATGAATTATCTCATTCATAATGATGTGAATGTTTTAATATTTGTAAAATCATTGGTGAAATAGTAGTCAATCATAATGAAATGATAATAATAGTTCATGAAAACATGCTATCTTTGAAGGAGAGAAAATGTTTGTACTATCCATGTGTACATTCATCACAACCAATTTATATTTTAATAGTTGTGGATATCAATATTATATTTTTTAAAAATCATTCATTGGGGTGTGTTATTCTTGTTTTATGGTAGTAAATAATTGATCTGCGATAATGACCATATAATATTTGGTAATAATTTGAGAATATGGACAAATAATATGACTAAATTTCCCAAAAACACTAATACGAATTGACACTTATTAATAAACCCAATTTATATTTTGGGGGATAGTATATAACAGAATTTTATGAAATCATTTCTTCTATAGTATGAAGTATATTAAAGAATTATCATCATTTCAGAAGAGTTTGATATATGTGATACTTCAATGAGAACCCTCTAGTGACTGTATGATTTTACCTTAATGAATGTGGGAGATGAGGAAGGGAATCAAATATTTATTTATAGATCATGTTCCAATCGTATCTAATCCTGATTGGTCATACTTTAAAATTTACTCTATAAAGGGCTCATGTGAGATTCCACAGAATGTCCCATTAGCATAAACTCTGGTATAATAGACTCAAATACGAATTTATCATAGAAGGTTTCTTGGGAAACTTTCCCAAAATATATCATCCCTATAATTGTAAATAGCTATGAAAAACATCAAATCATGTAAACCCCAATTTTTATTTAAGACGGTTGTTTATAAATATTTATTTTTACCACTTATTGAGGTTTTCTACTATGAAATATTTTAAAAATTATTTTTAATATCATGGAAGACTCATAAAATGTCAAATTTGACCTCCCTTACATCCTATATTTAATTCATGGATTTTATATTGGATTAATATTTTGATTGAACTCATATACATCCTCTTTTCATGGAATGTGCCAGAATATCCAACCATGGATTGGGTTCTTATATGATATGTTGTGATTAATTACATAGTTAATAAATTAATGTTCACACAGTCGATAAAGTATTATTTTGATAATGGACCCATTATTAATGATTCTCCCTCATCAAAACTATAAAGGGCCAGGAATTATATGTCATTATTTTATGTATACGGAAATATTACGAGTTTGTGAAAATTGACATTGCGTGATTCTGTGGCCCGCGGTGCCTGGAAAAAATTTCTGCACTTTTTTGGGTACGTTTTGTAAATATACGAGTGGGTTTTTTTAACTTTTCCACCAGTGCTCGAAATTAAAATCTGTGGACACTGTTGACCTCAAATCGCTGATATTCTCTTAAGTAGACCTTTACATTGACCATAGTAGGTCGAGGGAGAAAGATAGTTTTTCACTCATTGTGGAAATAAAAATAAAATAAAATAAACTTCTATTTTATTTTTGTTGAAACCTACCATGTGAATGTTGTGGAGGTGCGGACCACTGTGCCTAAAATCCAAAATTTTAATTCAATGGTGGGGACCACCCAACCCCCTTAAACCCCCTCTTAGATCAGGGTAAGTCTCTTGAAGATCTTCCACTTTAATTGTGCCTCCTTCCATAAATTGGTGGAGCAAACTAAAATTATTTAAATGTGTCAAAAATTAATTGTGCCAACATAAATTATTCTTCTTATCTAAATTTATAATGGCACCTCATTTCATTGAGATGATTGGTTGGAGAATTGTGGAGAATTGGGAAAAATCATGGGAGAATCCATTCTTCCCCAACAAAGAACTTCTCCTCCAAAATAAGAATGTCATCTTCATCGAAGAATATTATTCCGAACCAAGAAGGAAGACAATGCACCAGTCGACTTCCACAGTGTGATTGTAGAAGCGACGATCATTGGAACCCTCTACGCCTTCATCGTTCTTCATCATGTGATACATCAACAATCCTTCGAGGTATGGTTTTTGTTTTAAATACCTCCCTTCCCCATTCTCTATGTTCTTCGTTATTCAAAAGTGGGGAACCGATTTCTACCTCTCTAACACGGATGGTGTGGGTCAAACAAACATGGTCTGACCTCTCCGCAATCCCTTATGGTTTTTAATGAATTCATTGTTATGGAGGATGACGGTAACCGAAGGCCGGCCGCATGACGGGTTGGCGGCACTCATCCGCGCCTCCCAACGAGTAAGGGAAACGGCTTGAACCATGGAGATAAAGGGGAAGGTGGTCAGTTTTGTCTAGATGTGGAGAGGTGGTGCACGACATGCCGCCATCGGATCAAGGGGTCACAGCCTCCCCACTTCCCTACAGCCGCCACGTCGTACTGTGGCCACCCCACCGCACCGCGGAGCCCCGACGCTGCGCGGCCCCCCATCACACCGTGGTCGCCTGACTACACTGCGGCACCTCGCCGCATCGCGGGCCACTCAGACCGGGTCGCCTAGTTTGGTTCGGGCCACACCACAGGCCGGGCCGGGTCGGCCTAGTCCCAGACCAATTTCAACACATTTCCACTCTTTTGGCCATAACGTTGGCACAACATGACCGTTTGATGAACCGTCTATTGAACCAGAATCCTTGGAGTGAGATGGAAATTTTGGTATAACCCACGTGAGATTTGGATATTGTTGAGGTATGGTCAGGTTGGATCGAGCATGAATCCAACTGGGCCCTCGAGACAAAATGGATAATAACATACCGACCAGGCGTCTGATTGATGCACCGTCTATTGCGTTGAGACCCCTTTTACATGGAAGTATTTTGGGAGACTTCATCGTTGGAATTCATGGCAGTTTTGATATCGACCAGTAGTTTGATGAGAAGACTCTCTTGGAGATGAGCAAGCTTAGTACGGGTACCATGTAGTTGGCTGTGATGATGTACTGGGATCCTGTGTCAGTCAGAAGATGTATTGACGATGTACTAGGATCTTGTGTGGGTCTGACAATGTACTAATGATGTTTTGGGATCTTGTGTGGGTCTGACATAGTACTAGGATCATGTGTGGGTCTGATGATGTACAAGGAACCTGTGTGGGTCTGACGATGTACTAGGATCCTATGTTGGTCTGTAATTTGGGATCCTTCATGGGTCTGCCTCTTAATAGTGTAAGATGTCTCAATATTTACATCTAATTATCTCTACTATTGTACCTAATTTATACTTGGTGTGAGAAGAGTTCATACCTGTGTGGTACCTTCCTTCATGGTAATACCTTGGTGGTATTCTTCTGTGTGTTGTACCATTGTGGTACTTACCTTTTTGGTATTCCTTCCTTTGTCGAATAGTTGAGCTTTCAATTTTGGTTTGGACCCTATGTTTCCTCATGATTGAGAGGGGTATACTTGATAACTTAGGTATATGTATGAGAATATACCTATGAAGGGTTTTTAGTTGATGTCATGCTTTGTGGTTTATTTTTTGTGGATTTTGTGAGACCTTGAGGGTCTCAGGGTCCCAACAGAGTATTGTTATACTCACCCCTACACTGGTTATGCCCGCACCCTGTTGTGTTTGGTACAGTTGACGGACAGTGCTGATCGAGGATGAGGGTACCAGGACCAATTGGTGCCTTGAGGTGGAAGATATGGGGTGTCGGTACATAGAGGAGACGGGTGGCTGTGGAATGTTGTGGAGTTGATCTGATCCTACCCCTCAAGTATGAACCTCGGAGGACATCCCAGTAGCTATATTTCTCTTTCTTCAGTTGTATTGCATTTCAGTTGTACTTGTACCTTTACTGTTGGACTTGTATTTCGTACCCTCTTAGATCCATAACTATATTTTCTATACAGTTTACTTGTGTTTATATCTTTATGTGTGCTTGGTTACGATTGTTTACATAACATAAAGGCTATGACTTCCTGATTTAAGGGAATACTCCATTCGGTGCTAGTCACCATCCTATGGACTACGGAAGGTGGTCATGGGTAGTTACAACAAAGGCCCCGGGGGACATATCGTGACAAATTAGTATTAGAGGAGTATGTTCTACCATAGAAAATTGGACTATGATCTTATTTTTAATTGAAATAGAGTTAATTGTAGTGAGTGTGGTTATTAGTTTAGGGAATCCAGTGTTGGTACGGTAGCTGGAGTATCCATACATCAGGACCCTGAAATCTAATTTATGCCTTAGTACATGAAAACATGGATTACGTGTGTATTTTCAAGAGTTTTGTGGTGATCTCTTTCAGTCAGCTCACTAGGATTAACAGATTGACTATGGAGCATCTGTTTCTTTTCAGGATGCCTCCACACAGACAGACATCTAGGGTTCCGGGTTTAGTATGCACTGATAGCCCATCGAGCGATGAGGCCTCAGTGCAAGGCCCTCTTCTAGTAGAGGCACCAGTAGTACCGTTTCCCGTTGGGCCACCGATGCCACGAGCTCCAGCAACAGAGGGTGCACGCCACTTGTGTGTGTTGCGCGAATTATAGTGCCAGACGCCACACAAGATTAGGGGAGAGACGGACCCACAGGTAGTTGAGGATTGGATGGAGGTTGTGGTGAGAGTCGTCCTACTAGTAGGGACCCTAACTGACCTCATGGTGATCCTTACCGCCAGTCATCTATAGGAAATAGTAGGCAGATGGTGGATCTTGATGCTCTAGGTTCACGATGAGGAGACGCTTCTCTGGGAAGACATTGAGAGCCTTTTTGGGTAGATTTTGTCCCAGTAACTCTTCGTGTAGTTCACATTCATGAGTTTCTTCATTTTCAGAAGGGTAGCATGGCTATGGCTCGGTACATAGTCGGGTTCACAGACCTCTCACGCTACTCCACTGATATGGTATGTGACCCATTCTTTAGTGTCCGGATCTTCGAGAAGGGACTCCGAAAGAAGATCTGGGATTCGATAATCTCACTCAGTATCCTGATGCAGGTGGGAGTGTTAGAGAGAGCCCTTTTAGTAGAAATTTTCTAGCTAATCAGTCACCAGTTGCGATACCCACCACCAGTCATCACGTAGACGTGTTTTATGTAGCTGGCTGTAGATAGTTGTCACAAATGTCCAAGAGGACCAGAACTACAGGTGGACGACAGCATGACTCAATATTGTTTGTGAGAGGTACTAGATACACATCCAGTCATGCGAGTAATATTCAGTGTTTCACATGCGGTGGGTAGGGTCAAATGGTTCGTGACTATCTGACCTGCCATACAGATGATCAGCAGATGATCGAAGGACTTCCCAAGCAGAGACAGAGGTTCAACCAAGGAGGTCCATAGGGAGTAGGCTGACATGGTAGAGGAGCACGCTATGTAGCTGGTTTTTAGTGAGGATTCGATATGTTACCACCACCGCCACTAAGAGGTCCACCCCTAGAGTAGGAAACAAGTGGATAGGGGAGAGCTTAGCTCCAGGAAGCTGATGCCTATGATCATGGCACTCCGGAGATGATATGACGTTTGATATGTGTCTACTCCACATTAGTTACTATATTTATTGAAACAGGTTCCAGTCATTATTTTATTTCCACTACCGTCATTCAAAGCTCGGAGATTCTAATAGAGTCTTTGGCTCAATCCTTACGGCTAGAGATTTCTATGAGAGATGATTTGACAATTACGCACTAGTTCCAGAAATGTGAGCATACTCTAGGAGGTGAGAGCTTCGGCTAGGATCTCCTAGTAGCAGTGTCGAGGCCATACGAAGAAATTTCGGGTATGGACTTCTTATCTATAGACCATGCTCAGATAGACTGTATTTGGAATAATGTGAGGTGTGTTCGCATGGATGGGACTAGGTTTACATTCACCGGCAATAAGGAGGCCTTTTCAACACATTATGGACTTACCCGGAGGAGAGTGCAGTCAATCACTCATTAGTTGGCAAGCCTTACCCTCAGAGAAGTTGATGTGGAGAGTCATAGTCTATCCTGTATTAGTGGACTAGTGCATGTATGTCTTCCCTGATGACATTCTGGGTCTACCTCCACATATATTGGTGGACTTTTACCTCGAGTTTTACCCCGGGATCACACCGATATCTACACCAGAGTACCGGATGGCTCACTTAGAGCTTCGTGAGCTGTGGGTATAGCTAGAGGAATTTAAGGGAAAGTGGTTTTTCTGGTCCAGTGTTTCTCCTAGGACAACCATGATTTTTTTCACCAAGAAGGTGGATGGGAGCTTAAGATATTTTGTTGACTATCGACACCTGAATGAGATGACCATAAAGAACAAGTACCCACTGCTGAGGATTGAACACCTCTTTGATTACCTGAAGGGGGAACGATGGTTCTCGAAGATAGATCTCAGATCAGGCTATCACCAGCTCAAATTAAGAGACAAGGATATGTAAAAGATGGAATTCAGATATAGATATGGCCACTAAAATTTATTGTTTATGCCATTCGGTGTGACCAATTCTCCAGCAGTGTTCATGGGCCTCATGAATAGGATCTTCTTTCTTTATCTTGATCGCTTTGTGGAAGTCTTCATTAACAACATTCTGATCCACTTGACCACTAAGGAGGAGCATTCCTATCATTTATAGATAGTTATGGACACACTCCAAGAGAACCAACTTTATGTTAAGCTCTTGAAGTGGAAGTTACGGATTCGTGAAGTTCACATTTTGGGACATGTCATATCGGAAGCTGGAGTTGCATTATATCCAGTGAGGATTGAGGTTGTACATGCTTGGGAGCCACCGAGAAGTGTGACAGAGGTACAGAGTTTCTTGGGATTGGTTGGATACTACCAGAGGTTTGTTACATATTTCTCTAGAGTTGAAGAAACATTATCATCATTGAAGTAGAAGGGGCAACCCTTAGTTTGGTCGGAGAGATGCCAACAGAGTTTTCAGGAGCTCAGGCAGAGGCCGACTCGTGCCCCCCTCTTGAGGCTTCTAGAGGAGGGAGTAGGGTACGTCGTCTACTATAACACATCAGGGACCACACTCGAATATATCCTGATGCCAGAGCCAGTGGTGATCACATATAGTTATCGATAGTTGAAACATCATGAGAAAAACTACCCTACCCAGGACCTGGAGTTAGCAGCAATGGCCATCTCCATGAAGATTTGGTGACATTTCATGAAGGGAGAACGTTTTACAGTCCCCTCAGATCACAAGAGTCTCAGGTATATCTTCTCACATAAGGACATGAACCTAAGAAAGCGGCATTAGATTGAGTTCCTCCAGGACTATGACTTTGATAGTGTCTATAATCCTGGTATGTGGAATGTTTTAGTAGATGAACTCAGCCTGAGATCTGGTATTCATCTACTAAGTGAGGTGAAGAACCAGCTAGCTACTTTGCAGATATCTTATGTGGATCGAGATGGAGCATCTGTCCTTCTGTCTCTTACTATAAATCCCCCAATTTTTTAGTGAGTCAGGGTGGAACAATGTGGGGACATTGACAATGAGGCTCGATGTGCTCAGATCTCCATAAGACATGCACCTGATGGATTTTCTGAAGGTGGGGAGCATGTCATCCTTTTCATAGGACGTACCATGGTACCAGTGTCTTTTCAAGAAGAAGTGTTGAGGGATTTCACACATCCCCTCTAGCAGTACATCTATGAGTATCAATGTTGTACCATGATCTCTGACAACAGCACAAGTGACTGGGAATGAAGAAAGCAGTAGTAGAGTCTGTCTCTCGGTGCCTCACATGTCAGTAAGTGATGGCGGAGCATCGGGTACTAGTAGGATTGATTCATCCTTTAGAGGTCCCAGAGTGTATGTGGGATGGGATATCCAAGGACATCGTGACATGAATTCCACGTACATCTAGGGGTCATAATTCTATTTGGGTGATAATTGACCGACTCACCATGTCGGATCACTTTCTACTAATCAGAGAGCAGGGTTCAATAGAGAGAATATGACACCTCTATGTGCAGGAAATTATGCAGCTACATAGTCTACCCTCGGCAATTGTCTCTGATTGTGATGCATGTTTTACTTCTCAGGAATGGAAGGGGTTGCCGGAGGATTTCAGGACGTAGATTCATTTGAGCACCGCCTTCCATCCTCAGACAAATGGTCATACTAAGCAGACCATTTAGACTCTCGAAGACATGATGATTTCTTGCATCCATGACTATGGTCGTGGTTGGGAGGAACACTTTCTGTTGGTGGAGTTTTCATACAACAACATATATCACTCCACAATCAAGATGGAATCTTTCAAGGCATTATAAGACTGACCTTGCAGATCACCTTTGTTGTGGACTGACTTAACGGAGTCAGCACTCATTAGACCAGATATGGTACAGGCTACCACAGAGAAGCTGCAGGTCATCCACAAACGGATGATGACTGCATAGAGTAGTCTGAAGTCTTATGCCGATAGGAGACAGAGACCTGTGAAGTTCGAGGATGGTGACCATTTCTTTCTACCACACTAACCTCAATGAGGTTTACAGAGATTTGGTCGTGGTGGAAAGTTATCTCTGAGGTTAATCACACCCGTCCAGGTCCTCAGCAGAGTTGGTGAGGTGGCATACCCCCTAGCTCTTCAACCTCTGTTGCACCGGGTGAATGTCATTTTCCAGGTATCCCGGTTCAGGAGATAGTTTCACGACCCATCACACGTCATCGACCACAACGAGCGGGACATCAACAATGGTGAGATGTTTACAGAGGTTCATGTGGAGATTAAGGATCTACAGGAGCGAGTACATCATGGGCGGTTGATAAATTTGGTGCGCGTACGTTGGAAGCTCAAGAACCTCTAGGAGAGAACATGGGAGTGGGAGGATCAGATTCGTGCGTAGTACCCCCACTTGTTTTCTTAGTTTTTGTGATGTGGCTTTCGTGGAAGCAAAGCCCTAAGGTGGGGAGAATGTAATGGCCTGAAAATTCCATTTAATTTTTTTTAATTTTATGGGAATTTTATGAGTCCGCAAAAATTGACGGCATGGGATTCTAGGGCCTGGTTTTCCCGGAATAAATTTATGTACTTTTTTTGGGTACGTTCAGTAAACCTACAAGTGTATTTTTGTAACATTTGAACTGTTGCTCGAAATTGAAATCTGAGGACACCATTGAACTCGCAGCACCGGTATTCACTTATGGAGAACATTACCTTGATCGCAGTAGGTAGAGGGAGAAAGAAAAATTTTCACATTTTCGTGGAAATAATAAAAACATCTATTTTATTTTTGTTGAAACCTATCTTGTTAATTTTATGAAGGTGGGGACCACCGATCCTAAAACCACCAATTTAAATTCATTGTTGGGGACCACCCGACCCCCTCAAACTACCTATTTAATGTAGGGATGTCTCTGGTACTTCCCCCTCTTTAATTGTTCCACCTTCTATTAATTGGTGTAGCCAACTAAAATTAATTAAATGTTTCACAATTTAATTGTGCCCAAATAAATTAATCTTCTTAGTTTAATTTATAGTGGAACCTCTTTTATTTGAGAGGAATGGTGGGCGATGTGTGGAGAATTAGGAGAAAGATGTGGAGAAACACTTCCTCTCTAACAAAGAGCTTCTCCTACAAACGAATAATGTCATATCCATCGAAGAATGTTCATCAGAACTAATAAACAGGATGACCCAAGAGGTGAATTTGGAAGCATGATTGTGGAAGCGATGCTCACTGGCACCCTCTTCGCCTTCAAAGTTATTAATTTTGCGACACATCAATGAACCATTGAGGTAGTGTTGTTGTTTTAAATACCTCCCTTACCCGTTCATGATGACCTTCGTGATTCAGAAGTTGTAAACATCTTGATATTACTCTAACACGGAGGGTACATTCCAAACAAACATGACCTCACCTCTCCACAATCCCTAGTGGTTTTTGATGAATTCTTTGTGATGGAGGATGACAAAAACTGGAGGTCAGCCGCACAACAGGATGGCGGCGTGCGTCCACGCTGCCCGAAAAGCAAGGGTGGGGGCTTGAGTCATGGAGACCAAGGGGATGGAGGCCGGCATCAGTCGGCCATGGAGAGGCGGCGCACAACATGCCCTCGTCAGAGAAAGGGGCCACGACCGCCCGATGCACCATGGTGCCCTGCCGCTCCGCATCTCCCGACTCCACCACGGCCGCCCCGCCACACCACGGCTGCCCCGCCGCACCGCGGTGCCCCGCCACCACATAGCCCGCCCAGCGTTGGTGGAGCCGGACCCAGCAGGCTGGGCCAGGTTAGGCTGACTGGGTCGGATCGGTCCCGGACCTGTATCGACCCACATCAAATCTTTTGGCCATAACATTGGCACCAAAATATCTAATGATGAACCATCTACGGCTCTGGAAACCTTGGACTGAGACAGAAATTTTGGTATACCCCACTTGAGATTTGGATATAGTTGGGGTATGGTCGGGTTGGATCGAGAATGAATCTAACTAGGACCTTGGGACTAAATGGCTAATAACATACAAACCGGGCGTCCTATTGACGCACCGTCTCTTACATTGAGACCCCTTTTACATGGATGTCTATTGGGATACATCTTCATGGGACATTGTTGAAGTTTCAGTATAGACTAGTAGCTTGAGGAGAAGACTCTCCCAAAGATGAGAAAGCTATGTGCGGGTTCCATATAGCTAGATATGATGATGTACATGGATCCTGTGTGGGTCTGAAGATGTACTGATTATGTACTAGTATCATGTGTGGGTTTGATAGAGTACTTGGATCTTATGTGGGTCTAACGATGTACTTGGATCCAATGAGGGTCTGATAGAGTACAAGGATAATGTGTAGGTCTGACGATGTATTATGATCCTGTGTGGGTCTGCAATTTGGGATCCATCGTGGGACTGCCTCTAAATAGAGTTAAATGATTCCGTAGTTACATCTAATCATCTATACTACTGAAGCTATTTTATATCTGTTGTGAGATGAGTTTGTACATGTGTGTTACTTTCCATCTTGGTAATACCTTGGTGGTATTCTTCTGGGTGGAATACCTATGTGGTAGTTACCTTTGTGGTATTCCGTACATTTTGTAACAGTTGAGCTTTGGGGTTTTGGGTTGGACCATGTGTTTACTCATGATTGAGATGGTTAAACTTTATAACTTAGGTATATGTATGGGAATAAACCTAAGTAGGGTTTTCAGTATATCTAAATATTTTTGGTTTCTCCTTTTTGGATTTAGTGAGACCATGAGGGTCTCAGGGTCCCTACATAGTATCGTTATACATACCTATGCACGGGCTATGCCCGCACCATGTTGTGTTTGGTGCAAACGACGGATAGCGCTGATCGAGACTGAGGGTACCAGGACTGGTCGGAGCCCGGAGGTGGACTATGTGGCATATCATTATGCATTGGATATGGGTGGATGTGGAGTTATGAGGAGGTGATATGTACCTACCCCTAAGGTAGAAACCTTGGAGGAAAAATAAGTCATTGTCTTTCTCTTTCTTCAGTTGTATTGCATTTTAGTTGAACTTGTACCTTTACTATTGGGCTTGTATTTCGTCCCCTCTTACTTCCAGCACTCTTTTTTGCTATATAGTTTACATGTGTTCATATCTTGATTTGTGCTTGGTTGAATGTGTTTATAGTACAAAAAGGATATGACTTCTCGGTTTTAGGGAATACGCCTTTCGGTGCTAGTCCCCAGCCCATGGCCTATGGAAGGCGAGCTTGGGGTAGTCACGGCATGGGCCCTGGGGGACGGGTCGTGAAAAATACAACCATAAGAATGATGAAAAAATTTTATAAAAATTATTAATAGTGATTTTTTAATTTTTTGTATTTATGAATCATCCTATGGAGATATTAATCATCATAAAAATCTCAGATATTGTATGTTATCATATTTTAAGATTTCAATAAGACACTTTATTTCACTTAATGAGCCTTTCATATTTTCGTCCAACAAAATGGTGGTAGTCATAACCCACCTCTAATGGGAAAAATTATTAAACATTTCAGTATTCCTTCATTATATAGTAAAAATTCTATAAGATATGAAAATAATTTTTTAGGACATTAACTGAATATAGGGCCAAACTATTCCCCATTGGTCAAAATTCACTACGATTATGGTATTAATTAATTATATGCGTAATTAAATATTATGGGTAATTCAGTTTATATAGGCATCATCTCTAGGTATAAGCCCAAAAAATAAACACATCAATGATCAAAACACTATATCTCTAATTAATGAGATATACATATATAGTACTCTAACTTGATGATATCTTTAAACTCTTCTTCAATGAATAATACTCCTTATATTTCACTCATCATCAATGGTACATAACCAGTTTGAGTCCATATAAATAATTTCCTTTCCAATTATCAATACTTATGATGAATCATAATGGTATATCGATGCGCATGTTTCATGAATACCATTTTCTGGAAACATTTAAATAGTAGTCCTTTCATCATTAGTCAAAACTACATAGAACATGGTCTATTCATATTGATGTCAAACTCCCAAAAATAGAGTATTTATGTGCATCATTAAAAAACACATAATTTTTTTTATCATAGGACATCAATGTTATCTAGAAAAATTGTTTTATATATACATCAAAAGGATCTCTTATCCTATTATGATTCATTGAAATACATGAGTGTCAATGTTCACCCTAAGGATATGCGACAAGACAATAATAGGTGCCAAATAATATACTCTGAAAACCTAATACCATCCATGATAAAGATAAATTTTTGAGAACCCAAGAATATATATTTTTTCCATTTCACATTCACTAGGAAAATAAATATAAAGAACCATTTATATATACAAATTTTCCCATTATCTCATTGTTTTGATTGATAACATTCATAAAGGTAACTTGTATTTTTATTATTTCTATTAATAATTCATTAACATGTTTAAAATAATTAACAACGTTTTGAATTAGTAAATAAGACCACTTAAGGGATGATTCTAACAACCATGATTCTTTCCAATGTGAAAAAAATACTTTCAATTTTATGTTATAGAGGTATCCTACCATTTGAAGGTATGTATGGAGTGACATGAATCATGGATGTATAGTTATATGTCAATATCTAATAGGTTAAATAATTTGAAACTTTAAATCTGAGATAGATTGAATGAGTATTATATTTCTTTTGACCCTTATTCAAAGAGAATTTCATTCATTCATATAGTCACATTCATGGAATCCTTACAATAAAAATGGAATAAAATTTTGATCTATTATTTCAATTCTCTCTATATATGAAATTAGTAACCTCATTAGCCATTATTAAATTGTCTATAACATAATGTCAAAAAAAACATTCCCATCATCTATAATGGATATCATTTTCCCAAATATCTATTGTATGTTATCAGTTATAAATCACGTCTATTGACAAATTGTGAACACCGTTATAAGGTAATACTATCTAAACAACTCATTCAAGAGTATAGTGGATGGGTGCCAGATCCTTATGTATATAAATCCCTAATGGATATCCCATTCATGTTGGAATATGATTATATCATCGGTACTTGATGTTAGTTCCAACATTATTGGAATATTTCCCTTGAATAGTAAAAAAATTTCAATCCATTAACAAATATATGGAGAACATGACATCAGTTACTATCCAACCACTTTTCATAGTCTTCTTATTATTTATATTTAAGATATTTATTACCACTCTAGACACATGACCCCAAATCCCATGTAATATGAAAAATAGAAATTATCATAGAAATATAATATAATTATTTTTTATCATTACATGTTGAGAAGTGGACTCTAGGTTGTATACACTACTATAATTAAAAAACAATCTCATCGTACTATTCAAATAATCACTCAATAATTAGTACAGAATATTCCAATGGAATCCCTGAAGTATACCTATGAATTTCAAGTCACCCTTGAAAAACACTTATATCTAGAAAATAAAAAATGATTAAAAGATATCTAATATACTATATCATGATTTTTGACGATGTAATGTAATATTGGTAGATGAAAAAATGTTGAAACACATTTTACACCAATGGAAAAGTTGTTTAAATTTTATGGATTCATATAATGAGATCTTATTCATCAATTAAGAGTTTACTAAATATTACCATGGTGAATCAATTCCATTATTTGTAGTTACATAATTAAATACCACATTGAATATGAAAATGTAGCAATCTTGGAGTAATGTTGAAAAAGAGGATTCCAATTGACCCATCTATTGTTCATTGAAGAATGGATTTCAAATTTCATATGAAATCAATAATAGAGCTATGGTTCTAGTCAATAAATAGTGACCCAGTATCAAATTTTAATTATAATAGAGATCCATGATGATATTTTAGAAAAAAATGTCTCAAAATGATCAATCTTTGATAAATTACATTGAACCATCCATAGTTTATAATATATTTTTATTTAGTCAATGTAATATTATTTAAACATTGAATTCAACATTCTACTATCATAGATCAAAAAAATTCATCGTTATATAGTATTAGAATCTATTTATATGGAAAAATTACTCCAGATAATTTTTTTCATCAATGTAAAATATATTGAAATATGATGATCCTAAAGGAAGGTGGTTTATTTATCGCATTCCATCATTACCTATCATCATCACACTTTTATATGTTAGAATCAATCATATACTTATAGGAATTCATTGATGATTTGAAATGAAGAATTAGGGATTGAATGTTCTCCCTAAAAATTATAAAATTTCGAAAAAATAATATTTTTTAATGGGGATTTTACTATCATTGATGAATATGCAAATGATTTAGGATAATGGTTGGGAAAACCACGCACCAATTGTGTGTGGAACTCTACCTCTTATGGGTACATGTACGTTTTGGGTGTATAGTTATTCAAATTATGCATTGATAATTATGTATAACATTGGTTGGTATGACAAGGATATTCATACCGGGACAGAGTGTTTTCCAAAAAAATTTAAAAAATATAGATCCTCAACATTGGATACCACCATAAAGAACATAGTTTTTTAGAGAAAATATCATTGTTCCTAAAAACTATTTACAAACCATACAGTCAATAAAATACCACAAAAACTTACAAAAACCCTCCAATTTTTAAAAACTATTATTCCAAACATCCAAATATACTAAAATAGATTAAAAATGATATATTTTACTATGATAATTAAAGGTATAATGGTGTGGATCATTAAAGTCTCCCAACCACTGGACTTATATTCTAGGGTATGTTTTGGTGGAACATGAATTAATTATCTTGATATTCAATGATCACCACTCAATGTGTTATATTTTTATTCTATAAACAAAAATAATCTCATTACCCCAAGTCCAAATTCATTCCATAACACACACCATGATCTTGCAGAATGACTCCAAGAATGAACACTATACGCTGAGAAACATTCTCATTAATATCTAATAAAGATATTATGTTCCTCATGATCATTGTACTCGACATAATACACTATCATAAAATGATTCCCCCCATAAATAATCGATGATATGACCATCTTAGGAATATTTATATATGACATCCATCCAATGGCTCTAAGACATTTATTTTTTATTGTACTTTGATAATACAACTTTCAAGGGGTGAGGTGGAACCCTTACAATTCTGGTAGGCATAATTATTTCATGGAATGTAGGCCATAGAAGAATTCATTGCCCGTAGGATTCAAACATTACATATAACCAAGACTAACTACTTGGAACAGCTCCTCCATAGCATCTTCACCCTGAAATAAGCTCTCCACCTTCTAATGGTTGTTCGGATGGGCTATCTTGTGCATGAACAAGATTGTCCCGATGGAAGGTCTCATACCCTCTCATTCATGCGATCTTTGTTGCTTCTGCGGTTTTGAAAACTCTTTTCTCATCCTCCTATAGAGCTTCTTCCTTGTAGGTTTTATGGTTTGCATCTGCACTTAAGGTGGTCTGAAGGCCTTGTGGTGGCCCCAAGTCCATACTGGACCAAAGGCTTGGGTGGGATGAAGGCCTTAAATGACTCAGGGAACAAATCGGTGGCCCAAAGGCCCAAACAGGGGAAAATTCTCAGCTGTTATAGTGCCAAACAATGCTTACTACAGTTCTTGCTATAGTACTGCACAGTTCCCGCTATAGTACCTGGTATAGTACCACTACATTATTACTACAGTAACCCAAAAATTGTGCCTCTGCCTGGATTTGATACTGGTTGGCTTGGATGCACTTGAGAGTCCCCACCAACCGGGATGAGACTCATGTGCTATATATATATGTCCTGATTCGATTAGTTAAATAAAATTCTATATAATATTATGTCTCATTGGAATCTAACAAATGAATATCATATATTATGACTCAATAAAAAAACATATTTACTTGATCTGATCCAATCAATCAATCCCATATAAACTAAATAAACCACCCATTATTTCATTAATAAAAAGTAGAAAACCAATTTTTAAAAAATTTATCTAAAAATTTAATTTTGAGCATAATGCAGTTTTAACCCACCGCATTAAGGTTCACATAGATTCAATAGTCAGTACACAAAAAACATATAACCAACAGAGGCATGGGATCAAAATAATAGATTTTCCATGAATCAAAAATCATTATGCCTTATGATATTTATCGATAATTTAATATACTTACAATTCCTCATATTAAATTGATGGGAAAACATATCATGAATCATTGACAAATTTTCTCTATCCATAAGGTCGTAAACCATACTCTAACACAGTAATAGTATAACTACCACATTGTTCTTGATAGTAATGTTTTTGAAAAAATCAAACATCAACACTCTATATATAATTATAATCATAATAATTTACTAAATAATAATTATCTAACTATATATTCTCAGCTTCACTACACATCAGTTATCTTGAAAAAGCATAATTTTCTTTTAGTTACTCTTATGGATGAGAATGAATCATCCCACAAGAGAGGTCAATTCACATGTGACCATACCAATGACCCCAAAATAAGATATTTTTTATAGTTTCTTGTTCATTAAAATATTTTGCAATATGACACATGATTAGTCCATCGATTGATGAAATGATAAAACATATTAGTCCATTAAAACACATTTTACATTAAAAAATCCTATGTGACGCATATTAGGATACTAAGGGAAGAGTTTAATACAGTCAATGATAAGTTCATGCTGTGAAAATTATTATTCAGTATATTGTGTGTGTTTAAATTATTATAAACCATAATTTAATTTTACACTAAAGAGATCCACAAAAAAAATTACATAATGGAAACACAACGATTATCCGATATAATATCTATGTCATTTCCTACCTTGGAGACATAACAACTCAAAGAAAACATTACCCTCCATGACCTACATGAATCATGCCAAATGCACTTGTTTCTATCTTTATGGGTGACTCTGTACATAATTCTATATTTATTTTCCACCAATACCTCTAATAGGATTATCTAAATAACCTAAATAATGTTATGTTGTATTATAACTACCCTCATATCATCAGTTCATCCAACCAACATACGTATCCATAACATTTATTCTCATGATCCAAGGATTTCTCATTTAGGAATTATAAAATCACATATTTATCATTATCAATTTATTACCCCATTGGTACAAACCCCTAATATAGACTCCCATGAATCATTTATATCTACACTCTTCAGGATTCCATATCATTTATATCAAGACAAATAAGTGACCATGTAAATAATTTTATTTCTATTAATACAAATATTCTTCGAACACCACTAATCACTTCATTTTATATTCAAAACATTGATAATAAAAATATATTCTAACCATACTATATCCATCTAGCTAGGAATTTCACTCATTATCCAATTATAATAGTTTCCAATATCATACGTTTTGAATCCCATGTTCCTTCTCTTGATGCGGGAATAATCCATGTTCTATAAAACAATGCATTTTATCACAAGTTAAATGACAACATGATATTTGAAATCCATGTTTATAAGTAACATTTCAGGAACATCTTTTTATCCTTTCAAATGTTATTTACATTAACATAGAAAATACATAATCAAAAAATTTGATTAAGAAATTATCCTAGAAAATTAATTTATAAGGAATACCTTTACTCATATAGCCTTCATCTAGAAAATCATAATGACTATAATCTATTAAAATTAATATATATATGTTTATATATCTTCTTATAATACAACCAAAAAAGGGTTAAAAAATATTCATAGTTCATATAATGTAATCTGAGAATATCTCCATAGACATTCCATGATGTCTTTGAAATAATACTAACAATGATTGATGGACATACACACATGTATATGTTAAAATGAATGGAAGTGGGTGGTAGGTTCATAAATAAATATAGTTAATAGAAGAAAAATTAATTAATTGGACCCATCAAATTGATTCTCACAAAATTTTCATAAATAATGAGATTCATCCCAAAATGGAATAAAAGGACAACAAAACCACCTGTATATAGAAATACTATGTCATCACCAACATTATCATCTTCATCATCATCAACCTAGAACACAATAATGTACTCAAAAATTAATCATTATCAGTTTTGGACACACATAGGGGTTCAACTAAACATAATACATTCAAAAAATAATATGTGAATCCATTTTATATGTTGTTGAAATTATGTAGTATTATTATCCATCATCTATAAAGTCATACAAAATATACATATATGTCTTGAGAAACCTATGCAACAAATATGATGCATGTTATTTATCTTTTTGATTTAAACAATATTCAATTACATATAAAATCACAAACTAGATATTCTATGTGCATTACATGATTAAAACTAATATTATAATAATCATAAAAAACATCGATACCATATCCCAGTAACATGGAAATCCCATGAGAAAAGTTTTCACAGCACAATAGACCATGTTTCATCATAGTCTCTAACACATTCCTAATTTTAATTTTTTATAAACAAACCAAATTCTAATGAAATATGGGTTCTAATGCCAATTTTTGACATCACATCTCAAACAACTGGTTCAGATAAGGTGTGACACAAAAAATCAAGCATACATATCTAAATTCATGAGGCTATCAATAATCTATGATTGTCTATGGTGGAATGGTGGGGATATTTTTCCAATTATCTTACATAACAATGAAAAATAAATAAATAATTATTCAATAATACACAATCATATACTGAATAAAACATTAGAGAAATCAACCCTAATGAATGATTACATAACAAAAGTCATGAATAGTTAAACCAGAACATAAGTACATTGATCTCCCTCTTGCACAATTACATACAAAAATTAAGAAAATATAAAATTTAAATAGAGTATCTATACCCAACTCAAACACATATATTATCCCAGTCTCAAGAATATTTTAGTGATATCCATACTATGATTACTCCCATGACTCATCCCATCCTTTATATATATCAAATGAATGTCATCTGTTGAATTTCATTAGTTTTGATTGACAATAAATCCATTCTTAATGATTTAATTTTTTTTAATTTTAATGTTCAATGTTTCCAAAAAAAATTATTATTTCATTATTTGTATGGGAAATAACATAAGGGTACACTTATTTTTAACACTATAGAAATTAAATATAATATAATCAATGTTTGGTAAAGAGTCGACAAGAGATTATGAGGCCCGTATAGTGTTACTAATGATATAATAGAAATATTAAACATATATATCCATAAATGAATATTTTTATTCAATATAATGGAATATATCGTAAATGATTTATTATATTTTAAATAAGATAATTCAATTATATAATAAGAGCCTCATTTACCCTTGTGGTGATATAACATTAGTATGTGACTGGTGTTCAGTTAGATCCCATGTGAGTGAATATATATTATATTATGGATGCATGTTTTTAAAAATTAATGAAACAACTCCTAAACATTTTCTCATATGAGAAATTTATTTCGAACATTAGTTTTTATGTCTGTGGTTTATACTGGCTGTCATATAACATTTGTGCATGTTAGGTGATGGTTCAGTCAGACATAAGGATAAATATTTATTAATATTATTATTATATTATTAATATTTTTTATTATCAAAAATTTTTATCTTCATAATCATGTTAACATAAACCACTTTAACCTGAAGAGAAATCCAATACCTTTTTTCATATTTTTTTATCCCATACACATTGGAACACCATAATTGGGATGAATTAATGAATATATATTAATTTCTTTTTTAAAATGTTTGATTGAATTGGGTAATTTATTTATGATTTTAGAATAAAAAATGGATAATTGCCTTCCAAAAATATCATTCCTCCTTTTGAATTCATCTCATATATTATGAGGGTCAACGAATCGTTCTTTATATGTTTTGGTGATTTCTTCAATCCAATACCGAGTTTATGATTTCATGTATAACATCATTAATTAAATAATTCCTAAAAAGGAACTACAAATTGTAGACAAAACCTTTTTAAATTTATATATTTATCTATATATTTTTTATTTCCCATAGATAGTTATGTTAGGTTGTTTCCTATGAAAAAATGGTAATATAACAATTATCTAGCAATAATTGTGAATATCTTACATGAAAAAATGTGAAAAATCACAAAATGGTAATAGAAAATTTTTTATTATGATTATTGAGGTAAATTATCAAATTTATAATGCTAAAATTTAACATTGGTTATTGGGTACAGTTATAAAATGATAATTGTGAAAATTTAGAAAATATAATTGTTGAATAATATTGATTCATAACTAATCAACTTTTTCAATGATAATTTATGAATATTATGAATAAAAAAAATTTCAATTAAAAAATATACAGTTATGGAAAATTAAAAACAATATATCCAAAATTTTAATAGGTATAGTTATGTAAAATTATCAAATGATAATTAATAAGTATTAACAATGATAATTGTATACAATTAACAAATATTAGTTATGCCAATTTAAAAAATATAATTTCAAAAAATTATAAAATTGTAATTCATCTTAATTATTATTCAGTACTCAATTTTGAAAATATAATTATAAAAGTATAATTTATAATAAATTAACAATATAATATTTTATTAGTAAAATTCATAATAAATTATCAAGATATAAATATGAAATGGCAATTTATAATGTATTATTATGATATGATTACCAAATGAAATTTTTTAAAAAAATATCAATAAATAACATTAAATCAATATTGTATAATAAGTTATTAAATGATAATTATAGAAGGACAATTTATATGGAATTATCAAATGGTAATTATTAAAAAATAACTTATTATAAATTATAAAATAATAATTATAAAATAATATTTTATAATGAATAATCAAGAGATATTTTCTCTTAATAGATGATTGATAACATATGTGTTTTCCTAAAATTATAAATTTTAATTTTTCATGAGATATATCATATCATCACAATTTATATTTTTTTGGTTGGAAATAAATTAGTTCATTTTGTTTGTTAGAGCCTTTGATGAACCTCTCACATTTCCTTTGAATACAAATACCATAATAAGGCCTAGGAGCACGTTATTTTACCATTGAGGCTTCCAAACCATATTTTTAATGAAACATGGTGGATTATATATATCACTAATCTTGATGAATTTGGGATAGGATGTCCCTTAGATTATCTGTACCTAGATTCATATGTTTCCATGGAATGATGATTTTTTGGAATAATTATAATCATTAGTAACATCTTATAACATGGGGTGATACTTCATAAAATTTTCCAGAATATTATTTAGATATACAGATTACATGATGATGTACTCATCCCATGTTTGATCTAATGTGATGTTATATTTTTCTTTATGTTACTTGGAATATTATCATGTTATTACATTGATTTTATTACATTTTTTATTGTTATGTTGTGCGATTTAATGATGTTCATTTGGGACTTATTACCCCTATATGGGTGCACTCATGGTGTTTGGTGATGACTATGGTGGAGTATGATATCCTTATACCACGACCTCAACTTAATTCATTTTGGTTTTCCTGGTAAATTATATAAACTCAATGCCTTGTGGATTTCTAGTATTCCGCAATGACTTTTGTATTCCATGTAGGTTAAAAATACACAATTCCTAATGGATTCACTAAATTACTCAATGAATTTGGGATTAAGAGTATGTTACTCACTCGATTAATTATGGATTCCATGTGAATACATATCATCCTTAAGGATATGCTATTTTCTCAAGAAAATATAAGATACATTCATAGACATTGAGATAAATCATGTATGATGGGTGGTTGTGATGGCTTGATTAGTATATGATTGATCCATGTTGATCATGTGTTTCTTCATGTTGTGAATTTTTTATTTTACACCATATATTATGATTCATGGTCACACAATGTTAAGGATTCAATTGTTGTGTCCTATTATGTTTACTACTCACACTAAGAATGTATATCAAATTTGTAGGAGATAAAAACACTTCCTCAAGGATGTTGGCTATTCACATGGAATCCACAATGAGTCGAGTGAGTAACCTAAAATTCATCCCAAATTAATGGATTAATTCATGAAATCCATAAGGAACTGTGTATTTTAGTCCTACATAAAATAAAAAATTCATTTCTTAATACATGAAATCCACAAAGAATTGAGTTTCTATAATCTTCAAGGAAAATCAAAATTAATTGAGTTTAGGACATTATACAAGGATAGAATGCTCCTCTATGGTAATCATCACACTCCATGAGTGCACCCATATAGGGGTAAAAAAATCCCAGATGAACATCATTCAATCATACGACATAACAATCAACTAATTTGATTAATGAAAAGTAATAACATGATAATATTACTAGGAACATCATTAGAAATATAGCATCATATTATATCCATCATGGAAAGATTAAATCATCATGTATTAGCTCTATATTCATAATTTCATGGAAAAATTTATAATGTATCACCACATGTGAACAGAAGATAATAATGATTATAAATATACCAAGAAATCATCGAACCATGGAAACATTTTTATCATGGTACAAAAAAATCTATAGGGCATCCTAACCCAAATTCAACATGATTAATTATTTATAATAAACACCATGTTTCATTAAAAATATTGTGTAAACACCTCAATGGTTGAAAACGTTCTCCAAGGCCTTATTACGGTATTTGTAGACACAGAAAATGTTGGAAGTTCATCAAAGTCTCTAATAAACCAAATGAACTAATTTATTTCACACCAAAAAAAAATCAAACTATTTATGATACATTATATGTAATGAATAATTCCATGTCATAATTTTTGGCAAACAAATATGATGTAAATCATCATTCAAGAGAAGATATCTCTTGAAAATTCATTATAAAATATTATTTTGTAATTATAATTTGATAATTTATTATAAGTTATCCTTTCATAATTACCATTTGATAATTCCTTATAAATTATCCTTTAATAATTATCTTATAATAACATATTATGCATTACACTTCTATAGGTATCTCATGATAATAAATTAGAAATTTCCATTTTGTAATCATCACTTTATAATATATTATAAATTGTCCTTTCATATTTATCTCTTCAAAATTTATTTGAAATTTACTATTATAATAGTATATTGGTAATTTACTAAAAATTATACATTTATAATTATCTTTTAAAAAAATTAGATAATAATAAATAAAATTAAGTACCATTTTATAATTTTATGAAATTATATATTTTAAATTTATGTAATTAATATTTGATAATTTTAAATAATTATCATTGTTAATAATACATAATTATCATTTGATAATTTTACATAACTGTCCTTGTTAAAATTATGGGTGTATTATTTTAAAATTTTCTATAATTGTCTATATTATAATTGATTAGATTTTGTTTCATAATATTCAACCATTATCATTGAAAATTTTTATTAGTTATCAATTGATATTTTTCAATAATTTTCTTTTCTAATTTTCACAATTATCATTTTATAATTGTACCTAATAACCAAGGTTAAATTTATACATTATAATTTGATAATTTTCCTCAATTAACATATGAATATTTTTTCTAATATGAGTTCATAATTTTTCTCTTTTTCCATGATAAATTTTCATAATTATGTCCATATAATTATTTATTTCCCCTTTTTTTACAAGAAACAACCAAACTCAAATATCTATGGAGGATGAAAAAAACATATAGATAAATATTGACATTAAAAAATGTTTCTTCCAAAATGTGTAATTACTTTATAAGAATGAATTAATCAATGCCTCTACACTTGAAATCATTATCTTTGAATTGGATTGGCGGATTCACCAAACCCTAGAAAGAATGATTTGTGGACCATCATAATCAATGAGATTACTTAAAAAGAAGGAATGATATTTTTGGAATGTAACTATCCACTTTTTATTCCAAAAAAAAAATTCCCATTACAATCCACCATTTCAAAAATGAAATTAATATATATTCATTAATTCATCCTAATTATGGTGTTCCAATGTGTATGGGTTAAAAAATATGAAAAAATATATTTCATTTCACACCATTTTAATGTTCTATAGGTTAATATGATTACAAAGATAAAAAATTAGATAACAAAAATTATTAATTATAAAATTTTAATATTAATAATATATTATCCTCATGTTTGAATAAACCACCACCCAACATGCACAAGTGTTATATCACAACCACCATAAACTTGCACACAGAAACTAACATTAGTATTAAATTTCTGATATGAAAAAAAAATTAGTAGTTGTATAATTATGTTATAAAAACCCACATCCATAATATAATATATTTTCACTCAAATGGGATCTAACCTAACACCAAACACATTCTATGGTTATATCACAACATGGGTAAATCATGCTCTTATTATTTATTGGAATTATCAAATTTTTAATAGAAGACATCATATTGGATGTATTTTATTATATTTAATAAATCTATTAACTTATTACATGTTATGTTTAGTATATCTATTATATCATTAGTAACACTATACGTGACTCTTAATATCATGTCCACTCTATACCTAACTTTTATTATATACCATTCAATTTTAAATAGGGTTAAAAATAAGTTTTGCCTTATGTTATGTCACATAAGAATAATGAAATAATAATTTTTTAATCATTACAATTTAAAATTTTTTTAAAAAAATATTATGAACGGAATTTTTATCAATAAACATAAATGATATTCCACATATGGATTTCTGTAGGTGTATGTAGAGGATGGGATGAGTCCGTTGACTGATCATTGTGTTGGATATCACTCAATGATTCTCGAGACTAGGATAATATATGTATTGGAGTTCGTTATAGAAATAATTTTTAAATTTTAAATTATTTTATTTTTTGTATGTGATCGTCTTAGTGGGTGATCAGTTTCATTATTTTCTGGTTTGATTGTTCATAATAATTTTTATGTAATCATTCATTAGGGTTGATTTTCATAATGTGTTATTCAATATATTATTGTGTATTATTGAATAATTGGATATTTATTTTTATTTTTTATTTTTGATAAATGGTAAAATCTCCCCACCATTCCACCATAGACACTCATATCAAGTTGATATCCTCATGTATTTGGTGATGTACGCTTGATTTTTTGTGGCACACCTTCTCCGAAGCAGTTATTTCACATGCAATTTCACAAATTTTCATTAGATCTTATATTAAATTCCCATATAGTGTACATAGAAGAAATTTATACTAGTAATGTGTTAGAGAATATGATGAAACCTGTTCTGTTGTGCCGTGAAAACTTTTCTCAACAGATTTACAGGTTACTAGGGAATCAGATGGATGCTTTTTAGTGGTTTTTATAATTTTAAATTAAATCATGTAATGCACATAGAATTTATGGTTACCGATTTTATATATATTTTAATCTTGTTTAAATCATCTAGATCAATAACAAGCATCATATTTTTTGCATTGGTTTTTGAAGACATATATGCATATTTTTTGTTATTTTACATGTGATGGATAACTATATTACATAGTGTCAACAGAATATACAATGGTTTCACATATTAGTTTTTGAATACATTTGGTTTAATTGAAACCCTATGGGTTTCTACAATTGATAATGATTAATTTTAGAGTACATTTTGGTTCACCAGGTTGATGATGATAAAGATGATGATGTTGGGGATCACATAGTCCTTCTATGTACAGGTGCTTTTGTTGACCTTTTTATGTCATTTTTGGATTAATTTCATTATAAATGAATATTTTGTGATAATCAATTTTATGTGTCCAATTATTTAATGTTTTTAATATAAAATATATGTATTTATATGTGTACCACATAGTGCCCTTATTTTTAACTTATCCATGTGTGTATGTATATCCATAATTGTAAGTTTAATTTCTACGACATCATGCAATGTCTATGGAGATGTTCCCAGATTAAATTACTGGAACATGGAAAATTTGTGAACCCTTTTTTGGGTGTATTATAAAATTAATATATATATATATATATATATATATAATTTGAAGACATTATAGTTATTTTGTTGTGTGATATGAAGGCTACTTGAGTAAATGTATTCCTTATAATGTAATTTTCCAGGATAATTTCTTAAACTAATTTTTTTATGATAAATGTTCCTGGGTAATGTAAATAACATTTGGTAGGATAACATGATGTTGTTGAAATTTTAAAAATAAACATGGAGATAAAATATCATGTAGTCATTTTACATATGATAAAAGGAATTTTTTATAGAACATGGATTATTCCCGCATCAAGAGAAGTAATAGGGGATTTATGATGTAAGATATTGGAAAAATAAAATAATTGGATATTGAGTGAATATCATAGATGGATGGATATATTATGGTTAGAATATATTTTTATTTTCAATATTTTGAATATAAAATGATGTGATTGGTGGTGTTTGATGAATCTTTGTAGTAATGGAATTAATGTTAAATATATGTACATTAGTGATCTTGAGATAAATGATATGGAATATTGAAGAGTGTCGATAGAAATGATTCATGGGACATTAGATTACAGTTTCGTACCCTTGGGGTAGTAAATATATAATGATAAATAAGTGCTTTTATAATTCCATAATTTGAAATCCTTGGTTCATGAGAATTAATGTTATGGTTACATATGGGGAGTGGATGAACCGATGATATTAGGGTGGTTATCAGACGTTATAACATTATTTATGTTATGTAGATGAAACTATAACAAGTATTTGTGGAATATAAATGTAAAATTATGTATAGAGTCACCCATGTAGTTAGAAACAAGTGAATTTGGCATGAAGCAGTGTGGTTATGGAGGGTAATGTTTTTTGTGAGTGGTTATGTCTCCAAGGTAGGAAATGACATCGATATTAGATCAAAGAAACATTTATTTTCCATTATGTAAATTTTTATGGCTCCCATGAGGGAAAATTTAAATTTTGGTTCATAATAAATTAAACACACATAACTAAAAAATAATAATTTCCTAATCATGAATTTATCATTGATTGCATTGGACTCTTCCCTCAATATCCTAATGTGTTTCACAAAGTGTGTTTCCTGAAAAATGGCTTTTAATGGACTGTTATGTTCTTTCATTTCATACATCAATGGAATAATCATGTTTTGTATTGGAAAATGTCTGTATGAATAGGTAACTATATATACTATTCTATTTTTTGGTCATTGATCGGGTCACATGTGAATTGACCTCTCCTGTTGGATGATTCATGCTCATCCATAAGAGTAACTATAAGAAAATTATGGTTATTCTACATAACTGATGTGTAGTGAACCAGTGAATATATTGTTAGATAATGAAAATATAATATATAATTTTTATATATTGTGATATAGATATTTGATGTTTGATTTATTTTTAAACAAATTTCATGTTAGAACAAAGTGTTAGTCTGACTGCGGGTGTGTTAGACTATGGTTTACAGCCTTGTGGATAGAAATAATCATTAATGATTCACCATAGGTCTTCTCATTAATTAAATATTAGTAATTGTATTTATATTTAATTATTGATACATATCATATGGCTTCATGATTTTTGATTCATGTATAATCTATTTTTTTGGTCAAGTTCCTTTGAAGGTAGCCTGCTATTTGGGTACCGACTATTGTATCCACATGAACCTAAATGCGGTGGATTAAAACTACATCATGCTCAAAATTAAATTATTTGAGAATGTTTTTAAAAATTGGGTTTCTCCATTATAATAAGGAAATACTAGGGTTTTTTGGGTTTATATGAGATTGATTGTTTGGATAAGAACCTGTATCTATATTGGTGTATCGAGTCTTAACAGAAGATATTCATTTGTAGGATCCTAATGAAAAATTATATTTTATGGAATTTCATTTAACACATAGAATCATGTCATATATAAATATTACTAGGATGGATATAACCTTGATTTGTTAGGGGGAATCAATTTTGGGAAATGTATTATATTGAGTTCAATGATCATGGAGAACATATTATCTATGTTTGATAATAATGATAATTTGGCTCAAGATCTAGTGTTCATCTATGGAGTTATACTGGAAGGTCATGGTCTGTGTTATAGAATGACTTCGGCCTTTAGTTAATGAGATTATGTTTGGTTATAGAATAAAAATTAAACACTTTGAGTGGTGATCATCGAATATCAAGAGATTTAATTCATGTTTTACCAATACATCTCAACGAATATAAGTCTAATGGTTGGGATACTGTAAATATCCATATCAATATACCTGTAATTATCATATGAAAATATATTATTTGAAATCTATTTCTGTATCATTGTATGTTTGGAATATGATTTTGGTAAATTTGGGGGTTTATTGTAAATTTTAAAGGTCTTTTATTGAGTGCATGGTTTGTGAACGGTTTTGAGAAAACCTGAGATTTTCTCTAGAAAAATATGTTCTTATGGTAGTAACCAATGTGGAAGATCATGGTATTGGTAAAAGTCTTGAAAAACATTGTGTCCCACTATGAAAATTAATTTCATACCAACTAATGTTATAAAAAATTGTCTGTGCATAATTTCAATAACTATACCCCCAAACCATATAGGTACCCATAAGAGGTAGAGTTAAATGCACAATTAGTTCATGGTTTTCCCAACCACTCCCCTAAATCATGTGAATATTCATCAATGATCGAAAATTCCCCATTAACAAATATTATTTATTTTTTGAAATTTTCTAATATTTCGGTAGAGATTTCAAGCCCTGATTATTCATTGCAAATCTACAATGGATTCCTAAAAATATAGGATCGATTCTAACATATACAAGTGTTATTATGATTGGTAATTATGTAATGTGATAATTAAAACACATTCCATTAGATTCATCATATATCAATATATGTTATATTGATGGAAAATAATGATTTGGAGTAATTTTACCATATAAATGGATTCTAATACCATATAATGATAAATTTTTGGATCGATACTAGACAAATGTCCAATTCAATATGTAAATAATATTCCATAGACTAAATTATTTTTTTCCGAACCAATTTTGGTAGAAGTAAAGATTCCCTTAAGCAAATACTGGTTCTGTGTATTCAATTATACCCTCATATTTTTAATTTGAGCACCTGTTTAAAAGGTAGAAAATGTTTCCAGCGTGTTTACAGTGCGTAACTAAAAAAATGTTCAGAAATTTATTTTAGGCACAATGGTCCTTGGAATCACGTGCTGTCAGTTTCTAAATACTATAAATAATCTCAATGATTTTATATAAAATTACATGGCATTTTATTTCTCTTTATATTCTCCCCACCATGGGTATTTATGTCCCTGAAAGCCAAACAAGGCCACAAAAACAAAGATGGGTATTGGGAATGTATATGAGTCTCTCTCTTCCATGTGTTCTCATAGAGATTCTAATGCTTCCACAGAACGTGAAACAGAGGTATTGACCACCCAAAAATGATCTGATCTTGTCAATCCTCTATCATCACCATGTACTCTGAAAAATTCACCCTATTGTCAATCTCCAGCTCACCATGGTCGATGACGTGTGATGGTTCATGCACGTATCTCCTCAGCCGGGATACATGGAATATGTCTTGCACCCTCTCCAACTGTGGTGGTAGTGCCATGAAAGACGCCACCTTTCCAATCATCTTAAGGGTAAGGAACATCACCGATATCAACACTAGCATATTGGATGGCCACTATGGAGCTCTGAGAGACGAGAGATCAATTGGAAGACTTACAGAGGAAGGGATTCATAAGGCCCAGTGTTTCTTCATGGGAATCCCCTGTGTTGTTTTACAATAAGTACAATAGAATTTTGAGGCTATATGTGGTCTTCCATCACCTAAACCAGGTGATCGTGAAGAAAAACAATCCTCTTCCAAGGATTGATGATCTGTTTGAAAAGTTGAATCGAGTGAAGTGGTATCACAGGGTGGTCGGTTCTTCTAGAAGAACATAGAGTCTACATTTAATGAGGCAATGGTATTAAGTGTCATGAGTATGGTTTTTAATACATGGTGTCTAGTATTGGTGCGGAAACCAACACATCCATACAAAAGGACCATGGATTCTGTTTTCTGACTCGGTACATTAAAACAACGGTTGGAAATGTATTGAAATGTTTTCTTGATCGTTCTTGAGTTAGCTCACTATGTATAATATTTTGACAATTGCACATTTGTTTCTTACAGTATGCCTCCTCGAAGTCATCTATCTAGGATTCCTGATAGAGAATGTGACGGTGGCCCACCAGGAAATGAGGCATCGATATAGGGACCACTCATAGTGATGGAACCTTCAGGTGGTGTACTAGCAACACCACCACCCATTGAGGAGTAGACGCTAACAGTGGATCATTCACATCGTCTAAGAACATTTCATGAGTTCTAGAGACAATGGTGTCTTAGGTTTTGAGGATAGACAGACCCCCATCCAGCACAGGACTACCTTGAGGTAATTTTGCGGTACGTTTGCTGAGTAGTGACATCGGATTAGTAGATGGGTATCTAGGCCAGTAGACATTTCCAGGGATCGACAAGACGATGGTGGAGATAGACGTACCAGGTGCATGAGGAGATAACCCTCACCTGGACGGACTTTAAGAGCCTTTTTTGGGTGGAGTTTGTGCCAGTGACATTACGCTATGTGCATATTCAGGAGCTGATGCATCTGCAGTAGGGTACCTAGACTGTGGCTCAATAATCAGTGAGATTTACTGACCTCTCCTGATACTCCACTAACATGGTATGTGACCCTTAATTTAGGGTCTAGTTCATTGAGAAGGGTATCAGAAAAGATATCAGCGCTATGATAGTTTCTCTTAGTATCCTGACACAGGATGGGGTGAAAGAACGAGTCTTTTTTATGGGGATATTCCTGGCCTAGCAGGAACCAACTGTGAAATCCCCTACCGGACGACAGTTAGCAACGTCATCTACAGCTGGAAGAACACAGACGATGCAGAAGTCCAAGCAGGATAGACCGTTAGGAGGGCGACCAAATGATGCAGGGTCATAGGTGCGAGGCTCGAGAGGCCAAGCTAGCCACCAGAAAGGCATGATATGTTTTTCATATGGGGGATAGGTTCACAAGGGTCATGACTATCCAACTCCACATGCGGATGATCAGTAGATGATGGAGGGGCCACCGAGGCAGCAGAAGCTACAAGAAAATGAGCATCAACCATGCGGCGGACAAGGTAGGGAGAAGGATGTGAAGTGGGAGGTAGGCAGGGTCACCAAGAACTACCAACACCACACAAGGTTTCCCACCACGAGCTCAGGGAGAAGGTGAATGGGGACCGACCTAGCTACATGCATTAGAGGCTTATGATCCTGATTTCCTTGAGATGATATGAGTTACCGTCTATATCTTCTATACATTAGTAGTACTGCTTATCGACATAGGTTATTGCCTTTCTTTCCTTTGGAAGACTTATTTCAAGACTATATTATTCAAACTAATATTTTTTCTCGAACTTTTATTTTGGATACTCATATGGGAGGAGATAATACAGTCAAAAACTGTTGCCGATAGTGTGATATTACTCTTATAAAGGAGAGTTTTAGATATATATCCTATTTCCAGTACCCACTCCTTGGTCATTTGATACTGCGATTCCAAGAAATGAGAATATGTGCTGGGTATGCCGCGTGATTTATTTTTAGAGCTCCTTGTGTTTGGATGAGTTTAAATTCACCCTCTTGTTGGGTTGAGTTGTGCTCTTTTTCACTTTTACTTTACCTTGTTCCTATACTGGTATTCTTATGTTATATCCCTTACTTCTCTTCTATTTAGTACCTCCCTTACTTCTCCCTCGAGCCTGCACTACATCCTACTATGTGTTATCAAACTCACCCTATCTTGGGCTTTTCATGCATTTGGTGTTCCCTTGCATATGAAAAATATATAGATTGTGATAATAGGGAAGCTTAGGGATACATGGATCCTATACTGCATGCGGTGGTCGTAGATTGGGATTCGGGAGTGGGAATATTCTAATTGGTTTACTTTTTCTCCTGTTTTCGGGTTGTGAGACTTTTCTAGTTGGGTGTGTATTTTTTATCTTCCCTTTCATCTTTAATTTCTTGTGCTTGTACTATTTAGAGGTCGATGCAAATATGTTTGGTTTCCCTTTCATAATAGTGTTGTATATTTCATTCTTTTCCTCTTTATGAAAACTGGTGAGAAAGAAAATATTCATTCCCACAATTAAGAATCCCATTGAAATATCATAGTGATAATTAAGAGCCTACCCATATCTTGACTTCAGCATATGGATCCCATGAACATATTCAAGTTGAAATCAAAGTGTATGACTATATTTCATCCCTCTCCTACAAATTATTGCATCACTACTCTGTGGTAATCCTACCGGAGTCGTATATCCTTTATTATCCTTGTGATATTAAAATTTAGAAGGCTATTATAAAGTGTCACATATAATGGATCTAAATCAAGAGGGTCACTTACCAAACATTATGGCACTAACCCCAATCTATATTTCAACCAATATAGCCTAATTGAGAATTACTATGTTGAGGAACATGTATATATTATTACTCCCACATATGAATCCCATTTTTATATTCCTTTTAAAATTATAGACCATGTGATTATTTCATCCCACTCTATAGTAAATCATAAGCATATAAAACTAGAAATAACTGAGGAGTAGCCTATAATATATATCATTTGGGAAGCCAATTTTAATACACATGTTTCATATAAAAATAAACTAGAATGGATCCCATTCAAGAGGATATCTTCCAAAACTAGGTAATTTGGATCACATTGGATGATTAAACCCTATTAAAATAATCAATAACGAGTAGAAGGAAGGAATTTAATTTGATATATGTAATGCATAAGTATAAAAACCCTTGTAAATGATAATAATGATTATTTTATTTGTAATATTTTGATTGTGGTCAATGAAATAGTTATCTCTCTATCATCTTGTGATGGGTATTATGATAATATAGGTTTACCTCATGATACATTGATTTTAAATACTAGTGTGCATCCCTATAATACCTATCATGATGGTCCTACTTGTGGTTATGTAGAGATCATTAGTTAATCTATTCCTCATGTAGCTAGTCAATGAGATGCTCTAAACATTATGTAGTGATAGAATCATGGTGGAAACCCCCATGTAATAGTTTTAACTAATGTTAACCACAAATTCCATGAACCCTAGTGGATAACATTACTATGAATCCAGAAAACGTTTATACGGAATACCATTGATATATCCTCTATATGATTAAATGAACAACTAATATGACGCATCTCACCATGATAAAAAATCTAAAAATAGTAAGCATAGTAGTCCCCCCAATAGTTATCATTGCAATGATTTTAATCACAACTATTATTCATATTAATTTTTTCCCAATGTCAATGATTCTATGGATAATATATCATATTGAGAGGATTTTAAGAAACTGTGATTATATACTTTTGTAGAATTATTATCTTTTAATTATATCTAAAATCACTCAAAATATATTATGAGGTGAATGTAGTCATAAATTCCACCCAAAAATAACATAATTTGGGATACAATTATGTCGAACATGAAAAATCCTATACTAATTCAAATGAAAGTAGGGATGAAATTATTTTGATAACATTATATTTATATAACATTCATAGATGATGATAAATATATCAGGATAATGTTGTAATAGTTAGTCGATGATAAAATATTGGTCATATTCTAATACATGGACACTTTTTAAGATCTCATTTTTTAGCCATTAAATATTGTGGGAATTCCATATTAATGAAATCATAATTCAGAGGATCACTATCATCTCAGGACTAGATACCTATATTTTTTAGAGTACATCAACAAGGTAAATATTTCAGATGAGTATTACCACAATACATATAATAAAATATTAGAGACTGAAATCCCAATGCTATAGGGGTTTCATGAGTATTAATAGGTATCATATCTTAGCAGTATAGAGACACTTATATAGAGAGTAACTTACATATCATATGACATGTTTATAATAAAATGAAGTAAATATGTGACTTCTTGTTTCATCTATCTCATTAGATTAAATAATTTATAAGGGAGGGAAACTTGTAGTATCATTAATTTACCTCGTGCCTCAAACAAATCATCCTGTGATAAATGGTCAGTCTAATGATGTTTAAATATTATTTTCAACCTGATAATAGAATACACAATGTGAAAAATCCATTTTTAGACTATTGTTTATTCATACAAATAATATGAAAAAGTACACATATTTAATGTATTATGTGAAAATTACTATAGAGAGACCCACTATGATGATCAGTTCTCATCACAAGGAAAATATTAATATATATAATGTCTGAATAATGGTATTAAATTATGATATTTTCATTTGAAAATAATATGAAATAAAATAAAAAAATAATCAATTAAATTTAGTTATTGGGAAAGAAATAACACTACCACTAACCCAATGATTATCAAAACTACAACGGTTTTCCATTGTGATGGTTGGTGGTCTACATAGATGTCATCACATAGGGATAGGGTCATTATTTCCACAAGCGCCAATATATATTATTTTTTCAAAAATAATGATTGATTATGAGAAACTACATCACAATTTCATCCACTATGTAATTTTTACCCTTTGTAATCACAGTAGTATGAGAATTCCACTAAAGAATCCCTATATATAAATGAATATATAAATTTTCAACAAACATTGTGATGAATGGTGATTCCTTATTAAGAATACAATTATAATATTTCTATGAAGAATATATATACTATAAAGGATTGTGATCATTATTCAAGGGATAATATTTTCATCAAAAAATACAATTTTATACTCTTTCAAAAAAAATATGAGTTTTGTAGACAGGACCATGTTAGTGAATCACAATTATTCAAGAAAATTAAATAATATTGATCCTAGAATTTACAAACCTAAAATTAATAAATAGGAATCAATTCAAATAATGGTACACACTATTGCATTTAAATTTTTTTATGTAACTTGCATTAGAGTTAGATTCCTTACCTGGGATATCCACAAGTCATCCATCTATATTTGTACCAATAATCCTTGAAAAAATATAAAAAGTGGTGTGTGGATATATCCAAACCAACACTCAAGTAAAATGAAAATTATTTTAACAATGATATGATATATAAAAATTATATCTTGGTATAGAAGAAAACATCAATCAAGTATAAACTACATATAGATAATATTAATAAATAATAAAAATCTAATGTAATATGATAATATATATCCTCTTATGATTTGTGTCCCATTATAATGAACCTATTAACCAATAACTTATTTTATCTAATAACTCTTAAAACCTATATAACAAACTACTCATTTATGAAACCTTATAGGTCTAATAACATCAATAATTTCATCCTATAGTGTAGATTCCACCACTATATCATATAATTTACTCTATGAAAAAATGATATTGATATAAAAATATATACAATATATATTATTATATCATTCTCCTTCCATTATCTATAGCCATTCGTTATCCCATGAGATGATCTTACCGAAATATCATTACAAAATTGATCTTCACATCACTTGAATATATTCATTGGATTCAATAGGGAACCACTAATTGATGATGAAACAATATCATGCTTAGGAGTAAGTAAATATTCCTCTACAAAACAATATTGACCTAACATTATTGATATCCAATTTTATTAGAGTGTCATAGTATCTTCACATGAATTATGCATATTGGTGGGGCCAAATAATATGAAAAATAAGATAATATGAGTTAAAACATATGTGGTTTCTTGGGAAAATATTGTAAGGATATGTGTTTTTCATGTATATTTATAAACATTCTTGTTTAACCACATATTTGGAAGACCATTTATATCCATTCCATGACACATTTATCTCCACCCTAAGGAATATTTTGATCATTATGTGCTAAACATTGTTCAAAAATAAAAATTATCGACTCCAAATTTAATTTTTCCAATGGAAGGGGATGTACCATTCGAAAAATATTGAGCTTCCCCAAGAGAATAATTTAAAAAATTTCATATATAATATCTATGATCGGTTAATGATTCCCCTAATTCACGTGATGTTCCAAGAATGTTTTTATGTGTTTTTTAGGTGGAAAATTATTAGAGGATTTCTTTCAACATTATAAATCCAATTCATTGTATTGTTAAAAAAACTTAATGGAATAATCTAGGTATATTATAATTTATGATTTTTATGATCAAACCAACGTCGATTATGATGACATGTGTATTTAATAAATAATATTCCTTTCAATAAATAACATGTTTGAATAAATATTAACACTCAACAATGAAATTATATTTGGAACACAATATTAGAAAAAAATTAAATATTAAAATAATGGATTTACAAAACCTATAATAAATAAAAATATTTTAATTTTTTTAAATGAAAAACAATTATACTAAAACCCATTAATGTTTTTAGTGGAATGTTTTTTATGAAATTATTTTTCAATTGAATTTTTTATTTCAATATAAAATTATAAATAAAAAAGTACAAAAATAATTTGAATAAATGATCATAATATTTTTTATTTAGAATGTAAATATTTTATTAAAATTATTTTTTTGGGATTTTCTAAAATAATTTCTTTTTAGGTGAATGGTAGAAAATATAATTTTACCAAAACATTATTTTTATTACATTCCCATATTAAATAATTGTATTAAATATTTTTATATTTAATTTAATATAAATAATATATATTTATTACTGATATAAATCATTTAAATATATAAATTTTTAAATATTAAGTCACTTTTAATCATTTTGGAATCATAATAATCCTTGTACACTAGAAATGGTATTCTCACCCAACATTAATGATTAGTTACATCATTAGTATGTATTAAATAAAAAAATGAATTTCACTAATCATATTATTTTTTAATATAATTTATTAATTTAAATATTATTTTAGACAAAATGTTATGATTATGACGATTAATGTTAATGACCATGATATTTGTAAAATGATTATTTCTAAATTATTTGTTTACTATTGTTTTGAATTTTTTCTATTATATTTAATTTTAATATATTATATGATGTTTAAATATATAAGAATCAATTAGCACCAAATTAATTGGTGATTATATATATATAATAATAAGAACCCTAAATAGACAAATACTCATTTTTGTACCCGAACGATTAATCAATATATTATATGTTTAAATTTATATTTTCATTTTCAAAGTTTTAGAATTTTATTTGTGTTATGTAGGGGTAATAGTTTTTATAAAGATACCCATATTATGTAATTATTTTTTTCTTATAATTTTATTAATACCAAAATTTTGTAGTTGAAAACAAGTTAATAATGAAAACAGGAATATCATAATGTGTAAAAATATAATGGTAAATGAATTTAATAAAAATTTAAACATATGTGAAAATTTATTGTTGATTTATTATCCAATCACGCCACTATACACCTAATTATATATAACATTATGAGACACTAAACCCAAAATAGTTTCATGGTATTATTGATATATAATAGAAATTAAAAAAAACAATTTTTATTAACATATAAAAGGTTCCTCGAACAACCCTCATTAGATTATGAAACTTTTAATTTTCATCATGAAACATTACATAATAAACCTATAATTTAATTATATTTCACATTCATAATACCTTATTCTTAGATGTTACACTTATCCATTCATATATAAGAATACATTTAATAAAATATTAAATCCCTCTAAGAAGATATGTGCATGTATACAATTAATCAGGGAAAAGGTATCATTTTTAAATATCCTTTTTTAATAATTGAGATCTGATTCACTTTTCACCATATATATTCTTTTTTATGGGGTATATATTGGATATTGATTTATTTTATCCAAATTAACAAGTTATCATGGGGATTTTCAAATACATCTCATGTTAAAACATTCAATGTATTTATATTCAAAATATAATAATGATGTATGTGATTGGTTAAGTCAAACACATGTTAATTGATTTATCATATATTATCTTCACCATTTTACATTGATGATTGGATTATTAGACATTAATATTTTGTATTATACTTTCACATACCATCTCCAAAAAATTACACTTTATATTCAAACACCCATCCCTAGTGATTCTCTTCATTATAGAATTATGGAATTGTTATTAATAATTTATATTCTATTTGATAGAAAATGTATATACCATTTATCTTTCTTCTATTATCTCTCTTTTTCAGCATTATAATTGGAAACATAATTATGTTTATATCCTTTGGCCTCCATGTATCCAATTTCCTCTTTTCAAAAGGAATGTTTATTTTTTAAATATATGTTGTTTGATTTCAACAAATTTATTTTAAAATATTTTTAACACCCCAAGCTTGCACGGTATGTTTCCCGTTGAATAATGCTATAGCTTGCATTGTACGCTACTTCGAGATTCTAACACACCACGACCAATCAAAGTAACCGTTATTAATAGTAATACCCACTTTTTGAAATTTTATAAATTTTATCTATCAAAAAGGACTAAATTTTTGGATTCGGAATATTGAAATTTGCTTTGGGTAAATTTTTGGTATTTTTTGAGAAACTTTAAATTTTTGATGAATAGTGAAATACACTAATTTATAGTTTAAAACAGAATTTTTATTTAAATAATTATTTGTTTTTTTTAATTTATTATAGTTAAAAATATTTTTATAATACTTATATAATTTCAATGTAATTCACTGGAGTCAGTTTATAATAAATTTGGATATATAATAATTTTATTGAATTTTTCACCGTCTTTTTCCCATCTCCTAAGAGAATTTGCAAATTCACATAAAACAGAATTTTACCGCTTCTGTGAGTGGAATTTCAAAAATCCGAGAGACACTGTTAATATCAATGAGTAAAATGTAATTCAGTAAGATAAAAATAATTTTTGGTGAATAGAAACATGTTACTTTTATTTACCACTGTTAAATGTAAATAGGGTAATTAAGGGTAAAAATGATATTATTATTACCCTAAAGCATGTCTTAATTCTATTGGATAAGTATAATTAGACCAAAAAACCATAGGTATAAAATATGAACACGTTTTGTCCACTTGGATTAGATTAGGACATTTATTATTATTTAATTCAAAGAAGAGTTAAAAGAGTTAAAATCAAAGTTTAATAACTAAAACATTTTTAATATAGAGTTATAAAAAAGATAAATTAAATTATAAATATTCATTATAAATCTAAACATAATATCTTTATAATGGTATTTTATTTATAATTTTTAGATATATAATAATTTAATTTATTTATGACACAATGGTGACGTAGTAATTACCTAATTAATGAAATATTAAAATAATTGATATTTTAAATATCCAAATAAATGTAATTTGAGACTTTTTATGAATTTAACTAATTTTATAGGTAAATATTACATGTTATGATTGATTAAATTAATTTAGTTCTAATTAATAGACTTTTTATAACTTTAACAAAAATAATTTATTAAATATTGTCAAATTTTACATTAAAGATTATTTAAAACAAATATTATATTATTAATTGATGTTATATTCCTAAAAATATATGGTTTGGCCAAATGACTTAGATGAGGTTTAATATATTAATAATGAACCACTTGGGGTTCTCTTGGCCTGTTATAGTATGTTTATTAACCATATAATATAAACATACAAGGAGACATGGTAAATGTTAAACTATTTAACTAAGAGTTAAATATAAATGATGAGGTTAATATAGTGATACAAACCTATCTAATATCTATTTTTTAAATGATTTCGACCCATCCCAACCTCAGCCTCGAAATAAGTCACTTTGGAGCAATTATAAACTGAATTTGAATTTATTATAAAATAATATTTTAAGTTTTCCTAAGGTGCCCCTCACCCCTCTTATAAAAGGTCACTTTCCCTTCTCTCTAATTCACTCCTTCAAAGCCTTTTGTAACATCCAACCCCAGCCCAAATATCTTCTCAACTACATTCAATTCATCCTAGTGGCCCTCCTTTGGTCATAAAGCCAACTTAAGGATCCCTTTTGATCAAATCAAAAGGAAGAACCCAAAGAAGAGGTAATGATTTCACCACCCTCTTCCAAGTTCATTTTTTCTTCCAATTCTACTTTATTTGTTATTTACATTATAAAATAATAACTCCAGTATCATCTATATACTGTGATGTTATTATAAATATGGTATAACCATATTCATTATTCTATTCATCCTTTTAATGACTTGTCACCATACGTGCGTGCGTACGGCTTACAGTGTCCACGTCGTGGTGTAATTGTTATTAAATATATTATTATTTGGATGGGTATAATAATGATGTTTAATACATATAAATAATAAATATAATATGATAATGATTCTATATATTTTATATACCATCCAATTATATATTATTTTAATATCAAAAGAATGATATTGTCGCTCGTGCGTACGTACGGACTACCATCTCCATGAACGCGATGAGGATTCATTCTCCATCGTATCCATTCAAGAATAATTCTCATTTGATGATTAAAAATATTGTTTAAGGGCTTGATATAATTCTGGATATGAATAAGATACAACCTATGGATGAAAAACATGTCTTATGTGAAAAACATATAAAAAAACGAGTATGTGAACACCTAAAACGACGATAATACTAAAATATTATTAACAAAGCAATATTAAAAGATCATATATGATATCATATTTATGTATATTATTCCTTTATAATTTTATAACAATGATTTAACTATTATAAAAGAGGTTAACCTGACCTCCACCAAGGAAAAAGTACAAAGTAAGGGGTTTCTTATCCCACTTTTAATTCCGTGAGATTTCCATTGTTCACCACTTATTTATTGCATGTGGTGTGTGTAATGCCCAATATTGTATTCATTGTGTAATATACTTTAATTTATGGATATTTACATCATCATTGTATGATCCTTCTTTCATGGGTGTATGTTTCGTATGTTACCAAATCAATAAGGGAATTTGAAATATCAATTTCCACTCATTCAGATTTCCGCATACTTCATTGACTATTTTACTCCAAGATTATGTGTTGAATCACTATTTATATGCTTATGTAATAATTTACACTCCCCTTTCTATGTATATAATTTTGATACACATAATCACTCCACGGAAAAATTGTCAAGTCGTCGATATGAACTTGATAAGATTAATTTTAACTCAATCTCTTTTTATTGAGATCAACATCTAATTCATTGGTGTTGTTTTTACAAAAATATGTGAGAATTTTCTTTGATTGTTTTACACTGAATATCCAATAATATTGAGTTTATTTATATTTGTCACACATTATTATGTCATTGATTTATCCTTAACCTAAGGATATGGTCTTTATGAGAGACTTCATCTCAATTTACATTCCATTGAGACTCCTTTGTTGTTATAGACCTAATAACTTTTATATATTGTATATAATGTACTTTGACATATTATATCATGAATACCTTTATTCTCAGGATGTTACAATGTTTTGATTACCTCAATTATTTGTATTCAAGTGGATTTCTTTTGTTTAAAAACTCAAACTAAAATATCATTTTAAAATGTTTTAATGATTTATTATTCTAAATCGTTCTCATTAATGTCCATGTTTTAAAAATATTTTTAAGGATTTATATATATGAAAATTAATGTTTTCAAATAAAAATTCATTTTAAATGTTTCAAAGTGTTATGGGAAACTTTCATTCAAAAATCTATTTTTAAATTGCTTCTTTAAAAATAGTGTGACTTTTAAATGATTTCAAGAAAAAGGGGGATATTTCTCTCTAATAGTTTTGTGGATTATTTTCATCTATGTCAATATCCTTCATTATTCTAGATTGAGGTTAATATGATACAATACAATCTTACATATTGTATCGAATGAGTTATGTTTTACTGTGGTTGTGCTTTTTTTATACCATTCAAGTTTTGTGGATAAAAAATTGACATTTTGTATGCTAGTTTTAATATGAATGTTTATGTTATGTTTCAAACCTTTCATATGAGGAATGCATTGGACTTAGTAAGTGAGGGGTGGATCCCACTACAGCTCCTCTATGCATCGGTAGGTCTCATGAGACAAACTAGTGTCTAGGCCCATGGCCTTGACAAAATGTTATTTGTAGTCTTGGAACAAGGCCTTGACTAAATGGTTATGGTAGTCTGGCATTATGCATTCCATTATAATGAAAGTGGTTATTGATATTGCATCTGATTATTCGACTAGTAGAATATCCATGTGAATAATTAAATGGCATTATTTCATTTTATCTTTTCCATATTATGCTGAAGTTCAAGTTTAAAAGGATTTTGTTTTAGTTATACATTACCTTAAATATTTATGCTTATTTATGAATGTTTCTGCTATATTTTTATCCTTACTGAGCATCTGAACTAACCTCTTTCTATGTTTTATTTTTCCCAGGATGTGAAGAAGTATTTCATGAATGAACTGTTGGAATAGTATGTGGATTGAGTGTGTTCTATGGAGACAAGATGTTGTCTTAGTTTTTCACTTCATGATGTAATGTAAACTTATTGAATGTATCTAGTGGATCCAAGTATATTAAAAAAATCAGTCTTTAGAGACATGATCTTTTATGATCATGCCAATGATACGTAATAATGTACTGACTTTAGGTAACTAGGGTCAGGGCGTTATAGTTGGTATCAATGAATGTTTAGTAAAAACCTTGGAAACTATATTTAGATATACTCTGATTAGATCACATATCCCTAAGATTTTGAGAATTAGAATATAATAACTTCCTAGAAATTTTGGTATTGTATTGATTTTGTGAGTCCTCCAAGAAATACATCTCTTTCTAGATACGAGCAGGTAGACGCGGCTCTGGCACAGATGTACCTATGGGTAAAACCCGAAAACACCGCTTTGAGCTAGACTCGAACAGGAACTGGTGCAAAATAACTGGCCTTGCTGCACACTAGGTTACGAAACACCCAAGGGATATTCTTAGGATAACTTACATTTTAATTTCAAACTGATTTGAAGAATTTTAATATAAGATGAGAATAAATGACCTTGTTTAATTTTAATGTGTTTCAAATAGAAAATCAGGGGTCATGATATTCTCTGAATGATTTTATGAAAACTAGTACTGACACAATTTTTTTTGGTTTTATCCAATGGCTGGATTCCAATGAATTCATAGTAACATTGATAATGATGTACAAGGTGGGAAAAGTGGTGGAAATGAGAAACGAAATGGAATGTGGATAGGCATAAAAGATATTGTCTTCATGCTGAATCAGTTTTCCAAAAATATGATCAACAACATATATATTAACCAACTCCCTAACTCAACAATGAAGAGAAAGGGAGTAAATGATAAGTGCTCCAGCTATGGAGACCATGGAGAGAATAATTATCAATTTCCATCATGACATAAATGTGGAAGGAGACACCCGAGAATGTGTCTCAAGGGAACAAAGAAATGCATTATGTGTGGGAAAGAAGGGAATACAGTAAAGAATTACCGAGGAAAAATGAAGAGTACTATGGAAGAAAATAAAAATGATCCTAAGATTACAATTACGGTCATTTGTCATAAATGTAGGGGACCTGCCCATTACCCAAGTGAATTCCTTATTCTATAGAATATTTTCTTAATCAAATAAGAAGCTCTGTGGAAATAAATCATTGGAGAAATGTCTAAAAGCATTAGTGATCCTTGTTGATGGTATTACTTTGGAATAATTTTCTCTTGTATTTGTAAACTTGCAGTTTTCATTGTGAGAATGATATTTGAGGAAGACTTATTTTTTATCCTATGGATATATTTATAAATAACCATTTGGTTTTATATGATCTTTCAGTTTGAGATAATTACAAGTTATTATATTTTGGGATGAAAATGAAAGGTATGAGATAACATTTGTGGTTAAATTATGTTTTGGTTATTTTGAGTAATTTATCTCATTTTGGTAATGTTATAAAATATAGTTTTTGAAAAAGGACAACACACAGACCGTGTGACAACCCATCACGTCGGACAAAGTAGTAGGAATCAAACCCACAATCGAAGTGCGATTGGGATTTATCGCCTACCACTGGACTACGTGATGTCCCTGATTAGTGTGAAAAAATATTTTCAATTAAATGATTTTATTGATCAATAATTAGTTGATTTGGGATCTTATGTCTTATCAAATTAATACCTTAGTATAGAAAAATGATTTGGTGATTAAATTATAAATTTTATTTGGGAATACGTTTGCTCTATTGAAAACACTATATGCCTAAGGACAATAGAATACTATGAGATATCATTTGAGTAGTAATGGTGGATATTTATCTATGTTTTTATTGTGTATTTATAGTAGAGAATATGTGATTAGGATAATTAATTTTATGTATGTGACTTTAAGAGTAGTTGATGTCATTTAGAGATACAATTTAACAAGGAAGACTACATAACCAAATTCTTCTATGTTTTGGGTTTCAATATTAGTTTGGGTTATTTTGAATAATTTTAAGGGAAACTGTTTTTTGAATTCTATATATTTAACTTTGGGGTATTGTTGGTTTAATTTTAGATATTATTATTAGTGATTCTTTCTCTAATGGAATATCCTTTTTGGGGATCATCTGATCTTATACTAACCGTTTTGGTTTTGATTAATCTCTAAAGAAAAGGTATGTATATATTTTATCCTTTGTGGATCATGGGATTCTATAAGAAGTTTATTCTTACTCTTCTAGTGTGACCAAGTATTCTTGAATACTCATTGTTTAAAAATTAGTAAGTAGTAGAAATTTATTAAATAATGAAACATTACATGAAAATTATGTATATCTCTTTATGTTCTTAGTCAATCTCAGAAATGAATTCCTCATCTATATGTAATGTAACTTAAAACAAAAAAAAATGTTGTCTGTTTACACTTCCTACTGAGATACTATTGACCGTTTGTCCCATCACATGTTTGTGGGTTTCTTTTTATTAACATTCTCCTGATCATGTTTTCTATCCCTCTCAATCAGAACGTGACACTTAGTTTATCTTTCATATACATGTTTTCCAACATGGAATCCTTGTATGGGTTATCTTGGGTGACCTTTTTTACTTCTCTTTCTTTCTTTTAAAGTGATAATTTTATTGACTCTTTTTTCTGATGTGGGACATTCCAATATATTCCCAGGACCAATATTAAAAATTGAGAGGATGCAATTTATTAAAGTAGGGGTGAATGTAACACCCCATGCTTCCACGGTACGTTTTCCATTGAATAAGGCAATAACTTGCATTGTATGCAACTTCAAGATTCTAACACACCACAACCAATAAAAGTCACCGTTATGAATAGTAATACCCACCTTTTGAAATTCTATAAATTTTATCTTTCAAAAAAGACTTCATTATTTGATTCGGAATATCAAAATTTGCTTAGGGTGAATTTTTTGAATTTTCCGGTTATCTTTCAATTTTTGATAAATAGTGAAAACACTGAGTTTTTGTTTAAAACCTAATTTTTATTTAAATAAATATTTATTTTATTTAAACGTATTTTAAGTCAAAATAGATACATAATACCTATATAAGTTCAACGTAATACATTGGATTCAGTTTATAATAATTTTAGATATATATAAATTTTATTAAACTTTTCACCATCTTTTACCCATCTCCTAGGAGAATTTGAAAATTCACATAAAACATAATGTTACCGCTTTTGTGAGTGGAATTTCAATAATCCAAGAGACGTAGATAATATCAAGGAGTGAAATGTTATTCAATAAGATAAAATTAATTTTTGGTCAATAGTAACTTTTTACTTTTATTTTCCATGGTTAAATCTATGTTGGGTAATTAAGGGTAAAAATGATATTATAATTGCCCTAAAACATGTCCTAATTCTATTGGATAAGTATAATTCGACCAAAAACAGCCTTAGGAATAAAATATGAACACCTTTGATCCACTTGGATTAGAGTAGGAAATTTATTATTATTTAATACAAAGAAGAGTTAAAAGAGTTAAAATCAATGATTAATAAATAAAACATTATTAATATTGGTTTATGCATAAGATAAATTTGATTATAAATATTCATTAGAAATTTAAAAAGATTTAATACATAATTTTATGTTATTTATAATTTTTAGATATAAAATAATTTAATTTATTTATGACACAATTGTGATGCAGTAATTCTTTAATTAATGAAACATTAAAATAATTGATACTATAAATATCCAAATAAATGTTATTTTGGTCTTTTTATGAATTCCATTAATTTTATAGGTCAAATATGAAATGTTAGGATTGATTAAATTAATTTAGTTCTAATTAATAGAGTTTTATGAACTTTATCAAAAATTAATTATTAAATAGTGTCAAAATTGTCATAAAGGAGTATTTAAAAAAAGTATTATATTATTAATAGATATTCTATTCATAAAAATATAAGGTTCGGCCAAATGACTTATATATTGTTTTATCGATTAATAATGAACCACTTGGGGTTCTCTTGGCTTGTTATAGTAATTTTATTAACTATATAATATAAAAATACAAAGAGACATGGTAAGTGTTAAACTACTTAACTAAGAGTTAAATAAAAATGATGAGGTTAATATAGTGAACCAAACCTATATAAAATCTATTAGATGAAAGGATTATGATTCATACCCACATTAGTCTCGAAATAAGTCACTTTGGAGACATTATAAACCGAGTATTATTTTATTATAAGATAATATTCTAAGGTTTCCTAAGGTGCCCATCACCACTCATATAAGAGGGCACTCCCCCTTCTCTCTAATTTACACCTTAAAAGCCTTTTGGATCAGCCAAAAACTTCCAAAATATCCTATCAACTTCTCTCAATTCATCCTAGAGGCCCTCCTTTGGTACGAAAGCCAACTAATGAAGCCCTTTTGGTCAAATCAAAAGGAAGAACCCGAAGAAGAGGTAATGATTTCTCCACCCTCTTTCAAGATCCTTTCTTCTTAAACTTCTTCTTTATTTGTTATTTCCATTATAAAACAATAAATACAGTATATTCTATATACTGTGATGATATTATAAAAATGGTATAACCATATTCAGTATTCTATCCATCCTTTGAATGACATGACACCATACATGCGTACGTACGGCCTACCGTATCTATGCCATGGTGTAATGGTTATTCAATATATTATTAAATGGATGGGTATAATAATGATGTTCAATTCATGTAAATAATAAATATATCATGATAATTATTCATTAAAAATTATATACCATCCAATTATATATTATTTTAATATCAAAATAATGATATTGTCGCTCGTGCGTACGGACGAACTACCGTACCCACGGACGTGATGAGATTCATTCCCCTTTGTATCCATTCAAGACTAATTTTCATTTGATGATTAAAAATATAGTTTAAGGACATTATATAATTCTGGATATTAATAATATACAACCTATGGATGACAAACATGTCTTATGTTTCAAAACATATAAAATAAAATGAGTAAGTGAACACCAGAAACGACGATAATACCAAAATATTATTAACAAAGAAATATTAAAAGATCATATATGATATCATATTTATGCATATTATTTTTGTATAATTTTATAACAATTATTTAACTATTATACAGGAGTTTAACCTACCCTCGTCCAAGGAAAAAGTACAAAGTAAGGGGTTTCTTAACTAACTTTTAATTCCATGAGATTTCCATTGTTCACCACTTATTATTGAATATGGTGTGTGTACTGCCCATGATTGTATTCATTGTGTAATATAATTTAATTTATGGATATTTATATCATCATTTTATGATCCTTATTTCATGGGTGTATGTTTCATAAGTTACCAAATCAATAAGGGAATTTAAAATTTCAATTTCCTCTCATTCAGCTTTACGCATACTTCATTGATTATTTTACTCCAAGATTATCTGTAGAATAACTTTTTATTTTCTTCTGTCATAATTTCCAATCCCCTTTCATTGGATATACTTTTGATACACATAATCACTCCATTTATAAATTCTCAAGTCATTGATATGAATTTGATAAGAGTAATTTTAACTCAATATCCAAATATGGAGTTAAACATCTAATTCATTGGTGTTACTTTTACAAGAATATGTGAGAATGTCCTTTGATTATTTTACACTAAATATCATATAATATTGATTGTATTTATATTTTTCACACATAATTATGTGGTTTATTTATCCTTAAACTCATGATACGGGCTTTATGAGAGATTTCATCTCAATTTATATTCCATTAAGACTCCTTTGTTTTTATACACCTAATCACTTTTATATGGTGTATATAATGTACTTTGACATAGTATATCATGAATACATTTATTCTCATGATGTTACAGATTTTTTTTACCTCAATTTTTTTTATTCAATTACCTCTCTTTTTTTTAAGAACTCTAACTAAAATATCATTTTAAAATGTTTTAAATATTTATTATTCTAAATGCTTCTCATTAATGTCCATGTTTTAAAAATAGTTTTAAGGATTTATTTATATGGACATTAAGGTATTCAAATAAAAATTCATTTTAAAAGTTTCAAATTGTTATGGGAAACTTTCATTCAAAAATCTATTTTTAAATGGATTCTTGAAAAATAGTGTGACTTTTAAATTATTTCAAGAAAAAGGGGGATATTTCTCTCTAATAGTTTTGATGATTATTTTCACCCATGTCAATATCCTTAATTATTCTCGATTGAGTTTAATAAGATACAATAAAATCTTCCATATTGTGTCGAATGACTTATGTTTTACTGGGGATGTGCTATTTTTATACCATTCATGGTTTGTGGATAATGAATTGACATTTCGTATGCTAGTTTTAATAGGAATTTTTATGTTATGTTTCAAAATTTTCATATGAGGAATTTATTAGACATAGTAAGTGACGGGTGGAGCCTGCTATATCTCTTTGATGCATCGATAGGTCTCATTAGAAAAACTAGTGTCTTGGCACAAGGCCTTGACAAAATCTTATTTGTAGTCTTGGCAAAGGGCCTTTAATATGTGGTTATGATAGTCTGGCATTATGCATTCCATTATTATTAATGGAACCACAATATAGATACTACAAATGAATAGAGGCTGTAAAAAATATTTAAAATATACCTAATAGATTTATATTGGGTTTTAATCCAATTGTCGCCTAGTTTATGATAAGTAATCCCAAATTCACAACTCGATTGACAATCTCCCATAAAATTACTTTCAAAAAGAATCATTTTTTACAAAACTCTATAAAGTATTTCACCACATATTTATGGATAAATTAGAGAACCAGATCTGATATATATATTAAATAAGATATATTAAATCCTATAAATAAATTAGTTAAGTTGAATATGTTTTTAATGGATTATACCAATAAAATTAATTATCCAATTTTTATATTATTGGAATATTATTAACATTAACTTTTATTTTGTTATTTATGCTACTAAATCAAGGATAATATTAGTAAAAATGGGTGATAATGTATATATGATGGTTGTTATGATTTGAAAAAAAAATATGATTGGATATTCCATGAAAAAACATTTGAAAGTGCTCGCTCAAATATAACAAAATTTGAGAAATAATAAATACAATTACGAGATCTCAAATCAACCAAGGAATATGAATATCATGATAAGATAATTAATTAGGAAACATCCAACCACCATTATTGGATATAATCATCTTCTAATTGCTAATAAATCAATCAATTTCATGGAAAATTTATTTTTCAACCTCTAGTTCTCAGAACGTTAGAAGGTTTTCCGGGTTGTTTACCTTCTAAAATTACATGTAGAATAATATTGTGTTCTAAATAAGAATAATGTGTAAAATTATATAGTAAACACTATGAATTTGGATTTTTTCAGAAATTATCTATAGATACCATAGCCATTTACACATAACATTACATTATTTTAAGCAAAATTATACATCAGAGATCAAGTCAAGGATCCTATAGTATTTTTTTGAAGACAAGGTACATAAAATTGAAAAAATATACCCGAATAAATGGTTATGATAATTAATATTCAAATTGAGATCCTAACATATATTTTTCCCAAAAAAAATGTGTAGGGTGCCCTTGGGAACACATGAACAAAACGATGAGCTAAATAGCACTTTAATGGAATAACCATATGAACAAAGCATTAGAACATTGGATAGAAGGAATTCCCTGATGTTATAAAATGGAATGTAAGATATGGAATCATATAAAATTTAAGACATAATAATTTGGTTCCAATATAAAAATTGACTTTATAATTATTCAAGGCTAACCACCAAGACCGTTGCACATGGAATCACATGCCAAGGCTAACAGTTAAGACTGTCGCACATAACGTCTCATGAGACTAATTTTTACCAAATGAATTGGATCCCTATATAATATCACACATATTTCATATTCATGAATATGGGTTTTAACGAATTAATTATATATATTCAATATTACTTAAACATATGGGTTAGACATGAATAGAATTGGGTACCACAATCTAGTCATAACACATAATCAATGGGTCTATCAAGTATCCATGAAAAAAGGAACTAAAATATACATGGATATTCAGAGGAAAAAATAGGAATGTGTCATGGTATGTGATTTCATATAAAAGTGACAACATATAAGAAATTTTATCATTAAAACATTTTTTTGCGGTTTTATGAAAAACACTATAGTACCTTTAAAATAGTAAAGAGCACAATAATTTATATAAAAACAGAATTGAACGAGGAAGGCTTCATAAATAAGGAATGATTTTATAAATACAATGGCGGATTGAAACAGAATATAGAGTGCACATAAAATTGGGTATGAATTCTGAATGTTCCCTCAAAACAGGTATTCTTATTGGGAACTATTGAGGAGGGAATCACATAAAAATATGTACATGACGAAAATATATTGATGAAAGGGTCTTGATAAATGGATTTGGTATATGTACAAAACATTAAGAATATTCACACAAAAATATAATATAAATTCATTTTGGTAAAAGGAAGATAAGGAAACCCAAATGAATAATAGTGGTTTGGATAGAATCCCATACAAATTTTCGTCATGATATCAGTTGTTCATAAGAGGGATTAATGAGAGAGAAATGGGTTTATCCTAACATACACATCATGAGGGATGTATGGAAAAGGTGTTAAATAATACCCCATAATTTGGTTTTACACATAATATGTCACAACATAGAGGACATTATTGAATAAAAGTAAAATAGAGAGGATTTATTATCTTAAGTTCGATGGTGTTCTCAACCTTATATTAATGACTAGAATAGTCAAAATATATTAAATAATTAACAATTCCAAAACCTCCACTACATTCTATAGATCTATTATTACCTTATTATGTACATCCATGTCCTTATTTATGAGTTAAGAGGTCTAATTTCATTATTTGGGAGCATTTTATTCCATGGTTTTAATGATCTGTTCACTTATATTAATGTTTAGATTAACATGTAGTATGAAAATGGTAGTATAGAATTAGAGTAATATTTTATTATTGATCATCTAGAAGGATACATGGTTGTAAATTTAATTTGGTTAGTTGGAGTGATGGTGAATCATTATATATATCATTAATGATAAAATCTTGGATTAATTTGGCAATTTTGCTCACAATTAACATGTTTTGAATTATTATTTTACCTCATCTATTCTAAAGGATTACTACCATGAATTAACCCATGTCTTCCTTGAACTGGTCACTGGATCTGGTCTAAGACATGTCATGAATGGTGTCTCCAATCCAAATGGGATGTAAAACAATGTGAGGCATCAAAATTTAATCATTGGGAATGATTAGGAAAATAGAAGATAAATAATAAAAAGGGAATAAACATAACAATAAAACTATTCTATAGAAGTGTAAAAATAATAAAATTGAACAACATAACACACCTCTTTGTGACCATCTAGTACACCACAAAACTCAAAACTACGTTCTCTCTATGAGCGATCCATCTCTAACTGGACCGGAACAAGAAAAAAAACCTGCAACTCAAAGGATAGGATAGGTGTGAGTGTCGAGATGCACAGTGGGGATGCCAATTATAAAAACCAAATCCATGTATACCCTTTTCCATAATAGTCTGAAGACACTGGTTGGAAAAAAATTTATATAATTTGGGTTTTCACATTTAAAAATAAGACACATTCGTTTCCAATTCATTAATCCAGCTGACGCTACATTATATTTCGATAAAACCATTTTTAATTTTATAAATAAAACCCCAAAAAAGAAACCAAATATGGGATAAAATTAATACAGGTAAACAAGTCATGCTAGAAATAAACATGTACGAAAAAAATGTAAACATGAAATGTAAATAAATGGGTAACCATTGATGATCCTAAACATTCCTAGAGGTCCTCTGTACGTACTCAGTTTTTTACCCACAAGCTATCATATAGTGAATCTCATATGTCTATAACCTACAGGCCACAATAATACTGACCAATAGAGTGGAAAATCCCTCCTGGCATAACAAATAATCTAGTGGGTACCAACCCATATAATCGGGGTTGACCAGAAACTATCAGTTGATCATCTAAAAGACTCCCAGAAACCTATGATGGTTATAATAATAATGTGTACATAGGAGTCCCTCGCATGCATGACCCATCCCACCACACATTCTTTACCCAAACATGGAAACTATATACATTAACCCAAAAAAAGAGATATCCCCCTTATAAAAGTTCCTCATATATATATACATAATATCATCAAAGGTTCCTACTTAGATGTTATACCATTTAATCATTAAAATATTTCATAAAACATTTCAGGATGCCAACCAGGCACACTCACTTTCCAAGGGAAAATATTTTCTAAAATCCCGTAAAAACATCAATCTGAATTGAAAGTGCCCAATGGGCCTTTGAGTTGACATGTCTAAAAACCATAAAACTATTAACCAAAAAAACATTTACATTTCAAATGAAAGAAGACCAATGTTGAGGACCACATTTATAAACAAAGATTTTCAAAATACCTAAATAAACACATTATAAAACTCATCTAAAATGTTCCATCAAAATCCCATAAGAAAACCAAATTTTTTAGAAACTAAACTCCTTAAGAAAATAGAGGTTTTAAAATGTCATTTCCAAGCACCATCTCCACATGAGAGAATATCCATGTGTTCACCTCGTGCACCCATGGGTGTTCCAATATCCAATGGATCTCCAAGTCTCAACAATATTATTTGAAGCCATTTATATAAGTAATAATTTTCTTTCATTTATCCATTACATAAAGCTTTTAAAAAAATAACCTATCCATGTTTTTTAATAAATAATGTAATTGAAACATAATAATAGAGATACCATATATGAAGACCTAATTAATCCTTAAAGAATCAAGTCAATTTAGTCAATATTCATATATATCGTAAAACTAGTCAATTTATAGTAAAACTCATTTAAAACATATTTTAAACAAATGGAATACATTTCGAAATTCTATATTAATTTATCCAAGGGTGTTATAGAGGTGGGAATCAGCTTGATAAATTTATTAAATATTACAATCATCAAAGGAACGATTTCTCTATGAAAATTATTGAAACGCCTAACTCAAACCAAGCGCGAACATGATGAAACCCCGATAGAAGGTAGAAAAATCTCTCGGGGACCAACTATGGAAGCTAAAAATGGGAAAAAATAAACAAATTACCAACCGCAACATTTGGGTTTCAATAAATTAAATAAAATCCCCAAACTAATGAATAAATATACTAAAGAGAGGGTTATCGGACGAGACGGAGTAACGAGTCGTTGAGATCGGGTTCATCAATGAACATCACAGAGGGACGCTAAGCCAGATTTTCAGTGAGGTCATTGAGGGGTGAGGATAGAGAGGTCGGAATCAAGGAATAATATATGTGCAGGGAGGGGAGAGTCTAGATGTTGGCTGGTGGTAGAGTGCTAAGTGTGGTGGTCACCTAGGGCACGAGGTTGTGGTGTGAGGTGAGAGAGAGGCCAGGGCGTGGAGAGGCTGTTGCGGTGATCTGGCTCCAGGAGGAGTCTAGGTGTGATGAGGATGTTGAGGTATGAGGGAGGAGGGACAACTCTTGCTATATGTATGAGGTATGGGAGGCTGGGTTAAAGCCATGTGTTTGTTTGAGAAAGGGCAATGCCGGATCACAGAGGGGGACGAAGGCAATTGGTGCAAGCATGAAGGGGCGAGAGGCGGCTGGGGGTGAGTGCAGACCTGCAGGAGGAATGCGATTCTGGATCATTGTGCTCCTTGGAGAGAAGGAGAAGGGTCATAAGTGGGTTTTAATAGTGTGGCGAAGAGGGGAATGAAACGAGGGTGATGGATGGTGGCGGTGGAGGGAAAAGGTACAGGGCGATAGGTGGAGGATTGGGGGAGGGCCTGGGTGCAGCGCACATGGAACATGTAGGTTGTGTCGTTGTGCCTAGTTTTTATATTTTTTCTATTTTAATTTTAATTTAATAATATTAATAATAATAATACAAATAATAAAAATAATAATTCAAAAAATTACAACAATTATAATAATATAAAGAATAATAATCATAATAAAATAAAAATAAAAATAAAAATAATAACCATAATAAGAACTTAATATTAATAATGTTAGTTACTTAATAACACTATTATTATTACAATTTAAACATTTTACTCACTTTATTTACATAAAACATTATTTATTTTAAATGTTAGATGTTTGCATGGGCACATGGGCTGACCGCGCAACTACTGCTCCCCATTCACTAATCGTGGAAGGGTCTGAAAACCACAAAAATAATTAAATCTCAATTTTTTCGACATGTACTCAAATCGAGCCTCGATAAGAGAACCAAAATCGTATAAATTGTGAGATAAAAATAAACATAAAATTCAGTGTGTGACAATTCCCCCTACTACAGACACTTTCTGCCCCCATAAAGCCACCCAAACAAATAATAAACAAATCAAGAATCCATTCATGACTGAGACTGAATGAAACAAAAATACAAGAGAAATAGAGAAAACAAGAGGTTTCTCTCCACAACAAGAACACAACTAGTGAGTAAATATAATACCATACTTATCCCACAAGGAAGGGGGACCGATGCGGGAACTCCCAACCCATATAAACTATCTTATGATGTACGAGTGAACGACGCCTCATCTAAAACATGGACCTCTCGATAAAAAAAAAACCCCGAACACTAGAGAAAATCCATTGATCAAGACTTAACTCAAACAGTGAATCTGATCAAAACCCCAAACTTCGATTCTACCACAGGAACATACACCTCCAAAAGAACACAGCTAAACCGAGATCAACCTATACCAGGGCAAAACAAAAATTTATGAAAATACATTATTCATATAACCATAATCAGTGAAACGAAACTTTTGGATTACAACAAACATGTCTATTATAATTTCACGACAAAACAATGTACATACAACAATGTCAATACATTTACAGCAGAAAAACATGATTAAAATTTCTTTAAATGTTCAACTGCATACATGGAAAATAAAACCTGATCCAAGGCTTTACACCCCCGATATATCCTAACTGCATGCAAGCATTTCCCCAAGACTTGTGGATGGGACTTTAATGGATGAAGAATCTCCTACATCATAGTCAGGCACTATAATCCTCTAGTCATAGCCTCTTCATTAGGAGAAGCTTCATCTGGAGAAAATGAGAGAAGTTCCTCGAAATGGTCAACATAATTCCTCACCATCTACTACCATTGTTAAATACTCATAAGATATTCCATTTTCCTCATCTTCACTCTTCTGGTATAAACCATAAGACGAAGAGTGATTTAATTATATCCCATTTCATCTCAAATTGTAGTGATAGTGGGGAGAACAACTCTCATTATTCCCGAGATGTAAAGTTAAATAGACCCAAAACAACACGTATTCTGAGAGCTTCGGGATTTCCCAATACCCTGATGATTCACTCGAACTCTTCAGGCCACAATGCTACCTCAAATGGACCCCGATCACTGTGAAGGATAAGAAACGTCCGAGAAGAACAAAAAAACTAGGTATGATTAATCAAAAACCATGGGGACCATTATGGACAGAATTTTATGAACGACATTTATTACACAAAGAAAAAACAAATATCAAGATGAAGAAACATCAATGAAAGATCCTTAATCCAAAAAAAATCTCCTCAATATCCAATTAAATATAAACAGAACCCAAAATTCACTTTTAAAAATCTACTTTACATTTTAGATTTCAAAACTACCTTCTTTCATGAACACTTTATAAATACAAAACCCACATTTAAATATCACTTTATAAAAAAATGTTAAACAATTAAATCCATGTAAACTACCCATTAATCCCATGAAATGTTGCACATGTATTCATCCTCTTTAATATCTACGCACCAATACACTCTTTCCAAGCATTCTCTCACATGTGAATACGTTATAAAAGAGTACCTGAGGTTTCACAAAAACCATTTCTCTACCAATTCCAATATAACACCATATTTTTAGACCAACAACATTTGTTTTTAAAACTTGTTCCGCGAATTTAATTCCATTTAGAAGAAATCATTCACAATTCAAAAACCCTTTTTCATTTTCAAAAGAGAACATACACCACACAAAATCGAAGACCCTCAAATTGCGTCAAACTACCATAGTGAGGGACTAGTAGTCATGATTAACATGGTAGTGGTACATGACCAATGTAAGCATCATAAACTAGGAGGAACTTAAACCATGTACTAAGATTCCACATGGGTTACTACTCCATGTGAAATCATGATGTAACATATTCATTCCTTCATTTACATCCCACAATTTAAAACAATCCAAAATGAGACATGGAATCAATTTCTAGACTACCCCTGGAGACTCGATGTTAGGAATGGTCGAGGGTTCAAGATGTCCTTACCGTACATAACTCTAGTGTCCCGACAGTACTAATCTCTATCTACCGGAAACCCCAAATAATAAGAACCTACATTGATAACATTTTTTCATGAACCAACCTAGGTTTAGCATAAACCAGTCACCTGAGCCAGTACACGACATGTCTCGAAGGGAGTTCTGAATCCCCTAGGGATGGAAGTAACTGTCAGGGATCAAAATATAACCGCTCGGAATTATTTGGCCCATAAAAAAATAAAAACATGAATAAATTTAATAATAATACTAAACTCAAGAATAGTAAAATTAATAAAAATGGAAAACTAAAAATACTTCCATGTGACCATCTAGGTCACCACCCAACTGAGAACTGTGTTCTCTCCAATAGCGATCCATCACAAGCATGACATGAACAAGAATTAGATCCTGCAACTGAAAGGATATAATAGGGGTGAGAACTAGGATGCTCAGTAGGGATGCCAAAAATAACCACTGAATCCATGTATTCTGTTTTCTATAACATTCTAATGACACTGGATTGAAAAAAAAATATTAGGGTTTTCAAATTTTAAAACAGGAAACATATATTTCACATTCAGAAATAAAGAAGATGCAACTTGATATTTTGATAAAACCATTTTTAATTTTATAAAAAAATCCATACAAGAGGTACAAAAGATGGGATAAAAATGATAGAAGTAAACAAGGTATGATGGAAATAAACTAATATGATATAATGTAAAAAAACAATGTGAATAAATGGGTAACCATGGGTTATCCTAAGAATCCCTAGAAGACCCATTGGCATACACGGTTTTGGAACAACCTACAAGTGTATGGTGAAGCTCCTCTGTCTAGAACCAACTACCCACCCTAAAACTGATAAATCCAGTTGAAAATCCCACATGGCTTTACAAAAAAGTCTATGGGGTACCAAGCCTTCTAATAGGGGTTGACTAACAACCGTCACTTGATTGTATAAAAGACACCCAGAAACCCATGGTTGTTATAATAATACTATTTAAGTAGGAGGACCTCACATTAGTGACTAATCTCACCATACATTCCTACCCCAAACACGGACACTATATATTACAACCCATAAAGGGTTATCCCCCTTTTGAGGTACCACATATATAACTACATTAGATCATCAAAGGATCCAACTGGGCCATTTTAACAGATAATCATTAAAATATTTCATAAAACATTTGGGGTTTCCAACCGAGAAAACTCTCTTGTCAAGGTACATTTTTCCTAAAAGACCATAAAACATAAATTTTTAATTGAATGTTACAAATGGTCCATTGAGTTATCATTTCCAAAAAACACCATCAAACTATTAAAAATTCACCACATCAATATTTTCAATCCAAACTAACCAACTTTGAGGAAAACCTTAAAAACGAATTTCCAAATTCATGAAGCACCAATTTATTATACTCAACGAAAAAAATATATCAAAATACCATAAAAACCAAAATAATTTGGAAAAATAAACCTAAAAACATATGTTTTAATAAAACATAATTTCCAATTATTATCTTCACTAGAGGGCTCACACATGAGTGCACCTTGTGCACCCATGGGTTCGCCAACATCGAATGCAATTATAAGGCTCAAAAACGGTGGGTTAAAACCATTTATAAAAGTCACAATTGTCTTTCAATCAAATCCATCCACACACACTTTATTTAGGAAGCAGAAATCATTATATAAAAACCAAAAAACCATTTCCATAAAATCCAAAAACCATTTCGAATCAATTTTACACCATTAGCATGCTATACCAATAAAAAAACATACACACATGAAATAAAATTTTTAAATAAAATGGACGCCAAGAAAAAGTTTTAAAGACTTGCCGCTAAAATCAATACTTCCCCACATTATTTTAAAGGAACACTATATAAAAACATTAAATCCATTAAACCCATAAAAAATTGTTTTTAAGAAATAACCATCCCATGTTCATTAATAATCAATGTAATTGCAACATAAAAATGGTGATACATTTCAGAAGGCACAATCTCTCCTTAATGAAAAAAGGCATTTTAATCATGTTTCTGAGATATCATAAAACTATTCCATTTAAAGTAAAACTCATTTAAAATATATTTTAAACAGATCAAATAATTTTAGAAATTTTATAATAATTGAAACAATGGTGTCATAGTGGTTTGATCAACATGATAAATGTATTTAAAATACCATGAATCCAAGAAAGGCATTATGGATGGAAACATGGAAATGTTTACCACATTCCGAGAGCGGATGCAACAAAACTCTAATGGGAGGTAGAAAAATCCCTTGTGGACTAACCACGCATGATAAACAACAGGAAAAAATGCTTGAATAACTAACTTCAGAATTTAGGTTTTGATAAATTAAAGAAAAACCCTAAACTAAGGAATAAATCTAACAAGGTTAGGGTTATCTGTCTTGTTAGAGCAGCTGGTTGCCAGGATCGGGTTCACCGATGAATTTCATGGAGGGCCAGCTAGCCAGATGTGTGGCTCTAGTGTTGTGGGGTGAGGCCAGAGCTGTCGGTAGCTTGGAAGAAGGTCGGAGCCGGGAGGGGAGAATCCAGAATTTGTTTGTTGGTCGGGTGTTGAGGGTAGTGGTTAGATATGTTATAGAGGTGCGGAGTGAGGCGATAGTGAGACTAGGGCATGGCGAGGTCGGTGTGCCGATGCGATGCATGGAGGAGATCGGGTGTAGTGAGGATGGTGGGGGTGAGGGGGAGAGGTAGAGGCTTGGGCGAGGGCCTGGTCACAGCGCACCAGGAACTTAGAGGCGGTGTCGATGTGCCTAGGGTTTCTATTTTTATCTATTTTAATTATAATGTAATAATAATAATAATAATATAAAAATTAATAATCATAATAAAATAAAAAATGTTAAAAAAAATAACAATAATAACACCTTAATAATAATAATAATAATAATATTGATTACGTAATAACATTCTTATTATTACAATTTATTCATTTTAATCTCTTTATTTATATAAAAATTTATTTAATTTAAATGTTAAACGTTTATTCAGGCTCCCGAGAAAACAGTGTATCAACCACCTATCGTACGGTGACCACACATGGGTCCCAAACCAACTAAAATAAATATAAGTCAATTATTTGACTTGAACTGAACTTGAGCCTTGACAAGAGATCCTAAATCCATGAAATAGTGAAGTAAAAATAATCTTAAATGTTGGGGTGTGACAACTACAAAACATCACATAAGATAATATAAATGTCTAATAGTATGTTTCAACCATAAAAATGGTTTCATGACCATAGTTAAATATGTAAATAGATATTGATAACCCCTCATCATTGAATGTGATAAATTATCACATATATAACAATATTTTCATTTATTTCTTATAAAAGGTGGGGGAATGAGATAGGATAATGAATTATCTGATTAAATTAATAACAATACAATACATGTATGGTGATGAATATTTCATACGATTTGGATGAGGATGGGTTAAGAATGAATATAGAACAATGGAAAATGAAAAGAAAATGAAAGAAAAGAAAAGATGAATTTACTTCTTGATTTAAACATCCTTGATAACCTCTTAAGTGAAGAAGATATTAACAATTTGGGATACCAAGGGCTGATGGACCTGGGAGATGATCTTGGGGAGATATTTGGGTCGAATTTAGAGAATGTACCAGTCTTGAGAGAATTTAAGAGAATAGGGTAGTGTGGGTTGTTTTTATAGTGGAGGGAGGAGGGTTTTCTTAATATTTTAGTCATCGGTTTATTATTCTCCGATAAGACAAGAAATAATGTTGATTATTGTGAAAAAAAATAGTAATGTCTATATGTGAATTATAATCAATGTCCATTTAAATTAACCAAGACTCAAGAATTAGGCATAAAATTAGGTTTTAGCATTTATCATGAATTATCGTATTTTACTATTCATAAAAAATCCATGTATTTTAGAAAAATACCAAAAATTCACCCAAACCATTTTTTGACGTGCATAATCCAAAAATGAACCCCATTTTTCAAAAATAATTTTTTAAATATAAATAATTAAATTTTTATTTAAAATCATTATTTACATGAAAAATACAGATTTTAAAAGTACAACTGATTTTATAGTGTCTTTAAAAATTATGTAATGTCTTATATCATTAGCCAAAAACCAGAAGACATAAAATTTATAATTTATGAATGAATTATTTGAAAATAAATTTTAAATTAATTTAAATAATTAATTTTAATTAATTATTTATGACTTATGGAAATACCAATACTTTTATTATGGTCATATTATCACTTATAAGATTACTAAATTTTATTAACACATTAATGGGTGATTTAGTATTTTTTGGATGATTTACTATTCAAAACGGTCATATTACTATTTGTAAGGGTAATTTTACTGTTCATTTGGGTCACTTACTATTCACCAAAAATTAATATTATCTCCTAAGAATCCAAACATCATATTTTTCACCACCATGTATGTCAGATTTTCGAAATTAAAATCACAGATGTGACAATATTATGATTGAAGGTCACATTGTACATAATAGTTATTTTTTTTTGATTTCATGTGATAATATGAAATAAATATAAGAAGGTAATATCCATTGATAAAACCTTAGGTAATTACATTATTCCCACCTTTAAAAAATTTCCGCCCAAAATTTCATTTTTCATTCTAAGCCATAAACCGGTGCATGTACTTTTCCTTCATTTCCACCTCTAGTTCCCATATTGCCTCTTCATACTGATGGCTCTGCCATAGTACTTGGACCAGGTGAGTGTTATTATTACATAGAACATTGTCCCTATTATCAATGATCTTCATTTCCTTCTCATGGTAAGAAATATATTCCTTTAATTATACTACCTCTGAGTAGAGTTCATGTGAATGATATGGTATGTAATTCTTTAATGGTGATACATGGAAGACATTATGTACTTTAGAAATGGTAGGTGGAAGATCCAATCGATATGTCATAGCTCCAACACGATCAAGAATCTCAAAGGTTCCATGTACCTGGGATTTGGGATTCCTCTCTTTCCAAATCTCAGGATCTTCGTCCATAGAGATATGTAGAGAAATACCATGTCTCCAACCTTGAACTCATGTTCTCTTCGAAGATTTTATATGTAACACTTTAATATACATTTGGATGAATTGGAATGATTCTAAATGTTTTTCAACTTATCCACTAATTAATTGACTATTTCAGGATCTAGAATCTTACGCTCACTGACTTCATCCCAACACACTGGTGTTCTGCACCTTTTCCCCCGAAGGGATTCATATCGGGTCATTCAGATACTTGAGTAGAATCTAATGTTGTAAAAGAAATTCAATTTTGGATGATGTCCATCACTTAATCCTTTTAATTAAATAGAACATTATCTCAATATATCTTCTAATGTGTGAATAGTTCTCTATGATTTCCCATCAGTTTGTGGATGATAGTACATACTGATGTTCAGTTCAGTGCTTAGAGCATATTAGAGAATTTTCTATAAATTCATAGTGACTCCTAGATCTCTATCGGATAAAAAATATTGTGGTAATATATTCATCAATTCCACCTCATTGATATATATATAAATATATCAGTGAATGTTAATCCAATGAGAAGTACTCTTAAATTGTGATAAACTAAGTTATCTTTCTATGATGATCCACAATGACCAATATAGCATCGTTTCCTCTAGATGTCATTGGGAGTCCAATGACACAGTCCATGGTGAATTTCTCCCACATTCATGTTGGTATGTTTAGTGGTTTCATCATCCCCTTATACTTCTATCTTTTAGCCTTCACTTGTTGGCATACTATGAACATTTATGTATACTTAGCATTCTCCTTCTTCATATTGTCCCAACAAAAGTTCTCTTGGAGATATAGTTAAATCCTATGCTCCCTGTGTGGATATGAAAGTTTGAGTTATGTGAATCATTAAATAGATAATTATTTATCTCTGGTTTGTATGGTACAATTAATCATGACCCAACTCTTACAACTCGTTCATTATCAATCTTGAACTCTGAGGATTTTCCAATTATAACAACTTCCTCCCTTTTCAAAAGTTCCACATATTTTCTTTGAGAATCCCTTATTTTCATCACAAGGGATGGTTAAGAAATAATTTGTAAAAGTATTGATGATATTACTTCCATAATTATTACAATGTACATCCTCATCAAATCTAAAAATATCAGGTCCTTCTCAATTCTCCTCATTGATAAAGATGTAGGATCATTTCTACATAGAGAATCTGCCACCATATTATCCTTACTAGGATGGTGGTGGACTGATCAATAATATTACTTAATGAGATATATCCATATTAACTACAACATATTGAGCTCTTTTTGTGTGAATATATATTTGTGAATCGTGGGATTTGTATATATTTCATAGATCTAACCATAGAGATAATTCTGCCTTATTTTTAACACAAAGGTCATGACCACCAACTTCAGACCATGCGTAGGATAGTCTTGTTCATGCATTTTCAAATTCCTTGAGGTTTATTCTATCACTATACCATTTTGAATCAGAAAACAGCTTAATCCCTAATTTGAATCATCATATTACACCACAAAGATTTCTCCACTTTTTGGGAGTCTGAGTACTGGCGTAATGACTAGCCACTTTTTTAACTCTTAAAGTAGTCTTCACATTCCAGAGTCTTGAAACACAGTACCCCCATCTGTGTCAGCATGGTCATTATGTTTTCAATAATGAAAATTTCTTCAAAAATCATTGCTAATACCTAGATATACCTAGAATGTTGTGGATATCAATTATAGATTTTTCCCTGGGAAAATATTTAATCTACTTTGACTTGGAAGGGTCCACATATATCTCTTTTTTGGTGATAACATAACACCGGAATGATTCTTCTTCTATACATAACTCATATTTTCTATTATTTTTATAAAAATTCTCTCTTATCAATGTATTTAGATTAGTATTCAAATGCTCTTCATGTTCCCCCTTGCACATAGAGTGTATCACAATATTTTCGATAAATACTCCCAAAAATTTGTCTAGGTAATATATATAGACTCTATTCATTAAATCCATAAAAATATGTATAGAATTATTGAGTCCGTAGGGAATATATATGAACTCATACTATCTAAACCTTATTCAAAAGGCATTCATTGGAATATCTTATTTCCTATCCATTAATTGGTGATATCCTAATCGAAGGGCAACCTTATAGAAATAACTTGAACCCCATTGTTGATCGAACAATTCATCTATCTATAGAAGGGTATACATGTTATTTCTTCAGGATTTTATTGATCTCATGATAACCAATGCTTAGGCGCATGGATCTATCCTTCTTCTTAACAAAGTGGAATGGCACACCCCATTGTGAAGCACACAGGAATATAAAACCCTCCACCATATTATTTTGTAAATACTTCTTCATCACTTCCAGCTATATGGTGGCCATTCTATAAGGTGTCACTGATATAGGTAGAGAGCCATGAATAATTTAAATTGAGAACTCAACCTCCTGATCATGAAAAATTTTGGGCAATTATTCAAGGAATACATCATCATAACACCACACGATGGGAATGTCTTCATGAATAAATCTATCCTATATATTAATCATCGAGCTAGAAATGCTTTATCATAACGAATTAATATAAACAATTGTATCGATGATTCTAAATGAGATTCATCTTTATCCTTACACATTTAATGAATTGGAGGATTCTTTGGGATGTGAAAAATGATATCACACTCCCAAATGATGATGTTGTATTTGTATAAAGATAGCAAGTCCATGCCCAAGATCGCATCAAACTATACTAAAGGAATTATGACGAGATTTTCATGGAGGTTTAGTACAAAAACGTTAATCGGGGATGATTTATAAACCCTGGAAACAATAATTTCTCCTTTCACGATTCTCACATATAACAAATCCTCCAAATTTTGAGGTTGAGTTTAAATTATTTTACTAAACATGAATCATATGAAAGAATTCGTTGAACCTGAATAAAATAGTACGTTTACTATTCTTGAATGAATTACTATCGTACCTATCACCAAATTGTGGTCTGACTCTACCTCAGCAGTAGTGATATCATAATATCATCTTCATTTCCGTTGAGGTTGTTGTTGATTGCCTTTGACACCACTCAACATAAGTGAATTGTGCACAGAATTTCCATTCTCTTTGTTGTTGTAACACAGCACTATAGGATATGTGTGGATCTGAACCTTGATTTCTTTTTCCACATTGGTGGGATTTTTTATATCTCTTCAGCAGTGTTTAACCAGATGTCCCAAATTTCCACATTGGAAGAAATTATTTCATCCCATTAGAAAGTTCTCAGGATTCCTCTTCTAAAAGTTTTTTTATTTGGGATGTTCGGGATTATTTCTACCACGGAATTTATTTGCGATACCACCCAAATTATATTCCCTTTTTTCTTATTATCACTGGGCCAATGATACCACTAAGAGTCTTTGATCTCTATTTCAAGATTGAGGTCACAATGTAAAATCTCTACATAACAGTCAAATCTCAAAGAATCGACTCTTTTCAATGAATCGACTTTAGTATACTAAAGAATAAATCAACCTTGATTTGGGTGTTTAAAAAAAATCAAGAGGCATATCTTGAAAGCCTTTCATGTTTTTCTTCATATGACTCGATGGAATCATCTTCCTTCTGATTGAGTCTGAGGAACACTATTTCCATCTTGAGATGGTGGGTTCAAGAAAATTATTTATTGGAAAACAATTTCTTGAATTCCTCCCATTCAATATAATCAATTTCTTCTTGGGAATTCATATTCTAGTTCAATGTATACCATTGATCAGCTTCCCCATCAAAAGGATATACCACCAGTATTCCTTTCTCTTATTTTTATCACTAGATAACAGATAATATATTTTCAATGGAGTTAATTCACTATTCAGCGAGGTGGGGATCAGAATATCCACTAAACATCGAATTCCTTTTCATCATCTATGATTCAACAGTAACATTATATTTTCATTGAGGAAGATGGTTTTTTAAAATATTCAGGTTATTATTCATAACTTGATTGAGCTGAGAAAGTACTTTCATGATGCTTTGAGCACCCATTCCCTTCATATCAAGCATATCATGAGGGAAATCATTACATTCCCGTTAACAATGAATTTTGACACATGTTCTTCTATTTACCACCATTAACTAAGAAAAATGGAATTCAAATAGAGGGTTGGAGTACTTAGCTATTGATAATAAAAGGGGAAACATTGAACATAAGAGGATAACATTTTAAAGGATAAGTATATCCTAACTGGTGATTCTCTATGTTTTAATCTAGGTTATTCTGGATCTTTTTCTTAACATATATTCTTATTGTATTTTTTGATTCCATTAAAAATGGTTTGTACCAAGATCATGAAATTACCGAAACATATCCCATGAGAGTATCAAACCAAGAGTAAAACAAATAACATTTTCATGCATTAGTTCATGTTTGAGTCTATCTCAAAGTGGAATTTTTGGGTTTTACCCCCATATAAATCTATGACAAAGGCACCTCTACTTGTTTGTATCAAGATAGGGTTGTATTTTCTTAATAAACAACTTAGTCTATACTCAATAAATGTTATGGGTATTTTCATATACATAGCCTCATCCATATGGTTCATACAAATTTTCCATGTTAATAATATCCCAAAATAACTAGACCATCCATTGATATTAAAAATTTTGACCCTATCCTTTTACATATAACATTACAATATTTTAAGCATAATTATCCATTGCAGTACAAGGAAAGGATCGTAAAGTCTCATGTCTTGGAAGACTGGGTATAGGGAACTGAAAACATGGAAAAAAATAAAATGTTTCTTTTTTAATATTCAAATTGATATCATAACTTCAATTGTGATCAGACATCTTTATATGGTATCATGGGGAACACATGAACCAGTAGATGAGCTAAATATCCCAGTAATGGAAGAATCAAAAGAACAAAGAATTAGAACATGGGATAGAAGGCATGATTTTGTGATATAAAAAGTCATATAACATATGAAATCATGACATATAAACATGGAATCATATAAGCATGGAGTTATAATAATGTGGAAGCATAATAAAACATAACATTAGTGTGTGTCAAGGCAACCCACCAAGACTGTTACACATTTTAGCACAAGCCAAATCTAACTACCTTGACCGTCACACATAACGTCTCATGGGAATCAACATTACCCAATGAATTGGTGAACTATTTGGGTGATACAAGTATAATTTTTCATGAGTATTTTTTCCACATAATTAATCATACACAATCAATCTTGCATAAACATAAGGGTTACCCATGGAAATAATTGGGTACAACAATCGTCTCATAAAGCATACTAATTTGGTGTACGATAAATGTGTCCATGATTGAAAGGATCTAAAATATTCATGGATATTAATATAAGAAAATAATAATTTATCATGAAATGTTATATCAAATATAAAATAAAACATTTAAGAAACATATTTATGAAATTTTTTCATTAAAATAGTTTTTTTTGGTTTTAATGAAAATACTACAATGCATTTAAAATATTAAAGGGAAAATCCTTTATATAAATATAGAATTGATCCATTAATGTTCTCTTAATAAAAATACAAATTTTATATTGAATATAGAGTATTATAACATAATATAAATTGCACATGAAATCTGGTTAGAATTCAGGAAGCTCCCTCTAATCATGTATGCTTATAGGGATGTATTGAAGAGGGAATCACTTAAAAACATGTATATACCCAAACAATAATGATGTAAGGGTAATGATAAATAAATTTGGTTCATGTACAAATAATTTAGTATATTAAAATTAAAATATAAAAATACCATGTTGAGAAAAGGAAGCTATAGAAACCCAAAGGGAAAAAATGTGGTTCGGGTAGAATCCCTTATCGATTATCAGCATGGTATTAGGGGTACTCAAAGAGGATTAATGAGAGATAAATGGAATTCTAAACTCTTATAAATCATGAGGGAAGTATATGAGAGGTGAAAATTCATACCCCATCATTATGTATTATACATAATAAGTTATAACATAGAAGACATTATTGAATAAACAAGAAATATAAGGGATCCCTTACCATACGTCTGATGTTGTCCTCCACTTGATATTAAGGACATGAATAATCAAATAAGGTTAATTAATTAACAATTACAGAACCTTAACTATATATTATTTATTTATTATAACTTTATTATGTTTATCCATGTCATTTTTGATGATTTATGTTGTTCAGTTTCATTTTTTTGGATCATTTCCTTCCTTGGTTTTAATGATAGGTTCAATTATATTCATGTTTGGATGAACATTTAGGATGAAAATGGTTGTCCAGAATTGGAGTTATATTTTATTACTGAAAATCCAAAAGGTAACATTGTAGTAAATTTAATTTGGATACTTGGAGTGTTGTTGAATAATTATATAAAACATTAATGATGAACTCATGGATTTATTTGGCGATTTTGCTCACAATTAACTTGTTTATTATTATTATTTTACATCATGTGTGAAAAAGGATTCTAGAACATCAAATAAGATAAAATAAATTATTAATAGTATATTTAAACCTTAAAAATTTATTTCTGACCATAATTGATGATGGTATTAGAAATTGATAACTCGTCATCCTTGAATTTGATAAATTAACATATCTCAGATGGCGAGTTCATTCATTTATTACTTAGGAGGGGGAAATAGATATGATAATGAGTTATCCAATTAGAATAAAAATATTACAGTACATGTATGGTTCTATATTTTTTTTCCATTTGGATTATGGGATGTTAGGAAAGAAAATATAACAAAGGAACATAGAAATAAAATGAATGAAAAGAAAAGAGAATTTACCTCTTTATTTAATCTTTCATGAGAGCCTCTTAGGGGAAGAGGATTTGTTCTTCATTGGAGTCCAATGGATGATGGAATTGGGAGAGGATATTGGGGAGATATTTGGAAAAAAAATTATGGAAAGCACAAGGAATGAGTGGAGTGAAGAGAAGAGGTGAATGTGGGTGGTTTTTATAGTGGAGGGGAGGAGGATTTCCGTAATATTTTAATTGTTAGGTTATTATTTTCCCAAAAGAAAAGATATAGTGATGATTATTGTGAATAAAAATAGTAATTTTTGCATGTATGTTCTAATCAAATGGAATTTAAATCATCCATGACTTAAGTATGATGCAGAAATTTAGGTTTTACAATTTATCAAGAATTATCGTATTTTACTATTCATCTAAAATTCAAGTATTTTAGAAAAATTCCAAAACCTCACCTTAATGTTTTTATGATGTGTAGAATCAAAAAATGAACTCCATTTTTTACAAAATAGTATCCTTAATGTAATTAATTTTATTTTTAACTAAAATATTAATTTATATGAAAAATAAGGATTTTAAAACTGTAATAGATTTAATAATGTTTTCAAAAATTACATAAGGTCTTTTAAAATAATCATAATACCAGAAGACATAAAATTATTAATTTATGAACACTTTTTTTGGAAAATAAATTTCATATAAATTAATTAAATAATTTTAATTATTTATTTCTTACTTACAAAAATACCAATACTTTTACTATGGTCGTATTATAACTTATAAGATCCCTAAACTTTATTTATACATTCATGGGTGAGGATACTATTATTTTCAACGATTTACTATTAATAAGGATCATATTATTATTAATAAGGGTAACATTAGTATTCATAAGGTTTAGTTACTATTCTCAAAAAATAACATTTGTCTTATTGGACTCCAAACATCTTACTGATCACAACTGTGTATGTCATTTTTTTGAAAATTAAATCACCCAAGTGACAGTATTATGTTTAACGGTCAGTTAGTACTTAGTAGTTATTTTTGTTTTGATTTCATGTCATCATGTGACATAAATATAAGAAAGAAATTTTCATTAATAAAACATTTGGTCATTTAATTATTTTTTGATTTTATTTTCCAAAAAAATATTCGAATTAATATGTTGTTATAATTATTATAGTTGATACGAAAGAGGTCAAATCCATTAACACATTAGATCAAAAATTTATAATCATCACATTTGACAAATTTATTTTATCCTGGATGTTCTTATTATAAGTCTTCTTGGTAAAATAAGGATCCACAAACTACATATCAGTAATGTTTGAAGAAACATATTAATAATTTTCTCCAAGGAAAATGGAAGTGCTTCAGTTTTTGGTGGACTGTCCGTAGTGGTATTTATTTTCCCATTGTGTGAATTAAAATATCTATGTGATATTGAAAATTTATTTACAAACCAATACTCCACCCAAAAATCAATTCATTCAGTCTGTAGTTTTTTGGAATTATGAAAATCAATACCACGTCCCTTGATAAAAAAAGACAATAGACCCTGGAAACCTTCTGAACCGATGGAATAATGAATAGAATATGAAATCGCTGTTTCTAGAATGCATCATTAATATTAATGAATAATTTCTATACACACTAATGTTATGTTTATATTGTGTGATTTGGATTCTATGAGCACAAGTATATATAAGATTTTTTATATGAACATTAAATCCCTACCAAGATTGTTATATTATTGATTCCAAATTATGGTCATATGATTATTGTTTTTAGGTTGATTTTTATAAGAATTATAATTTTGAAATTTTTATTGTCTTTCCTTTAAATGAATTTAATATGATTTTAAAATTAATTAGTTCTCTCTACATAGGGGAAAAATTACCTTATCAGGTTTTGTATCGACCAATGATATTCTATCAATAAAAGGATTTTTATGAAAAACCATTAGAAGTAAATTATATAATGTGGTTCTCGATGCTGAATAATGATTGGATCTTGTATCAAATGTATAAAGAAGAACCCAATATTAAAAATAATACTATTTCAAAAAAAATTATGTTACCTATGTTTGTATAGTAAAAATATACCAATAAATTATATTCTATTTTTTTATATCATTTTTCATTCCATATCTATTTTAAATTGTATGAAATATTTAAATTTTTTATGGTTATGTTTATTTAGGGGGTGTAATAACCTCTGATATTACTATATAATGACCATTTCAATGAATATTGAGTTCGATAGCTTATTTTACATGAAATACATTACTATATTTTATATTTAATGTTTTTTATTAACAAAATTTAACAATAAAAACCCCAATAATATATAAAATTATTTTAATAAACTAATTATGCATAAAAAATGATAAATATCTTTTAATGTTTTAAATGAACTTTTTAAATAAAATATTTTCTCCAATATATTTGTTATTTCAATTTGAATATGAAATAGAAATTTTTTTGAATTTTATATTTAAAAAATTTAAATCATTTTTCAATTTTGTGTTTCAATATAAGTATTTATTGGCTTTTTATGGAAAAAATAGGTTATTTGTGAAAAATAATGCCTTTTCTAAAACTATTACATTTATTTAATTATCATAATAAAATATTGATAGAAAGTTATTATACCAATTAAAATATAAATTATATATATTTATAAGAAATATATGTCATTTTTGAGCTACTATTTTTTATACCCTATTATTACCAATTTTGTAACATAAGTAAATTTTTAAATTAAAAAATATAAATTTTTAAAAGTTTATATATTACTATCATCATTTATTAAAATTAATTATAATAATGATCTTAATATTTTAGATGAACATGTTAATATTACATATTGAGGTTAATTTGCTTTTTTATGAATAAAATTATGACAATTATGATTAATGTTAATAAAATTCAAAATTGTGAAAGGGATATTTGTAATGATTTCTTTTTTTAATGTTTTTTATGTTTTAATTTCTTTAAAAAAAATTATTTTTTATATAATTACTATGATCAAATTTTTTAATATATAGAATAATATTTTACATTTCCTTGAATATTTGTTTAATTTTTTAATATGATTAAAAATAAAAAATGGTTAAAAAATTGTTTTTCATTAAAAACTATTTTTATATATCATATGAATTAATATTAATATAAAATTTTAATCATTTAAAAATTAAAATGGACTAAATAAATTCTAATTTTTTCTATAAAAATAAAATTTCATATTAAATGTTGAATTAATATTTTATAAACACAAAATTTACATAGATAATATCTTGTTACTATGGTTGAATCTATAAATGGTAAACTGTAAAATACTAACAGTAAATGGATCAAAATTATAATTTTTTTTAAAAATTAATTTTTTTGTTCATATTTACCAAAAAATAATCCCCACTAAATTAAGGACCACATTTATAGAAACAGAACTAAAATATTTTCTTGGAATCATTTATATATAATGTATTTTAATAATATACCATTTTCTGCCACTGATAAAAGGGGAATCTTACAACCCCTTCATGACCATTCTATATTGAGGTTTACTCATGAAACTATTCTTATAATACCTCTCCTAAAATTAAATTTCAAAACCATAATCCCCTAGTCCCATGATGTTTTTATAATACCATAAATTACTATAATATATTCAAGGGAATGATCAAGCTAACTATGATTTTTGGTGTACATTTAAAATGGATCAGGACCTACGGTATTGGTTTTTATTACTCAAATTTTCCTCATTGAGATATTTTGTGTATTTAAACAACTTTTTATTTTATTCATGATTTTAATAAATCCAAATTTTCATGAAACCTATTATATTTTTGAAACCCATATCATGTTCTATCATTCACAACTTTTCAATTGGAATGATAATTGTGACGTAAGGGTTTTGTAAATTCAAAATTATTTTCAATGAGTTGTAAAGTGTTATGTTCAACATTATACTTTTATAATTATTTTCATCCTCCCCAAGTTGTTATATGATAATCTCAGTTTCCCCATGGTAAAATTTATATATTTTATTGAAATATTTTTCATTTATCAATTTATTCCCCTTAAAAGTATGGCATTATTATGATTAATTCTCAGTCTCTTTAAAAGTTTATTTTCCTTCCATGTCCAAATTTTCTATTACCCAAAAATTTTATCCTTTATATTTGGAATCCTAAATCAGTGTTATCTCAGGTGAAATTGATTTTTCACTTCTCCAATCTCAATGGTATTTTTATTTTTATTATTTTGAAATTGGTATTTCAAATAATGAATATCAAAATATTAAAATCATTATACATTCTTTTTTAAAGAAAATATTTACCATACAGTGAACTTGTATTTTCTTTATAATCGTTATATGTATTCGATGATCCTTGTTATATAATTATTAATGTAAATTCTTCCCCGTGATGTAACATTACCTTTTTTATAATTACGATTAAATTTTATTCTTCACATTTTGATTTAAGATAATGATATAATGGTTATATGGAAACTTTTGGGTGGTTTTTCTACCATTTTTAACTTATCTCCGATTTATTTTTAAAAAAATAATTTCTAAAAAAATTATAAATATTATTTTAATATACACTTTTAGGGAAATTGAATATTTGGTAATAAATTTTTCCATTATTGATATTAATTTTTTTATTCAATCATGAAAAGTTATAATACCCATTTTTCTATACGTGTGATCATTATGATGTGATGAATGATTTTCTTATGTTTGATCGCGTATGTATTGATGATTTGTGGGTGTGGCCCTATATCTCCCTCCAACTAATTTGTTAATGTTCCACATCTCATGATATTTGGATTTTATATATCTGTATATTTTTTTTTAAATAGGAAGAGTGGAATTATTTTGTTCCCGACATTATGTATAGAAATTTTTATTTTCAAAAAAATAAAAAATGGATATTTTTTTAATACAAAATGTAATAATTTCCAAATTCTAATTATTGTGTCAAATTTCATTGATAAACTACGTTTCAATGTATATGTTAATTTTAATTTTATATTCCTATGAAAATAAAAGATGAATTATTATTATCCTTTCATGATTCCTCACTGATTTACTATGTTATATTTTTTTAATTGGACATTATATTTTAATCTACAAATATTTTTGGAAAACAATTAAAATTCAATGTTAAAGTTTTGTGAAATTTCTTGTCTTACCATGTTATCCTATATATATATATGATTTATCCCTGATTGAAATTTTGATATTCTTTCCCCTTGTACGTGTTTAGTGTCCCCACATTATTATGATTCCTTTACCTTGGTTATGAAGATAATAAATATTTATCAGATATATAGAATAACATCTATTGTAGTTCAATTATGGAGGAATATTTATATGTTTAGTAAAATAAATCAGATATATTCCCTTTCCTTAAAAAAATTAATCCAATATTTTCTCTGATTTAACTGATATATTTTTGAGATTTAACACTATTGTGATATTTTTTTATTGTTTATCATAGATCTTCTCACATAGGATCAATGATAAATTTAATATGTATTATTTTATTGCACCAGATCCATGATTGTGATTTTGTGCCACCATGAATATTATATCTTCATTCTTGAAAGCTCTCCAATATCATGACGTTCCTACCCCTTAATTGAGAAGGAGGAATCTAATCCGTCTTAAATTTATAAAGTAGAATCAAAATTCACTAATATTCAATGAACACAGGAAAACAGGTTTATTCCTTTTAAAATTAGATTTTTTGGGGAATTCATCAATTCATTGATGGGACATATTTTCTTATTTCTAATGGTTATAAGGCCCAAAAAACATCATGAATATTCACCCTGATTATTTACACATTTCACTAATTTTGGGGCACAACGTTTAGGACTACATCACTCTTATAGTATCACTCTATAACATGATTTAATATTGATATTTTTTATTAGAAAAAATAGCACGAGAATGTGGGATATGTATTTGATACAATTCCAAAAAGGAGGAAGACTGGAATGTACTTACAATTATGATTATAATGAATTTTTACAGCATGGTAAATTGGAAATCCATTAATTAGACAAATTAAATAAATAGTGATAAATTGAATTAGCCAGTAGACACCCGACATTACCCTTTAGTACTAGATGTTATATCATAATTGTCATCGACCTATAAGAATCGATGTAACCATCACTAAAAATTATGTGCAATAATATATTACTTTAATAATAACCAAGAAGGTCTAGAATCATTATAAATTATATCCCTAATATTTTAGAAAATAGATACCACCCCACAAAACTATATTGTCTTTTGATTAGGATACATGATAAGAAGTTTTCAATGTTAAACAAATGAGAAGAGCCTTTACATTTAAAATTTATTCATTATTTCCCATGTTCTGCATTTATAACTATTGATGATGTTTGAGTTTTTATTAATAATGAAACCATTATAAACCCTAATGGTAAATTTCATGTCTTTTATGTACACCATGATGAAAATTATTTTCCACAAAAACATAAATAAAGTGAATCTTTATAAGCCACCCGTTAGAATATATAATGATTTTAATATACTCCATGGATAATATCTCAAATAATATGCTTCATATACAAACTCTATATAATTTTTCTACATTTAAAAAACCTAATGAAAAAAGGATTCACCTTTTAATGAGTTGATTATTAATATAATACCTTGGATGATCTCATGATCTACCATCTATTCTCAAGGAATGTTTTGTCACAGGTAGAAGAAAATTCTTTTACATTTATAAAGAAAATAATTAATCTCCTTTATTTTCCAAAAAAAATCATAGAATAATATAAAGGAATGTTTAATAATGAATATTTCCTCATGAATAATTTCATTGATACTAAGACAAAATATATTGAAAATAAAAGGGATTCCTCGCACTAATAAGTTCATTCAAAAAAATGAATATATATTGAATAATGTTTTCACCTTTTTCTCAAGTTGATATGGACAAATATATCTTCTGTCTCCTAATGATAATTGAGTACATATAATGATGGAAATTCATTTTTTGATTATTTTACATCTAATTTACAACTCAAAAGTGAGTTATTATGAATGAGATAGAAAATTTCATTATTGATTAAACAAATCATGAAGAATAGATTTCTAAATATGGTGTTCACCAATAAAGGTTTATTCTTTGTCAATGAATACTCACAAACAAGGGAGTTGTATTTAAATAATGTATCTAGGATCCCAAGTGGTAGCATGAAATAAAAACTCAACTATGTGGGATATGCTATATTATTTATTTATAATTTGAATATATACATCGTATAACATTCAAGGAATTAGATGGATAGACCAATAGTGATGCAAAATAAAATAAACCTCTTCACTAGCATGTGATTTATAATGTTGAAACAAGTGCCTTAATTGATAATAAATGGTTATTCAACATTATAAATAATATATATTAATTATCAGTATTCTATAAAAAAGTAATATAATATTTCCATTCAATAGTATGAATGTAGTTTGATTGAAATATGTCCCACAGATCTAACTTTATATTCAAACTTCCATTTATAGTATTCCCAACTATATACACATGAAAAAATAGCTAGACCCCAGAAGATCTAAACTAGTATTATATCATAATTCATTTCATACATAATATAATGGTTACTCCATTAATAAATAATGATCTAGGTTAGATCAATGAAGATAAAAATACTCCTTATCGAAGTGAACATATATCCTTATTGATTTCTAAAATAATTAGTTATATTTATTCAATTATTGAGTACCTTAAAAATAGGATTCCCACATTAACTAACTCCACGAAGAAACTAATATATCTTTTTCAAGGTAATTTCACAATAAATTAATTATTAAAATCATATAATCTCAAATATGAAAAATGATTCGATGAAGTCCTTTATAGATGGATCAAGGGTAGATAGAATGTTTATGTCATGCCAGAAATTATATATTACTTAATAATGTACTTACATTTTAGGGTCCATGGAAATCCATCAGGACATGAGTGATGGATAATTATTCAATAAATTATAGACAACATCATATATAAATACCACACGTGGAATGTACATGAAAATTTCATCAATCAACCCCAATAGTTATTTCACAATAAAAAATACTCTAGGACATTCTTAATATAGGATATATATTTAATGGTTCCACATTCCTTGACCACATTATGGTTTTTTAAGTCCATTATTATTGGATCAAAATTCATATGCATATTTTACGGGGATATATCTCTTTAGGATATATGAACATAGTAAATCATTAATTTCATGAATTCAAGTTTCAAGGAAATATTTGGGGACCATCACACAAAATTGACTAGACTGGACACCAATATATATTATATCAAATTAATGAGTTGGAACTAAGAATACAGATTTGGGTCATTCCATTCATCCAACTATTATTTATTTGAAAAGGATATGATAGCAGTATTTAAAAAGTGCAATCTAATAAAATTTTAATAATTCAGGAATATGAAAAGAAACAATGGTTTGACCAAATCTTATATGATCAATGGTCATATCCAATAACAAAAAGTATCGACACAATACAGAATCTAATATATCATGGTTATAGGCTGAAGGCCATCTTTTTTGTTGGGGTATATTTTAATTTACACTACATTACCATATCAAATCAACTATTTGTAGGTGACAATATTTAATATGTCTTGACAAATATAAATAATCGATTGTATAATGTATATTTATGTTATATAACCAAATAATTATTCATAATAATGTCATGTGAGTGTTAAATAAGAATTTCTACATCTATTTAACCACCCAAGGGAAACTACATTGTGCCTCAACACCACTGTGAGGCTTAGAATGAACCCTTGGATAAAAGATTCATAATGGGAATGATGTTATTAAATACCTAAGTACTACTCCAATATATTTATTTTCATGACTATAAAAGAGGGGGAGTTTATCATTACATCATATAATAAATGGATTCATAAGAATTAATTTTCATATATTTGTGGAATCCCCCTAAAATACATCATCGAACAAAGTTAAACTGCTTGACATCATTAGTAATATATGGATTTATAAAAGTTTCATTGTATAGGACAACAACATATGATTTTAAATTATAAGATGTCAGATTCTATGTAACATTAATATAAATTTCCTAATATGTTACCTATTCTAGTTGAAGGTAAAATTGTATGATATCAGGTCCATCCCATATAACATTAATCTACCTATAAGGGTTCTATACAAAATGAACTAAAATTGTATATATATATGTATATTTAGAGATACATATCATAAGAAAATCCCCCAATTTTCAATATAACAATCTTTTTTATGGTTTTTTTATTTTAAATTTTTTATATTAAGACTCAGTGGATATAAAAATGTTACAGTTCAATTAACTGATGTAAATATTTCCACTTAAAAGAAATATGTGTGGAATTATTTCTATTCATAAAGGATATATATTATTTTCTTTATTTCGAAGCCCACACCAACATATAAATATTAAATTTTTCCAAATTACCTCACTGAATTTTCTCCTTATTAATCATTGTTTCTTAACATTTGGAATACATTGGGGTTCCATGTATAAAAACACATATCTAATATATGAGATATAATTACAGACCTTCTTCAAGTTCTATTCCCACAACAGAATGAAAATTCAAATTTTGAAAATGAGGATTGGTATTTTTCTTATTAATAAAATGAATTGTATAGAAACACCCTAATGACATGTACCATGATATATCATAGATCACACTAGATTTCATCATAATGATAATATTCTTACTCATTGATGGTTGGTCTATCATAATAGCATGGAACAATGACAAAGTCGCTATCATTATATCCATATGAGTGATATTAATCATCATTAATGAACATATTTTCAAGTTGTGAATCACTTGATTCATGAAATCCCATTATATTTAGTGGTAAATGAATTTATTATAATAGGTAAAACCATCCATATCATAAGTAATAATACCCCCACCATCCTACTATTTAAGAAATTTCATTCATTTCATTAAAATTGGGGCTACCTTGGCCAAATTCACGAAGGCATAGAATCAAATTATGCAGAAAATGAGTTACTAAAGAATAAAAGTTTGGATTTCATTATAATATTATTAATTAAAATAACTGAAATTATTAGTAAATTTAACTAACCATGTGATGTAATTATTAAATCCATTAATTTCAAGACAATATAGAGCTGAGTTTTCCTCCTGATAAACAATGGTGACTATGTGGTCGTACCTAGAATGAAATTAGATTTAGATCGTCTATATGGATATGAGTGACCATGAAGCATGCACCACATCATTCTAGTGGGAATTTAATGTGGTGGTGTTGTATCATTCAAGCCTAAAGTTGTTCCATCATTTCTTCTTGATGGTATTAAAAAAAATAATGATGGTATACATATGATATTTTAGTGTGGAGGAAATACCAAAGATACCATATAAGAATCCAATAATTTATTCATTAGGGTATATTAACACCAAAAAATAATCCAAGGGGCCTTGGTTTCTATTTAAGATATCATCCACGGTTTTCTTGATTCGATCGGGGTTGGGAGCATTCCATATTACCTCAAACCTTCCCCCCTAGATAGTTGTATCCCCCCAAAATTCCAAAATGATGTAAAACCCTAATTATATGATAGAATTGTGGAAGGTACCAGTTTGAAACATACCAGAATCCTTGATTTTTTTGTGTAATCTCAATTCAGAATAACATAAGTTAACGATTATATTATGTTGAACAACTGAACATTAATAATACCAAATAAAATGTCATAGCCCCTTCATAGAAACTATGAGAAGGCTCCTAATCTGTTTAGAAGAATCAGAAGTATTGATCCTTTGGAGATATGACCAAATAAGGACCAAATATTGAAATAAAAGAAAAAAAATATCATAAATGGAATTCCATAAAAAAATTACAATCACAGTATAAGAACGTATGATTTATATCTTCTCTATTTTGGTTAAAAAGTTTACATTTGTAGAAATTTTGAATAAAAAGTAAATATAGGAATTCCATTGAGGGGATTAATTTGTGTGATATTCTCTAAAAAATAGTGAATATATATGGTCCAATATAAGGTTGTTCGGATATTTTTGACCAAGAAAACTAATGATATTCATAAATTAAATAAAAAATTTAGAAATTTTAGGAGGCAAAAATAATTTTTTGTCTAATTTTCTAAATAGAAAATCATCTTGGATTAAAAATTAATATTTTTAATAATATAATAAATATCATTGGGAAGATCCAAATCCAAGTATTTAAAAAAGTAATTTAGAGCTATATGTGCGTTAATATGTATGTACATGGTGTCAACAACCGAGATAATATGTGATCCATTCTAATTATCCTACAAAAACATAATAGAAAATTTTCTATTAACAGTACACATAGTATGAGAAGTTATTTTATTGAGGGATTGTTTCATTAATGCTCAAATGAACAATTCCAAATAAATCATATTTAATTTCTTATTTTTATTAAATTATATAACCAAAAAGAAATTAAAAATGATGTAATTATTATTCGAAAATTTCTATGTAATCTTTCTTTGATGGGCCTCATTTAAAGGAGTAAGGTTCGTGATACCAAGCACCCTATCAGAAATAGGCTTGATGTAATTAATAAAATGTAAGGTGAAAAGATTTATCTATCGATTTCGTTTACTCCTATTTCATCCCACTGACATTAAACATTTTATGTAGATAAATGGGCCATTAATAGGCCATTAGGGTGTAGACCAATATAGAAAAATAGTGAATTTGACAAGGAAATTTCATCTAGATATAGAAAATGATTTTACTTTCCTTGATGATAGAAGATTATAGAGTTATTATAGTATTGTAGGAAAATAATTATGATTTGGATTTCCCCAAAATATTGTAACCTCGGGATAAGTTAAAGGTAATGATCATTATTTTTTGCCTATATCATTTATGTCGTAGTTTTTTTCTACCTACGGGAAAACATTTTACAAAAAATTTAAATGATTTAATCCAATTTATGAATTTAATAAATACTTATTAATATTTATATTGGGCCTATTTAATGTTTTTCATGTTTATTTTGTCACCATGTTGGAATAATATTATATCATCATCATAAAATTGGTGTGAGGGAACAGTGATAATCTTGGAGGCACTAATGGGCATAATTTATCCTTGATTAAACAAGAGGTTGTGGAGACTACTTTAGTAGTCCTTTATGATAGTAGAAAAGAATTGTAGAGAGGGGGTATCCCTTTATAACACTATCAAATCAATTGATTTAATCCATTTGGGAACAATTACAATTAAATGAAATATTTTAAGTTGATAAATGGTTTTTAAATATGTGAAAAAATATGTTATTGAATCAAAAACTACTGAAGACTTTATAGATAAAATTCCAATTCATGGTATCAAGGGTTTTTCTAGTATACATTTTAATAGAAAGTATTCCACCGCTTTTAAATTTATTCAAATAATCTATGAATTCAATGGAATGTAATATGCAATCATTGATGGTTCTAATATAATGGAATTAAAAATGGTTCTAAGAGAAAATTTTATTAGTTATTGGATCTAGTCTAGTTGATTGGATTTTTAGATGATTTTCTGTAGTGTTTTTAACAGAGAAATGGCGATTTATGGTTGATTTTAGAGGTATTTTCAACCATTGTTATAAAATTGAGAAACTATAAATTTATTACATGGGGTGGATTTCATTGGAGAGAAATTATTTGACCATATTACAGACTTAAATGTGCAATATGTTCCATAAATATGATTGAAATAATTAGATAAACCCTCAAGCCTAGGGGCATTTTCAAGATTCAATATGAATACGACATCATAAATCTCATAGTCCCGGGGGATAATATTTAAGGAGGTGGTGTAATTATTATTAAACACTAAAGAAATGATATCATATATTAAGTAATTTTTATATCTAGACCATTATAAATTATGTTATAGTAAAATACAATATGATTAGAATGTCCTTCCATATTATCAATAATGTTATCTACATCATTTAAAAAGGGTTGGTACCGTCCGGGATTCCTAGTTATATAGAGGGTGATAACAAATTTGGTGATCATATCATCATCTTTTATCCATTTTATTATAATGATCTATTTCTTAATATTTTCTTTGTAGAGAAAAATGTGTTATTCTTGGTACTATGATCAATTTACCACTTATCAAAAAAAATTAAAACATAATTTCTCTAGGTAATATAAATTTTAATGATATTGGCATCAAATAATGTAATTTAATTTTAAAATTTTCTTATTTTTTTGCACCATCCATTCTATTTTTTTGTTATGAATTTTAATATCATGATTCAAGAAAAATACTTTTTTAAAATATTCCTAGAGATCAAGATTTTGTTAAAAATGTAACCACATTCCATAAGATAAGTTCATGTAGTGGTCAACATTAGAGTATAGGCTTGGAAATTAATATAAAAAGGAAGAAAACATTTGGTTAATGAAAAATGTATAATATAAGAAGAGTAATGCAGAAAACAGTGTCTCATTTTTCTAGGTCATGATCATTAGTAAAGGACTTATCAAGAATAATATAAACAATCCAATTATAATTCCATCTATACCATGTCTACAAGGATCTAACTAGGATAATTTAAATAAAATTATTATCTTTGATGCATGATTTGAATTCTATAATAAAATTAGTTCAGTGAGAAAATCCTATTTTTTCATTAAATCTAGGAATAGAAATAATATATCCAGTGATAATACAAGGAGCATGAATAATGTTATTAATGTTGGATATGTTCTCCCAGAGTATTCTCTTATCTTGATACCTATTTTTTCTGATTCAAAAGTGCATAAAAATGAACATTTTGAAAGTTAATTTGATTGGTGAATGATTGGTCATTAATGTTATAAACACTAACATTATTTATATAGATTTGAATAATTATCTAATGGGGAAAACATTATAATTTTTAGTGGAATAACCAATAAATCATAAACATATTGATCTAAACATGATGATCATATTAAAAATTTAATGTTTGGATATGAATTTGAAAATATTTTTGGTTTCTATGTGAAGATAAATCTTTTTAATGATTTTATCTGGTCATATTTTGCAATACCCTAATGATTTATATAAAAATATACATTTAAACTTGTATTTTGGGTTGGAACTCCCTTTTTTATCTATGTATTTTATTATCTAAGATACATTACATTCTGTCTTGTAATTTTTTGACCTGAAACTAGTGGGTACATTATCCTACATGATCATAGAGCAGTCAGAGGAAATAATAATGTCATATATTCATACCATTATCTACATGGGGGTCTTTATCTCTTCATCAGAGTTGTTATTAAAAACCTGGGGCTTGATTGAATGTTCAGGCCCTATAAGACATGTTTCTTGTAGCTTTTCTCATCTAATAATGATGTACTACTCTCACCAGCATCATTGGAATAGGATGTGTTTAAATTAAGAACATTTACTTGCATGGTAATTTTTTACTGCATCAGAGGGCCTATGAACTTCTATCATGATTGTCTAATTTTTTTAATCATGTTATTTCTCTTTTTTGTCTTCAATAGTGCATCTTATTTTTTGAATTACATTACTAAGGTTTTCAATCAAGATAAATATCATTAGTTTTGTCTTTACTGGATGGTTTATTCTCCTCTCTAGCCTCTTGTGAGTTCTCAAAATTAAAGGTGGGGATGATCAAGGTTGAGATATATTTACTAGATCAAGAGTTAGTACTAAAGATGAAAACTCAATTGTTGTTCCATTACTGAAATTTGGGACTTGTATTAAAATTTCATTATAATTATTTTTAATAATATCCCTAACAGTGCAAGAGATTTCATTGAAATATGAATATCATCAGCATCAATTTCTTCTTCCTTTACAAAATCACCGCATCTTTTTCTAGCGTCATCCTTAATGTAAATTATAATGATGTGTTTTTTCACCCATATTTCTGTAATATTAATTTTGTATGTCTCAGAATTATCTATGATAAACCCTCTTCATTTTTTATTCCTTTTACTTCCTTCAATTCATTTTTATTGAGTGATAGATCTTCTTTTTTAACCACTCTATAGTAAGGAGATTGAACGCTCATTAATCATGCATAGTTCATTCAAAGCAGTTTTATATTCATATTCTATTTTCACCCCAATTTGATTGTAACTAGAATTGATTCCAAAGACATCATATAATTTTTATTTTAGATTATCCTATACCATTACCCTTGAATGTAGTCTTAGATCGCCATTACATGTACATGGATCAATCTTTAAGGGGACACCAATATAATAATTTCTATCATTTGGGATATTTGGTTGAAAAAATAACCAGTTTAGAAAATGGAACCTAATAAATATCTATTCCATTTAATTCCAATGTGTATAGTGATTAAAGTCTACATACCACACAATTAATCTATGAATTCCAGGTTATATATTATGATAACTATTTTTATAAGATATGCTTCCATTTAATTACTATTCCTTAAGTACATGAATTAAATTTTGTATGATACCATATAATTAGTCTAAATGGTTGAAATATCTAAATATATATTTTCAATTTCAGTATTTCTACATTATGTCCATAAAAATCCCATTTTCATTATCCATGTTTTCAAGATAATAGTAATTATTGTGGGTTTTCTCTATTTTTATAATATTAAGATGAATAAACATTATATTTTTAGGTGTGATAGGAATGTATAAAATTTTAAATAAAAGGTATCTCATCGTACAACCATAAAATAAAAATAATCTAAGCCCTAGTTACATTATCACAAACAACTATATATAACGTCAACATGTAATTACCCAAATCCCCCTAGAGTAGTAATCCCTTTACACTATAATATGCTTAAATTTTTCCTTATATATGTATTAGAGCTCAGTATATGGTTATATTCAAATAAATGAATTCAAAAACCCCCACATTCATTAAATCCTAATCAACAATTTTGGATAATTATAATCCATGTTATTCATTTCCCTCAATAATATGGGATAAAGATATAATACTGATACAATGACTTTTATATAAGTTATGTTTTTTTGGAATAATTCAACCCCAAGATCATCATGTGATTTTATTCATATAGTTTATAGATAATTAAGTAAATAATGTTCAATTATCACAAACCCAATATAATTAATAAAAAAATATATATGATCCTGGTGTGTGAAAACCTACCATTCACATAATATTATTTTTACTATCCATACACTGACACTATATATAATGATACCCATAACAATTTCCTTGGTTATAAAAATCGGGATAACATATGGTATTGAAATTGTATGAGACATTAAAAATTACCCTCTAAAATTAATATATTTGGTCTAAATTTTCTTATTTCAATATATGTAGTGATTTATTGTTCCCTCATATCCATAGAAACTATAAATTTCTATAAATTTGAAATCCCCCCAATTAATATTGATTTTTATTATTCACTAAATTTACTTATATATTATTCTCCACACTATATTGATATATAATTTCTTGATAATACATATGGATTTAGGCATGTTACCAATGAAAACACAGTCCCCACCACCCCACCTTTATTTTGGGGTAACATAATCTATAATGTTTAATATTTTTTATATTTAGTTGTCTTTTTTCACTTTTTCCTTCAAATTATTTCTATTATATAAGACCTCACTTATGAATTAATGGTTACTATGCTATTTTTGAACATTTCACACTAGGGATACTCCAATATATATGACCTCTTATTTCATCCATAATTTATCAAACCAGTATATCCATAATCCCCACGATCAATTGGAATATTCCATATATAGCTGAAACAACATTCATTTCTCTTCAATTATCATTGACCCTAAAAATCCTTAATTTCTATAAATTTATGTTTGAATATATTATATTAGACTCCACAACAAAATATTATCAATCATACACATTAAAATAAACAGGACCCATGGTCTTCTCATGTTGAAACATGATAAAAAAATCCTTTGAATTATATATTCTGATGATGACAAATCTATTTCATTTCATGTATTTAGAAAAGTTTATGTGATAAATAATATAATAATAATGGGGTTTCTGGTTGAAATTGTGTAATGGGAATCATGATAAATTTTTATATCACAACTAACTTATCCATTTACTATATTATCTTTCCAAATATTTAATGTGATAATTTAAAAAATCCCAAGGAATTTAAATAATAAAATTTACCTATAAAATTAATTAATGTGCCCACTAGTATAGAATGTTCTTAGTGATGATAATTTATTATATAGAGCATCATATACTGTTTTATGAATGCTATGATATAATTTAATATAACTCTATCTATTCATGTGAAGTGCATTCCCTAATTAAGATGTTAATTTACTTGAAATATATTCTATTAAATAGATTTATATGAAGAATATGTTCAAAAATTAGATCTAGGACCATTAATGTGTTTGTACCCTTCCTTAAAATCCCATTATATAAAAAACTGTCATCATTATTTAGGTGTTTTATTTTTCATATTACTTACATTGATATCAATAATTAACACCCTTGATGCTAAAATAATACTTATTCTTAGTAATGAGATATGTTCTTCCATATTAATACTAAAAACCTAGTGAATTATTTCGTCCTATAATTAATTAAAATGAAATATGTGTGAAAAAAATAACACTTTAATGGAACATGTCACCAAAATTTGGTAAGAGTTCTCCATATTTTTATTTTTCTATCTAATTATGTCTTATTTAAGACATATCATATAATATTTTTACATATAAATAATCCTCCTTTTGAGTGGATTTAAATAACAAAAAATTTATTAACTTATGTATCATACCCATTATCCATGTGAGGTCATTAATTATTTTTCATGATACTGATTCATATTTAGGAATTCAGATTCTATGATGGAGAAATTTTCATGATTTTATATAATTATATCAATAGTGTAAATGTATAATGTGATGTTCTTTTCCAATTATTTCTATATATATAGTTTATATGATATGTATTTTTCATAAATTTATATAATCATTAAATTCATTATAAAAATATCCTTTCACCCTAATGGATATCAAAATGGGAGATGGGGTGTTTTTTGAAGTTTTTTAAATGGTTTAGGGACCCATAGTTATATTTTATTGGGAAATAGATTGAGGCACATGGTTATCTCATGGTTTGGGTAACCATGAACCTCAACTGAAAGACCAATAATGAGTGGATCATAGTTTTTTTAACCATTAAAATGTTACATAATAACCATGAAATACATTTAATTTTTTACTGTTTGACATCTAATAGTTTTTTCCTGTTCTTATGAATTTTCACCACAACAATACATGGTATGGATCAATTGGAAAGTATCTACTCACTATTGTTACACGTTTTGGATAACCATGTGAAAGAACTATGCATCCATTTAAAAACCATGAAATTACTATTTCCCCTAATTCCATTAAATAAAAAACACCACTTTCTTCTCTCTATTTTATAATAGTATAAACTGTAGGGATCTCCTTCCTCCCTCTTTAATGGTCAAACTATCTCATCTATACTGTATTTCGAATATCATCGGTTTTAATTGATCACCATCTATACATCTATCACTATGTTACCTTCCTTATTTTCTATTCATGACCTTATTTTGTTTTATCTTTTTAAAACATAATAAAAAATATATTCAAAGTTTTTTTATGGTTTTCAATTTTATCTCATTCCATCCAAAATCTATCAACATTACTATATGATAAGTCTTCAACATGAATCTTGTAGGTAGTCTATTAATTTTACATATAATTATTCATGTTAATAAATTTTTTTATTAGGACACAAAATTTATATTCCATATATTGCACTTAAATATTAAAAAAAATACTCTTAAATATCTTATAATATGAATTTCATATTTCATGAGTCTCTTTGATAATATTTTTGTGCGATTCCCTCACCTTAAACTACCACAAAGGGTGTTTCTATTTTAATGTCCATAATAAGCATATATATATTTTAACCAAAATGACAATAAAGGGGGTTGGTTCTATGACATTGAATTAAAGAGACCAAAATGAATTAATTTATGTTTTAAATGGAATATATAATTCACGTTTCTCTTGTATAGTTATCATATGATGCTTGATAATTTTTTAGACCTAGATTTCAATAATGGTGTGTCCTTCTTTGAGTTATATTATGATTTCAGATATGGAATTCCATTGGGGAACTCATATGATTCCATATGACTCATTGATGTGACCTATAAGTGAGAAACCACTCATGGGATTCGTAAAATAAATAGATACATGAATCCCTCATCTAGTCACTGATGATTCAATTAAAAATTGAAGAAAATAAGATTTCATGGGTTGGGTTCTAATAGTTCCAATTAATTTCCTTGTGAAATATCGACCATAGTTGATCTTATTATATTCAAATCACACTTATGATGAAATTACCTAGGAAATTTTCTCATGTTAAGTAAGAAAGTTTTTATTTGGAATTCCATGAGATCAACCATCTGACTGCAATAATATGCCATATCATAATATTTTAGTTTCTCACAAAGAGTGAGATCGACATTCTAATTTCATGGATTCCATCATTCTCCCAAGGTTCCCTTGATATTATTATATGTAGACATCGTAGATTATCATTGGGTCCATATCTGAGTAATGTTTCTATGATCAGATACATCTAGGTTTGCTCGAAGAAGGTAATGTCAACCAAGTATCCCACGATGAGAATGGTCATGCCATGGTTTATATTTACTTAAATATTTTTTTCTATTCAACCTGTAGCCATTAAATATTCCATTAATAGACCAAACATGAATTAAAAATAGTTTTTGGTGGCCTATAGATAGTTATTCATATCCTTTTTAGGTCATCATTCTGTACACGGAAAACCATTATTAATTCAGGTATGGACAAAGGTGGGTGCCAATTATCGATTCTTGGTCTCATTCGTGGTTATGAGTACATGAATGGGAGACCATTTGTTTTTTTCATTATTATATTCTGGTAAAAATTTATTCATACACCCTTTTTTGAATATATTTTTATTTTTCATATTCAGGAAATTATCACTATATAGAGTTGATTACTACATTATGTTTACTATTTATAATCATTTTGATTTACAAACTATATATTATTCTACATCTAGCTTGTTTATTTATATTAAAACTTATTTAATTAAAAAAATTTAACACATTGATCATGATGGAAAATCCTTCCAACAATTTCCAAATAATCTTCGTTTATATACTACAATATCTGGCATATTGTGATGTTTTTTGGGGCCATTTTTCCATCATGTTCAGTATCATATGAGTGAACTAATCTTGGAATATACCAATGTTTTATTAGAGTTTTTTTCCATTTTCATACTATTTGTGGTCCGCCGATATAAGACTTGGAAATTTTTAAACCCATTTGTTTTCCATTCTTGGGTGGATCAATCCCAAGTGTGGTGTAAATAAATTTTTCTGATTAAGTGATATATTGTGTTTTATTATTCCAATTAGAGTTTTACTAATTTTACAATTATGTGATGCACATGATTCATGATGTGGTGTTAATTATATTTTACCAATGGGTCAGTATGATAAGGGAGAATTATCCCATGCATAATCATAACCTTGTTTCAATTTATATTCCATGCATCTGAAATGACATTAATATTCCATTTCTTTTTTTACTATTTCCTATTTAATGTCCATTGATTTTTATACAATTAATTTCTAATGTTTCATACAAGAAAAGTGGACAAATAAACTATTTTCATACATTTTATGAATCAACCTACATATATTTTTACCATATAGCTTCGTGATGGAACTTAACAAAAACATTATATATATGATTTAGGTTATATAACCTCTGTTTCATAGATAAAAAATTTAGATCATAGAATTAAAATATATCACTGATTGTAGAGTATATTATTATGCACATATTAGTTCAAAAAATAAGTCCATGTAACCAATCCAAAAAATATGACTGTGTAACATTCAAAGAGTGAATTAAAATGGATTATTTTAGTTTAATGTAATTATAATTGTAACATAAAATGTTGTTCCTATATAACATGGGGTTTTTAATCTATATAATCGAACCATTGTGTGTAGACTCCCAAAAATTCAACTTTTTAATGATGCCAAAAACTAGTTATTAATAAATTTGGATTCGAATTGCTACATAAAGGGTTATTTATTTTCTATCATAAAATGGACACCCAATATAACTAAACTATTATGAGTGAATATTTCAATATTACCTTTTGACCTATATTTAGGACAAAAATATTTCAGATACAATATATCTTTTAGAAAGGCCTCGTTCCTATTTTATTTTTAAATTTTTATTAACCTCTACCTTATATTTTGTTTTAATGTTTGTTTTTTGGAATTTTAGAATTATTCTTCCCAGACACCCTTAGGTAGAACACTGGGGTTTGGGTGATGACCATGATCCTAACATGGTGGTCCCTCAACCACTTGTACTTCCACCAGATGAACCTAATATATTAACACCATTTATTCCTACACTTGAAATAAATTATTATCTTTCAAAGGGTTTTCTACATATATTTTGTTGCATGGAGGGAGGTCCATGAACTACACCATCTATGTTAGAGTTGACTTTGGAATTCTCAGAGTACCACCAACTATCCTATTTCAGGGATGTATATCCATAGGTTATAGAATATAGATAAGAGGTTATGATTGTGATCATTGATTATTTTGGGACACCTATGGAAAATAGGGTGATGCTCAAAGCTTATATTCTCCATGGATCAATCAAGAGGAATTTCAATGCTATTGAATAATAATATCATAATCAGGTCATGGTCTAGAGGAATCACCTAGAAACCTACTATGACATGTTTTTTTTCAAAAGTGAGTATATATGATCAATAAATGGATTTTTTGTGCCAATAATGGGTTACTGTAGCTGTCATGGATTATATAGATTTTTCATGAGGCTCCAGTTCGTTATTCTTCATTTTTTGGTGATGAGATATGTAGGGTGAGTCTTTCTTATAACGGGATTACAAAATCTATTTGATCGTTCATGAACATAATCTAGTAAAATTATTTATATTAGATTTTGAACAAGGCCCATATCATTGAGTGTAATTAATGTGAGTCTTATGTTATGTGACATGGTAGTTCATCACCTATACCTGGAAGTTTATCATTTAGTGATAAAAATCACCACATTGAAACATTCTCTATGGTGGTGGACATTATTGTATGGGCACAATATTGTTTGTAGAACACCATATTTTTGATGGGTAGAGAAAATTGATTCATCACTATAGAATAAATCACATAGAGTGGTAAGAATACTATAAAATGGGTCCTCTCTAGATATCATGTACAATCTTTACACTAGTACCCAATAATAGGACATCTATAATGACTCCAAATTATGGATTTCAATCTATGGTACCACTCTATAATAAAATCTGGAATACCAGATGTTGTTCATTCCAAGGAATTGGTTGAGGTCCGGGATGTATGATACATGTTTTTCAAGGACAATAAAGTACACTTTCTCATGGAGGTTAGTTTATATCTCAGGTTTATGGATATATCATGTTATATATTATTTATCTAACAACTAAAGAGTCTTGTGTTGGACTATATGTATTATGATGAATGATCTTAGAAGCATCAACATTAGTATTTACATTGTTTTGTATATGTGATTCAAACTGATTCGTATCTATATCATTAATGAGTATTCTATATCTCTAATTTGAATACATTTATTAAGTGATTTCTCTTGAAACAACATTGGGAATATGGTCTGAGAGTATATAAAAATTCAAGGAGTGTCCTCTCGAGTTAGAAAGATTTCATTTAACTGAGAATCTTTTCTTCCCTGAGATGACCCACTTAAACATTACACATTTGATGAACTGGTTAATAAATTTTATAGAATATATTTATTTTTATCATTATAGTGAGTATTTATAATCACCTAACAATGGTAATTTTTTCAACCTTGGAGAATGGGTTATCAAATAAATTTGTGGCAGAATTCAGCATCATCGGATGGTTTTCGTTCAATCCTATAATTCTAGTTATTATTTTGATGATGAAATAGTATGAAATATTTCCTTTCCTCTAGTGGTTGACTAATACACCCATGTATTTCCTGAAAAAAATTCTGGGGAACATCTGTATGGAGGGGTATATTTAACCATCGAGCTTATTCTTGGAGAATACGTAGTTATTATTCCACCATACTGGACGGGACATACTAAGATCAATTACTGATGTGATCGTTGGGGATATAGAATCTCAATGGTTTATAAGACCCCGTACTTCTCCTTTTTTACTCAACAATCCTTTTCAAAAAATATATAGTATTTTAACCTTAGGCTCTTCATGGATTTATAATTCTTGAATCTGGTTACAATTATAAACAAATACACTCTTCCCAATATTGATTTTATCTTTATCTGGCTCTGAGGTGACAATGCATTCTAAATGATTAATGTCATATCATTTTATCATCAGGAGTGGGTTAGGCCCTTAGATATAATATGTATATCATTACAATGAAATAATGGGTTGTGCAAATATCTTGTGATTTCATTCAATAAAACTGACAGTAGTATTGTTTTTAATTCCCCAGTGAATCTGGTTATCCAACCCTACCAATATTATATTTCCTTTTTATTTATAAATTATATATTTTTTGTACACTTAAACTAGAAACCATCATTCCAAAAAACATGAAATTAGAGTGGTTACCCTACGATTGATTAGTATCTACTACAAAATAATAACTTGAAACTTCTAGATTTAAAATGTTCACATACCTTGTCACATTATGTTTTAATCATTTCTATCAATGAATCTATAGATGGAAAGAGACATCAGTTCTTACAAGCATCCCTTTTATTTTTTTACAATGGATTCATATTGGGGATAGAATGTCATTATCAGTGTATCACCCAAAATATATAACATAATCTAGCATCTATTAAGGGATTTAACAACAAGGGTTTCATGTTTCCATTGTATAGTGCTCATGAGAATTCCATGAAGGATCTGAAAGGAAGTTTGGCCTCAAAACTGATCATAATATTGCCTGAATCTATAATAGGATATCTAGTTTATTATAATTAAATATCAACCAATTTTGGACCCATTTTGATGTATGGGGAATAAGTCATGCCATAAGGGGGTTTTAATTTGAGGGCTCATGACTGTAATTACCTGAAACACAGTGTCTTTCAATCTATAATGTACTTGAGACATTATCTTCTAAAGGTGATTTTTTTGTTATACATGGAACATAAAATCCTAAATTAAATATTCTCTCAGTGTGACATAAATTATAATGAAATTAGTTGGTTTGAATTTCAATAATACATCACCATTGATCTTCCTTATATATCTGGGAATGGTAATGTTGTTAATAATGATTTGATTCAAAATACTAGGACTCAATTACTTGGAAATATAGTAATTATTGGATTTTTATGGTGCTTCATTTAGAAATTAATTTGGATAATTGGGAATACCATCTATGAGGATGTGTTTGGGTAATGAATCGTTAATTTTTTGGTTTGTTGATAATGATGACATCATGTATATCATTGGGCATGTCGGGGTACCAAAATATATTTGAGATATACGAATTCAATAAAATTGTGCTACGAAATGGGATGCATATCCATGGAATATAAATATGCCTTGTTATATTCATCAATAATATTGTTCACAAGGGGTGGAAAGGATGTTGAAGGTTTCATTACTCATTGTTCCACATTTCTATATGTGAAAGTGGAACACCAGTGACATGTTTCCCTTTAACATCCATTACCCATCCTAAAGTGAAAATGGGATGATATCAATATGGATTTCATCACAAGGTTGTCGAAGTCACCTCAACTCACTGACATTTTATGGATGATCATGGGAAGGTTTATGATTGTATCTATAACGCCCAAAGAATTTTTTGAAATATATTTTTTGAAATAATTATATTTCTTTAATTGCTTGTGTTAAACAAAATAGCATATTTTGAAAAACTGAAAAACATTAGTAAAAAATATGATGCCAATTCAAACATAGAAATTAAATTGGAGGGAATGACTATGAATAAATATTTTGTGAAATATATATAATTTTCTATTTAAATATGATTTTAATGATAAGTTTTTACTAAATTATCACACATTGTTTTAGTAGTGTCTTTTTACTCATCAAATATACATTTTTTAGAAAAATTTATTTTTCCAATTTGTAGTAGTGAAGGTTAATTAATATAAGTTTTATAAAATATATTTAACAAAATTAATTTAAATTATTAATTCATTGTTTGAAATGTACAGGATAATAATGTTATTGTAAATTTTCTATAAAAATTTATTTTTCAATGAATACTGAAAAATAATGATTTTTATTGAAAACTATATTTTCATTAAAAGTATTTACAAGGTAAAATTATTAAATATATTTAATTAAACATTTTTATTGACCATTTGGATTTAAAATAATCCAATTATGATTTTTGACGTGCATTTTATACTATAATACACTTTTTTATATTTGAAAAAGGTCATTTTTATGATAAACTATTTTTTATTTAATTATTCCAATTTAATTTTAAATTACATTCCAAAAATTATATGTTTTAAATTAGATAACATTATTTTCATATTTATAAATATAATTTTTTGAATTTGGTAATTAATTTAAATTTATTTTTAGTGATTATTAATAGAAAAACATGGTAAAATATATTACATCAATAAAGGCTAAAATGGGGAAAACATAATTAAAAATAAAAGATAAGGTCGTACCATTTATTATTAATTTTTGTTTGATTAATTTAATTCAAAAATTATGATATATGTTTTATAATATAGTCATTTAATGGAATATTTTTCCTTAAATGACTTTGATATTATTGAGATCTATGAAACTGACAATATGTCACACTCTTATTTTTAACATGTATACTATTTTTAACAAGGGGTTTCCATAAGGTATTTTAGAGTAAAAATATTATTCTAAATTTTAAAAGATTTAACTTAATATTGGTAATTTATTTATAGTTTTTAGTAATTAAATATTTACCATAAATGCATACACGATGCTGGTGAAGTAAATAATCAATTAAATAAAATATCAAATAAATTTTATTAAAAATATTATATGACAATTAATTTGAATTTATTAAATTGATCAATGATATTTAAAGATTATTATGACATATTAATTGTTTATTAGATTATATATACATGTAATATATTTTTTGTCATATTACTATCGTCAAAAAATCAATAGTCCTTAAAATCGACATTATGAATATCTTATAGTAAGTAATATATTATTAAATGATATAAAATTAAAAAAATATTTCGTCCATAATTAGTTGGTAAAAGAAAAAAATTAAATTAATGATACATTTATATGTTGGATTAATTTTATTTTAACTATATTAACCCTCTAATATTAAAAAACCAAGTTTCCACAATACGAGTGAAATGGGTTCTATATGGATTTCAACCAAAGATAATGACATAACAATGACATAAAAATGTCCAAATAAATGATTTTATGTATATTATTTTACCATTATAGTAGTGATTTTTAATTTTAATTGTTTAATTTACACATTTCCATGAAAATAACTTATATATTATTTACATCAATGATAGTTCCAAAATGTTACTTTATTTATTTTTAATAGCATTTATGTGTCCACATGGGAACAAAGGGATGATATGAACAAACAAAAATATTAATATTAACCCCAATGAAATTATGTTTACCAAAAACAATTATTTTGATTTTTTATATTATATATCTATCAAAAATACTTCTTCAATTATAAGAAGTATTATGTTAATTAAATGAGATAAAAATATTAAATTTTAAAAATATAATTTTTGATATATTTTGGATTAATAGATTTAAATAATTATTTATATAAATCTATTTTCTATATTATAGAATTTTTACTTCATTAAATTTTATTTCTCATTTTAATTCTTGTATTTAAAGTCAAATTAAAGGAATGTTATTATAATGGGAATTAATGATAATTTGCGGGAAAACAATTATTTAAATTACTCATAATTCATAAAAAATTTATCACTGTCAATATGAATGTAATATTTCATAAAAAATAATAAATGTTCCATTTATGAGTCATTGTTCCATTTATAGTAAGTTTATTAACTATTTAGAATTAAAATAATTGTTTCCATGATTATGCTAAAAAATAATTAACCAAGGGGCTAATAAAAGAGATAAGGTTTAAAAGGAAACCTTAAAATGTCTAAATTATATTGGTTGATTATATTAAAACCCTATATTATCTTATCTAAATATCTATTTCCATTTTTTGGTACCATTATTGTAAATTAATTTATTTTATTTTTTTCATTTTAGAAATTACAAAAGAGATCCTCACCTCAAATATGAAAGGGAACATCCATGATCACATCATTAAACAATTTTCAGTCCTCTCGATCAACCACACTCTACTTATATATCATTCCAATTTCCCTATATATATTTTAGAGGTTTCAATCATCTCATAACTCCATCACTAAAGCCATTTATAGGAGACCTAAAGTATATCTTTCGAAGAAGAGAAGGTTTGAACATGAGAAAAGAGAGGAAAGAAATATGGTATGGCAATTCATAACTCAATTTCATTTCATTGAGTTAAAAAAATAATTCAATTGTTATTTAATAATATAATTATTTTTGAGATTAATTATTAATTCTTTTGTTGTACTTCCACTTTTTTTGTTTATTTATAGCTGATAAACATAATCTGTGTTCAATTTTAATTTATGTTTTATTTGTAAGTGAATTTTTTTTAGAAATCACCCTTTAATGATTACTTTTTTAAAAATCCATATAAAATGTTTCTCTAACATATAATACATGAGGGGATTTTACAACATTCATGATGGATTAATTTGTTTATTTTTCCAATATAATCTTATGTGGATGTTTTTTAAGAAATGTTTTCCCTTTTGTATTTTTTCATGTCTTAAAAAAATTCAAAATAAAAAATATATTTTCTTAAATTATTTTTTCAAGTTTTCTTTTCAAATAAGATTCCATATATGACAACATATTTTTATGTTAATTAGACTCAATGTGGAACATGATCTAAAGATTATGTCCTACCACATTTTATATTTGTTTAATGGTTATGTTGGAATGATTTTTATGAATTTATTTAGTTTAGAAAATTTTATTTAATGATAAAATGTTTATGAACCCCATTTCATTTCATGGGTTATGATATTATGAATGATTTATGTCCATGTAGAACTAATATATGTTGTTTTGAATATATGACGGGTGGGTCTATATTTCTCTTCAATGCATTGGGTAATGAATCGTATCTCATGAGATTGAAATGACTATAATTAGGAGTTAAATCAGTTCATTAATATAGGTCTATAATGGGATGTAACCATGTTTAGTAATAGAGGTTTGGAAGGACTTCTGATCTTTGTTCCATAATTGAAATTATCTTCTATTATGGTATTGGTAGATTTCATTAAAGAAAATAGAAATATTTTTCTATACTTATATATTTTCTATAAATTTAGTGGCATAGAAATATTATTCTCTCATATATTAGGTTAATTTATTTACTCATTATTCATAAATTCTATGATTTTTTCAATATTTCACAAATAATATCTTTTAAATGCATCATATAGTTTAACAATTTTTTTATGTTCTTATACCCTTAGACTCATTTTATTCGTATGAAATCATTGTTATCTCCCATGTTTATCATTATTGACCATATGAGATCATCATTTCATATGTATCTTTTCTCTATGATATAAATAAGGTTGTAAATTATGAAATATCAATAAGGGTTATCATTATGAGGGAATAAGAGGGTGATGATGTAGATATTTTATAGAAAAATTGATTAAGAATACATGTTTCCAATTTCTCTAAACGCATATGGTTATATCATGGTTTTTTATGTTATTTCATGAATATTTGACTAAAAAAGTGTAATATATTTGTTTGGAAAGGAATGGGCCATTATAGTTGGTATTAGAGAAATGATTAGTTATCCGTTATAAACAAGGATGACATAATCACTAATAAGATCCTTATGTATAAGTCTATGTATAGGATATAATCCTATAGTTTTTTTATGATCATCAACAACTTATCGTTAAACATGTGATGTTGTATATTTAACTTTTAAAATAAATTTCCTATTATTATGTGGATTTTCCACTATGATTACTATATATCACACATTGTTTCATGATATTAGATTATTCATTGAACTAGTAGGATTCATGTTAATGATTAATGTGATAGAAATTGGAATGATCTTCATAATTGTAAACCAAAATAAATGGTGTGTGAAGGAAAATCATATTTATTATCCCAAAAATGAAATCAAATAATATTATCAATAATCTCAACATTTGACAGTTTCCTAAGACACCTAATAAGAGAATGATGGAGTTGCATGTTGTCTATTGAGGAAAAAAGTTAAATATTCATCATATAAGGAATGTGGGAAGAATCATCTAGGATAGGGTTTCAAGGGATGTTGAAGATGAATTGGCTGTAGAAAAAAGGGAAAAACAAAAGTAATTACAAAGGATAAGTGCAAGGTTTAGTTAACACAATTGATGTGAATAATCATATTCCTTTATAATAATCTATAATTAAATGTATTGAATATGGAATTTATAGGTATTTTGCAACTAGATTCCCCAGAGGGAAAGCTCATGAAGATAATCAAAAAGTTTGTATGAGTAATGGATTCATTTTTTATTATTATGTGACTACAAATGACATATGATATGAATGATGCATTAAGGAAAAATATTTTGAATCTTGGTTAATGGTCTGAGAATGTAGATGAATGTTTGAGTGTTTATGTGTTAAAATTCATAAATAATTTTTTAGAAGTAACATTATATTATTATGGAATAATGAAACTTCAATGGATTGTTAACCTAGTTCCCCAAATTATTTGAAATCATATGTTTAATGGTACCATTAACCATATAAAGTGGGTGAGGTGTTAAGGTGGTATTTTCGGATAACTTGTGATTAAGGGAAATATAAACCTTAATATGTGCATTATATTTTCATAATAATGAGATAAATATATGTTTTATTTTTATAAAATTAGTTTTATAATATTTATGAACTTGTAAATGGTTTTTAATATTATTCTATTTTATCTAATGATATTAGCGATTGATTTTACAAGTTTTCTTTTATATTATGTGTAAAGATTTAACTCTTGAATGAATGCATGTTTTCACTATGATTTATGGTATATAAATTTGTTTCCTTGTCTCAAGAGAATACATAGAAATGGCCTTCACAAGTTTGGTGTGACATAATTAAGGGTTTCATGAGTTTTTTGTGTGGAATTAATGATTTTTTTCCATTGGAAAATAAGTGACCTTATTTAAAAAGTTTTGGATTTTATTCTTTTTGAATGTTAACAAGGGTAACCATTTGTAAAAAAAATTAGTTGAATTTTGGATGAGGTATTATATATTAATGTGTTAATTACCCATATATATATATTCATGAATATTGGATAACCTAGGATAAATTTTTTTTATGATTATTACTATATATAAAAGGAATGACATGTCATCAAATTATAGAGCTTATGATCTGCTAGTTCCTCATGCATTTTAAATTTCAGCTTCATTGACTATAGAATGAGATTAAGTGAAAATTTATCACGGAACAACTAATGAGAGGAATTTTTCTTATAAAACAAAATAACATAATTATATCTTCTCAAAGGATTTTGAATAAAATTTTATATTATTATAACCATTTTAAAAAACATATATAACCTTTTTCATACCTATATGGGCTATGGTTTTTTCATACATAACCTTACCTGTACAATGTTCTATATCATAGTATATTATTTCACATGGATTTTTATTCTTCCAAAATCCTTATTTTAATGTTTTAATTATGTAGAATCCTAGTTATTCCATTATTTAGGTAATATTTATGATTTTAAATTTTCCTTTTTATGTCATGTTTTATTGTTCATTTTTAAGATGTGGGTTTCACTGAATAAATTGTAAAATATTAAACCATTTGTGGTTAATATAATTTTTGAGTGGGAAATTTATTTTAAGTGTGATAGAATGTAACCAACGAATTTTTTTAAATTGATTTTTTGTTAAATAATTTGATTATTTATATTTCTTGTGTTTACGCAGTATCATGTTTAGATAAACTGTGAAATATTATTTATTCGTCATAACTTAGGCACTAAATTGGTAAAAATAGATAATAATAAATAGTTTCTTAAATAAATATAATGGTCCAAATAAATATTAATGTATTGGTATTTTCCATTAACATGATGATAAATTATTTTGATTGAAGGCTTCTTATTGATCAAATTATAATATTCATAAAAAATTAGTTTTATTATATTTATCTGTAAATATTAATTTCTATAAGATATATTAAATTTGTTTGAAAAAATAAAATTAAATTTTAAACTAATTATATCATAAATATCTCAAAATTATTTTAGATATAATTTACTAAAAACATTAAATTATCTAGGAATACTGAAAAATATGTTTTTATTGGAAAAATAGTTTTGTTTAATTAATTCACAAGTTTGAATTATAGTTTGGGTTTATTACAACATTTTTACTTCATTTTGATATAAAATAATGCAATGATAATTTTTTAAATGGATTTTATACATGAAATTAGTTTTATATTTAAAAATAACATTTTTCTGAAAATTTGTATTTTGTTACATTTAACTGTTTAATTTTGAATTAAAATTTTCATATTTAGTTATTTTATTTGATAAAATTTAAAAAATATTTTAAAACATGGGGTTTAATTTTTTTATACATTTCAATTTTATTTTTAATCAATATGAATAGTAAGGGATGAATATTTTATTACATTAAAAAATGGTTAAACATATTATAGTGGATTACAAAAATGTGATATTGATAAAAAATTTCATACAATTTCTTATTTAAACAATTTAATTAATCCTCATCACCTATGTTTTGAAAATATGTTATTTTAAATACACTATTACATGAAAATGACAGAAATATTATTAAATTCATTGAAAGTGATATAATGTCACACTATAATTTTTAATGAGTATAATATTTTTGATATGGGGTTCACTAGAATATTTGATAGACTATAAATATAATTGTAAAAACAAATATATTTATCTTAATTTTGGAAATTTATTAATCAATTTTTAGAATTAAAAAATTAAACTATATGCTTACACAACATTGATGAAAAAATTATTCAATTAAATGAAAAAGGAAATCAATGTTATTCAAAATATTAAAAGATATATACATTTAATTCACTATTATGATAAAACAATTATAGATGATTATGAAATAGTATGTTTTTATTAAATTAGTTTCTTCATATTTATCATATGGTATTTATTTTATTAATGTTTTTATATTATGTAGTCAATAAAATTGAAATTAAGAATATTTTCTATTAAATAATATATTATTGAATGATATAAAAATAGTAAATATACTAATTTTGAACAAAATGATTTGTAAACAGTTTAAAATTTTATTAATTATATATTTATGTTTTCTTTTTCATTTTCTAGATATTATATTAACCCTCAACAAGTAAAAATCCATGTTGTCATGATAAAATTTAAAAGGGTTAAATAAGGGTTAAAAAAATATAATAGTAGAACAATTACCTAGACATGTAAATATAATTTAATATATGTATTGGACTTGATGAAAATCCTCTCAGGTTTAAATTTTTTTTGTTTAATGGACATTTTCTATAAAAATTATATCTATATATTTTACATGAATTAATGTTTAGAAATGTTTCTTTTTATGTTTTTAATAACTTTTATATCTCCACATGGGGAAGAATAGCATATAGATGAAACTAAATGTTTATTTTTTACCATAATTAAATTATTTTTATAATAATATTTATTCTAAATTTTATAAATGATAAAATTACATTCCATGATTTTTAAATGTTTAAAAAATATTTATTTAGTTATCTGGAAAATAAAATAATATATATTAAAAATATTAACATTGATATATTTTGGATTATATAATTTGTATAGAGAAGTTTATTTATATATATGATGTATTATATATATTTTTCTGCATTATGATCAAATTACCCTTTTGACGTTGTGTATTTGTCATCAAATTAAATGAATCGTGTTAAATTCGATATTAATGAAAATTTTTTAAAATGATTTTTTATTAAATTATTTAAAATTCTTTGAAATATTATCATCATCAATGTGAATTTAATATAGTGCAAAAAATCATAAATGAACCAATTTTGTGTTATTTTTTCATTTATTGTAACATTGATAACCCTTTGTAATTAAAATAATGGTTAACATGGTTAATCTCAAAAATTATTTAAAATGGGGTTTATCAAAAAATTATTGATCAAAATGGTGGAAAACTTGTCTAAATTATGTTTTTTATGTAACTACCTTATATTATATAATAATATAAACCATTTTATTTTTCTTGTCTATGGAATAAAAATGTTTTTTTAATTTTATCTTCTGTTAAATTCCAAAAAAGTGACCCTCACATGAATTATAAAACGGACCCCCCTTCATTACTTCCAGACACCATATTGAGCCATCTATCTCAACCATAATAAAAAAATTTCTCTTATCAACTTACCTATATAAATTATATAGTTAATGTTATTCTCAAAACACTAACTCGTGATCCCTTTAGATAATTTAAAAAGTATTAGTTTTGAAAATTTTGGGTTTTGAACTTGAATAAAGATATGCCAGACATGAGGTCGGGGAATTAGAAACTCAATTTCCATTTATTGAGTTAAATTTTTAAATTATTGATTATTTCATAGAAAGAATATATTTAAGTTGAATTTTTTATATTTTTTGTTGTGTTTCAAATTTTTATTGTTGATTTATTGTGTATAAGAAAAATCGATTTTTAACATTCACTTCAATGTTATTTATAAGGGTTTTTCATTTAAAAAGACTCTTTTAATGTTTCTTTTTAAAAAATAGAAAATGAATATTATTGTAAATTACGTGGAATGAACATATTTTCAAACATTCACGATAAATAAATTTTTTGAGGCTACCTATACAGTCCCATAAGGTTCATTTCAAAGAAAATGTTTTACATTCAAATTTAATATGTTTTAAGAAAACCAAAATGTAAATAATTTTAACCTCAATAATTATTTCATGTGAAACATCATAATCATTTTCATATAATAAAATATTATTTTATGTTAAATAATTATTTTGGGAACATGTATTAGGGATACCATAATTAATCATTCTTCTTATGGTTCATGATTATGATGGAATGATGTTTATGTATTCTGTTACATTTCCATGGGTTATTAAAATGATGAAATATTTATGAAACCCATTTATTTTCATCGGTTATTATATGATGAATAATTAATATTCATGTTGACCACATGATTATGGTTTTTAGTATGTGACTGCTGGGACCTATATATACCTTCAATTAATTGGGTAATGATTTATTACTCATTATATAAATAGGATTTGAATGAGTAGTGGACTTGGTTCAGTAATACAGTGCAACAATGGGATATAAATTGAGATACATAATACATAGATGGAACATGTTGTGAACTTATATCAGTAAATCACATTTTCATCTATAATGGTCCTATTAATTTTCCTTGGATAATATCTAAATGATTTTAAATTTGTAGATTTATGCCAAAAATTATTTCTCTTGTGAAAATATTTTTTTCACCGGTATAATGTTATTTGATTTCCTAATGATTAATGTATTTATAAATGAAATGATTTTTTATATATTTCATGATTATGATCATTGATATACAATGTATATTTTCCAAAAAAAATTCAGATTATCAAATCCTTATTCTCTTATTATGTTTTTTAAATTATTGTTATCTTAATTGTTTTCCATTATTGAGCATTTGGGATCACTAATTCGTATGTTTATTTGCCCAAATATATAATGAAATGTAATAAGTATAATAGTAAAAAAAATGTTCTTGTTATGATGGAATAAGTGTGAGATGATGTAGACATTTTACAAACTAGTTGTTTATGTTTCAATGTTTCCAATGGCACTATACACATGTTGTAACGTCCGGGTTCCAGGAGCCACCCAGAGGCGCCCCGTACCCGGTTGGTCACATGGCTTCAAGCTCATTTCCCTGAATGCCGGAGGCTACCTACTTGCAGTGAGTTCCTTGGTTGTGATAGTGGGGAAACTATGAACTCAATGGCAGAGTAACACAATAGAAGAAAAACAAATAGTAATAGCAGAAGCAGTAATTATACCATAAAACAGTAAACAATAGAAGACTGGAAGTAACAACAACTGAGAAAATATAAATATATATGATTCATGATGCATATGTCTACGAAAGTAGTCAAACATATCATAAGGATGGAATACAATACTAAACCAAAGTACAATGAAAAGCATGTAAACAGCTGCACAGTATCACAAGCCTCAGCTTGGTCCCATTCTCCCCGCCTCCACAGTAATCAAGTACCTAAAGATGAAGGGATATATACCATACCTATACCTGTAGAAATATAATCTATTTGAGCCCAAAATTATGACCCAAATAGGGTGTGAGACTAATCTTAGTAGGCAACCACCCAATGATCTGTGCTTAATAGTCAGGGAATATATATGGCAGGCGATAGACAAAATGAAGTAGTAAACATGGAAGTACACATTGTAATAATCCTAAAAATTCAATGGACTTAATTTTTATATATCAAGAGAAGCCATTTAAAAGCATCCAACCCACTTGGATGTACTCACATCCTAAACCCTCTTGTAACACCCCATGCTTCCATGGTACGCTTCTCTTTGAATAATAGAGAATCGTGTATTGTACGCAACCTCGAGTTATAACACATCGCGACCAATAAAAGTAGTCGTTATGAATATTAATACCCACTTTTTGAAATTATAAAATTTTTATAATTCATAGTGTACTTCATTTTTTGATTCGGAATATCGAAATTATCCTATGTTGAAATTTTGGTATCTTTCTGAGAATTCCAATTTTCGATGAATAGTGAAAAATACTTAAAAACAACTTTTTTAATCAAAATAATTTATAGTGATAAATTATACTATTGAGTGGTTTTAAAATATAATTATAATATAATTTTACCATTTTATCCAATTTTGGTCATTATAATTAATTTCACTTTGAAATTGGACATAAACAATTGGCAATCTTTTGATTGATATTGTTTCATAAAAACAAGCTATTTGTTTTGACAATAGGAATTAATTATAAAATTAATTAATGAAACTTATTTGTTTCAAATTTTTTAAATTTGAAATAGTTTTTTAATTTGGAATATCAATTATAGATTAGGGTGGATTTTTGGTATTGTTCTGAAAAACTTCATTTTTTATGAATAGTAAAACCACTAAATGGTAGTTAAAAAAATAATTTTTCGTTTAAATGAAACTTTACCAATTCTATGAATTGAATATCAAAAATCCTACATACATTTTTATAATTAGAAAGTAAAATGTGGTTCAATGGGATGAAAATAATTTTTGGAAAATAGTATCTTTTAAGTTTTATTAATCACGATTAAAGGTAATTACTGTAATTTAAGGTAAATATAATGTTATAATAATATTAAATTACATTTACACTTGTCCTAACATTATTGGATGATTCATGTCAGACCAAAAAATCCATGGGTCAACTTGGAAACCCCATGGAGCCACTTGAGTAAGAAAATGTCATTAATAACTTCTAATTTAAAGTAAAAATAAAGTTGTCACAAACATGTGTTGTTTTACTAAAACAATTATTACATGGGGTTATATAAGTTAACATTTAGACTATAAATATTAATTGGAAAGCTAAAAAAATTTCCTACATCATGATATATTTTTTTATAATTTTTAGACAGTAAATCAATTAATTGTTTTTTATGACACCATGATGATGCATCGATTACCTCATTAATTATTGATTTAAATAAAATGAGAAGATAATGTAAAATATAAGACATACACTTGTCAAAAACTTATTGGATGGGTAGATTTCTAACCCTTATCACCTTACCATCTAAATATATAATTTTGGGACCTTTAAAATCCGAAACTCATTATATAATAATGTAACATTTCATGACTTTCCAAGAGTGCCCCTCCTCTCCTCTTATAAAAGGCCCCCACCTCTACCACCTTATTCACAACATCAAATCCCTTTTTCTCGGCCAAACTCTTCCCAAATACTCTATCAACTTCCTTCTCTTACTCCTATAAGCATCCCTTTGGGCATAAGTCTTCCCAAGGAAGCCTTTGGCTCAAATCAAAAAGAATTACCCGATTTTAAGGCAATGTCTTCTCTTATGTTCTTTTGTTTTATTTTGCTTCTACAACCCCATAAACTCTGTTTATTAATTTCTTTTGTAACAAATCCAGTATATTAAATATACTGGGATGTTTTTATGAAAATGATTTTATTTACACTTGCACACACCTTCGTCTAATGGTTAAAGATTATACTGTTTCTGTGGTTGGGGAATTATTTCCTCACGAAACGGTGATGGTTCAATATTCTTTTAACACCTTTCATGGTGGCCATTAATATGTCACTCTATTTATATATGATATATATTATTTTTATGTTTTCATTATTATTCTGTATTTTTCATTTGTGGAATACCGTTATGGTTTCCATTATCGGTAAATGTGACATCTTCATTTAAGGAAGTGCAGACTACCGCCCCCTCAAAGTGATTTGATTTGATAATGCCATATGTGGGACGTATAAAGGATGGAGTTAATGATATTATATATGATATTATACTGGAATTATAATACACATTTATATCATTATGATTTTATTCCATTAAATACAAAATAGAAATGAAAGTAGCGTTCATGTGTACGTACGACTTACTGTCTCCATGAATGGTGCAATTCATTTCATACCTCTAAATGTTATGTAATATTATAAATGAATATATATAATGGATATATATTATATATATGATATCTACATCATGAATATAATTCTGGATATAATGGATATTTTACCACATGAATAACTTGTAATTATAAAAAGTTTATTTTTCACTCAAGTACCAAAGATCGATAAAACGACCGTTATTAACATAAATAATTACATAGTGTTCACAACATGGTAATAAGTTATATAAAAGGAATAATGAACTTGAAAATTTTTCTTAATCAAGTATAAATTTACTCTAGTTTATTATTCAGGTAATTAAAGAATGATCGAGTCATGTCGGACACGAGGTAAGGGACTTCGTCTCAATCTCCTTTCATTGAGGCATATTTTGTTTTATAGACAGCATTCTTTTATACATTGTATAAACCCCTTTGACTTATACGTTTATTCAAAAGTAATATTTTTTATATGAAGCATTTTACTAAATGAAAAAAGGGAATATTTTTTTGTCGTACGTATGCGGCGACAATGACTTCTCCACCGTCGTGACCATTATTTGCATTTCAGCTTCCTCTACAATCTATAACACTTTTTAAATGAAAAATAAATACCAAAGTTTTAATTTTCTTTTATTTAAGCATTGAAAATGGTTTTTCAGTGTTTTTATTATATCAATGTGTTGTATTGATATCTTGTGATTGAAATGTGGAAATGTTGTGATTTATTTATGCATGTTTTATGTGATACTATTATGTTATAGTTTATAATATGTTAAAATTGTTCATATGAGTAATGAATTGGACTTAATAAGTGACGGGTGGAGCCTTCTATAGCTCCTCGTTTCATCAGTAGGTCTCATGAGAAAAAATAGTGTCTTTGCACGAGGCCATGACAAAATCTTATTTGTATTCCTGGAACAAGGCCTTGGCTACGTGGTTATGATAGTCTGGCATTATTTATTCCATCATTATGAATGTGGTTATTGATATTTCATTTGATTATTCGACTAGTAGATTATCTATGTGAATAACTAAATGGAATTATTTCATTTTATTGTTAACATATTATACTGAAGTTCAAGTTTAAAAGTCTTTTGTTTTAGTTATACATTTCCTTAAATTTTTATGTTTATTTATGAATGTTTCTGCTATATTGTTATCCTTACTGAGAATTTGAGATCACCTCTTTCTATGTTTTACTTTTCCTAGATGTGAAGAAATATTTTACGACTGACCTACAGGGATAGTCTGAAGGGGGAATGGGTGTGGGCTATGGAGACTATGTTATTGAAGTTTTTTAATTAATGATGTAATGTAACATTTATGAATATATCTAGTGTTTCCAAGGAATCGAAACTAATCATTATTTCGAGACTTGACCTTTTGTGGTCATGCCAATGTTATGTAATAATGCACAGACTCTGGGTAACTGGGGTCAGGGTGTTACAGTTGGTATCAGAGGCAGTTTAGTACTAACCTTGGAAGCTAGATTTAGATAAACTCAGATTAAAGCACATATCCCTAAGATAGACTTTGAGGATTAGTATAGAAGAACTTCTTAGTAATTTGGTATTATAGAGATTTTGTGAGTTTTCTGACAAATACATCCTTTTCTGGATACGAGCAGGTAGAGGAAGCTCTGGCACAGATGTACCTAGGGGTAAAATCTAAAAACACCTCTTTGGGCTCGACTCGAATGGGAACTGGTGCACGACAACGAGCCTTGATGCACTCTTGGTTACGACACACCCGGGGGATATGTTTAGGATAATTCTCATTTTCTTTACAAACCATTATGAAGGGTTTATGATTTTATACTTCCTCAAAGAAAACATTTTTATGATTATGGATATATCCATAAATCATTCAATTTATGTTATGTGTTTTACAAGTATAGAATTATGTATTTTGATTCATAAAATAATCTAGTTTATGCCATTGTTTAGAAATGGTTCCTAGTGGAATGAATGGAAACTGTATCAATGCACGCACTCCATATAGGGATTTCCCTCCTTCTCAAGATAATTATAGTGGATCTGGTGATACAACTAGTGCTGATCAACTTATCCCCATACTTGGACAACTCAATCAGGTTATGAATAATAACCCTACCCATATGGATCACCCTGATCCGCAACATGGAGGATCAATGTTAGACCGCTTCATGAGACAACAACCACCAACATTAAATGGGAGTAAAAATCCCTTAGTAGATGAGAAATGGATAAATTCCATAGAGAAAATATTCCATGCCTTGGGGAGTAGTGAAAGGGAAAAGGTTATTATGGTAGTAAACCACCTCACAATATATGCTGATCAACGGTGGTCATTGATTCAAAACACAAAGGAAGATGATGAAGTATCAAATATGGAATGGAGGGTGTTCAAAGAGCTTTTCATAGAAAAATATTTTCCTCGTGACCATCAAGAATATATGGAAAGGAAATTTCTGAATCTGAGACAAAAGGAGGATGAGAATATCGCAATGTATGAGGCCAATTTTACAAGGTTAGCGAGGTATGCTGCAAATTATATACGTAACCCAAGAAGTAAGATTGATCGTTTCATTGATGGGTTAAAACCATTTCACCATCGAGCTTTAGTATCACAATCTTTCTCAATGTATAAAGATATAGTATTGTGTGCTATCAAGACTGAAAAGTAATTATATAAATCTTATGACAATAAAGTAAAGAAAAAGAAGAAGGGAACGTTAGAACAAGAGACAGATAAAGGGAAAAAGGGAAAGAAGGATTTTCCATTATGCGATAATTGTGGGAAGAATCACCAGGGTACTTGCCTAAAAAGAATGGGAGTATGTTATAAATGTGGAGAAAAAGGTTACCAGGCTCGTGATTGCAGAGGAAAGAAAGATGCTATCAATGTTGAATGCTACAATTGTGGGGAAATAGGGAATTATACAAATGAATTTCTTAATCATCAGGGAAACTTACCTCAGAAAAGGCCAAGGGATCAAGGAAAATCTTATGTTGTTACTACAGTTGAAGTGGAATAATTAATGGATTGGTTCTTTTGGACTCAAGGATTATATTCTGGTTATAAGAATAATGTGATATATATAAGTATTGTACTGCAGTACTTGTTATTTTCATTAATTTTTTAATATGATGAAGTTAATCATATTTTTAGTATGTGACAATAAGAGAAACATTACTTTGTTTGGGGAATCTGATGAATTGATTTTGGAATTTAGAAACCTTTTAGAGAAAGTCTGGCCAGAGGTATTTTGGATAACTATTAAGGTTGGAATGGATTAAGTTGAACTTTGGATATGATTGTTTATGGTTAAAAAATTTCTGAAGATTATTTTTGGAATATTATAATACTTTGGTTTTAGGAAAAGGACAACCTGTAGGTCAGGGGATAACTTGTCACGTCGGACAAAGGTGTAGGAATCGAACCAACTACCATAGTGTGGCATGCCTTTATTACCTACCACTATCCTATAAGAGGTACCTGGTTATTAAAAAATACTTTTCCTAATCTAAATGGTATGTGTTAATATTTTTAACCTTTTACTATTAGGATAAATATATTATTTTTGAGTTCTAATTTCTTTTTGAGTGAAAGATGAGTTTGTGGTAGAAATTAATTGAAGGTTAAAACTCTACATTTCAAGTATATATATATATATACCTATCTCTTATTCTATGAATAATTTAATTATTAAACTTTATGGAAGGGATATTAAAAAAAATGTGTTATCCTAATACCTTATGTTTTGTTGAACTAATGTTATTTTAAATCACCATAGATCGAAGGATTTGAGGCCTTCAATTTTACACTTGTCTGTGATTGATGACCTCAATAAATACCTATAAATATTTACTTTTTTTCTCATAATTATGTGTCTATAATTTCCACCAATGTTCTCTTATTCTAAACACTAATTTTGTGGTGACTTTCTCATTTCCTTTTCCCTCTTATTGAGGCTAAATTTTATTAACCTTATTTCCGATGTGGGTTTTCCACAAAGGTATTTTCTATTTTCAACCTTTTATTTTCGAAGAACATTTTCAAATTGTGAAGATGCAATTTTGTGAAGGATTGGATAATGTAACACCCCAAGCATCCATGTTACGCTTCTCTTTGAATAATATAGCAACATGTGTTATACGCATCCTCGAGTTCTAACACACCGCGACCAATCAAATTAGCAGTTATGAATAGTAATATCCACTTTTTGAAATAATATAACTTTTATATTTCAGAATGGACTTAATTTTTTGTTTCGAAATATCAAAATTTTCCTATGTTGAATTTTTGGTATTTTTCTGAGAATTCCAATTTTCGATGAATAGTAAAAAAAACATAAAAACAACTTTTGTAATAAAAATAATTTATAGTGATAAATTATACTATTGAGTTTTTTTAATGATTAATTAGAATATACTTTTATAATTTTGTCCAATGGTGGTCATTTGAATTAATTTCACTTCAAAATTTGACATAAAAATTTTTCAATCTTTTGATTGATATTGTTTCTTAAAAACACGCTGTTTGTTATGATAACAGGAATAAATTATGAAATTTATTAATGCAACTTATATGTTTGGAATTTTGTAAAATAGACATCATTTTTGGGTTTGGAATATCAATTATAGCTTAGGGTGGATTTTTGGTATTGTTCTGAAAAACATCACTTTTTGATGAATGGTGAAACCACTAAGTGGTAGTTAAAAAACTAATTTTTTGTTTAAATGAAACTTTACCACTTCTATTAATTTAATTTAAAAAATCCGACATACATGGTTATAATTAGGAAGTAAAATTTTGTTCAATGGGATGAAAATAATTTTTGGTGAATAGTAACTTTTAAGTTTTATTAATCACAATTGAAAGTAATTAGTGTAATTTAAGGTAAATATAATGTTATAATAATATTAAATTACCTTTACACATGCCCTACCCTTATTAGATGATTCATGGCCGACCAAGAGACTCCATGGGTCAACATGGGGACCCCATGGAGCCACATGGGTATGAAAATGACATTAATAGCTTTTTATTTAAAGTAAAAATAAAATTGTCTCAAACATGTGTTGTTTGACTAAAAAAATTATTACATAGGGCTATATAAGTTAAATTTTCAACTATAAATATTCATTAGAAATATAAAAATCATTCCTACATCATGATATTTTTTGATAATTTTTAGACATTAAATAAAGTAAAAAAAAATTACGACACCATGATGATGCAGCGATTACCTCATTAATTAATGATTTAAATAAAATTAAAAGATAATGTAAAATATAAAAATTATACTTTGTCAAAAACCTATTGAATGAGTATATTTCGAACCCTTATCATCTAACTCTCTAAATTTATAATTGTGGGACCTTTATATCTGAAACTCATTATATAATAATGTAACATTTCATGACTTTCCAAGAATGCCCCTCCTCTCCTCTTATAAAAGGCCTCTACCTCTACCACCTTATTCACGCCATCAAATCCATTTGGCTCGGCCAACCTCTGCCCAAATACTATCTCAAATTCCCTCTATTACTCCTAAAATCCTCCCTTTGGGAAGAATTCTTCCCATGGATGCCTTTGGCTCAAATCAAAAAGAGTTACCCGATTTTAAGGTAATGTCTTCTCTTATGTACTTCTGTTATATTATGCTTCTCCAACCACTTAAACACTTTTTATTCCATTCTTTTGTAACAACACCAGTATCTTAAATATACTAGAATGTTTTTCTAAAAATTATTTGATTTAAACTTACACACACCTTCCCCTGTGATGGTGGGAGGATGCTGCTGTTGGAAAACACACGTCAACTCTTCCATAGACGTGGCAAGATGCGGTACTCCATGGAAGGTCTACAAAAACCTCATAAAGCCATCTCGAAACTGTGTGATAGAACCTGTGTATGGAATGACTGTTGGTTCCAAGACTGGAACAACTGGAGGATCCGCTGGTAGTCCCTAATCACCCATATCTGGTGTCTGATCACTGCAAGGTAATTGGCGGACAACCGGAGGACGTCTCAGTGGAATGACTCTGCAAGGTCAAGTGCACACCATAGATGAATATTAACAGGGATTGAAACTCATAAGTGTAAGAAGGGAACAACAGAAATAAATCTATCATGTTTTTTTTTCAAAACATGGATACACGACATGTATAAATCCAACACGGTGTGTTCCCTTAAGCATTCACATGTGCATGTACATCTACCAACCCAGGCCATGTAACATCCCATAGGCCAGGTGCATTCTTCTAATATATGGCGTGTTCTAGAATCCTCTTCCCTTTCATGAGTCTTCTAAACTGCTAGGCCACAAGGTTTCCCAGGAACAAGACTACATGGCATGTTAGTTCCTGACACGGAATTTACCAGACAAACTTCACCGACCCGTGTTGTTAGTTACATGGTGGATCACACGGCTGACGCTACACTGTGTGTTTGTTCCAAACATCATGTATACTATAAATACTGCACTATCCCGTGTTGTCTACTACATGGCCGGATTCAAGGGTCCCACTACACATCATGTTTAAGATTGGCACTGCGTGTATGAATTTTTTTTTCACTCATTCGTGTCGTTAGTCACACAGGTGGACACATGGTCTACACAACACAGTTTGTACGTCTGACACACGATGTGTTCTACCATGATTTTCCAAACCCCATGTCTCTACCCACATAGCTAGTGACATGGTTAGATAGTACACTGAGTGTACATAAGTACATGATGTGTACTCATGAAAAACATATCCTTCCCAAATAGAAGGACACATGGCATGTATTCACTACACGCTGTGTATTCTGGGTTTTTCCAGATAGTATGCCTTAGAAACTACTAAGGATCCTAGAAAAACACTGAAATGAACATTAAAGTGCCAAATTATGATATTTGAGGGCCCATACTTTTCATGAATAAAAGTGTGGCTATTTATACATGTCTTACACAAGGAATAACAATACAATGATCCTCCAATTCCTGATCCACAAGGTCTCATAACACCTCAAAAACCAATGTTTGGTGTCTATTCAAACAAAACCTTACCCAAACCAATACCTTATCAAAAAAAGTATTCTATCAAATCATATATCACAAAAACATGTATATCTTACATAACATCTATCACAACAATAATAAATAACTAATGCACCCTAAATGGCATGTCAAAAATGCATGACATTGATTTCTAGCAACTGCCTATATTATGCATGTGTTGTCATACCTTCATATCATTGCATTGTAACTAAATAGAACCTCAATAATTTCAAAAATAATAGCACAAAACATTTTTATTAGTCAAGGTGAAATCAATCAACTATAAATTCACAAAATTAATAAAATAAACAACAAGGTAAATTGGCTTTTCCATGTACATGTGTCAACTACTCCCCCGAAAAGATTATTATCATGTACATATTTCTTCATATCCCTGGATATAGGCTCCAAATACTAAGTCAAATGAAATGAAATCCCTCTGATACCACATTGTAATGTCCCAGTTCTGGGATCCACACAGATGTGCCTCGTACCCTATTGGTCACATGGACTCAAGCGCATTTCCCTGAATGTCAGAGGAAGCCGACTAGCAGCGAGGGACTTGAGTATAATAATGGGGAAACTATTCCCTCATTGGCAGAGTGACATAGTAGAATTAAAATAGATAGTAGTAGTAGAAGTATTAATAATACCATAAAGTAGTAAACAAAGGAATAATAGAAGTAACAACAACTAAGAACATATAAATATAAATGATGCTTGAGTCATATGTCAAGGTAATTAGCCAAACAAATTAAAATGATGGAATAAAATAATAAACCAATGTACTAATAAATGCATGTAAATAGATCCATAATATCTCATGCCTCACCTTGGTCCCATGCTCCCCAGCTCCACAGTAATCATATAACTAAAGTAGAGGTGTGCTAGCCCATATCTATACATTTAACAATATATCCCCTTTGGGCCCAAAAGCATGACCCAAATAGGGTGTGAGACCGATCCTAGTAGAAAAAAACCCAAATATCTATGCCTAATAGTCAGTGAATATATATAGCAGGAAATGAAGTAAAATAAGAAGTAAAAAAGGAAGTACACATAGTAAAATCCCTACAAATTCAATTTAATTCATTTCTATATGTCAAGAGAAATCAATAAAAAGTGGGTAACCCTCTGGAAAGTACTCATAGCCTAACCCCTCTGGTTCAAGAAAACAACTACTAGAAACCCTCTGGGTTGTACACACAGTCTAACCACTCTGGTCTAGCTTTAGCAAATGAACATTGAAGAAGCACTCATGGTCAATTCCCCATGTGGTAGTGTATCAGTATCTAATAGGAACTCTGAAGAAGCACTCAATGTTAAATTCCCCCTATGGCCCAAATCGATGAAACTAAAGACACTTTTAGGGAGCACAATGTTCATTCCCTCTATGTTCTTGCAACGTAATGGTAAATAGACACTCTGGAGAGGCCCTCAACGTCCATTCTCTCTATGGTCTACAACACCAAGTTATCACAGCCTTGTGTAAGTTACTCGTGCACAAACGATAGATGGAAGCCAAAGTAAACTTCATGAACTTCATGGCTAAACAATATAAAACATATCATACAGTGTCAGATGATATCACTCAATCCTCACAATACTAGGCATGGGAATCAAAGCATCATCCTAACAGGCCAAGAAAGACCAAACAGTCAAAAAAAGAAAACATTGTAAAAAAATTCATAGTATGTAAAATTTAACCCTATTCATTACAATTATCCTCTATCCAAATAAAAAAAGGCATAGTAGGTAATAACAGGGATAAAACCATAAACACGCAATTTCATATTCTTGGGTATTAAAATTTTTTGTGCATAAAATTCAAATACAATCTACAGAAAGGAACAAAACAACTACCATGACATCATGAGATCAATATACGTGAACCTCAGGCCTTGAATCTCCCTAGAACAGTGTTAATATACAAAAACTCTTAAAATTTTCGACTGGAGACAACTCGAGAGAGACATAAAGAGAATAAATATGGAGATGAAGTTCTAGAATAATGATGAACTCTCCATGGAAATTCCAACGCAATCGATGGTGGTTGATTCGGAGAACGGACGACGATTCGAAGGCTCGTTGAGGATCTATGGTCATACTGTCTCTCCTAAGTGAGACAAATGAAGATAAAAGGAGTTTTTTCAATTATACATGACCCCGGTCTGTTTAATGAAAAAAAAGTGCACTGTGTGTATTTTAAAAATACATGGTGTGTACTTTCCTTTTTGGCCTCCACTTTAGGCGGCCTCCGGGTCACCACACATAGCCATGTACTCGCCCGTTACACGATCAGCACACGGTCACCAGTGGAAACTGAGTACACCCCGTGTACTCTTGAAATTTCCAGAAACACCTCTTTTCGTAAAAAACAACCACAATATAAAAACATGCCTGAAAAAAAGATCCATGTTCTTACACATGTAGTAATCATGTGGAATTGTTATTTTTTGTGAAGAATATTAATCTAAAAAGATGTAATATATGTGTATGAAATGTGTGTGCCTTTATATTCACCATATATTGTCTTATTCAAGATACATTCTAAGTGGATTAGATTGGGAGACTCTATGTCCATGATATCATATACCTCCATGGGATTTTGTTTACCATAGTATTAGAGATGGATTATTGGTACAGTACTTAGTATTAGTAGGGGGTGTACTAGTCACTTGTTTGATATTTAGATTTGATTTCCCCATAACACCTTTATATCGGTGGTCATTCTGGAAGCACTATACGGTTAATGGTGACCATGATTAGAAAATGTTCCCTATATATTGGATTCCATAGGGAAAAATCCATGAATCATGTCACTTATTCCATTATTAATTATTTAAATGTGACTAAAAATAGATATTTATGATTAACTCAATGGTATGTCATTCAGTATTCTAATTTGATGGATAGGGGAATGAGAATAAGTACAACTGTGACTGTCTGTCATTTAATAAACATAAGAACTTGTATAATTGGTCCTAAAAAGTATGGATACAAAACAATCTAAAAATATGTCATATTATAAAACGTAACAATCAGTATTAGAGTTTTAGGTAGGGTATTGGGTCTTCATAAAAGTCTATCCTATATTGGATCAACAATAGAGTTAGAGGTATGTTATGATGATTCTTATATTAATTGAAACATTTGAGATGAAATAGATATTAATAATGGATAATATCTGATAGAACATAGACAATAGTATTGGGATATAAATTATTTATTCATTTTTTTCTCTTCTGATAGTTTATAAATCCTTCCAAAATCAAATATTAATTGTGAGTATTTTTAGTTGAGGCTGATGTTTATTTTTAGGAGTTATTAGGGTGAATTTTACATCATATCATGAGGACTCATCAAGGAGAAATGGTTCCTCTAGTTTAGGTACAATGGAATAATGGCCTATACACGATAAAATGTGTCAATATGAATATTATATTAAATCCCAATGGAATTAGTTAATTTCACATACATCTCCATAACCCTATAAAGGGTAACTTGGGGGCGAGTTATTTCAAATATTGAAGGTTATAATATCCTGGATTTTCATCAATGTACCTAATTATTAAATTTTTTTCAACACAACTTGTAAAACCATAATAGAAGTTCACATGGGATTATTTAAGTATTTAGTAACATTTAGAGTGGTTTGGGTTCCCGAATATAATGTTTTTGGGGAAAATAGTGAGGCACAAGGGATTTTTTTCTTATGTTTATTTTAGTGAGACAAATGACATATTAACCACCAATATATTAAAAGTAGTTTATAAACTACCAATGAGTTATTTTATTCATTATTCTAATGAAAAATATAGTGATGTATATATCCACTTTAGGACATATCATTCATGATGATTTGATCTGAATATTACCAAATTAGAAAGGGATTTATGTTTTAATATCATTTTAATCAGGATTTTTTTATCATGAATTTCCATTGAATTAAATTATTTTATAATTTTATAATAGACCCATTATACATTATTTATCTATTTTTATCAATTAAATTTAAATGTAATATAATCATTTTTTTCACTTTCATACATTATATGATCTTGAAAATGTCATTACCCAAAACATAGATTATTTTATCTTTAGTCAAAAGTTTATTTATTCCATGTACATGTTTTATTAAAAAAATCAAGGTTTTTTCATTCAAATATAATTTTTTAATCCATTTTTCCAATTAAATTATTTCTATACAAATATTTCAATAAAATATTATAGTAATATTCCAAATGAGGGATATTTTTTATATTTACAGGAATTGTGGAAGATATATTTATTTCAATAAGAACACAAATAATATAATATCATGTCATCATTTCCTATAAAATATTTGAATATTACATTACAAATATACATGGTTATTTTCAAAAATATGTTTTCTACTCAATAATATGGAAATTATTTGATAATTTATTATTAATTTCAATATTAAAAGACTATTATCTTCATGAAATGTTCCTCTGGTCTTTTATTTTAATTTTTGTCTATGATATCATCATTTGATGATACATTGGATTTGTTGAGGATAAGGTCCAAAAAAAATTCTTATTCTTCTCTACATGGTTTATTATTATGATGATGATATTTTTATAAAATTTCTTTATTTTACAGGGGTAATGTTATGATGAAATGTAGAAATTTATATGAAACATGTTTCCTTTCAACAGGTACTAATATATAAGGAAAGATTTGTTTTCTTATGTCAAAGATAGCGACCATGGATTAACATACATAGATATTACCTCATTTTAGATGAATATTCAGAACATTATTTAAATACATGCCTGAGGACCATAATCTTTTACTCTCTTGAATTCATGGAATCCAAATATTATAACAATATCTCTTAATGATATTCCTATTTTAGTACTCAAACATAAAACTTTTCATCAAACCTTGATGAATGAAAACGTAATAATGGGATGAGATAAAATTCATAGAAATTGTAAACAAGGGAGATATTTTAGTATAACATAAGCATAATAGTTTGATAACATGATCATAATATTCGAGTATTATAACCTTTATATCAAAGATCATAATCAATATTTCTACAGTAATGATTAGAAGTTCATAAGATATGAATCATAAAGTTATCAAGAGCATAACCCATTAGATTCTAACATGGAAATATGACATGTAATTGTGGAATACACATATGCATGACAAATCCAATGTCCAGTTTTCCTACCAAGTCCTTCATACCATGATAGATTTAGACTAATCACCTGTGTACCTGCATCATGCATGGGATGATCTCCTGTGTACCATTTTTTTGGTTTGGGATGACCTACTGTATACCCTATTTTTTCAGGATTGGGATACCCTATAGTGTGCCATTTGTTTCTAGATTGGGATATTATCATATGTACCCTCTCTATTCAGGATAGTGATGTCATCCCATGTACCCTATTGGTTTAGGCTTCATAATCCCATCCATGTACCATATAGTTTTGGGATTTGGATGCTCTCTTATTTTGGTCTTGGGATTCACTCCTATGAACCAGTTTTTTTGTCCTAGGATTCCCTCTTATGTACCCAATTGTTTAGGTCTTAAGATTCCCTATTATTTTGGGATTCATATTCCCTCTTGTTTTGAGATTGTGATAACCTCTCATGTAACCTCTTGTTTTGGTCCTAGGATCCCCTATCATGTAAACACTAATTTTATGCTTTGTATTAACTCTTATTATGGGATTTGGATTCCATTCAATGTACATGTAGGGTTTATACAACCTTTGTAATTACCTAATTTATTTTAGGTAGTTATAGGTCCTACCCATCACATAGTAAAATAAAAAATGCATGTGTGAAATGAAAAAAAAAATATTTTTCATAACATGACCGTTAAAAGAATGTGGGTTTTATAAACATTTTTTTATAACCATTGTAATGAAATTTTCATTATAAAATTTTCATCATATCCTAACTTGTGAAAATATGAACATTTGATAATCATTTCAACATTAAATAACTCTTGAATGTAAGTGGGTTACATAATCGTTTTATCATGGTTTGACTAGTCGAGTAGAAATGGGATTCACACAAATCAAGCCATATTAAAAAAACTATTAAAATAAAGATTTATAATGGTTTCCAGTGATCATATCCACAATAAAGAAGAAACTATATCAGGGGATATTAACATAGATAGGGAAGTATTTTGAAAGATCACATGGAACATTTATAAATGAAAATAATATATATTTAAAAATTATTTTATAAAACATTATAAATTTCAAGAATATAATTATTTAAAATCCACAATGAAAAAAAATAATGGAATATTTTTTAGAAACCTCTAAAACATTTATTATGTAATATATAATTTCTTTTTTGGGAAATTATTTTTAAAACATAAATCCTTTTATAATTTTTTCTGTGAAAATAACATTGAAATCAAATAAATGACGATTAAAAACATTTCTAAAGAATTTTTATTGAATATATATTGGGTAAAATAGAAGGATTATTTCGAAACCTTTTTTTAGAAAACATGGTTTTTGAAGAACATAGACTTTTTTCATAAAATTTATGTAATCAGATATTTAAAAAAAATAGATTTCATTATTATATTATGTACCAAAGAGTGGGAAAATGATATCATTACCATAAAATATCATAAATAAACTATTAATAGGAAAAAAAATTTATGGTTAACCCTCTATTTATCAAAATATTCCATCAAGTGAATCATAATCTTAAACAATCTTGGTAAAGGATGAGATTTTAGCAATAATGTGTTATAAACATGGTAGCTTTGAATCATAATACCAATCAATGAAAAACATTACATAAATCTTAAAATATCTTTTAAATAATGGTATTCATGACCTAAAAAGTCAAAAGCAATTCTATAAACCCCATAGAAAACTCTTGGTGCAAAACATTTCATATATCTTACAAACGGTAAATTGAGACAAAATATTCTTTACCGATTTTGAAGCTTTGAAAATATAATCCCCATTGAAGAAATATCATAAAATAGATATGTAAATACCAATAAATTTATAAATAATAATCATATAATATAATAATGTTATGTATATACGGTACATAATGATATAAGTGGTGAATAAGGCATAAGTCTAACATAAATAAAAGTGAGAAGAGAAACCCCTTACCTTAAGTATTGACTTTCTTCATACTGATTGAAAACACAAGTTGGATAAATATATTTTTATTATAGATATATGGAAAAACATTTTCCTATATATCATACTATATATGATTTATTATATATATATATATATGTATATATTATCTTTCACTTAACAATGTCATGATAATGTTATGTTTCAGGTAATTTCCTCTTTTTTTTCTATATATGTTTTTAGATTATATTCAAGATCCTATTATAAAGATAATTCATTAAATTTTTGGAGAATTTTAGAAATTATTTAAATATCTTACCTATTAATTATGTTAAAATTTATTCTAATATATAAAATTTAACAATGTGGAATGAAATACATCGTTCATGGGGATGGTATTCCGTATGTATGCATGAACATTTTTCCATTTTATTGTTATAGTGTAAGAATGAAATAAAATGACATATATGTCTATATTTATAGAAATTAAACTATAATGAATATTTAATGTATATAATATATATTTACTCAAATAATCATTAATACATTCCATCTAATGTGTGAACTAATCTCCTCTCTTTTGGGAGGCGGTAGTCTACTCATCCACTAATAAAGTTATCATATTTACTCAGAATGGAAAGAATGAAGGCATGTTCTATATAATAATTAAATAAGGAAAAGACATAATAAATATCATATATATATATATATATATAATATTTCTATCATAATTCCTATCAATGAGAGGTAAGAATGAAAAAATGAACAACATTATTTCACGATGTGGTGGTCTTTCATATATACGAACCCTAAATTTGATAACCATTTGATGGATGTTTGTGTAGGTGTAGGGAAAATAATTTTTAACAAACACCAAATAATATTTTTGGTACGGATTTTATTTTACAATAATGAAATAAAAATAACATAATGTGTGGTGAATGAAATCAAATAGAAATGAATATTGAAGAATGCTAGCTCTATTTTCATGTACCTCCTTTTGGTTTTCAAAAAAGAGCTTCCTTGGATATATTTCTACAAACATTTAGGCTTCTTGGAAGAGGGTATTTATTTTGGTATCTTATTTGGGTTGTTTATTAGTTATCCAAATTGATTTATATATATGTATTAGTGAGGGGGTGAGCTCCCTTTTATAGTGGAGTAAGATCACAATTCTTGTAAATTAAAGAAGTAAACACTATTTAGAGGTCTCCTTTACCCCATGTTACTCAAATAAATATTTATTTTATATAAAATAGGTTAATTGATCTATCTATTTCTATATAAGGACATTTTGACAGGTTCTTAAGTTGTTTCGCCACTTTATTTAATGATTAATCACTAAGTATACTCACTTTTACCACAATCGTTGTTATTAATTTTAATTAAATTCACTAATAATATTCATATTTAAAAATGTTTACGTTATTATTAGTAATAAATTATTCTAATTACAAAAACTAAAAACATTTTCCAAATTCCAATCACATAAGAAGGAGAAATAAATATAAAATTATTCTTCTATGACATGACGGGAAATATGGGTTTTAATGAAAATTGATCAAAAGGTTGAAATGTTTTTACATAGAATTTCAATTTGAAATTTCTTACAATGAAATAAATTGAATAATATATGTATTAAAAATATAAATATTCTGTAAAAATAATTTAAAATATAAATTATCTATATGAATTTATTAGATGAAAAAGTAGTTCTCTAAAAAAAGTAATAATTGTTTTACTATTCATCAAAATATGAAACATCAAAGAAAAATACCAAAAAACTTCCCAAATAAAATATTGATATCCAAATAAAATAAGAAATTTAATATTTCTTGATAAAACTATAAATGATTAAAAAATTATATATAAAATGTGTATTTCATTTAATGGAGGTAAAATTTCCTTTTAGAAATATATATCATTTTATGCATAAAATGGATTTATTTTTTTCCTATGGATATAAAAACAATTGGATGATTGTAAAAAATAATGTGAGTATATTATATATATATTATTAAAAACATTTATCAATATTGGTTTGAATAATTTATTGATATTTAGTTGTGTTTTTTTATAGTGTTCATAGAATTTTAATTTCATTATTTTCAAATATTTATTACATTAATTTTTAACTAATTGGAAACAAAATGATTGATTTTATATTATTTTGAAATAATTTTTTTTCATAATTATATAAATCATATTCATAACTCCCATTTCAATAGTTATGTGGTAACTATTATGACATACTAATTATAATGAATATAGTATATTATAGTTTGGTAAAACTCATCCTTGCATGTAATGAATTATATCAAAGAAACTCGATATTGTGTATAAAATAAGCCCAAAATTGTGTTATGTGTACCTATATCACATCTATCTGTTGTGTGTAGTGAAATATTAACCTCGTGTTGTGTGAAATGAAAGCCAAACATATGTCATATTACAGAAGATATATTTATTTTTGAATGAAATTAAATATATCAAAAAGATTAAATTAATTTTAAAAAACATATTTCACAAAAACTTGGGGTGTCATATTGTATCAACTATTAAATGAATTTCTCCCCAAATTATTTGTATCTCATAAAAGGATTAACACTTGAAATTTTTATTAATAGAAACCTGCATCGTAAAAATTAATTCTAAAACATCCTTTAAATAGAGATAGATTGATCTATAATGGTTACCCAAAGATACATATAACTAGGTGTCCATGTAGGATAACATAGCTATAGATTGATTATCGGACATTGAGAAAATAAAAACATTATGTAATATTTTTGAAGTGTATAAGTTTCTAGACTTGTATGACAAAATATTTTAATTCTGAAACTTATACACTTCAATAATATTACATAATGTTTAAACCAAAACTTGTGATTCGTCATCATTTTCCTTAATATCCCATAACTATAGTATAAAATACGAATTATGGCTTATTATTCTTCATACCCAATCTATTAATTCATATTATGTTTAATTTAACAAATATATTATTACATCACATACCTTTAACATGTCATTTTTTGAACCTTTATTTTCAACAGTATAACCAATACCCGTACCATCTTTTTAATTCACTTTATTATATTTCCACAATGAAAACTAATTTCAATAATTCACATTAATTCTAAATCTAAAACATTAATTTTAAACCTAGTTCCTTTTTATTCAAGATGTTGAATATTACTAGAAGTCATACTGTGACAAACAATTATCATAGTATAAAACCACATAATCATGAAAAATTACATATTGGATGCCTGAATTATTAAGACTTATTTAAAATACATGTATCCATTGTGTTATCCTTAGAGAAATTCATATATATTACCACAAAAAATATTCTATGGGATATCACTAAAGATTACTCATTTTATTTTCTATAAGATGACTAAATTTTTCCATTGATACAAACTATAATGAATTACCGTAATCATATAAGGATATTAAATCATTATAGATGAATAATCACCACATTAAAAAAATAAATTCTTGACCATAATAGTTAACTTATTTGGTAACATGGAAACATAATCTTCTTACATCGTGAAATATCTTCAACATCTCCGTTAATGATCTTCCCCATTTAATACACCAACTAAAACCATTCATTATAACATAAGGACTGTTAATATGTTATAATTTGTGATTAGATACATAGTACTAGTAAAATATGGAGATTTTGAATCATATTATGAGGATATGGGTATTAGAACATGATTATAACATAATTAGATCATTCCATCAATATCAATGATCATAATCATGAGTTGTGGGATATATAAATTCATTTCATAAAACATTAATCCTAATGTAATCAGGAGAGTAATTCATTAGAGAATAACATTATAATAAGACATGGAATTATGGAATGCACATAAATAAATAACATCTAATGTCATGAATACCTACTAAGACCTTAATTACATGTTAGTCTTTTTAAAATCCTATGTGTACCTTCTTCATGCATGGGATTCCCTTCCATTGTACACTTAGTTTTTGGGCTTCACATTCGCTCTTGTGTACCCTTTTTTTTAAGGAATGGGATTCTCTCATATATACATAATTATTTTGGTCATGGGATGCCCATCATTGTACCGTATTATTTCTGGATTTTTATTCCTTCATGTATATCGTATTTTTGCTGGTTGGGATTCCCTATTATGTACCCACTAGTTTTGGTATTACGATGCCAACCTATTTCAATCTTGGTATTGCCACCTGTGTGTCATCTTATTTCAATAATTGGATTCCCTCCCATGTACCCTCATGTTTTAGGTATAGGATTACCTGTTATTTTGGTCTTGTGATGACCCCATGTTTCTTTTGTGGGATTCTGTAACAGACCGAGATTTTATGAAAAATATTCTTTTTATTTCACTAATGTCTTGTGTTGTACGCTACACCAAAAGGATCTTGCACAACATGAATCCTTGACTTGCCTTGCATTACACGCAATCGCGACCTTCCTCGATAGCGTGTGTAGTACGCAATAACGAGTTTCACTAAACAGCGATATGCTATTAAAATGTTATTAAAACTAGCCGTTATGAATAGTAATAACCACTTTTTGAAATTTTGTAAATTTTATTTTTCAAAATGGATTTCATTTTTGGATTTGGAGTATCGAATTTAGCCTAAGGTGAAATTTTGGTACATTTCGGATAACTTTCATATTCTGATGAATAGTGAAAATTACTAAATTTTAATTAAAAACAACCTTTTTAATCGAAATAATTAATAGTGATAAATTATTAATTTGAGTGGTTTTAAAGTATATTTAGAATATATTTTTACAATTTAACACAATGTTGGTCATTGGATGAAATTTCACATTTAAACCAGACATAATCAAGTGTCAATCTTTTGATAGATATTGTTTCTTAAAAACACGCTATTTGTTTTAACAGCGGGATTTAATTATAAAATTAATTAATGCAATTTCTATGTTATGAATTTGGTAAAATAGACTTCATTTTTGAATTCGAAATATAAAATATAGCTTAGGATGAAATTTTGGCATTGTTCTGAAAACCATCAATTTTTGATTAATAGTGAAACTACTAAGTGGTAGGTTAAAAACTGAATTTTGCATAAAACTTAATTTTACCGCTTCTGTGAATGGAATTTCGAAAATCCGAGAGACACGGTTAATATCAAGGACTAAAATGTGCTTCAATGAGATGAAAATAATTTTTTGGTGAATAGTAACTTTTTACTTTTTTTACCGTGGTTAATAGTAAATAGGCTAACTAAGGGTAAATATGATTTTACTATTACCCTAACACATGTCCTAATTCTATTGGATAAGTTTAATTCGACCAAAAACAAACTTAGGAATAAAAAATGACCATTTAGGCCCACTTGGATTAGATTAGGACATTTATTATTAATTTATTTAAAGAAGGGTTAAAATAGTTAAAATCAAAGTTTAATAAGTAAATCCTTTTTAATATGGGGTTATACATAAGATAAATTCGATTGTAAATATTCATTAGAAAGCTAAAAAGCTTTCCTACATGATGGTATTTTATTTGTAATTTTTAGACATCAAATAATATAATTTATTTATGACACAAAGATGATGCAGTAATTATCTTATTAATGAAATATTGACATAATTGATGTTATAAACACCAAAATAAATGTAATTTGAGACTTTTTAGGAATTCCACTAATTTTCTAGGTTACTATGATATATTAGTGTTGATTTAATCAACTTGGTTCGAACATATAATTCTGTTATGACTTTCACAAAAATCATATATCAAATAGTGTCAAAATTGACACAAAATAGTTTTTAAATCAAATATTATATTACTAATTGTTATTTTATTCTTAAAAATCTAAGGTTCGGACAACTGACTTAGATAAGGATATATATATTAATAATAAACAATTTGGGGTTCGTTTGGCATGATATAGTAAGTTTATTAACCATATAGTGAAAGAAAACAAAAAGACACGGTAAAAGTTAAATTAATTAACTTAGAGTTAAATCTAATTGATAAGGTTAAAATAATACCCTAAACTTGTCTAAATCCTATTGGATGATAGGATTTAGACACATCCCCACATTAGCTTCGAAATAAGACCCTTTGGAACCATTATAAACCGATTTTGACTTTAATATAAAATAATATTTTGAGATATTCCTAAGGTGCCCCTCTCCTCCCTTATAAAAGGACACCTCCTCCCCCTCCTCCTCACACAAATTTGAGCACTCAAGCTCGGCCAACCCCTGCCAAAATCTCTTCTTCACTTCCCGAGAAACATCCTAGAGGTTCTGGTATTCCTCAAAGACCAATTTTAGTGCCCTAAGAGGAGGTCTCAAAGAGGCGCTTCAAAGAAGAGGTAATTACCGTTACCAATTCTTTCATCTTTATTTCTTCTTCCACTTCTTCTTCTTAGGTTGTTTCATTATGAAGTAATAACATCAGTATAACTCATATACGGATATGTTATTATAAGTATGAAACAACCCTATTTCACCATCTATCCATCCTACGGAAAAAGAAATCACCGCGCGTGCGTACGTACGGAATACCGTCTCCACGCCGTGGTGTAATCTATTTTCCACCACCACCTTACATGGATGGGTATAATGGTGTAAAGAATAACTATACATAGTTATTACAACATAATATTGATTCTGATATATTTTATAATCCACTCCAATTCAATTCAATATTTATAGAAATGATATCATCGCTCGTGCGTACGTACGGACTACCGTCTCCACGACGCGATGAGATTCATTCTCCATGTTAACCATTTAAGAGTGATTATAAAGTATATATAAGAAATAATAATGAGATATATTACATTATAAAGCTACTGGATTCATGTATATATATATATATATGTATGTCATCTACTTAATTCCATTTCAAGACAATAAGGAAAGTAAAACAGCGTTCATGCGTACGTACGGATTACCGTCTCCATGAACGGTGTTTTTCATTTCATTTATCTATCTATTATATATATATATATATACTGAATATATATGATATATAAATCATATTTTATATTCTGGAAGTAAGTAAATCATGATATAAGTAATAATAATGTCAATAACAACAAGTCAGAACACCTACGATAAATGAAACGATTTTACCCAAAACGCTTCTTTAACGTGGAATTTACAAAAGAACGGGTAATATAATGTCATAAGTGAACCATATATGATATCATAACAATGAATATGATTCTTTAATAAGTAAATGACATTATTTAAATCATTATACAGGAGGTTCGGACACTTACGAAGCAAATCGGACCTAAGGTAAGGGAAATATCACAATCTCATTTTTATCCGAGATTGTTTATACTTTGGTATTTACTGGGGTGTATTTTATCATCCACATCCATGTTCCCTCAATATTTAATATTGTTTCCATCCACTTACAATAGTTTAAATCCAATTTTACCCTTCGGTGAGTTTTTAGTAAAAGATATGAAAGGAATCTTTTGTTGTTTTTCATACGAGGTACTTTTTTTGACTTTTCCGACAAAAGTACGAGAAGAATGTTTTCTTTTTAACTTATACGGCATGAATGTATTTTTAAAACATTGTTTACAAGAATCTTCTTTTGCAAGTTTTCAAGTTTATTTTTAATCAACTTATTTTATTTTAAAGTTGTATAACATGTTAAGAAAGGAAAAATGTTTTTGAAGAAGAAAAGATATTTTCCTCAAGAATGGAGTTCAAGAGTTTTATCAAAATTATTTTCCATCTAAGATAATAAAGGGTTCTGTTTTTATCCCTAATATTACATTGATTTGATCATGTTGTGATGGAATTATTTTTATGAATTCCTTTACCTTATATGATTTGTTTTATGATGTCATGATGTTTCAAGAATCCCATTTTTGTTACATGTGTTATACGATGATGTATGATTTATGATTTTGTGGCACACATAAGAAAGGATTCATTATAAGATGGGTGGGACCTATATCTCCCTCCAATGCATTGGGAAATGATTTTAAATCTCATGAGATAGACATGGCTGGAACGGATGGTTATTTCAGTTCAGTGATACAGGACTGAAACGAGGAGTGAACTCAGTTCAGAAAGGGACTTTGTCCACTAAGATAGTCTTGGCAATGAGTCATGACTAACAAGAAATGATTCTCCATGATTATGTGTGCATGCCACAAAGTTTCAAGTTTCATGTTATGATTATGGTGATCTCATTTTCACTTCTATGATTTGTTCCATGTTAAGATATTATGATCTCTTTTGCAGGTTATTATTTTCAAAAAGATATGATATGATTTTTATTTCTTTTGTATACCCTTACTGAGCATTTGAGCTCACCCTTTTATGTTTTCTTTTCCCCAGGATATAAAGAAAGGTTTTAGGTAAAAAAAATGGAAGATCTTTACGGGAGATATTGAAGATCTTTCACCAGGATTAGAAGATTATGTTCCGAGTTTCCAAAGACACTAAACTATTACGATCCTTGTGTGTGTGTTTTTGTTATGTACTAAGTATTCCGCAAATGTAATGTAATGTCCATGTACGTCAGGTTTCGGGTCTCTACAGTTGGTATCAGAGGAAAGGTTTAGTCAACCTTTGGAAACTAGGATGCGAGAACTTTAGTGAGATCCCTAGAGATATTTATAAGGTATGTTTAGGGATGTCCCTAAGGATAAGTATACGTATAAGATATAGTCCTAGAACTATGGTAACGATCTTAGAATTTAACCTAAGAAGTTAGATATTGAGGATACTCCCCCTTTGTTATGTTGTTTTCCCTAGCATGATTTTTGCCTCTCACACTATTCTTTTTGGGTTTTAGAAAATGGCTGGAAACAAGGTGATTCACGATAATGGAGGATATGATGGACAATGTAATGATATTTTTCATGAGCAACAAAATGAAATGGGATTTGGAAGTCCAAACATCATTATTATGCCGAATCAGCAATCTCATAATATGATCAATAAAGTAAAATTTGGTAAGTTTCCTGACTCGGCTAATAAGAGAAAGATGGAGTTTCATGAAGATCATAGAGGAAAGAAAGTTCAATTTCCCCTATGTAATTCATGTGGGAAGAGGCATCAAGGAGAATGTTTCAAAGGAACTAGAAGATTCTTTGGGTGTGGAAAAGAAGGACACAAAGCAAGTAAGTGCAAAGGAAAAGGTTCAATTAACACCATGGATGAGGATAATGGTATTGCTACGACATCAACAATGGTAAAATGCTTTAAATGTGGAATGTACGGGCATTATGCAAACCAATGCCCTAAGGGAAAGTCTCATGAAGAGAATCAGTATGGTCGTATGGGAAGTATTTATGTTGACGATGATGAAGAAACTACAAATGATATGTGAGATGAAAGAAATGTTGAAGCTCGGTCAATGGTCTAAGAATGTAGTGGAATGATTACATGTTTCTCATGTGTAGTGTTGTATAATTAATCTCATGGAATAAGGAGACATCTAAGGATTGTTACACTGTTGTCTTTCCTTAAGTGTATGATGAATGGTACCAGTAACCATGAAAGGTTATTCAGATACTTTTGGAAAGTAGATGATAAGTGCATAATGAAAGGATAAGAAGACAATGAGATGTTTGATTGTATTCATGAGCTCATGATTGATATAAGGACTAAGTGATATCATGGTTTGAGTATATAGAATTTTGAGGATTTTGGTATGTGGAAAGTGTTAACTTTAAACTGCATTCATGTTTTCAATATGGTATTCAAGAGAATACATGATTAAGGAATTTGAATGTTTGGAATGTGACCAACAAAACATATCTTATGATATATGGGGATCAACGATGATATTAAATCTCTGGTAACTGTTTTCACTATGTTATGAGAGTGGACTGCAGTATTATGGATAAGCCTAAATATTGGAATGGATTGTGTTGGACGTAAGTTAGTATTGTTTAAGGATAGAAATTTTTTTCGATATTATTGATGGGATGTTATAGTAATATAGTTTTGGAAAAAGGACAACCTGCAGGACGGGCGACAGCCCATCGCTTCGGACAAGGCTGTGGGAATCGAACCCACAACCGAAGTGCGACTAGCCTTTATCGCCTACCACTAACCTACAGGAAGTCCCTGTTTAGTAGAAACTAGTTTTATTATATTAAGCAGTATGATATATGAAGTATAAGTCCATTTTAGGAACCATATGTGATTAATCTCACTATAGATCGACTTATGTATATAATTTTTGCTAACCTTTTGTTTGAGACAGATGGAATGACCCGTCATTCTATCACATGATCTTCTAACACTTCACGAATAACAAATTCAACTTCATTTATTTAAGAGATGAAGTGGAAATTGTTCAAGGCATGAACAACAGTGAGATTTTACCAAAATAAAGTAAGTATTTATTCTAATTCAAATTTTCAACTTTAGGGAAATGATCTTGAAAACCAAAAATGTTGTCCTAGTGATATTATACCTGATGAATCAGATGGTACCTTATATCATCACAAATCTATGGATTTGTGATTACTGGCTTTTCCATAGCCATGTTCTCTACCACTCTCCATCAGAACATGATGGTTAGATTTCTCTTATATATCCATATTTTCACCTATGTGGAAACCCAGTGATTAGTTTGTTTGGGTAATCGTTACATTTCATACTTTAGTTTTTTAAAGCCAAGTTTTGGTATTCCTTTTAACGATGTGGGTTTCTATTAAAGAAACTTTCGAATAGTAAACCATTTATAACCCCGACGAATTTCGAGGGCGAAATTCATTTTAAGGGGGGTAGAATGTAACAGACCGAGATTTTATGAAAAATATTCTTTTTATTTCACTAATGTCTTGTGTTGTACGCTACACCAAAAGGATCTTGCACAACATGCATCCTTGACTTGCCTTGCATTACACGCAATCGCGACCTTCCTCGATAGCGTGTGTAGTACGCAATAACGAGTTTCACTAAACAGCGATATGCTATTAAAATGTTATTAAAACTAGCCGTTATGAATAGTAATAACCACTTTTTGAAATTTTGTAAATTTTATTTTTCAAAATGGATTTCATTTTTGGATTTTGAGTATCGAATTTAGCCTAAGGTGAAATTTTGGTACATTTCGGATAACTTTCATATTCTGATGAATAGTGAAAATTACTAAATTTTAATTAAAAACCACCTTTTTAATCGAAATAATTAATAGTGATAAATTATTAATTTGAGTGGGTTTAAAGTATATTTAGAATATATTTTTACAATTTAACACAATGTTGGTCATTGGATGAAATTTCACATTTAAACCAGACATAATCAAGTGTCAATCTTTTGATAGATATTGTTTCTTAAAAACACGCTATTTGTTTTAACAGCGGGATTTAATTATAAAATTAATTAATGCAATTTCTATGTTATGAATTTGGTAAAATAGACTTCATTTTTGAATTCGAAATATAAAATATAGCTTAGGATGAAATTTTGGCATTGTTCTGAAAAACATCAATTTTTGATTAATAGTGAAACTACTAAGTGGTAGGTTAAAAACTGAATTTTGCATAAAACTTAATTTCACCGCTTCTGTGAATGGAATTTCGAAAATACGAGAGACACGGTTAATATCAAGGACTATAATGTGCTTCAATGAGATGAAAATAATTTTTTGGTGAATAGTAACTTTTTACTTTTTTTACCGTGGTTAATAGTAAATAGGCTAACTAAGGGTAAATATGATTTTACTATTACCCTAACACATGTCCTAATTCTATTGGATAAGTTTAATTCGACCAAAAACAAACTTAGGAATAAAAAATGACCATTTAGGCCCACTTGGATTAGATTAGGACATTTATTATTAATTTATTTAAAGAAGGGTTAAAATAGTTAAAATCAAAGTTTAATAAGTAAATCATTTTTAATATGGGGTTATACATAAGATAAATTCGATTGTAAATATTCATTAGAAAGCTAAAAATATTTCCTACATGATGGTATTTTATTTGTAATTTTTAGACATCAAATAATTTAATTTATTTATGACACAAAGATGATGCAGTAATTATCTTATTAATGAAATATTGACATAATTGATGTTATAAACACCAAAATAAATGTAATTTGAGACTTTTTATGAATTACACTAATTTTCTAGGTTACTATGATATATTATTGTTGATTTAAGCAACTTGGTTCGAACATATAATTCTGTTATGACTTTCACAAAAATCATATATCAAATAGTGTCAAAATTGACACAAAATAGTTTTTAAATCAAATATTATATTACTAATTGTTATTTTATTCTTAAAAATCTAAGGTTCGGACAACTGACTTAGATAAGGATATATATATTAATAATAAACAATTTGGGGTTCGTTTGGCATGATATAGTAAGTGTATTAACCATATAGTGAAAGAAAACAAAAAGACACGGTAAAAGTTAAATTAATTAACTTAGAGTTAAATCTAATTGATAAAGTTAAAATAATACCCTAAACTTGTCTAAATCCTATTGGATGATAGGATTTAGACCCATCCCCACATTAGCTTCGAAATAAGACCCTTTGGAACCATTATAAACCGATTTTGACTTTAATATAAAATAATATTTTGAGATATTCCTAAGGTGCCCCTCTCCTCCCTTATAAAAGGACACCTCCTCCCCCTCCTCCTCACAAAAATTTGAGCACTCAAGCTCGGCCAACCCCTGCCAAAATCTCTTCTCCACTTCCCTAGAAACATCCTAGAGGTTCTGGTCTTCCTCAAAGACCAATTTTAGTTCCCTAAGAGGAGGTCTCAAAGAGGCGCTTCAAAGAAGAGGTAATTACCGTTACCAATTCTTTCATCTTTATTTCTTCTTCCACTTCTTCTTCTTAGGTTGTTTCATTATGAAGTAATAACATCAGTATCACTCATATACGGATATGTTATTATAAGTATGAAACAACCCTATTTCACCATCTATCCATCCTACGGAAAAAGAAATCACCGCGCGTGCGTACGTACGGAATACCGTCTCCACGCCGTGGTGTAATCTATTTTCCACCACCACCTTACATGGATGGGTATAATGGTGTAAAGAATAACTATACATAGTTATTACAACATCATATTGATTCTGATATATTATATAATCCACTCCAATTCAATTCAATATTTATAGAAATGATATCATCGCTCGTGCGTACGTACAGACTACCGTCTCCACGACGCGATGAGATTCATTCTCCATGTTAACCATTTAAGAGTGATTATAAAGTATATATAAGAAATAATAATGAAATATATGACATTATAAAGCTACTGTATTCATGTATATATATATATATGTATGTCATCTACTTACTTCCATTTCAAGACAATAAGGAAAGTAAAACAGCGTTCATGCGTACGTACGGATTACCGTCTCCATGAACGGTGTTTTTCATTTCATTTATCTATCTATTATATATATATATATACTGAATATATATGATATATAAATCATATTTTATATTCTGGAAGTAAGTAAATCATGATATAAGTAATAATAATGTCAATAACAACAAGTCAGAACACCTACGATAAATGAAACGATTTTACCCAAAACGCTTCTTTAACGTGGAATTTACAAAAGAACGGGTAATATAATGTCATAAGTGAACCATATATGATATCATAACAATGAATATGATTCTTTAATAAGTAAATGACATTATTTAAATCATTATACAGGAGGTTCGGACACTTACGAAGCAAATCGGACCTAAGGTAAGGGAAATATCACAATCTCATTTTTATCCGAGATTGTTTATACTTTGGTATTTACTGGGGTGTATTTTATCATCCACATCCATGTTCCCTCAATATGTAATATTGTTTCCATCCACTTACAATAGTTTAAATCCAATTTTACCCTTCGGTGAGTTTTTAGTAAAAGATATGAAAGGAATCTTTTGTTGTTTTTCATACGAGGTACTTTTTTTGACTTTTCCGACAAAAGTACGAGAAGAATGTTTTCTTTTTAACTTATACGGCATGAATGTATTTTTAAAACATTGTTTACAAGAATCTTCCTTTACAAGTTTTCAAGTTTATTTTTAATCAACTTATTTTATTTTAAAGTTGTATAACATGTTAAGAAAGGAAAAATGTTTTTGAAGAAGAAAAGATATTTTCCTCAAGAATGGAGTTCAAGAGTTTTATCAAAATTATTTTCCATATAAGATAATAAAGGGTTCTGTTTTTATCCCTAATATTACATTGATTTGATCATGTTGTGATGGAATTATTTTTATGAATTCCTTTACCTTATATGATTTGTTTTATGATGTCATGATGTTTCAAGAATCCCATTTTTGTTACATGTGTTATACGATGATGTATGATTTATGATTTTGTGGCACACATAAGAAAGGATTCATTATAAGATGGGTGGGACCTATATCTCCCTCCAATGCATTGGGTAATGATTTTAAATCTCATGAGATAGACATGGCTGGAACGGAAGGTTATTTCGGTTCAGTGATACAGGACTGAAACGAGGAGTGAACTCGGTTCAGAAAGGGACTTTGTCCACTAAGATAGTCTTGGCAATGAGTCATGACTAACAAGAAATGATTTTCCATGATTATGTGTGCATGCCACAAAGTTTCAAGTTTCATGTTATGATTATGGTGATCTCATTTTCACTTCTATGATTTGTTCCATGTTAAGATATTATGATCTCTTTTGCAGGTTATGATTTTCAAAAAGATATGATATGATTTTTATTTCTTTTGTATACCCTTACTGAGCATTTGAGCTCACCCTTTTATGTTTTCTTTTCCCCAGGATATAAAGAAAGGTTTTAGGTAAAAAAAAATGGAAGATCTTTACGGGAGATATTGAAGATCTTTCACCAGGATTAGAAGATTATGTTCCGAGTTTCCAAAGACACTAAACTATTACGATCCTTGTGTGTGTGTTTTTGTTATGTACTAAGTATTCCGCAAATGTAATGTAATGTCCATGTACGTCAGGTTTCGGGTCTCTACAGATTCCCTCCTGTGTACCATATTTTTTTGGTCTATAGATTCCCTCCCATGTTCAATCTTGTTTCAGTATTAGGATTCCCTCTTGTTTTGGCCTTTGAATTGCCTACCATGTTAACATTTACCTCATAAAGAATTTATCCTTACCTTATTCATTGTAATGATTTATATTCCACACCCATCAGATAATGAAATAAAACATGCATATTCCAAAAGGTAACAAAATATTCATCATCATTACCATAAAAAGAGATGGGTTTCATAAACATCATATCACAACTAATGAGGTGAAATGGGTATTATAACTATTTAATCATATGATAACTTGAGATAATGTAACAAGTTTCATAGTCATTTCATCTTAGAATAACATGTGAAAGGAATTGATTTTCTTAATCATTTTATCTGGTTAAGCCCCATGGCAGAGAAATAGGATTCATAAAAAACATGACATATTAACACAGACATTTCTAATAAAGAATAAGAATGGAATATTTATATCATATATATAGAAAAGAATAAACCATATCAATGGATGTTAACATATATTTGGAAGTATTTTGAATCCTTACATGGATGATTCCGAATGAAAAACAATATTTCTTCAAAAAATCACTTCTTGAAATATTAAAAAAAATCCAAAAAAATAATTGAAATTTATATTTAAAATAATATAATGGAAGAATTTTTTAATTGTAGAAATAAATTTTTGTATAAAATATCATTTCTTCTTGGAATCGTGATATTTAAAACATAAAACATTTTAAAATACTTTTCAATGAAAATAAAAATGAAAAAAATAAATGAATATAATGAAAATTAATCAATATCTATGAAAATGGCTTAAAAAAGTATGGAATATTTGAAGAAAATTTTAGAACATATGGTTTCGGATGAACAAAGATTTCTTACAGAAAAGATAAAGAAAGTAATATTTTATATAAAACATTTTCTTAATCATAATAAGTACCAAAGAGTGAAAAATGTATCATTATAATAATATATCCTATATAAATATCGGATATTGAAGTTAATTAGTTTTATTGAGATATAAATAATAGTATTTCATTAATGGAAGAATAATCTTAAATAATCCCCATAAACAATTACATTATATCAATAAACTATTACTGCTTTGTTAGCTCTAAATCGTAATCCCCATGAATGAAAAAAATGATATGATTCATAAATTATCTTGAAAATATCTGTATTAATACTATAAAATGAAAAATGGTAGTATATAAACCACATAGAAAAATATAGGTGCATATGATGTCATATATATTATTGAATGAAATATGAGACAAAATATACATTACCAATTTGGTATCATTTGAACCATTAATAAAATTAATAAAATATCATGAAAATGAAATATAAATAACCATAAATTTATGCATATGATTCATAGAATACATCAATGTATAGTATATACCCTACACAAAGAAATGAGTTATGATTAAATAATTAGTCTCATAAAATTAAAAGTGAGACAAGAAAACCCTTACTGAAAGTATTGATTTTTTTGTACACTATCAAACATACTTAATAATAAATAAATGTTTTTAATAAATCACTCATATAACCATATTATTATATTTGACCCTTTATATTATCTTTTGTTAACAATTACTTGTTAATGTTACATTTCGGTAATATCCTCACTGTTTTTCGTACATGTTTTGACTTCTTATTCTTGATACTATTACATAGATAATTATTTAATTATTTATATAATCTAAAACATGATATTAATATCATATGTATTCTTTATATAAATATTCGATAATAATATATAAAATATTGAAATGTGAAATGGAATACAATGTTCATTGAGAAGGTAGGTCCAATGTATGCATAAACGGTGTTTCTATTTTATTTTTATATTAAATGATTGAAAGTAAATTGAATACATGTATTCATGTATTAATATTAACGAATAATTATTATTTTATATGTACAATGTTTTTAACAAAACCTATAATTAATAAATTCCGGGAATAGTGTGAACAAGTCACCTCACTTTGAGGACGCAGTAGTCCACATGTCCACAAACAATGTTATCATATTTATAAAAAAATAGAAATCATGAATATATATTCTATATAATAATTAAATATGAATAAAAAATAAAAAATGATATATATAATAATAAAATATAACATTCTTCTTAATTATAAATAATTTTATTTCATAATGTGAAAACAAACTACATATTTTGGCCAGTCGGTATTCTTTGGTATACATGAATGGTAAATTTTTACCCATTTATAAGATGTGCCTATATGTGTAGGTAAAATCCGTTGAAAAAATTTATTTATGATACTTATATTTTTATATAATCCTAGAATGTGATTAATTGAATGTGAGGAGAAGGAAAGAAAACAAAAATTCACACTAAATAAAGTTACTTCCCTTTTTTGGTAACTCCTTTTGGTTTGCACCAAAGGGATTCTGTGGTTGGATTTCTTCCCAAAGTGAGAAATATAAAATCATATTCAGGATGTTGATAGATTATTGGGGTATTTTTTGGGTGATATAAATGGATTTATTGGGGTTTATAAGTGAGGGGGCTGAGTTCCCTATTATAGTGGAGGATGAATGACATTTTTGTAAATATAAAAAGTTAATCACTATTGAGAGGTATCCATTACTTAATGTGACACAAATAATATTTAATTTAATTTAATTTTTTTAATTTGTCTATATATTTCCTTTTAATTTATTATGGTCATGATTATATGTTATTTTGAAAAATAATTTAATGTTTAACCTCTTTGTAAACTCATTTTTACCTTAATCATTGTAATTAATTTTAATTACATTCACTAATATTTTTGGTAAATAACATAGCTAAACTTATTTGAACATATAAATTATTATTATTCCAAATAAATATTCCATTTTTCCTAATTGAAATCATAAAATTTGTAGAAATTAATTTAAAATTATTCCTGAAGAACTAATAGGAGAGGGATTTTTGAAAAGTAAATACTTCAATGATAGGAAATGTTTTCATTTCAAAATTCAATGTAAAATTTTTTACAACGACAAAAATTGGATAAATTGATTTATAACTGAAATAAAATAATTTATAAATAATTTAAAATATAAATCATCTTAATAAATATCATATATGAGATAAAAGTTATCAATTAAATTTTTTTGTTTTTTCACTATTCAACAAAATATGAATCTTCTCTGAAAAATACCACAAATTCACCCAAATTAAATATTGATATCTAACATTACAATATTATTTTTTAAAAATATAAATTATAAAAGTGATAAAAATTATATTTAAAATGGATCCTCCATTAAATGTTGGGAAAATTACCTTTTAGAAATATATATATGGTTATTCAGAAAATTGGATTTATTCATATATTATCCAATTAAAACTGTTGTATGAGTGCCAAAAAATACCATTTAATATATAATATATAAATTTAATTAAACGCACACATAAATTGTGTATTGTTTAATTTTTTAATAAATATTTTTTTAACATAGTTTTATTTGAAAAGGAATTTCATTATTTTTAAATATTTTTTTACTTTTATTTCTACATCATTGATAACAAAGGAATAATTTTATATACATGTGAAAACTCTTGTATAAAAATTAAATTAAACACATTCATAACTACCATTAATAAATCTTGGTGATAACAGTAATGATATTTTAATAAATTTATTAATAATATACTACAGTTCGGTAAAACTCGACCTTGGATGTAACTCTAGGAATCGAAGGAACTCGACGTTGTGTATGGAAGATGCCCAGAATAGTGTTTCAGGTAATGCAATTTAATCTATATATTTCATATATTTAATTCATAATTATGTGTTTCTTGAAACATAATCCAAACGTAGTGCTATCATATAACACAAGTTATATTTATTTTTGTGTGAAATAAAAAATATAAAAAATATTAAAATATTTCAAAAAATATATTTCAAAAAATATATTTCAAAAAATATCAAGGTGTTAAAAAAAGAATATGGATGTATAATGGATATCTAAATTTTATTGCAAAAAATATATTTATACCTAATTAATTGGGTAAATATAGATATCTTTTTATATAATAAAGACTTGAATGTGGAGTGAACCGTGTTCTGTAAGGGACTCTAGCCACTATAATAGTCTAATAGTGATCCTGGACTAATGATATAATGGAATAGTGAGTCAACCAATTCAACTGTTATCGAAATTCTAATTATTGTTGACTACATAAATAAATTTATATACTTATTTTTATTCCCCAATATATGTCTCATTCCAATGTTATGATCTCATGGCTCAAAATATTTAATTCTTTTATCATTAATTTTTTAAAACCTGCCATACTATATGAATTGATTCAAGATTATGATCTATGATATGATAGTAATGTACTTTCAAAGTATATTCTAATATTTTAATACACTTATTGAAATTTTATTATTACTTTTTCACTGATATCTTGCTTTCATACCCTTACAGAGTATCTTATCTCACAATTTTTTGGTTTCCATTCCCCAGGATATAAAAAATGTTCTATTTAGGGTACATATATAAACAGTATTATGTGGGACGTTCATTTTTTGATATATTTAATATCATTTATGAAATTGGTATATTTCGTTTCTAGTCTCCAAATACATCATACAATTATGGTCCTTGGGCATGTATATGTGAACTATATTAAATATTAATCTACTATAAAATAATATCTATATACAAAAGGTAAGGGTCACTATAAATGATATTAAAGGAGCCTTAAGTCATTATATTTATATTATGATAATATTCAATTGGTTAAAAAAATATATATATGCCTATGTATTTGAAAACATCCTAAAATTATCATAATTTATAAATTTTATAAATCATAATCAATGAATTCATTTATGGACACTAAAGGTGGAGATATTTTTAGAGAAGATATATCATGGGGTTAAAACCCTAAAAGAGGATTTTTCATGTATATATCATCCCTCATTCTGGTTCATAGTGATTTTTCCTTCAAAATTCACAAAGCTTTATAATCACAATATGTATTATTTTCTTAATTATAAATTTATTTATAAACCATTGTAATTGATTTCAATGTATTATGCACAATAATGAACAAGGTTAACCTTACGTTTTTATCTATTTATAAGTATGTGTTAGTATATCCACATCCAATAAATTAATTTTCATGATTATATGTTTTACTAATATACTTATTGTTACTCACACTATGTTTTTTATTATGTAAATTGATGTAACAAAAAAGAACCTTGTTAATTTTTAATGTTAATGAGAATGAAATAGTTTTCATCATGAGAAAAAAATTGTTATGAGTGATGGAATAAAAAATCATGTTTCTATTCATACAAAACACTCTCAAGCTATCATAACTGTTATGACTCGAAATTATGAAGGTTGTAACATCTTTGTATGGACTCCTTCATATTGAAACATCAACCATCTTTTAGTGGGGCCTCTAATTTACTAGTTTTTGTGTGGTGGATTTGTACCACAAAAAATATATTATACATTATGAATTATTTTTAACATGGAATGTTTGTTTTTTGTTTAGAATCATTTTGAATTACACGTGGATCAATATAGGAATATAAATACAAACCCATGGAAACAAGAATAAATTAACATCTTGGATTGGAATGATTTTATCTGATTATTTTTCAATAAATATTTCCATTAATTATTCATATGAAAATTGATAATGAATTAATGAAGCTAAATCATAAGTACAATGAATAAATTTTAACCTATATTGAATATTTCATCAGAATTTTGACATAATATTTTGGTATTATCATCCAACATGAAAATATGATTGATCATTTTCTATAAAGATTAAAAACAAGACACCAAATTCGGTTATACACAAGGGACATTAGTAGCCATAAAGAAATTGTTTTATGTTCAATAAATTTCTAAATTTAGATTTGGGTTCCACATCAACATCATTATTTTGATATGAAAATAATGATTTAAGTCCAAGAAAATTAAAATAATTAAAACCAATTGGATAAGGATATGGTATTTTCATTATTCCCAATGTATGATAAGAATCATGGATGAAATTTTCATAGGGGGGCTGGTAAAATTTATAGGTGTAGAAAGGGAGGTTATCATGAAATTGAAAACTCTTTGATTGGAATAAGATGTTAAATAATGATGTAAGTAAATACATGAAAAATAAACCACCCACTCTCAATTGATTAAAATGTATAGAGTGTGGATATTATTCTAACCAGTGATCAAATAGGAATGTTAATGATTAAATTAAACATCCTTAAACACGTAATCTTAGAGACAAATTGAAATCTCATGTGATATTTGTTTTAAATTTTGACTATAATAGAGATGTTGTGAAATATATATATACCACATACTCAGAACATAATAATGTCTTATTTTATTCGGGATATACCCAAAATTTCATATCTATATAATTTTATAAGAGTATAAAAACACCACCATAATTTTTAGATTTTGAATAAGTAGTAAAAACTCATAATAATATGTTGATCATATCTCAAATATATGATTCTTATATAAATAAATAATTAGGTAATATACTTACACAAAATAAAGTTATTCTCCCTCAGGTTAAAGTTGATGGTATTTTTGATCATGTATTAGATTTACTAATATAAATTCCATATCAATTTTCATAGAAAGTATGCCACATTTTATATTCCAAACTAACATATGAACATATATATATTCAAAAATAAATATGAACATCTAATAGAAATTAAATCCATTGTATGTTTTATGATTCATATTCTAAATGTATTTTTATCTTTGGTGGTTAGGTATAAACTCATCTTGAATGATTAGAATATTTTAGTATACTTTTTTGATGTCTTTATCAAATATATTCCTAGTATTTATCTAAATAATGATGTAAATTTTTCAATAAAACTCATACCTAGTGAAATACTTATTAGAAATAATTCATATTAAATCACCCTAATATATTTGAAGTAATTAATGATTACACTCAATGATAATCTATATAAGGTATTCATTCAATGAAGTGCATTTCCAAGGGGCATAGTTGTTGTTTTTGTTAGGAATAGAGATGGTAAATTGTGACTCTTTATTAATTATCATGAACTAAACATTTTAATTATAAAAAATAGGTATCATAAACATTTTATCTTGGATTTTTTCAATCAATTAAAAAAATATCAATATTTTCCATAATTAATCCTTGATCTAGATACTATGAACTGAGGATATAATGTGAAGAATAATACGTGATAGGCGTATTTAAATGGTTTAGACTCTATGAATATATAGTGATGAAAATTACTCTTATTATTATCATTGTTATCTATATTGATTTAAATAATAATTTATTTAGATATTAACAAGATATATTATTGTTATCCTTTATAGATGTTAATATAATATTCCTACATTAAGGAATTAGACGAGGAATAATTATTGATTTTACTGATGTCCTTATGAAAAGGGTAGTTGTATTAAAAAATTACCATCAACTAATTCTACATAGAAAAAGTTTTACATATACATCGTACGATATCAGGTGAGCTTATGTAAATGGATCCATCAATGGTTAATTTTATTAAATATTTTATTAGACCAACCAATGTGACTAAGATACTTAGTTTTCATGGTTTTTCAGGACATTATCAAAGAATTAATGATAATATTACATGGTATAAAATTAACTCACCATGTTAACTTGTAATGGATCTAACTTCTTTTGGATAGATGAATGTGGCGAAACATTCATGGAACAAAATCGAATGTTCTTTAGTACATATGTTCTTACACTAACCCTTATCGGAGATAGGTTTTTTTATCATTATTGATGCATCAAATGAGGTATTAGGATTCTTACTCATGAATAATGATATGTTGATGGAATAGAACTCATTCAAATTTACTATTCATGATAAAATTACCCAACTCTTGATTTGGAGTTATCTATGGTGTTTTCTGTAATAAAGATGTGGAAGAATTATCATCTTTGAGAAGGGTGTGACATAAATATATATCATAAAATTTTAAAACATATATTCCCCTAGAATGATTTGAATATTATCGAGAGATGATAATTGTTGTTGATTAAAAATTAATACATCTACATAAATTACCGCCCCGGAAAACAATCAAGGTGGAAATTTCTTTGAGTAAACAAGATCATGATAACATATCTATGATGATAATTACAAAAGTTATGCAATATTTCTATATTTTAAAAATATATCCCTTGTAATAATAATATAAGGTGTTGAATATTATCTTTATCTTATGAAATATCGACCATATATTCATTTGAAGTTAAATGAGGTGGAGAAGGAATATAAGGAGAAATAAAGGATAGTTATGAATATTCTGGATTTAAACCATGACTGTGATGGAATGATAATGTCAACGAACTAGGTATTTATAATTTAAATACTATATTTTTTTGACAAGTTGTTAGATAAAGCTCATAGTTAATCATTCTCTATTAATTTAGAAAATATAACATTGTATAGTGAGCTAAATATATATTTTTCAGTGGTAAAAAATAAAAAAGTAATATTTTAATGTATGTATCTTAGATATTTGAATATGATAATGTTTTGTTTTAGAGACATAATTATAAGATAATTATATATTCATTACCCATACCAAAATGAAAATGGGAAAACATTATAGTGGATTTCGACCATAGGATCCACAAAACATGTAATGCCCATAATTTTATTTGGGTTTTAGTTGATAACCATACTAAGTAAAAAATCAAATTATTTTAGTTAGATGTTATTTTAAATATGAGCTATATTATGGAATATAAAATATAAAATTTGTGAGGTTACATGTTTTACTATATTCTATTTTATCTGATCAAGATCATATATTTATCTTTAATTTTTAGTGAATTCTTCACCAAGCTCTACATTTAGATTTAGTGTTCAGTGGTTATTTCTTCCTTTGATATATGTTTGGTCTAAGAGAACTATTAATTCCCTATAGGATATTTTTAGGTAAATTACATTAAATTCCAAATGTGCTTAAGATCAACACCTTCCATTAGTGATATTTTCTCACAAAAATAGATTTCACTAAATCATTTAAATGGTTCCACTTGAAGAACTATATGGAAAGTATTTTATAATTAAAACATTCATAGATTAATTGGGAGAAAAAATGATATTGGGAAATATGATAGATGAGAAAATAGAGCTTATGGATATATCCATTAAATAGAACAACTAGGTACCTTAGATTATACAAAAAAATTATTTTATCTATAATCAATAAAATATAGATGATCAAGTTAGAGATATGGTATTATATCAATTTTTTCATTGTAATATTGTTATAAGATTCAAAATGAAAGGATAGTTCAACGCTAAGTACATTTTCCCTTTTTAAATTCATTATTTCATGTAGGAATAATATTATAACTTTGTTCTTCAACCAAACATCTCTGATGTTCATCTAGTGTTCCATGTATCTCTCATGAGGAAGTACATACCTAATCTATTACATGTACTAAAATAAATGATTATACCACTAAAGAATTAGGTTTCCTATAAATAAAAATCTATAGAATTATTTGATTCTATAGATAGTGTTTTTAAAAAACTAATTTTCTTGTTAAAGTTCTCATGGGGATTTAAAATTTTAAGAATCTGAACGGGGATCTGTAGATGTGATGAAGTGGATATATCCTCAATTATTTGTATCAAGGTTATTTAATTTCTATGGTGAAATTAAATTTTATGGGGGTATATTGAAAGACCATTAGATTCTATGATATATTTCCCTTTAAATGATTTTAATATATCGGATACCTTTTGATACACGCATAACTGATATTAACAAAAAACTCAATATAGACAACATTTTTTAAATGCGACCATTACTAACTATCCCTTTATATTAGTGGTATAAATGGTAATATAAATATTATGAAAATTATATAAGTAATTAATATTTTATATAAATTCATTGATAAATAATTATACAATTTTCAATAAAATCTAATTATGCATCAAAATTACATTTCCTTCAGAAATTAATTTTTACTTCGTTTTGTGAAGAAATAAATACAATTATTGTATACGACCTTTATAAATGTTATTAGATAAAAATGATATATTTATTTAAATAATTATATTATATTTATTTATTTGAGTTTGATTTTATTTTTATTTATTTGATGTGATTATTAATACACTAAATACTACAAAATGTTGATTTTTATTTAAAATCGACTTTTAGTTTCGAAAATATAAAATGATTCATTTAAAAAAATGAATAAGCGTAAAATAGGTGAAAATATATTACAAATAATACAATTATATATATTTAAATCAATATTATTCAATAATTTGATATATTATTTTTTCAATATTTTGAAGAAATTTTTTGATAAAAATCACTTTTCCTAACATATTTCTCATTTAATTTTAATTTTAATACATCCAGTTAAGGTAATTTAATTTGTTAAAATTGATTCCATATTTTTAAATAGATTTATTAATTAAATTTAATAAGTCAATAATTTCTTTTTTCATTATGAATAATAACCTAAAACATATTTTCCAAAAAATATCTTTAACACGTTCCATTATCCCATTATATGACAGGATTTCAACCAAATTTATTATTATGTAGATAAATAATTTATTTCAAATTACTATTATTTAATTTTGAACTGAATGTTGCCTTTTATGAAGATAAGTTATATTTTATTCAATTTCAAAACTATTTTTTCTTCACATTTAAGGTCATGGTTGGAAGATTAAATCTAGTTTTGGGTTTCCAAAAAACATTTAAAACATAATGTTTTTTATTATTAATCAATAAAAAATAATAAAAACCAATTTATTTCTTAATCTCATGGTAAAATTATTCTTACTCTTAAATCATGAATTTTAAAAACACATTATTTTTACTTTGTTTTGTTTTATTATATTAAAGGTAATTTTTACCACATATAGTAATTGAATATAATAAAATGGATTAAAAATATGTAATCATTATTTTAAAAATTCATATTAATCCCATTTTTTCACAGAATTATGTTGTTATGGAAAAAGATTATGTTATGAAAATAAGGGTAAAAATTAGTATAAAGTTGTTTAACAAGAATATCGAGTTTCAAATGTATCAAAAACATTCAATAATGTTATTTGTTGAGTTAATTTAGACCCTATAACATATTATATTCAAATTTGATATTCCATGGTACCACATGACATGATTATGATTGTTGTGTTGTTTAATAATTTAATATATTTCTATTGTGTCCATTCCATCCTCTATAAAAGGATAACACCACACCTATATTTTACACACTTCATGATCCTTATATATTATAAATGAAATACCAATATCACTTCATAAAAGGCTTCCAAAAATCATAAATCTTATGGTCTTCACAAAATATATTCTTTTAATGGACTAAGGTGTAATCAAAAAGGGTTTTCTCTAAAAAGTTATAAAACTCTTAAATGGGTACTTTTAATTTTTTTATTATTATAACTCTTATTAATATATGTTATCCATTATGAAATAAACTATTATGTATACTAATTATAATATAATTTATTTTCATTATATTACCACAATTTTCATCCATAATTTATATCAAATGTGAAATGAATGTATCACTCATGCCTACATGCGGACTACTCACTCCACGTAGCACAATAATTCATTTTCCATCACAATTATTCATGTTCGATTATTATGAGGAATTAAAGGTTTATATATATATACAATATTTATGATTTGATAATGATTCTATGATAATAAAATATAGTTTTTTTCTTTAAATCTTTTATTAGAAAATGGAAATAGTCATCATACATATGTGCAACCTATTGTCTCCAAGGATGATTTAAATAATTTATCAATATATACATTTATATATATAATTATATATATTTATATAATGAATATATATATTATATTTTTATATTTGTTTAAATTTTTTTATTATGGGACTATTATTAAAGATCATATATTATAACATCTGATCTGAAACTTCCATGAAAAACAAAATAGTTAACCACCATAAATGAAACTTATAATACAATTTTATTAATTAATTGGTGTTAATATTTTATAAGTGGATCATATATGATATTTTATTATTAAGATGATTATTTGATTTATTTTTAATATATTTTTATTTAAATATATATGATTTTAGAGTTCTTTTAATAATATTAAAAGTTATGGTAAGGGATTTTAGTCTCACTTTTAGTTCTATAATACACATTCCATATTTCTCACTTAATAATGTTTTATTTAAATGAATCCCATGAACTTATTTTTTGAGGAATACATTTAATATTATGTTCATCCACATATATATGGTTTTCTCATTCGTGAGGTTTATATTTTAAATTTTAAATGTGGTAAGAGATTTTTGATTCAATCACAATTTAATTAGGGTTTTTAAGCATGAATTTGATATGAAGTAAATTAAATTAAAATATTGTGATAAGACCATTTAATTTTATTATAAAATAAAATTCCAAGAATTTTTCTTTTCATACTACTGTTTTCCTCTCTTTATTAAATAAAATTAAAATAACTATTTTTTAATAAAAACAATTATTATTTTATCATTGGTCTATAATGTTTTTTATTCATCCGCTTGATTTATTTAAAATTATTTATAGAATTTTATTTATATTAACATATGATTGTTTAATTCATTTTTACCACGATTTACTTTATTAAAAAAATTAATGTATTCTTGTTTGAAATTTTTTGATGTGGTACATTAGAATTGTTATAAATAAATTTTAAAGGAATAATTATTTTAATGTACACATCATGAATATAATTTATCATCATTATGATCACTAAATGATTTTATTATTAATATTAATTTTTTTAATTTTTTTATCAATGATAATATTTTCCTTAATATTTTTGAAGTTTTTATATTATAAACATGTTATTTTACAAAGAATGGGTTATTATCCTCTTGAAATGTTTCACTAATCTTATAATGTAATTTTATATCTGTGATAAAATCATTTTATATTTATTATACATCACTAATAATATGATCTCATGATACCATAATTATTATTTCTCTTGATTGTTATTTTTTTATGTTGAGATATTTTTCAAACACCTTATATTTTTATCAGTAATATAATGATTATGTTATGAAATATTTATGAAACTTGTTTCCTTTCCAAAGGTTACGATATATGATGAATGATTTATTATCATATGCCATATATATTATCGGATACTTTTTATGTGATGGGTAGACATAAAATAATATATACCTCATTCTTATTGGCTAAATAAGGATATCTCATGAGATAATAAGTACTAGAAATGGGAGTGAACATAGGATAATTGGGGACTGTGTATCTTCAGATAATATTTGGAGTGAACCTTGGATGATGATATAATAGAATGGGGAGTGAACCTATTCCACTATAATACTATTGGAATTTATATTTGACTATGTATATGATTTTATTTTATAATGTGTATTACATAAACACATGTCTTATTTCAATGATATGTTCTCATTGATCATTTTTATTAATTTTTTTATGATTAATTTCTTATGAACTAATGGTATCAAATCCATGGGTAATGGTTATGATCTATGATATGTTGGGTATATATTTTCAAACAATAATATTATTTTATCATACTCCTATTCTCATATTTTTCATAAGAATCCCTTGATATTTCACATTCTTATCATCATTAATCCTTTATTCTCACCCTTTCCTATTTTTCCTCTCCTCAGGTTATACAGAAAGGTTTTAATTTTTTTTAAACAATACTACTATGTGGGAAGTTATTTTTGGGAGATATTAAAAATATTTAATGGAATAACCTGATTATCTGTCTAGTATCGTATGATAAGAAACAATTATAGTCCTCAAGTGAGCATAACTAACATGTATGGAATACTCATTTATTCTGTTGTAATATTAATATTTAAAAGTTAGGAGTTTCTATAAGGTAAGTCCAATAAAATGTTAGGATTCCCTCTATCACTTGAACTCATGTACTTATATTTATCAAGTGGATTCATGTGGATATCAGTGGTGAGCGTAATTCAACATTCCCAAAATCAAATCACATGAATTCACATAGAAAATCATACATGCATTTTGTAATGGAATGGATATATATACACCAACAATATTCAACAAAATGAAAATAATTCATTACAAGACATACCAAACTCTAATAAAAGACAAAAATAACCATATATTCCAATGATTTATTAGACATAGTAATTCACATCTGTTGGACTCCTCATGTATTAATCATGTTTTAATGATCACAAATCTCAATAATAATTACAAATCTTATTAATGATCACAAATCTCACAAATCATATTAATCATGTGTTTTTATGTTTCATGTTATCTCATACTTGATAATGGTTAAGCTCAATTTATTTTATGCATATTACTATTTATGTCTGAATATAGGTATTTGCCTAAGTACAAGACATCGTGAAGCTTGACACAGTAAGTCAGAAACTGTGAGCAAGACACATGCACCGTGACCACGAGACACCGTGACCATGAGACACCATGACCATGAGACAACATAACACAGTAAGCCTGACACCATGAAGCAAGACTCTATTTTCCTAAGTCCCAGACACAGTTAGCAAGACACAGTCATCAAGGCACCATGAATCCAGACACCATGAAGGAGACAATGTGAAGGAGACACCGTGAAGGAGACACTGTAAAGGAGACACCGTGAAGAAGACACCGTGAAGGAGACACCGTTTTCATAACTATTGTGACACTGTTTCCTAACTATTTTTCCATTTTTCTATTTATCTTTTAATGGTCATATTTGACGCCTTTAATGCACTGACATAATTAATGTTTCATTTTAGACAGAGTACGAGGTATGAGGTTCTAATCGCATGGAACTTTTTGGCCTAAACCCATGCATTCAATGATAAAGAGAAGAGTTCCCAAGAGAAATATATGCAAGATATGACACGCGACAACTCATGAAACACAAGTGCACTGTACTGAACAGAACACCAATCATGAGAACGACCAAGAAGAAGAGATTGGAAGATCTTCAAGGAATCAATTGTCCCATGCATGAAATCTAACTCTACTGAAGAGCACATGAAGTACTGGGATCAAGAGATCATATTTACTCATGAATAATGCATGATGATCCTCCACACACTGTTTTTCAACAGAAAAACAAGAGGACTTAGAATATTTTTTGTCTTATCCAAGGAGTCAAGAGATACACTACTAATCACTAGAGCATTATAAACTCATATCTACTCTCTCTTAGTGGTTATTTTATTTACTTTCGAGAAGTGTGGGTACTCTGTATATTTTACACACACACTGACTCATGTGCTAAACTGGAGGATTTCAAAATCCTCACACCAAATTCTGTACTCTTGTTTACCCAGGACAACTGTGGAAGACATCCTTGTGTGGCCTGGTCATTATTTTTTTTTCACGCGAAAATAGTGGAAGAGGTCCATGTGTGGCCTAGATAGTCCATGTACTATTGTTAACCCCGATCCAGGGTGTGGATTAGAGTTTATTTATATAAACTGCTTGGTGGAAGATGATCACCATGTGGAGTGGATAAGGTCTCAGCTTGAGACTAAACCACTTGTTTTATATCCGTTGTGCCATTTAAATTTAGTCTAATCTGTTTTACAGATTTACTGAACAATCCAAAAAAACACTAAATTCACTTTGATAGTTAGTCTTGGAAAGAAGTTATATCTTATTTTTCATAGTAGGATAACTTCAAAAGTAATTATAATAATACCAATTATGATTACTTATAATTGATCAATATTCTAAGAAGTTGTTTAAATAGTCAAACTCTTATAACAGTATAACCATGATTAACTGGGTTGTATCTATTTTTGAGCCAATAATTATTTGTAAAACTAATATCTTTTAAACAAAAATTTTTATAGTAACTCAATTCATCCATCCCCTCTTGAGTTAACTACTCCAACCAACATTTGGTATCAGAGGTTGCTTTAATATGACTTTGTGTAATATTATTAAACTGTGACCGTAGTTGTACTTAAAATATCTGTAAATTTATGTAAATTATATATTTATATCTCTTTTAAAGTAATTTGTTAGTATGGAAAATAGATTGGAAGTTGCTGCAACTAACAGACTACCATTCGTTAATGGAACAAACTATGCTCAACGGAATATTAAAATGAAAATGCATCTAGAGAGTATGAGTTTTGAAATCTGGTCATCCATTATTTTTGAATACATACTTTCTATAAATGATAGAATTACATGGGATGAACCTACCAAACTTTATTATAATAACAATTTAAAAGCTATTAAATCCTTGTAATACTCCTTAAGGGATGAAGAATTTAATAGGATTTCTGCTTGTAAAACTGCCCATGAATTTTGGGATACCTTGTCTGTCTCACATGAAGGAACTTCTATTCTAAAGGAAACGAGGCTGAATACTAATACTATAAAATATGATAATTTTAAAATGAAACATGATGGGCCTATTTCTAATATGTATCATAATTTTAATGAGATTTTCATCAAAATGATTTCTCTAGGAAGAGAAGTCACTGCCAAAGAAGATATCGTGAGGATCCTTAGGTGTTTACCTGACAGATAGAGGGGAAACTCTGTCTCAATTAGAGAGTCATGTGAAATCCGAAGGCTACCAGTAAAGGAACTCATTGGGAAAGTGATGATGTATGAGGAAGAGTTGAAAGTCAACAATGAAGAGGAGGATGAACCAAAGAGGAAATCTATTGCATTCACGACCTCCCTCTCAAAGCACAAAGATAAAGGAAAACTTGATGCTTCTATAGATAGTTCCACTACTGAACTATCATCACCAGAAAGTGATGAGGAGATGGCTCAACTGGCCAGATTATTCAAACTATTTTATAAGAAGAAAAACTTTTTTAGAAAACATAACTTCAAGGGAATGTATGATAAAAAAGGAAACTAGAAAAAGGACTGGAAGAGAAATGACAAAACTGATGAGATTGTATGTTTTGAATGTAAGCGCAAAGGATATATAAAGGACGACTATCCAATGCTCAAATATAAGAAAAAATATGAGGATAAGGACAAGAAGTACAAAAAGGTAATGAAGGCAACCTGGAGTGCCTCTAAGGATAGTTCAAGTGACTCAGACACATCACATGATGAACAGGTGAACAAAGCCAATATTTATTTTATGACAAACACATCTAAGGAAAGTTGATTAATGTTCTCCTGAAAAAATATGTGGTACTTGGATAGTGGTTTTTCAAGGAACATGACATGATACTACTCATGCATCATGAATCTGATAAAAGTAGATGGAGGACATGTCACATTTGGTGACAATGCAAAGGGGAAGACTGTTGGTTTAGGCCAGATTGGATACTCTGATTCGATTATAATTTCTAAAGTAAAATCTTCTAATGGATTAAAATATAATTTTCTTAGTATCTCACAATTTTTTTATGATGGATATCATGTTAAATTTGAAAATTGTGCATGTAATGTCTTTATTTCTAAAGATGAATTAGTATTTTCTGCATTAAGGAATGAGAATGTTTAATCTGTTAATTTAGATTCCTTAACTTCTCAAAAATGTTTCATGATAAAGTTCATTACATAAATAATATTAGCTCTGGCATAGGTGGCTAGGACACTGCAATATAAATTCACTTAGATAACAGACTAGGAAGAACTTAATTAGAGACTTACACAAACTTGAGCTTCCAAATGACAAAGTGTGCAATCCCTGTCAAAAGGGAAAACAACAAAAAATCTCTTTCAAAATAATGAATAAAGTTTCTACTTCTCATCCTCTAAAATTGGTTCATATATATTTGTTTGGACCATTAAGAGTTTCTTGTTTTAATGGGAATCACTATGTTTATGTTCTAGTAGATGATTTTTCAAGATATACCTGGACCTTCTTCATGGCTCAAAAAAGTGAATCTTGATCTTATTTTACTAAGTATGCCATGTTTATAGAAAATCTTAGTGGACTTAAAACTAAATCATTAAGAAGTGATCATGGTCGTGAGTTTGAAAATCAAGAGTTTGAATCCTTTTTCTCAAAAAATGGTTATAATCACAATTTCTCTACCCCTAGAACACCTCTGAAGAATGGTGTTGTAGAAATAAGAAATAGAAACTTGCAAGAAATTTCTAGAACAAGGCATAGTGAATATGACCTACCTATTTACTTTTGGGCTGAAGCTGTTAACACATCATGCTACGTAATCAATAGAGTATTGATTAGACCATTTCTCAAAAAGACCCCATATGTGCTCTGGAATAATAGGAAGCCGAAGGTTAATTACTCTAGAGTTTTTGGTTTCAAAGTCTCTATTCTCAACACTAAGGATAATCTTGACAAATTTGCATCCAAAAGTGATGAAGGAATTTTCCTAGGTTTTTGAATTTCAAGTAATTCTTATATAGTATTCAATAAGGGAACTAAATGTGTGGAAGAATCTGTCCATATCAAGTTTGATGAAACAGATCCACATGATCCTAGAACCATCCTAGAAAATCTGAAAGATAATGTATCAAATCTGAACATAATCTCAAAATCTTCAAATACCTCTGTGAATGATTCTGTGAAGACTTCAAATTCTGTAAATTCTGTGAAATCAAGTCAAAATGAACCTGAATCTATTGATGAACTTGAATTCTCTAGTCTATCTTTTTATAGACAGTTTAGAACTCTTAAAAACCGTCCCTTAGATGTTGTTGTAGGAGACTTATATAAAGGAACACAAACTATATCTTCTCTTATAAATCAGGTTGAACATAAAGCGTTCTGGTAATAGCTTGAACCTAAAAACATTGATGATGCTACCAGTGATGAATTATGGGTAATTTCTATGCAAGAAGAACTCAATCAGTTTGAAAATATAATGTTTGGAAACTTGTTGAAAGACCCAAGGACACTTTTGTCATAAGCATTAAATGGGTGTTTATAAATAAGGTAGATGAAGCTAGAAATATAGTTAAGAATAAGGATAGATTAGGTTCACAAGGCTATAGTCAAGAAGAAGGAATTTAATATGAGGAGAATTTTGCTCCAGTTGCCAGACTTGAAGCCATTAGAATTCTACTTGCTTATGTTGCACATCTAAATTTCAAACTATATCAAATGGTTGTTAAGAGTTAATTATTAAATGTGTATATAGATGATGATGTTTCTATTGAACTACCACATGGATTTAAAAACCCTCCTTTTCCAAATCATATTTTTAAATTATCAAAAGATTTATATGGTTTTAAGTAAGCTCAAAGATCTTGGTATGACAAATTAAGTACGTTTCTAATTCCCAAATGTTTACAAAAGGAATATCAGATACTACCCTATTTATAAAAAGAATTTATAATGATGTTTTAGTGCTTCAAATCTATGTAGATGATATTATTTTTAGATCTTCAAAAAATTCATTATGTATTGATTATTCAAAAATGATGATAAACGAATTTGAAATGAGTTTAATGGGTGAACTAAAAATATTTCTTGGATTTCAAATCATTCAACATAATGATGATATTGTTTTGAATAAAATTAAGTACACAAGAGGTATTTTATAAATTTTTGGATTGGATACCACTAAAAGTAGTGACACTCCCATGAGTACCACCTATAAGTTGGATCTTGACGAAGATGGAAAATTTGTTGATCAAACCACTTATAGAGGAATGATTGGAGGTCTACTCTACATAACTACAAGCAGTCCTTATATTATGTTTACTATGTTTATGTGTTCTCGTTTTCAAGAAAAACCTAAAGAATATAATTTAATTGCTATAAAGATAATTTTCAAATACCTCAAGTATACACCCAATTTAGGACTACTCTATCCTAAAGGACAATCATTGGAACAAGTTAGTTATTATGATGCTGACTTCGGTGGCTGTAAGTGTAACAACCTGATATTTTATGATAAGTTTTATTTTTAATTTATTTGATGTCATGTGTTTTATGCTACAACAAGATTATCTTGTGCTATACACCACACTGTATTAGCTTGAAGTATACACAACACTATTCTTAGATTATGTTACCCACAATTTCAAGTTCATTTTATAATAGTCATTCTACGCAACATTGAGTGTATATGTATATATTCATTCAATGTATAAATGAAATATTGTTGGATTCTATTATAAGAAATAATAATGGATTCTTTCACAACATGGAACCCTTACTTGTCTTGCATTACACGCAATCAAGACCTTCCTCGATAGCGTGTGTTGTACACAATACCGGGTTTTACTAAACAACGATATATTATTATAATATTATTATGAACTAGCCGTTATGGATAGTATTGACTAAATTTTAAATTTTATAACATTATTATTCATCTTATACATTTTCTAGAACATGGTATAAGAACAAAATAAATTTTTCGGGTAAAATAAGTATTTTTCAAAAAATGCGGTTTTGTCACCTTTTGATGGTGCACCCACTTTAAATATAGTTTTTGACATGTTAATAAGTTCAATTTTACAAAATAAAAATATTATTTCGAATCAAGATATAAAATTTTACATTGGATAAATTTTTCATATTATTCTGATAACTTTCATATTTTAATGAATAGTAAAAACACCATATATTTTAATTATAAACAACTTTTTTCATAGTAATAAATTATGTGATTAAATTATAACATTTAATGCTTTAAAAGTATAAATAGAATATATTTTTACCATTTAATATAATGTATGTCATTATCCTTGATTTTACATTGAATTCATAAGTTAAATAAATTCAATCTTTTGCAATGTTTTAAATAAAAACCCGTTTTCTTTCGACAACGGGATTAATTTTAATTTAATTTCTGAAACATCTATATATTGAATTTGGAAAAATGGATTCCATAATTTTAATTATAGGGTCCAAATTATATTAATAGACTACTATTTATTTTTTATCTTTATGAATAGTAACAACGGTAAATTTTATTTACCATAGTAAAAAGTAAATTGGGTAATTAAGGGGAAATATAATATTATAAAATTATCCTAATACTTGTCTTAATACAATTGGATGATTATAATTTTTCCTAATTCATATTTGGGATGAAATGAAATCCATTAGAACCCACTTGGAGGTGATTAAGACCTTTAGTTTATTTTATTTCAAGGAATGTGAAATATGTCTCACTCAACTTTAATAATTAATGTATTTTTAATATAAGATTATATAGAATATTAATTAGGTTATAAATTCTCATTTTAAAGATAAAATATTTTTTTTGTCATGGTAATATATTTGTAATTTTTTAGAGTTATTTAATTACCTTATTATCTTATACATTAATGATGCGGAAATTATTTATTTAGTGAAAATTCAATAATAAAGTATTTATTTAAATAGTAATACATATCAAATGGCCCAAAAATCTGCACAAAACTTATTATTAGTGTATATATAAACCCTAATAATCCACTGGCCTAATTATCAACCATTTTTATCCTTATTAAGGCGATTATGACTCTTATATTATTTTATTTTTAATAATTCCAAAGTTGTCACCTTCATAATTTAATAAATATAATAATTTAAATATTGTGGTTTTAAGATGATAAATTCTAGTAAAAGTATTATTGAGAATTTTATTATATATATATTCATCATAGGATTTTATTTTTAATTTTTATGCAACAAATAAGTATATTAAATAATTATACAAAACTTTTGTAGTAATTATTTTATTAAGAGATAAACCAAATATATGGTTTTAAAAATAATAAAATAAATATTATATGAACTATTTTATGTTCTACACGAATTTTCTAGATACATATGACCTTTTTTGAATCTATTCAATCTTTTATTCCGAACATATCTTCTGTATATATTTTATTTAAATTCAAATAAATAAATAGTGTCAAAATTGACACTATTGTTATTTTATAAAAATAACATATTATTTAATCGTTTAAAAATCATATAAATATTTAAAAATTATAAATTTAAATTTATATGGTCTAACATGTTATAAAGTATCCAATTATGGACAATTCACAACAAATAAGTAATTATTTGTTATAATTTAAAATTTAGAATGTTATTACCACAAATAAAATTAAATTGATTAAATAAGGATAAATCAAGTTGATAATGTTTAAAATAAATTCCTAACATGTATAAATTTTATTTTTTGATGGAATTACAAACCTATATCATCTAAGATTCGGATATGAGTCATTTTGGATGTTTTTAAGTGGGTTTGGGATTTAATATAAACTAATATTTCTTAAGGTGACCCTCTCCTCCCTTATAAAAGGACATCTCCTCCCTCTCTTCCTCACACCACATTGAGACTTCAAGCTCCGAAAAACCCGGAAAAATTATATTCTCCACATCCCTAGAAACTTAATAATGGTCCTGGTATTCTTAAAAGACCAATTTTAGTGCCCTAAGAGTAGGTTTCAAAGAGGCATTTCAAAGAAGAGGTAATGTCCGTTACTGATTCTTTCAACTTTATTTCCTCTTCCACTTCTTATTTTTTAGTTGTTTCATTATGAAGTAATAAAATCAGTATCACTAATATACTGATATGTTAATATATGTATGAAACAACCATATTTCACCATCTAGACATCCTATGGAAAACGAAATCCCCACGCGTGCGTACGTACGGAATACCGCCTCCACGCCGTGGTGTAATCTATTTTCCACCACCACCTTACATGGATTGGTAAAATGGTGAATGTAATGAATATATATGATTATTGAAAGGTGATATTGATTCTTTAATATTATATATATACTTTAATACAATTCCATGATCATGGGAATGATATCATCGCTCGTGCGTACGTACGGAATACCGTCTCCACGACGCGATGAGATTCACTCTCCATGATAACCATTCAAGAATGATTATAAAGTATATATAATATGTAATCATGAAATATATGAAATAATAATTCTACTGGATTTATGTATATATATATATATTTATGTAATCTACTTAATTCCATTCAAGTCAATAATGAAACGAAAACTGCGTTCATGCGTACGTACGACCTACCGTCTCCATGAATAGTGTATTTCTTTCCATTTATTGATCCATTATATATATATATATATATATTATGAATATATATTATATATAAATCATGTTTTACATTCTTGATGTATTTAATCATGATCTAAGAAATCATATGAATAATTACAAGCTAAAACACGAACGACAAATGAAACGATTTTTCCCAAAACGCTACTTTAACATGAATTTACAAAAGAACAGGTAATATAAAGTCATAAGTGAACCATATATGATATAATAAAAATGAATATGATTCTGTAATAAGTCAATGAAATTATTTAAATCATTATACAGGAGGTTTGGATACGTACGAATCATATAAAACCTATGGTAAGGGATAATTTTTCAAATCTCATTTTTATCCGAGATTGATTATTCATAAGTATTTACTGGGGTTATTGCTATCATCCATGTCCATGTTTTATAAAAGAGTATTCATGTATGTTTAATGACCTTTTTACCAATTTTTGACTTTTAATACATTTTATGTAAGGAATCTTTCTTTTGTTTACGTTACGAGGTACTTTTTGACTTTTCTGACAAAAGTACGAGAAGAATGTTTTTTTAACGTATACGGCATGAAAGGATTTTTACGGTTTTATAAAGCCTTATTTTAATTAAGCTTCCTCCAAAATATTTCATGAATATTTTAAACAAAATACTATTCTTGTAAAATTAAATGGCATTTTGTGAAAATAAAATGATTTTGAAGAAGAAAGGATATTTCCCTCAAGATTTCATTTCAAGTGTTTTATCAAAAACCATTATTCATCTAAGATGAAATTATTTCATATGTGTATGTTTCAAGTTTAATGTCTCTATGATTTACATGGTTTCACTTTTCTTATTATAAAATGATATCCATTTCTTTTATATGGATTATTTAATGATGGGATGAGGTTTATGAATCCCATTTTATTTATTGGGTTATTATGAATGATGTATGTTTATTTTGTTGTTCAAGTAAGGATGATTTCATTTTGAGATGGGTGGGACCTATATCTCCTTCAAATGCATTGGGTAAAGATTTATATCTCATGAGATAGACATGGCTGGAACGGTAAGTTAATCCGGTTCAGTATTACAGGACTGGAACGAGGAGTGAACTCGATTCAAAAAGGGACTTTGTCCACTATGATGGTCTTGGCAGCAATGCCTTGGCTACTATGGAAATAATTACATGTGATTAATGGATGCCACAATTACATTTTTTGTTCCCATTCTATTTTATCGTGATTTATGTTCCATTATGATCTATGCCTTATGTACTTCCACGATATATGTCATTGCTCAAGATTTTGATGTTTAAACATTATGTTCATGTTTTTAAGTTCAAATGTATATGGTATGTTTTATTTTATCCATGCTTACCCTTACTGAGCATTTGAGCTCACCCTTTTTGTGTTCTATTTTACCCCAGGATTAAAAGAAAGTTTTTAGGTAAGGAAACAAAAAGTGGAATATCTTTATGGGAGATGTTGAAGATCATTCACCACGATTAGAAGATTACGTTCCAAGTTTCCAAAGACACTAAACTATTACAGTCCTAGTATGTCTGTTTTTTTATGTATTAAGTATTCTGCAAAAGTAATGTAATATCTATGTACATCAAGCTTAGTGTCTCTAGAATTGGTATTAGAGGAAATTATTAGTTAATGACCATGCTGTCGTGACACGTCAAATGGATTATGTTTTTTTAGGATTATATATAGTCTAGGGAAGACCCTAGGCCATCTCTCAAGGAGCGTTGGTAGGTTTAGAGTATGTTTTCTTAATAAAAGGGAGTAAAAAGGGGGGTATTTTTAAAACAGTTTAAAGAAAATGAATTGATTTAAAGAGTTTAATAATTGAAGAATAAAAGATGTGTTTTACAATTATGTGATAAAGGATATCATTTCAAGTTCACTTCACAACTTGGATAGTTCATTGTTCTGAAAATATTGACATGGTTTTGTTCAGTTCTTTGGTTGAGGGTTGTCAAGATCTTGATTCCCCTCTTGCCTATTAAAATGTTGCAAAAAACACCAACCCTTAACAAAACAATCGTGTTATCAAGGTTTGGATCTCTATAACAGAGTTAAGGCTACCAAAACATACTGAAATCTTATGTATGTGTGATATTAATAGGGGTCGTGTCCTGTCCTATCGGAAAAAACCCAGATCCCCACTTGAAATCTCAACCCAATCGGTGTTGAGATAAAAAGTGTTTCACTTAAATTAAACCACACAAATGCATTCATAACAGAATAGAATAGATATTAATCATAAGTGAAATGTTTAACACACAAATTATACAAAACCAGTGGAAGAAAAACTGCTAGAACTCCCTCCCATGTAAGTGTAGCTCCCTCGAAATCATCACCCACCGTTTAGCTCGCCATCGTCAGGGGGAGGAGGCTCGGGTGAAACTCCTTCTTCATCCTTCATCCCCCTACGAGGATGGGGGACTCCAGAACATCTTGGATTATGAGATTACTCCCTTGAGTCACCAAAATACCAGATCTTTGCCTCCTGGTCGAACTTGCAGATGAGGTTCCCTTGGTGCCCTTTTATAGCCAAATTGCTAAGTGGTTTTGAGCACCCAGTTTTGTTGATACCAATTGAGTCTCGGTTTTGGGTTGGTATATGGCATTATCTAGACTTGGAAAAAAGATAAAATATGTTCCACGCGGTCTGGACTATCCCCATGTCAAATTTGGCGGCCATTGAACATCTATAAATGGAGATATAGTCATACAACCGAACCAAACTCTTGACATCGTGCAGATTCTGTCCCCTGGACAGAATGGTTCGGATGGTCCACCAGATGAACTAATTGGCCTTATGTTATTAGAGATGAATTCTATCCCATGACGTTTTGGAGACGGCCACAAAATTTCAGCCCATTTTCATGAACGGATTTCATGTACTGTTCAAAATAGTGGACAGGTGTCCCTAGGATCCACGCAATTTTGGCCCATTTTCCTTCTGGATCATCTTCAGGGCCTCCAAATCACCTACTCCTGCAATCAAATCCTCAAAACAAGTAACAGTGCCCATTTTAACAGTGATAAACACAAAATTAATGATTCAATTTTGGAATTCAATTTGGTATTATTTTTATAATATTCAATACAAAACTAGTTTACCACAGTGGTGTAGGGATGAAAATGAAACAGTAAATCGCGGTGTGATCACACCCCCACATCTAACCATTTTCACTCCTGGGCAAAGTGATATTTCCAAAAAAAATGTGCATAGAGATATTCCCAAATTCATGAAGATATAAAATTCAATTAAAATTTAAATTTTGAAATGAATTTGATCAAAGAAAAAATCACACCATGGAGTTATTCTCAATGATCATGCATAAATGTGTCTCATAAATTGTATCAGCATGAAATTCAGGAAGATTAATGATACCAATTTGATAAAGTTATCATAAAGTCCACAATGTCACTAAATCTACACGTATGTGTGTGACAACCAATTCATGCTATTCTACCCACTTTCTATTCAGTAAATATAGGTTATTTTAATATTTTTCTGTTTAAATGATTATTTCCACTGAACCTGTCCTATACCCTTTGCAATCAAATTTCAAGACCCACTCACTTAAGCATTCCTGGAAGTCAAACCATAATCTCATGACCTAGATATCCTCATATGATGTACATTTCATCACTCCCCTCATTTATTTATAATTTTTTTTGAAATTTTGTGCATGGAACAAATCTCACACCCCTCTCTCAGCCCTTGTTTGATCTCCTCACGACGCTAATTGTAATAGTTATAACAAGATCAAAAGTCAAGGAAGAGTGGTTCTTGACCTTACCAAGATATAAATTTTTTTAGGGCGTACAACAGTCGGATAGTAGGTACACACGAATAGGTCAATCTGGTACAGTAATGAAAAAGATCGTATAAGGAACGAACGTATGAAAAAAAAATCATTTGGAAAATAGATAAATATTAACCTAACTTATATTAACCTTCTATTGAGTAAGTAAAAATCACACTTCTTGGTTGGGTGCAAAAATGTGTAGAGAAATTAAGTGCCATAATTCTCCTTTGAACTACTCATGTAAAGGGTACTATTTTTCTCAGAGTTTTCAAAATGATACAACCATTTATATCATCAAAAAACAACTAATTTCCAAGAGAAAGTCACACCACAATGTTAAATTAAAGCTAAAACACGCATTCCATCAGTGATTTGTTTTTGAAAATTTTAAAATAACATAAAATAGGGAAATTCCTCATGAATTTTCAGTAACTTTCATGATTCAATTCAAGGGGCATCTTTTTTTCATGATAAAATTTGCATTCTGACACAAAAGTAAGGGGTGAAACGAGGGAAGGGGAGAAAGTGACAATACCATTCAGCAAGAAAAAAGAAAAAGAAATAAATAAAACAATGAAAATTCTTAACTAACTTAGGAATGTACCCATCCCCCCACACCTCGAGTATGCAGTGTCCTCACTATAGTAAAAGTGAATGTGGGAAGGAAGAATAAAACCTTGTGGATGTCATTCATAGTTTGCTTCTTGAACTTGGAGTTCCTCCATTGGGGACCCCAGAATGGCTTCATGGAAGTGGTTTAGCCACTTCCCATTGATAGTGAAGGTTTTCTTGGTGTCTTCATTTTGAACTCGGACAACACCAAATGGTGAGACATTAGTAAAAATGTAAGGTCCAAACCAACGGGAACGAAGCTTACCAGGGTGCAACTTCAGCCTTGCATTGTAGAGGAGGACCTTCTACCCGATGTGGAACTGACAATGAAGGATGAGACGGTTGTGGGAAGCCTTGGTTCGCTCCTTATAAATCCGAGAGTTCTCATATGAATCTCTTCTCACTTCCTCTAACTCTTGAATCTACAACTTCCTTTGAATACCTACACCAGAAAGATTAGAATTGAATTGTTTAATAGCCCAGTAGGCCCAGTGATCTACCTCAACAGGGAGGTGACAACTCTTCCCAAAAACTAACTGATATGGTGACATGCCAATTTGAGTTTTGAATGCAGTACTGTAAGCCCATAATGAATCATCGAGTCTAAGACTCCAGTCTTTTCTGTTTGGCTGAACCGTTTTCTCAAGAATCTGTTTTACCTCTCTAATTGATACTTCGGCTTGACCATTTGTTTGTGGGTGATAAGTAGTAGACACTCGATGCCCAACCCCATACCTTCGGAAAAGAGATTGCATTGTGCGGTTGCAGAAATGAGAACCCTGATCACCGATGATAAACCTAGGTAATCCAAACCTACAGAATATTTGGGTTTTCAAAAATTCCACAACTATCCTGGAATCATCTGTCCTCGTGGCTCGTGCCTCTACCCACTTTGAAACATAATCCACTGCCATAAGAATGTAAATGTTCCCAAATGAATTGGGGAATAGTCCCATAAATTCAGTGCCCCAAACATAAAAAATTTCATGGAAGAGAAAGGGTTGTTGGGGCATCTCATTTCTTTTAGAGACATTCCTCATTCTTTGACAGTCGGGACAAGATATACAGAATTAATGGGAATCCCTAAACAATGTGGGCCAAAAGAGACCAGAATCTAAGACCTTGTGAGCAGTCCGTTGGGAACCAAAGTGGCCCCCACAAGCAAGTGTGTGGTAGAACCTATGGACAGACTCAAACTCACTATCAGGAACACAACTCCTAAGAACATGATCATTACATGTGCGCCATAGGTAGGGGTCATCCCAAATATACCAAAGAGACTCATGTATCAGACGGTCGGCCTGGTTTTTGGTGAAATCAGAAGGAATGAAATATGTAACAAATAATTTACAATTTCAGCATACCAAGTAATAACATCTTGCACTTGGTACAATTTCTCATCAGGAAACAATTCATTTATTGGAATACAGGGGGATGAGTCAATGTCCATGGATGGGAGAATCCTACTGATATGGTCAGCATCCACATTCTCTGCTCCTTTTTATCCATAATTTCTAGATCAAATTCCTGAAGGAGGAGCATCCAGCGAATGAGACATGGTTTGGATTCTGGTTTCTTTAGAAGATATCGGAGGGCTGCATGGTCTGAGAACACAATGACTATAGACCCTCAAAGGAATGACCTGAATTTATTCAAGGAAAACACAATGACAAGAAATTATTTTTCAGTTGTGCTGTAGTTTCCTTGGGCAGGGTCCAGAGTACATGAGGCATAAGCTATGACATGTGGAGCTCGGTTGACCCTTTGTGATAAGACTGCCCCAACTGCATAGTTAGAGGCATCACACATGAGCTCAAATGGTAAATCCCACCGATGTGGTTGGATTAACGGGGGTGACGTGAGACTCTATTTTAACTTATTGAAAGCTTCCTCATATTTTTTTTCAAAAACAAATTCTTTTTTTTGGAGTAATCGGGAGAGGGGGAGTGCAATTTTACAAAATTCATGAATGAAACAACAATAAAATCCAGCATGACCTAAGAATGACCACACATCCCGAACATTTTTAGGGAATGGTAGAAAGTAAATGATACCTACTTTTGATTTGTCTACTTGGATACCTTCCCCAGAAATGACATGTCCCAAAACTATGCCTTTTCGTACCATGAAATGGCATATCTCATAATTTAATACAAGATTCTTTTCAATACAACGACGTAGGAAAGAAGTAAGACTACTCAAAAATTCATCAAAATAGGATCCATAAACAGTAAAATCATCCATAAAAACTTCCATTCAATTATCCAGGTAATCCGAAGAAATACTAACCATACGTTATTGGAAAGTACCTGGAGCATTGCATATACCAAATGGCATCCTTCTATAAGCAAATGTACCAAAGGTGAAAGTAAAGGTTCTCTTTTCCTGATCCTCGGGGCCAATATGGATCTGAAAGTATCCAGAATACCCATAAAGGAAACATAATGGGACTTCCCTGATAGCATCTCTAGCATCTTGTCAATGATTGGCAATGGGAAATGGTCCTTCCTAGTGTGTTTGTTTAGTCGACGATAGTCTATACAGACACGCCAACTAATCTGCACACGAGTTGGAACCAATTCATTGTTTTCATTTTTAACTATAGTAAGGATAGTTTTTTAGGAACTACGTGAACGAGACTGACCCATTGGCTTTCAGAGATAGGGTAAATAATTCCAGTAGCCAACAATTTTGTTAGTTCTTTTTTAACAACATCTAGTAGGTTTGGGTTTAGTCGACTTTGTGACTGCCTCACTGGTTTAGCCTCATCATTTAATAAAATATGATGTGTACAAATTGATGGGCTAATTCCAGGAATTTCAGCAAGTGTCCATCCCAAAGATTGTTTATACTTCCTCAACAGATCATGAAGTCACAATTCATGCTCAGGATGGAGTGAACTAGAAATGATGACGGGCAACTTGTTTTGATTCTCAAGATATGAATATTTTAAATCATGAGGCAGTTGTTTCAGTTCCAATTCTGGGGGATTTTGGATTGACGGAAGTGTGTGTGAAAGTGAGAAGTCACTAATCTCATCTAAATGTTCAATGGTAACATCGTCAAATGAGGAATGAGATTTTACAAGCTTAGCAGTACCATCGATGGTCATGTGATCCTCTGTGTTCAAGAAATCATCAATTAACAAACATGCATGGCCTTTCTCTAGACTGCTACAACAATCAATGAATGATTCATTACCTAACATTTCAATCAATGAAGAAAACTCAGAAAGGGGATCAGGGGAATGAAAATAAGTTGTTTCAGGGGAAGGGAGAACATCAATTTAATTGATAGAGAGAGAGGAGTGTTCTTCTGAGGGGTGCTTCATGGCATCAAGGATATTGAAGTGGACAGTATTACCACCAAACTCCATAGATAATGTACCATTATAGACATTAATTATGGTTTTGGTGGTTTTCAAGAAAGGTCTCCCCAATATAATTGGGGCATGTCCATTCGTCCTATCATCTTCCATTTTAAGCACGTAAAAATCAGCAGGAAAAATTAAATTTTGCACCCTCACAAGAACATCCTCTAACACACCAGAGGGGTGTTCTGTACTCTGATTTGCTAGCTGAACGACAATACCAGTGGGCTTCAGTTCACCGACCTTCAATGAATAGTAAATAGAGTGAGGAATCACATTAATAGAAGCCCCCAAATCAAGAATAGCGTTGTAACATGAATACTCCCCTATGGTGCACGGAATCGAGAATGTCCCAGGATCATTGCACTTGGTGGGAAGTGATGGCTCTATAAATGATGAAACATTCCTTCCCAGGCTCACATTCTCATCACCACGAAGCCTCCTTCAGTGTGTACACATCTCCTTCAGAAACATGGCATATAATGGAATTTTCTTCACAGCATCTATCAAAGGAATGTTAACCTGTACTTTCTTGAAAGTTTCCAAGATTTCATTATCAAGTTCGTTTGCTTTTTGTTTCCTAGGTTGGATAGACCATTGATGAAATAGAATAGGAATGGTTGGGATAGGTGACTCATCAATATCCACATTCTTTCCTTTGGAAGGGCTTCTCTCAGGAAAAGGGTTTTCTTCTCTTGGACCATTTTCAGCAGTTGGGATGGTGGTTTTCTTTGGACTGGATGACTCTAATGGAGGGGTAATTTTGATTTTGAGTTGTGTCCCACTCCTAAGGGTGATGGCACTAACATTTCCTTTATCCCTAGGGTTTACTACTGGTTGATATGGTAGTTTACCCGACCCCTGACTTTGGATTTCCCCCAATGAGTTGGAAAGTTGGCCAAGTTGGGTCTTTAGGTCTTGTATGGCTGCTTGGGTGGTTTTTTGGAATTGGATATTATTGGCAGCCATTTTCTTCATCATATATTCTAGGCTAGTCTCGGTTTTTGGAGGGGGTTGTTGGAATGGCCTTTGGGGTGGTTGAGGATTTCTGGGTGGTGGTGGATGACTACTCTGACCCTGTTGGTTCCATTTCTGTTGAGGATGGTTTGATTACCCCCCTTGCCTATAAGCTTGGTTTTCCTTCCACCCTTGGTTGGATGGATAGTATGGTTCTTTCCTAAAGGGTTGGTTAAAGGGGCATCCTGGAAATAATGCCTCACCACTTTCAGAAGTTTATCTCAATTGAGGACGTTGGTCATAATAGTGGGTGTCAGAAGAGCAGATTCCACAATGGATGGAAAGAGGAGATTGAGATTTCACTTGGGAGAGAGGAAGTTGTCGTAGAAGGGTACTTAACTCTTCGAACTTCATTTCCACCTTCTTCACAAACTCAGTTCTTTTCACCTCATGGACACCTTGAATGGGAACACTGGACCGTGTACCAAATTGTTGAGTGTTTTGAACCATGTTCTCAATGAGGGTTCATGCAGCAATTGGGGTCTTATCTACCAGCGTACCACCTGTAGCAGCAATAATCAAATTACGATCAAGTGGAATTTAACCATCATAAAAATACTAAATTAAGAGTTTATCACTTATTTGGTGGTGTGGGCAACTAGAACAAAGCCTTTTAAATCTTTCCCAATATTCATGAAGTGTTTCCCCTTGATATTGTCTTATATCACATATTTCTTTCCTTATAGTTGCAGTTCGAGAGGATGGGAAGTATTTTTCCAGAAAAAGGTGCTTCATGTCCGCCCAGCCTCTTATTGGTGAATTAACACAATACAACCAATCTTTCGCAGTGTCTTCTAAAGAAAATGGGAATTCTCTAAGCTTTACTTGTTCCTCATAAACAATAGCAGGTTTTTATGTTGAACAAACAGTATGTAGTTCTTTTAAGTGCTTATGAGGGTCTTCTCCAGGCAGTCCATGAAATCTTGGTAATAAATGGATTAAACCAGATTTTAATTCAAAATTATGTGCCTCGCCATGAACATGAATGTAAGTGGGTTGGATATCAACATCATGTGAGGTTAATTATTTTAATGTTCAATTATTTTCAGCCATTTTATTGAATATTATTTCATGTTCTAATTTGGTTCCATAATAATATGGGTTTAGAAGAGTCTCGAGTGGTGTGTCATCCTTTAAAAGGGGGTCTTTTGCGTCTCGGTGTCGCTAACGTAGGATCCTCTCCGGTTCGGGTTTGAAAGGTGGTAAGTCTCCTAAAGTAGAATGAGTCATGCACAAAACCTACACAAGATATGGATCAGAACACAAGAAGAAATAAAAAGGTAGAAAAAAACAAACAAATAATCACAAAATTTACAAGTACTTTATCAAAAACACGCACTAAAAACCAAAGCGCTCCCCGGCAACGGTGCCAAAATTTGATCATGCTGTCATGACACGTCAAATTTATTATGTATTTGAGGATTATATATAGTCTAGGGTAGACCCTTGGTCGTATCTCAAGGAGCATTTGTAGGTTTAGAGTACGTGTTCTTAATAAAAGGGACTAAAAAGGGGGGTATTTTTGAAAACAGTTTAATGAAAATGAATTGATTTAAAGATTTTAATAATTGAAGAATAAAAGAGGTGTTTTAAAATTATATGATAATGGATATCATTTAAAGTTCACTACACAACTTGGATAGTTAATTGTTCTGAAAATATTGACATGGTTTTGTTCAATTCTTTGGTTGAGGGTTGTCAAGATCTTGATTCCCCTCTTGCCTCATAAAATGTTGTACAAAGCACCAAACCTTGACAAAACAATCATGTTGTCATGGTTTTTATCTCAATAACAGAGTTAAGGCTACCAAAACATACTGAAATCTTATGTATGTGTGATATTAATAGGGTTCTTGTCTTGTCCTATCGGAACAAACCAAGATCCCCACTTGAAATCTCAACCCAATCGGTGTTGAGATAAAAATCGTTTCACTTAAATTAAACCACAAAAATGCATTCAGAATAGAATAGAATAGAGATTAATCATAAGTGAAATATTTAACACACAAATTATGCAAAACCAGTGGATGAAAAAGTGCTGGAACTCCCTCCCAAGTAAGTGTATCTCCCTCGGAATGATCACCCACCGTTTAGCTCGCCATCGTGAGGGGGAGGAGGCTCGGGTGAAACTCCTTATTCATCCTTGATCCCCCTATGAAGATAGGGGACTCTGGAAATTCTTGGATGATGAGAGTACTCTCTAGGGTCTCCAAAATACCAGAGCTTTGCCTCTTGGTCAAACTTGAAAATGAGGTTCCCTTGGTTCCCTTTTATAGCCAAATTGCAAAGTGGTTTTGAGCACCCAGTTTTGTTGATACCAATTGAGTCTCGGTTTTGGGTTGGTATATGGCATTATCTAGACTTGGAAAAAAGGTAAAATATGATCCAAGATGTCTTGACTATCCCCATGTCAAATTTGGCGGCCATTTATTTTTTATAAATGGAGATATAGTCATAAAACCGAACCAAACTCATGACTTCATGCAGATTCTGTCCCCTGGAAAGAATGGTTCGGATTGGCCAACAGATGAACTAATTGGCCTTAGGTTATTTGATATGAATTGTATCCCATGAAGTTTTGGAGACTCCCACAAAATTTCAGCGCATTTTCATTCACGGATTTCTCGTAATGTTCAAAACAGTGGACAGGTGTCCCTAGGATCCATGCAATTTTGGCCCATTTTCCTTCTGGATCATCTTCAGGGCCTCCAAATCACCTCCTCCTGCAATCAAATCCTCAAAACAAGTAACAATTCCCATTTTAACAGTGATAAAAAAAATATTGATTCAAATACGGAATTCAATTTGGTATTATTTTTATAATATTCAATAAAAAACTAGTTTACCACAGTGGTGTACAGATGAAAATGAAACAGTAAATCGCGGTGTGATCAGTTAACCTTTGGAAACTAGGATATGAAAACTTTAGTGAGATCCCTAGATATATTTCTAAGGTATGTCTAGGGATGTCTTTAAGGTTAAGTATACATATAGGTTATATTCCTAAAATTGTGCTAATGATCTTAGAATTAAACCGAAGATGTTAGATATTGAAGGTACTCCCCCTTTATTATGTTGTTTTACCTAGAATGGTATTTGCCTCTCACACTATTATTTTTGGGGTTTAGACGATTGTTGGAACCCAATGGAGCGGTTTTGATCAATGTAATGGACAATGCAATGATTTTCCTCCTGACCAAACCCATGTCATGGGAGATGGATTGGACAATCTTATTTCTATACTTACACAAGCTATGAATCATTATGGATTTCAAAATGTGTATAGAAAGGAGCAACATTCTGTTGAATCCTTCATGAGGCAGCACCCACCTTCATTCAGCGGGTCTTCTGATCCCTTAGTGGCTGAACAATGGATCAGTACTACTGAAAATATATTTTTAGTTCTACAATGTTCTGAGCATGATAAATTCATCTTAACAGTATATCGTTTGGAAGGTGATGCTGATCAATGGTAGAATCTTATCAAGAATACGAGGCAAAGAGATGAAATTGAGTCCATGGAATGGGACAAGTTCAATAACTTGTTTTTCAGTATTTACTTTTCTCTTATTCTTTGAACAAAGATGGAAAAGGAGTTTCTTGAGATTAAGCAGAAGGATGATGAATCTGTTGGTATATACGAAGAAAATTTTAAAAGACTTGCAAGGTGGTTATATGGATTTATCATCCAACATGAAAGTAAAGTTGATCAAGTTTTCAGTTCCATAAAACCAAGTCTTCGAAGGGCATTAGCTATAAGAGACTTCAGTATCTATGAAGAAATTGTGCATTTTTCTATCGAGGTAGAACTAAATGTTGGTGTAACATATCCATCTCATGGTTTTGATAAGAAACGAAAGATGGAGTCTAAGGAGAAATCTCAGAAAAATTGTGAAAAGAATATGAATGTTTCTTTATGCTCAAAGTGTGTAAAAAAGCATTGTGGAGATTTCCTAAAAGGTACTATAAAATGTTTTAAGTGTGGAAAAGAAGTTCATCGAGCAGTTGATTGTCGATGCATTGAGAAAAAGGTTGCTAATGATGTGAATAGAGGAAAGACTACAGAGAACTCTCCACCAACACTTCAATGCGTCAATTGCAAGGAAATGGGGCATTATGCTAATAAATGGCCTAATCCACGGGTTAATGATGATCAACGTGAGCAACCTCTTAAGGCAAAGGATAAAGGGAAGTCTCATGAGATCACTATTTGTGATGTTGAGTATAAAAATGATGTTGTGTAGTTATTATGTGTTTATGTAATGGGATTTCAAAATAGTATCATGGAATCTCATGTATGGTATTGTGGAATTTTGGAATATCAATGTATTGGTTTTCAATAATTATATAGTACTGGTAAACATGAAAAGGTGATTGAAATATTTTTGGAAGGTAGATGATATGCGCATAATGAAGGGATAATAAGATAATGAGATGTTTGATTTTATTCATGAGCTCAAGACTGATATAAGGACTAAGTGATATTATGGTTTGATTATATAAATTTTTTGGGATTTTGGTATGTGGAAAGAGCTACCTTTTGACAGTATTCATGTTTTCACTAACGCTATATAGTAATTTATGTTTCAAGAGAATATATGACTAAGTTATTCATGTGTTTGGAATGAAACCAACAAGATATATCTTATGATATATGTGGGATAAATGCTTGTATTCACATTCTTGGTAGATAACATTTCTAGTAATTTTTTTCTTTATACTATGAGCTTGGACCGAAGTATTTTAGATTATCCTAAATATTGGAATGGATTATGTTGTACATAAGTTAGTATTATTTAAGGATAATTTTTTTTCAATATTATTATACTAAGGTAGTTTTAAAAAAAGGACAACCTGCAAGATAGGCGGCATCCCATCACGTCGGACAAGGCTGTGGGAATAAAACCCACATCCGAAGTGCGACTGACCTTTATCACCTACCACTGGCCTACAGGAAGTCCCTGGTTAGTAGAAACTAATTTTATTTTATTAAGCGATATGATATATGAAGTATAAGTTCATTTTTGGAATCGTATATAATTAACCTCACCATAGATGGACTTATGTATATTTGATAACATTTGATTGAAACAGATGGAATGAACCATCATTCTATCACATGATCTTCTAACTCTTCACAAATAACAAATTCAACTTCATTTCTTTAAGAGATGAAGTGAAAATTGTTCAAAACATGAACAACAGTGAGATTGTACAAAAATCAAGCAAGTATTTATTCTAATTCAAAATTTTCAACTTTAGGGAAATGATATTGAAAACCAAAAATGATGTCTTAGTGATCTTATATCCAATGAATTAGATGGTACCTTAGATCATCAAAAATCTATGGATTTGTGATTGATGTCTTTTTCATATCCATGTTCTCTACCACTCTCCAGCATAACTTGATGGTTAGATTTTTCTTCTATATCCATATTTTCACCTATGTTCTCCTACGTGGAAACCCAGTGATGAGTTAATTTGGGTAACCGTTAAGTTTCATACTTTAGTTTTTAAATACAAGTTTTGGTATTCCTTTTTACGATGTGGGTTTCTATTAAAGAAATTTTCGAGTAGTAAACCATTTATAACCGCGACGAATTTCGAGGGCGAAATTAATTTTAAGGGGGGTAGAATGTAACAACCCGATATTTTATGATAGGTATTCATTTTAATTTATTTTGTGTCATGTGTTTTATGTTACAACAAGATTATCTTGTGCTATACGCCACACTGTATTAGCTTGAAGTATACACAACACTATTCTTAGATTGTGTTACACACAATTTCAAATTTGTTTTATAATAGTCATTCTACACAACATTGAGTGTATATATATATATATTCATTGTATAAATGAAATATGGTTGGATTATGTTATACGAAATAATAAAGTATTCTTGCACAATAAGAAACCATGACTTGGCTTGCATTACATGCAATCACGACCTTCCTCGATAGCGTGTGTTGTACGCAATACCGGGTTTTACTATACAATGATATATTATTATAATATTATTATGAACTATCCGTTATGAATCGTATTGACTAAATTGTGAATTTTATAACATTATTATTCATCTTACACAATTTCTAGAACATGGTATAAGAACAAAATAAATTTTTTGTGTAAAATAAGTATTTTTCAAAAAATGCAGTTTTGCCGCATTTTGATGGCGAACCCACTTTAAATATAGGTTTTGACATGTTTATAAGTTCAATTTTACAAAATAAAATTATTATTTGTAATCAAGATATAAAATTTTACCTTGTATTAATTTTTCATATTATTCTGATAACTTTCATATTTTAATGAATAGTAAAAACACGCTATATTTTAATTAAAAACAACTTTTTTCATCGTAATAACTTCTATTATTAAATTATAATATTGAATGGTTTAAAAGTATAAATAGAATATATTTTTACCATTTAATATAATTTATTTCATTATCCTTGATTTTACATTGAATTCTTAGGTTAAATAAATTCAATCGTTTGCAATGTTTTAAACAAAAACCCATTTTTTCGACAATGGGATTAATTTTAATTTAATTTCTGAAACTTCTTTTTATTGAATTTTGAAAAATTTATTCCATATTTGGAATAAGTGGGTCCAAATTATATTAATAGACTACTTTTTTTGGGCTTTATGAATAGTAACAACGGTAAATTTTATTTACCATAGTAAAAGGTAAATTGTGTAATTAAGGATAAATATAATATTATAAAATTATCCTAATACTTGTAATAATACAATTGGATGATTATAATTTTACCTAAGTCATATTTGGGTCAAAATGGGATCCATTAGAACCCACTTGGAGGTGATTAAGACCTTTAGTTTATTTTATTTAAAGGAATGTGAAATATGTCTCACTCAACTTTAAAAATTAAATTATTTTTAATATAAGTTTATACAGAATATAAATTCGGTTATAAATACTCATTTGAAATATAAAATGTTTTTCTTTGTCATGGTGATATATTTTTAATTTTTTATAGTTATTTAATTACCTTATTATCTTATACATTAATGATGTAGAAATTATTTATTTAGTGAAAAATCAATAATATAGTTTTTATTGAAATAGTAATACATATCAAAAGGCCCAAAAATCTGCAAAAAACTTATTATTAGTGTATATATAATCCCTAATCATCCACTTGCCGAATTGTTGACCATTTGGATCTTTATTAAGGCGATTATGACACTTATATTATTTTATTTTAAATGATGCCAAAGTTGTCACCTTCATAATTTAATAAATATAATAATTTAACTATTTTGGTTTTAGGATGATAAATTCGAGTAAATGTATTATCGAGAAACATAATATATTTATCTTCATCATAGGATTTTATTTTTAATTTTTATGCAACAAACAAGTATATTAAATAATTATACAAAAATGTTGTAGTAATTATTTTATTAAGAGATAAACCAAATAAATGGTTTTAAAAATAATAAAATAAATATTATATGAAATATTTAATGCTCTCCACTAATTTTCTAGATACATATGACCTTTTATGAATCTATTGAAGCTTTTAGTTTGAACATATCTTCTGTATATATTTTATTTAAATTCAAATAAATCAATAGTGTCAAAATTGACACTATTATTATTTTATAAAAACAATCATATTATAAAATTGTTTAAAAATCACAAAAATATTTAAAAATTATAAATTTAACTTTATATGGTGTAAAATGTTATAAAGTATCCAATTATGGAGAATTCACAACAAATAAGTAATTATTTGTTATAATTTAAAATTTAGAATTTTATTACCACAAATAAAATTAAATTAATTAAATAAGGATAAATCAAGTTGATAATGTTTAAAATAAATTACAAACATGAATAAATTTTATTTGTTGATTAGATTACAATCATATATCATCTAATCTTAGGATATGAGTCATTTTGGATGTTTTTAAGTGGGGTTGGGATTTAATATTAACTAATATTTCTTAAGCTGCCCCTCTCCTCCCTTATAAAAGGGCACGTCCTCCCTCTCTTCCTCACACCACTTTTAGTCTTCATGCTCGGACAAACCCTGAAAAAATTCTCTTCTCCAATTCCCTAGAAACATACTAGAGGTCCTGGTATTCTTCAAAGACCAATTTTAGTTCCCTAAGAGTAGGTTTCAAAGAGGCGCTTTAAAGAAGAGGAAATATCTGTTACCGATTCTTTCAACTTTATTTCTTATTCCACTTCCTCTTCTTTAGTTGTTTCATTATGAAGCAATAACATCAGTATCACTCATATACGTATATTTTATTATAAGTATTAAACAACCCTATTTCACCATCTATCCATCCTACGGAAAATGAAATCATCGCGCGTGCGTACATACAGAATATCGTCCCCACGCCGTGGTGTAGTCTATTTTCCACCACTACCTTACATGGATGGGTATAATGGTGAAAGTAATTAATATATATGATTATTTTAAAGTCATATTGATTATGTAATTTTATACATATACTTTAATACAATTCCACGATCATGGGAATGATATCATTGCTCGTGCGTACGTACGGAATACCGTCTCAACGACATGATGAGATTCACTCTCCATGATAACCATTCAAGAATGATAATAAAGTATATATAATAAGTAATCATGATATATATGACATAATAATGCTACTATATTTATGTATATATATATATTTATGCAATCTACTTAATTCCATTCAATTCAATAATGAAATGAAAACAGCGTTCATGTGTACGTACGGCCTACCGTCTCCCTGAACGGTGTATTTCGTTCCATTTATCGATCCATTATATATATATATTCTGAAAATATATTATATATAAGTCATTTTTTACATTCTGGATGTAAGTAATCATGATCTATGTAATCATATGAATAATTACAAGCTAAAACACGAACGACAAATGAAACTATTTTACCCAAAACACTACTTTAACATGAATTTACAAACAAAATGGGTAATATAAAGTCATAAGTGAACCATATATGATACAATAAAAAGAATATTATTCTTTAATAAGTCAATGACATTATTTAAATCATTACACAGGAGGTTTGGATACGTACGAAGCATATCAGACCTAAGTTAAGGGAAAATTTTTCAAATCTCATTTTTATCTGAGATTTATTATTCGTAAGTATTTATTGGGGTTATTGCTATAATCCATGTCCATGTTTTATAAAAGTGTATTCATGTATGTTTAAAGTAATTTTTACCCATTTTTTACTTTTAATACATCGTATGTAAGGAATCTTTCTTTTGTTTACGTTACAAGGTACTTTTTGACTTTTCCAACAAAAGTATGAGAAGAATGTTTTTTTAACGTATACAACATGAATGGATTTTTACGGTTTTATAAATCCTTATTTTCATGAATATTATTACAAAAGATTTCATGACTATTTTAAACAAAATCATATTCTTTTAAAATTTCATGGAATTTTGTGAAAAGAAAATGATTTTGAAGAAGAAAGGATATTTTCCTCAAGAATTCATTTCAAGTGTTTTATCAAAAACCATTTTTCATCTAAGATGACATTATTTCATATGTGTATTTTTCAAGTTTAATGTCTCTATGATTTACATGGATTCACTTTTCTTATTATGAAATGATATCCATTTATTTTATATGGATTATGTAATGATGGGATGATGTTTATGAAACCCATTTTATTTATTAGTTTATTATGAATGATGTATGTTTATTTTGTGGCACAAGTAAGGATGATTTAATTTTGAGGTGGGTGGGACCTATATCTCCCTAAAATTCATTGGTTAAAGATTTATATCTCATGAGATAGACATTCCTGGAATGGTAAGTTAATCTGGTTCGGTATTACAGGACTTGAAAGAGGAGTGAACTTGATTCAAAAAGGTATTTGTCCACTAACATGGTCTTGGCAGCAATGCCTTGGCTACTATGGAAATCATTACTGTGATTAATGGATTCCAAAATTTCATGTTTTATTCCCATTCTATTTTATCATGATTTATGTTCCATTATGATCTATTCCTTGTGTACTTCCATGATTTATGTCTTTTCTCATGATTTTGAGGTTTAAACATTATGTTCGTGTTTTTACATTCAAATGTATATGGTATGTTTTATTTTATCCATACTTACCCTTACTGAGTATTTGAGCTCACCCGTTTTATGTTTTATTTCCCCCCAGGATTAAAAGAACGATTTTAGGTAAGGAAACAAAAAGTGGAAGATCTTTATGGGAGATTTTGAATATCTTTCACCACGATTAGAAGATTATGTTCCAAGTTTCCAAAGACACTAAACTATTACGGTCCTTCTGTGTATGGTTTTGTTATGTATTAAGTATTCTGCAAAAGTAATGTAATATATATGTATGTCAAGCTTCAGGTCTCTATAGTAGGTTAGATAAAAATAGAACTTCTAAAACATGTCACCTCATAGGAAAGTCACTCGTATCATGGTGTAGGAAGAAACAAAACTTTGTTGCATTATCAACTGTATAAGCTAAATGCCTAGCTGCTGGCTGTTATTGTGCACAAATTTTGTGGATGAAACACACTTTACTAGATTATGGATATCAATTCATACATGTACTATGAAATTGTGACAACACAAGAGCTATTAACATCTCAAAAAATCATATTTCACATTCTAGGACAAAACATATTGATGTAAGACATCACTTTTTGAGAGGACATTATCAAAAAGGTGATATCACTTTGGAATTCATTTGAACTGAGTATCAACTTGCTGATATATTAACTAAACCATTATATTATGAGAGAATATATTACATCATAGATAATCCGGTCATGATCAATCACAAATAGATTTCTTACTAGTCTTACTGTTTAATACTTTACTATATTTTACTTTACAGTTTCATGTTCACGGTTTCTCGGTTACTGTATCATGTATACGGTCTCACAGTTAACACTTTTTATTCATGGTCTATTACTCACTGTCTCACCATGAATGATGAAAGTTTACTTTCTTTCTCATTATAACAGAATGGACCATTCACTGTCTCTCCGTGACGACTACATACTGTCTCACCGTGACGACCATTTACCATCACACCGTAACGACCATTCACATTCTCACCATGAATATTATTTATGACTTTCTTTTAACTTATATCATAGTAATTTTTATTTTACCACTTTTTACATTCCCGCATTTTTACTTTTGTGACATTTGACATTCTCAAATGATAAGACAAAAGGGTTTTTAATCGATTCTTCAAACGAACTCTCAACCACTCACTTCTTCCGAACCCTTTCAACCTAGAAACTCTCTCTCTCTCTCTCTCTCTCTACCGTCGGTGGATTCCAAGGATGATACATCCATCTTCATCCTCATCTGAGAAGCGTCGCGCGAAGAAATAGAAGAGGACACCAAAGTTGGAACCTGAAGGACCCCTAAATCCAAAGCTGGTAAACCATAGTGTTGTACCTGAAAATGAAATTTTCCCTGAGTGGCTGTTGTCTAGAAAATATCGTTTATTAAAAGTTTTAAGAGAACAAGTACGGCTCGAATGGTTCTCTAGGAAGGATAGACCGATTTACCTGAGGTTGGTTGCTCAGTTTTATCAGTATGCTCATTTTTCTTTTGATGCTGGTGAAAGTTTTATTGTGATAAGCTGGATCAATGGACAAAGATTCTCCTTCTCATTGAAATTATGGGATGCATGACTTAGGATACCTCACTAAGGGATTTGTGATGATTATCAGTGAGATCCCCCACCTACAACTAAATTCCTTGACCTGAAAAATGCACTGCAAACTCTCACTGGAAATGGAACCAAGCGAAGGGCCATAACTGCTGAAAAAGATGGGGAGGCAAGGCAGTTGTTCAAATTTGTTCAAAATATTATTAGCCCAAGGAAAGGTGACTTTCTTGTCTTAAAGTATCGGGATGTATTTATGATTCATCATATGAAGAACGGTCATAGGATAAATCTGTGAAAATACATCATCCACCATATTTGTGAACTGATCAAGGCCACATCCAAATACACATCTCTGTTTTGTGCTAGGCTGATTTCAGCAAAGCTTGTTGAAAAAGGACTAGTTGGACCGAATGAAGAAGTACTTATGGACTGTGAGTATTCCTTATCTAAACCTACAATTAGGAGGATGAAAATAAACTAGAACCCCTGGAAGAAGGAATGGGTTGAAGATAATGATAAGATTTATGAGAAGTATAATCCTTTAGACTATCCAACAAGGCCAAAGGAAATTTTTTATCATGGTTTGGAACCAGAAGAAGTTTCTAAATATCCAGAGGATGAAGAAGAAGAGGAAGAGGTAGTTGAAGTACCACAAAGGGAAGAAGTTGTTGTTGAGGGAGGAATGCCTATTACTCCTCATATTGTTCTTGAAGATGAACTTTATGTCCTTAGAGATGATGTAAATATGGAAACCCAACCGGAGGCTGCAAGAGAAGTAGTTATCCTAGAACCTGAGCATCATGTGATGGAAGAAACAAATCTGGAACAACCCCCTGTCATGGAAGAGGCTGAAGTAGGGGAACTCCCTACTAAGCAAGAAACAAATATGGAAGACCTTCGTGTGGAATAGTCAGTTCCAGATATTATACCCTCTAATGAAGAGAATATGGAGATAGCCTTTCCATTGTCTATGAAAGAAATGGCTGAGGAAATTAGAAACGAACCAGTGGATTTAAATCATGTACCTGAGCCTTATGGTCCTTAAATTGAAGCACATGTTGAGGGGGAGGAACCTTGAAATCTTGAGACTAATGAAGATGATGCTAATGAGGTTGCGTCTAATGAAGCAACTCAACCTCCTGAGTCATATTCGGTGGAAACTCAGTATAAATTCCCTATCTTTTATGATGTAACTGAATCTCAATAGATTACTTCCACTGGGATTGATCTTTCTTTTTTTCAACTGAAATCTGTCATAATCTTTACACCTGAACCTGAAACTCATCCTGATCCTGAACCTTAACCTCAACCTGAGCCTGCACCTGTACCACTTCCTACACCTACACCTTTACCTGGAAAACAATAATTTGTTAGTAAAGATGATCTGAAAGTATTTAGAGACACTATCTTAATCAGAGTTGACAGACTCTTGTCCTATAAACCTCGTCTTGTGACCCAATTTAGTCAGTAAGATGAATCACTGCTTTTAGGAAAGATTATCTGGCACATTCAACCCAAGATGATTCATGAAATTGAAGAATTAATGGTTGAAAACAAAATTATCAGTACTAAAGTGGAAACTCTGTAAAGCATGGTTGAAGACCTCCAGATAGAATTGCATTCTAGATTAGAGCCTTCACCTATTACTGCATCTCTTGAACCTAATGCTTCTCAAATTTCTAGAGATATTGTGTCCCAGATTCACCCATATCTGGTATCTTTTGATGAAAATATTGGAGAAAGGCACACACAGATGTTTCACCACATAATAGATCTTGTGGATAACCTGAACAAACTCACATATGAATATACTGGATGTCTTCAAAAGGTCCTGAAACTGCTCAAGTCTCTAACCAAATCAGTCATTGCTTCTACTTCCTCTGGTCAAACATCTACTCCTTCATTGGATAGTTCTCTGCTCAAATCTATAGTCAAGGGAGAGACTCAAAATGCCTTCAGTGGTTTTGATATGGATTCTTTATCTGAAGTGGTTAAGAACAGTGATAGAGTGCTAGACTTGGTTCAAATTCACTCAAAGATTTATAATGATTCTCAACAAGAAATCTCTAAGAAAGTGGAATTCTATTTCAACCGTATTTTCTCTAAAACATATATGACAAATCAATTTAAATATCTTGTAGGGAATCTGAAAATACCTCCTATGACTCGGGCCTTCAAATCACAAGTTCAAAATCTCACTGAGTTTACCATATTGTTGGACAAGTTCATGGAAAACAAATATGATTTTGAAAAGGCAATGTAGTATGGAGGAGAGATTATTGCAGACTTCATTAAGCTTCTGAGACCTTATCTTCATGTGAAAATTGCAACAATTGTTGCTCTAGCGGCTGCTCCTCTCAGACCTGGTTTACCTACTTTCACATCTGCCTTAGCTTCAACAGCCATGTCAGTTGTCCATGCACTTAGTCAGATCAAGCCTGTCATCCTTGAACAGTAGCTTCCTATATCTTCTACAACTCCTACATTGGATCCATCAGCGTTCTATGGTCTCCCATTACCTTCTCTATCTACCACTTATATGCCTTCTTCTAGCTCACCAACTACCCCTATGGCTTCTTATTCTGTTGCTGATAAAGGAAAAGAGAAGGCCAATACCTTAACAAGTCCAGTGACTACTATTTTTTGATGGGGATGTCATTGATTTTTTTATTTCTACTCTATGTTGTATTCTGAACACTTTTAATGACATATGCACTGTTTTCCCTATATTATTTATACTTTTTGATAATCCCAAAAGGGGGAGAAAAAGTGACAAGTTATCTGTTATTCTATATGTTATTTTATTTGTAGCTGCATTCAATTTACCCTTTAACTATACTTGAATTGGGATCATTAAAACGGGGGAGATTGTTGGACTCCTCGTGTATTAATCATGTTTTAATGATCAAAAATTCCAATAATAATTACTAATATTATTAATGATCACAAATCTCACAAATCATATTAATCATGTGTATTTATGTTTTAAGTTTTCACATACTTCATAATGGTTAAGCTCAATTAATTTTTTTCATATTACTATTTAAGTCTTCATACAGTTATTTGCCTATGTACAAGACACTGTGAAGCTTGACACAGTAATTCAGAAACTGTGAGCAAGACACTAGAACCGTGATAATGAGACACCATGACTACGAGACACCGTGACCATGAGATAGCGTGACACAGTAAGCCTTACACCGTGAAGCAAGACTTGGTATACCTATGTGCCAGACACAGTTAGCAACACACAGACATCAAGGTGTTGTAAATCTAGACACCATTAAGAAGACATTGTGAACGAGACACTATGAAAGAGATACTATGAACGAGACATTGTTTTCATAACTACTGTGACACTGTTTCCTAACTATTTTGTTGTTTTTCTATTTAACTTTTTAACGGTCGTATTTTATGCCATTAATGCACTGACATAATTAATGTTTCATTGTAGACATATTATGAGGTACAAGGTACAAAGCACATGGAACTTGTTAGCCAAAACCCATGCATTCAAAGATAAAGAGAAGAGTTCCCAAGAGAAACATATGCAAGATACGACACACAAAAACTCAATAAACACTAGTGAACTCTACTGAATATAAAAATAATCGTGAGCACGACCAAGAAGAAGAGTTTTCACGATCTTCATGGAATCAATTATCTCATGCATGAAACCCAACTCTAATGAAGAACACACGAAGTACTGGGATCAAGAGACCATCTTTACTTCTGAAGAACACAAGATGAACCACGACACTCTGTTTTTCAACAGAAAAACTAGTGAAGGACTCAGCACCATTTCTGTCTTATCCAAGGATTCCAGAGCTGCACTGTTAATCACTAGAGCATTCTAATCTCATATCCATTATCTCTTAGTGATTCTTTTATTTACTTTCAAGCTGTGTGTGTAATCTATATATTTTACACACACACTGACTCCAGCGTTGAACTCGAGGATTTCAAAATCCTCACACCAAATTCTTTACTCTTGTTTGCCCACAACAAATATGGAATAGGTCCTTGTGTGGCCTGGTCTTTTTTTTTTACCCATGAAAACTATGAAAGTGGTCCCTGTGTGGCCATGACAGTCCATGTACTGTTGTTAACCCCGATCCAAGGTGTGGATCAGAGTTTATTTATATAAACTGCTTGGTGGAAGCTGATCACCAAGTGGAGTGGATTAGGTCTCGGCTTGATACAGAACCACTTGTTTTATATCCTCTGTGACATTTAAATTTAGTCTACTCTGTTTTACTACTTTACTGCACAATCCATAAAAACACTAAATTAAATTTGATAGTTAGTCTTGGAAAGAAGTAATATCTGATTTGTCTTAGTATGATAACTTCAAAAGTAATTTTAATAATACCAATTATGATTACTGAGAATTAATCAATCTTCTAAGAAGTTGTTTAAAAAATCAAACTCTTAAAACAGTATAACCTTGATTAGCTGGGCTGTATCTATTTTTGGGGAAATCATTTTTTGTAAAAATAATATCTTTTAAATATATATTTTTATAGTAACTCAAATCACCCCTCCCCTCTTGAGTTAACTACTACGACCAACAACCTCTTATTAGATATTATAACCCAGGATTATCACTATTTATTAAAAAAACATACTTATTAGAGTTTGGATTTATACATAAATAAACTCACAACCCAAAATTTAAAAAAAATATCAAATGAAAAAAATTGGTATCAATAATGAAAATAATCTACAATTAAATGGGGAAAAACCAACAATTATAATCATCAAATAACAATGAAAACCAAAATGGTATTAAAAGAGTGTTTATCCTAACAAATAAAAAGTATGAAATTTTCTCATGATAATATTTGGAAACAAATAATGGGTCTCAAATATTTGAAATAAACATATAATAAAATCATTATTTATATTTTGTTCAAACCATGGATAAATGATTCATTTAGGATTCTAAAAACATTAATTTATTTTTGTATTGAGAGCCATTTCATGATTTTCATACCAATAATATTTTTTATTAAATGATGTTTTCTTTAATGATTATTTGAACAATCTCTAAGTGTGTAGTTTTTATTGTTATTTAATATCATTTTTTGAAGACAAATTAAAACCCATTTAGAAAAATTTATATTTTAAATATATTTATTTATTTTTAATTTAAAAATTAAGTTTTTAATTATTGTTTACTTATTATAAAATATTTCATTGAATAGATATTTAGAAATATATAATTAACATCCCAGATGTTCAACCTTCCTTATACTTATCTCAATCATTCTTGTTTAACACAATATGTACATATTACCAAATGAATTTTCTTATATCAATGTGATACTAAATATTTTTTATCATAGAGGATTAGATTATTATTATAAATGTATAATTTATTCTCAAGTGCTATATCCTATTTGAAAAACTCTCATAATTTAAATACAAATTCATAAATTACTAACCACTATAAAAAATGAAATAATAATTAATAATATATAAATAAATGTTAGTTAAAATAATTGAAAAATAAAATAAACTATATATGTAACTAATTAATTAAATCTAAAATTCCTAATTTATTATGATATTTTTTTTCATGAAACCACAAATAAAAATATTTATCTCATTTTTTATGTTGTAAATAATTACGTCATGTAGTCTAAGAGGGTGTTTTTTTAGGATTCTAATTGAAATAGTGTCTTTGGTGTATAGTTTTTATAAAGAATGACTAATATTTGGGGATTTAGTTGTTCAATAACTATTGAAAAAATAAAATAATATATATTTTTGTTTTTAAAGCTTAAAAATGATGATAATGAAAATATATTTCATAAGTAGAGTAAGAGTATAATATTTAAAGAAGAATTCGTGGAAAATGATGATCCCTTGGACTCTCCCTTCAAAATTTTCAGTATAATTATCCAATTTTTTCTCATTATTGATCTAAATAACTCATTATAAACATGTAAATATTCTAAAATAATGATATATTTTTTTACCTTAGTAAATTTTGTTAAAAAGATACAAAAACTCTATGTAAATGAACTTAACAAATCCAATGGAGATCTGGGGAATAAACATTGTAAATAAATTTAAACTATAAGAGCAGTCACATTAGTATAATAAATGGAACAAAAAATTTGATAAATGGAATGAATAAATATTATAAAAATAATAATTACTTCTTCATTAATATAAATTTAAAATAAATATAAAAGAGAAAAATTTAAAAGAATAATGTTTTCGACGAGATTGACCTTATATTAAACTACCATAACCACTTGGTAGTTTAGAAAAGCATGAATAAATCAACACGAATTTTACACTTCTTCCCATGGATATAGAATATCATTAATATTCCACAATCACATCACTGTGGTATTTCCATCTCCATTAATTTCAATGGTTGTGGAGACTGAAATTTAAAGAGAATGGGTGATGAAAGTTTCCCCTCCATTTTATGTTCATCAAACATTTTAATATATTTGGCTTCAATGACAATAAAATATCAAAAACATTCATTGTGTATAGTAGTTTTAAGGGGAATTTGATTTATTCCCATAATATTTCTTGTATGTATTAATAATTTAATATAATACATCCTCGTTTTGCATGAGCGAAAAATTTCCCAAATATAATGTCTCATTGACTTTAATTTTATAATAGAATTTTCTCCATTAATTAACAAATTCATTCATGAAATTTTATTTTTATGCAGTCCAATATGTTATATTTTAGGTAAAACTTGAATAACATCATTTATTGTCTTTTATCATTTCACATACCTCATTTAGTATGGAGGTTCTAAATCTGACTGCTCAAAATGTTATCCATGTAGATTGATATATTTGAGCCCCATAGATATTAAATAATCACTTGTTCTAGTTGAGTGATGTGAATCCCCATAAAAATAAAAAAATTAATTTAACAAATTTGGATATTGATATAAATATTTATTTCATAGGTATCAATGTAGTAAAAACTATTAAAACACCATAGTTAAAAAAATTTCCCATTTATTTTCATATTTCATAAAAACCATTGTTGTAATTTAAATTAAAAAATAATATAGTGATATATTTTTTGAAATCAATATAATATTTATTGGAAATACCAGCCTTCTCAACCCCCCCCCCCCCTCACTAGAATTAGACTCCTAGATAATAATGAATAAGAAACAGTACCAAATCAAATACAAAATACAAAACCATGAGTTCTATTATTTAATCACTATTGAAAAAATTATATTACATCCATGATACCATTATTAAAAATTATTCTCCTCTATACCTCAATCAATTTTCACTTAATTCATCATCTAATCCCTCCAAAGAACTTACCTAACATTGGTTTATAGTCTTCAAATAAATATAGATTTTCTAAAATATTTTTCACTACCAAAAAAATACAATAGTAACCATATGTTTAGGACACTTATATATCATCTATAATCAATTAAATTAGTCTTAAACTTTCACGATATATTTTTAATCATTTTTTTGAAATTTTTAGTTTATTTGTTTCACATGAGATAGTCATTAGTTCTAAAAAATGTGGTTTTCCTCAAATTTTATTATAACATTTATAGATAATTTTCATTTACCTATTTGCCTACATAATACCATTATCAGCATATCACCTCCATAAAATCCTTAAAATATTATTAATAATTCATATCTTTTCTATTTCATCATAAACATGATATCTATTCAAATACCATCAACAAATTTTAATGTTTTACTCATATTATAATATTTTACAATGATATTTGAAGGAAGTTAGAGTTCCATGAATATACAAATATTTTTGTGACTTCCATCCCATCTCTTAAATTAATATACTTCATTTCAACATTCATAAATTATTTTGTTTTTTATTTTTCCACAAATTCACCCTAGAATAGTATCTTTTAAAATTTCAAAAATAGGCTAAAAATCTCCAAGAAATAAATTATTTAAGCACAATAACTTTATCAACATAAAATATGACTTATTTAACTTTTCATTTTCCTTCCACAACATCCCATAATGGTGTGTTCAACAATTATACAAATCCCATGAGACATTAATTTAGCTAAATAATTCATGTTTACATCCAATAGTTTTTTATATAGGTAAAATGGATCGTTATGTGGATAACTAGAACGATGCTTGTATATTATATGTATATTAATATGTTGATATTTATTTCTAGGATTGAATAAAAATGGATTTTCATAATAAATAGATTTGGAATAACCAAATATTGACTCAAAATATTTATAAAAATATATCTCATACTTGTATTATTTGAGAAAATTAATGAATTGTGTTTTTCAATAAATATATGGTTCCCTCATGAATTATCGTGAAAATTGTGAAGATGTAAAAATGGTTTAGTAGCCTCACAAGTATGTGAATTTAATAATTTGATATTGTTCTGAGTGAAGGGATTAAAAATTTTTTGTTTACCAAGAAGAATACAAAATATTTGAATCTTAAAAATAGTTTCATTATCATTAATTTATTTTTATTTAAATAGATTAAGTAGTTCACTCATTGTCTTGTGTTTCTATAATTATAAGTGTTATAAATGATAACATTAATTCCTATAAATTGACATTAAAAACAGAAAAAAACAAGGAATAAAGGAAGAAAAATATATAAAAAACAATATGAAAAATTAAATAGAGTTTAACGCACATAAAAATATTGAAGTAAATAATTATGTTCCTCCCCAAACAATTATTGTATCAAATGTTCTCATCATATCATATTTTTTAAAAAAAAATATGACATTATGGAAAAAACGTTTATAAATGAGGTACACAACTTGGTAATTAGTGGTATAAAATGTCCAAATGGTAGATCTATGCACTTGGAGCCTCTTAGAATTTATCTTTTTATTACATCAATAAATTTCAATTGATAATGAACGATGTTTTATTTTCTGATTTGTTAATCTAAATGACACAAAAAATAAATACATGACTATTAAATTATGGGTCTGACAACTAAGAATGATATTTTTCGAAAAGAGATTCATTATATGTCAAATAGATTCAATTTATCACACATGGTAGATTAAAAATTGGTTCTTGATTTCCATTGTTTATTGTATAAAAAATTATTATAGCAACCCCCATATTATATTGATGTTCATGTTAGATCCTAGTATTTCCCTTGTTGTATGAATATTTTGATTTTTGGTTTAATTACTTCTTTAGGGAACTGTGAATGCCTAATGTGGTCATAGTAGTTTTAGGGGTGACTGAGTATTGTTCGGATCCTAGAGGCTTGATTTGTTGGAAAATGTAGTGGGCCCCCACGATTATTTGAAACTGTGTGATCTAGGATACACATTTTTAGTAAATCGCACGGGGTGGTCCCAGCCTCTATTTAGCACCACATGCACATGCAAGCCACCAGCAGTTTTTAGCTGAGGTGTATAGTGTTTTTCCACTATTTTGAAAACCTTGTGCATGAACTGTGAAATTTGGGTTATGAGGAAGTGATGTTCACATGATCAGCTCACGGTTCTTCCATGAATGTGGCCAAACCTTGTAAACGATTGATTTTGGGATAAATGACCAATTTTACCATAATATTTTTTAAAAATTCATCGCATTTTATGTTCATTCCAACAGATAGTGGGGAATCATTTCACTCATGGATATCCATCCTCATATTCATAGGTTTTGTTTTATTGTCCACCTTATGATAAAAACATTGTTCATCTCATTGAATCTTCAATGGTATGGTATAAGTATTTCTTTTACCTTTCTATATTTATGTTCTCTTCAAAAGAGTTATTTTAGCACATGTTAATTTGAACTATTTCATGTTTATTCATCTATTTCTCCATTTTCAATGTATTTATTTCATTTTATGAGATGATACTAATTATTGTTCTATAAAAAGTAAACAGTATATGGTCTATTCATTTTCCCACAAATTCGAGTTGTTTTATATCTTGTTCACATTATTCTTCCAAACATTCCTTTTATGTGTTGTCCCAAATTTAAATAAATTCATTGATTTAAAAGATAAAACTTGGAAAGTTTCCTACATAGTACCATGTTATAGTTGGATGATTCCAACCTCAACCTAGAACACATATAGGTGTGTTCATGTATATTCACTATGTTTCAACACCATGTTGGTTGTGTGTTACCTTACCAATTTACTGGGATTCTTTATGAATTTTGTGAGACTATTAATAGAGGGTTTCTGCCTCCTTTATTTTCAATTAAATGATATTGAAATATTTAAATGTATTAAATTGAACACGTGGAATGAGTTGGATGAGATCAGTTATTATTTATGATTATGGAATTGATTTTGAAATGATGAATGTGATGATAAATGATCTGGACTCCAAGGATATTTCTTCTCCTTGGACATACTCTATGGAATTTCTTATTTGGCTCCACCAAAGTCATTATCGAGTTTCTATGGAGTCACTCTAAGGACATGAGGGGGTACCTTGGCCATTATTTTTTTGGCATTGGCCCATATAGGCCTAACATGATTAGTATTCATTATTCTTTTCTACCACGGATTTGAACCACGTGTTTCCTAATGGATTACTGGGTATAGGTCATAGTGGATGATATATGAGGATTTCAAAATAACCTTGAAATGGGTGTTTTATTATAGTTTTTATATTAGATATTATTACCCATGATTTTTTATTCATTTATACTACTATCATACATTTAAAACTACTTATACTTATATACATCTGATATATTTGGTACCGACATGGTTCGTGGTGGCCAATTTAGTGTTATATGAGACCTTGTATGGGCCATCGTTGGGTATTCATAATTACTTTCTAAATGTATATAGAGAACAAGAAAGAATCTAATTAATTATTCTTGATTGATCGTACATGAGAGAAGGGATGAGAATGAATGATGGGTCATGATGCTATCTAGAGGTTGTTTTTTTGTTGTTTTTTTTATTTTGATACCAATGTTGTAAAGGATAACTTTTTCCCTATACAGTTTTCCATTTTTTAAGGATCCATGAAATATTCATCATATTGTATATGAATATAATTTTGGTACTAATAATTATTACAATCATCTTGAGGTATTTTTTATTGATGTTTTATGTTACGTTTTTTTGTGTCTTTACTTTTGATGTTTTGGTTTTACTCTTGTCATGTAAGTATAGTCTCCTCGATTTACTACCATAGGCCTTATCATATATTCCTCATCCTCTAGAATATGTGGAGAAATTATTGTGGTTTTTTACCCACCGGTTTGGGGCATCATTTAGTGTATCTTGGATCATGATGTTATAATTTTTATATCGAATTTCAAAATATAAAAAAATATTATTCTATAAATTTTCATTAATATTTTTTAGAGTAATCAAAAGAGATAATGTATTGATAAATTTTTGGTTGGATTAAATATCAAAGGGTGATTCTTAGTTTTATATAATTTTTTTATCACATTTAATCAGTGGAATCCTTATATTGTTTCTCTTATCGAATAGGGATATATAGTGTTGTATGAAAATTTTTTGATATATTTCATTCAAATGGGTTTGGTGGATTGGATTGAGATTCTAGATAGGATCCTTATTGTTGGATATCCATAGGAACCATGTGATACCTATCATGATAAAATTGATTCTAGAGTCCCTTGGTTATCAGGACTACTATGAGTGGGTCATGGGATTTGTTGATACATTTTTAGAGTGATCACATGCATGATATGATCAAGGTATATGGAATCCGATGGGATTAGAGTGATACATTGGTATTGAATATGTTATGCGTGAGATCATACACCATTATAATTTTAAAAGTGACTGTAAATATAGATTATTTGGTATTGATCTTAATAATTTATAAGAGTGACCTTTGTATAGTCCTTTTTCGTTAAAGTTTCCAATATTCATCGTTATGATAAACATATGATGCAGGAAGGGATTTTTTAATAGGATGTGATTGGGTTACATAATTATTGTTATTGAATTTAGGAGCGTCATATTCATTTTAAATTTTTTTAGATTATACATATATGCTCTAGATTGTATGTTAGTAAAGGCCACTTGGTTGTTATTTCGTTTGTTAAATCCATTGGTTGGGACATTAAACCATGGATGGTGATATTAACAATAACCTCAGTCTCTAACATGAGCATTTGGAGCATGTTGTTTTTTAATGTTTCATGGACTGATTTATTCACCAAGTTTATTTTATACTCGCATTATTATTTATCATCATTTTATACACTCAAATATGGATATATGGTTGACATGGATCTTGGAAATATGTTGTATGATGTGTGAAAAAATAAACTAGTTGCTTGGATGGATTAGTCACTCATCGACAAATCTTCCACCTATTTTCATAAAATGCCAATTGAAAATAATTTTTTACGATGACAATAATATATAATCATAGTGATTTTTATGAATCAGTACTACAAGAATATCATGTAGGGAGATAAAACCCTTAAAATACCTCAAAATTTTGGCTATAAATATATTGTTTATCTACTATTAGTATGAAGGATAACTCTAGTGAGGAACTATAATGACCAAAACCAGGAGCCACTAAATTTTCCACCATGTTAGTGGGATACATGGCCTCAACCAAACCTCCCCATAGTCGAGAGGCTTACAACTAGTATCAAGGGTTTACTGTGGTATATTGGGGAGACAATACCCTCATGATTAGTATAATGGAACAATATTCCAAGAGAATAAATTTTAGGAAGCATTAAAACTACATCAAAAGAGAATACATCCAGACGATAGTATCAATAATCAATACCAAAAGTATATTCATATATAATATTATAAAAATTTCATTTCAAACTATAAAATGGATGAAAATACATGTAAAGAGACATCCAATACCATAAATGTATCCAAATAAAAAAGGACAAAATGTACTTTCTCCAGATAAAATCATTATCCATAGAATCGTCCTATGTTCAACTACTCTTATGCACAGAAAATGAATCTTCATAAAGTGGGTGTTTTGTCCAGTCTATACCCACATCCCTGACGTCTCTTCGGGTACCCAACAACACCTTGAACAACATGTGATATAACTCTAGTAGACCAAAATCAATGGTTTCTATAATAAATCAAGTTATTTAATATTAGAATAATTAGTGTGAAATATATGATATAAATTTAAATGTAGATTAAAGAATGAGTAATACTATCCAGCATAAAAACTATAATCAATGACTAATATTGGGTAAATCTATAAATCATGATGTAATATCCATTACAGACTAGGTTGAGTATTCAACTGTCAGACCCCAAAGTCCAAATCCAAGGTATAATGAACATGGAATCCATATCAAGCTATGCCTATGTGGGAATATCCTTATTATAAATTACTATGAAATACACTTGAGTCCAAAGAGTTTCACCATAGAAACTTGCTAATGATAAGGGTGGAGCTTAAGGAGAAAATCCACAGAGCATGTCCAAAGCTATCCAAGAAAGACAGATCAAATGATTAGTAATGTCCTTGGAATCAAAAATAATTCATATCCATGGAGTTTAAATTTCCATTGAATTCAACTTTAGACCTCATGGGATTGATTCAAGGGTTGTAAATGTATTTTTCATCCTTATCGGTAGATTTCCTTTAATCATGTTCTAGTTGTGAAAAAGCCATATCAATGGAGTAGAAATATTCTGAGGCAATATATCATTTATCATATTATTTACCATATCATAATGTATTACATAATAAAAAAATCCCTGAGTTCAGTCAGATAATTAATGATTTTTTATTTAAAACAGTTAACCATTTCAACATAATGTCTACCCATGGAATGGAGGCATACACCCTCTCCTAACAGACTTATTAAATTCAATAATGTTCCCACTAATTTGGAATGTTCCTACACAACCATTGTGGTGGTAAAACAGGGGTCGAATATATAAACACACTTCAAAGGTGTTCCATGATTAGGATGGAATACTCAAACCATCAATTGTTACTATATTTGAAACCTGACCAGGTTCCAACAATGTATTTAAAGAATTTAATTATTTTAAGAGCATCATTCTGTAGGCAAACAATGAAATACAATAGAAACAATCTATTAAAAACTATAATTTATTTTAAATGGTATGGACCACCTAATGTATACCAATAGTGTAACACCCAACCAGTATCTTTCTAAAATTCTACATAGATCCATAAAAACATCACAACTGATGAATAACCTTTAAATAGGACATATCATCTTTCACAAAAATAAAATTTTGAGGAGAATAAAAAATAATAATGGTACAAGATCAAAATATAACATACTGATACAGTTAGGTCAAGGAAAATGATGATTAAATGAAAGGTTGGATGATGAAATGGAACCCAGTCCTAGGAGGAGGATCTTCAATGATAAAAATAAATACCCCTATAAACTGAACATAGGTAAAAAATAAAGGGGTTTATATTAATATATTTTGGGGGAAATTTTTTAATTTCACCCAAAATCCATAGGTCACATGGTTTAACCACATGGTTGTCCAATCAATGGGCTAACCCGAAACACCTCAATGCTTCAATACCAAACTCGCATAGTTCATGTACACAGCTTGTTAAACCATTAAAAACCCATTATTTATTTTCTATGCTAAAAAATATAGGTGGAGTGAATGTCTTTATCACTCTAGATTCATGGTTTCATTAAACTGTGTGGTCATCGACATATTCCATGATATCCCCACATGGTTTACTCAATCCATACTGCCTGGGTCTCATGGTTTCTACTAAAAATGAGTTCTGACAACCATTTCCAAAAACTATGCCTCTGTGATCCAAAAAAAGCTACAAAACCCCTAAAAAATTACATTACCACATTAATCATTAACAATAGTACACAAAACTAAAATAAACCAAATATAAAAAAAATTGTACCTCAAGGAAAAAATGTGATATTAAAATCTCCCAATAATAAATAAACTCTTCCCTAGATTTTTCTTCTATGTGTGTTTATGCATCATCTAATAACAAGTACAGCCATTATACATGTACATCGGCCTCTTTTTCAAATGTCTAATCCTACACATGATATTTCATCTAGATCCCTCATACATGAGGAACTGAATATCTTGATAGATACTTCATGCTATCATCTACTGAACATATAGAATTATTTATGACGGATGCATTTACACATAGTGAAACTTCATATAGTTAGGAGTATGAGATGGTTTTAAATTATACTACCGCATCTAATACACATAGAATAGGTCAGTCATTTATTATAACTAATGAGGCAACTAAAACTAAAAAGTTGTAGGCCCTACACTCTATATAATATCAAAAGAGATGACATGTCTCGATGAATGATTACCCAATCCCCAAGTCAGTATGTTTCATAGCCTTAGTGGGATACATAAGAAGACCTAATTCTTGGCATTGAAATTTAAATGTCCTTAATGGTTGTAGGATTTAAATATTTTTACAGACTGTGTAGTAACCATCTATTTCTTAATCATTTGTACCTATTCTGAAATATCCATCATGTGATGTGGTTCGAGCAGAACTACCTCTCTATCCTCTAGAAATCACAGAGTTGATACACATGTATTACCCTATAACTCCACAAAAGGATCCATATTTATGGTCTCCTCACATTTATTATTAGATTAGAACTCAAATTAGGGTATATTCCTCTACTAATAGCCCCTAAAATCATGAACACTATCTCTAATAATGTCAACTAGTATATATATAGTGTGCTCTTACTGGCCACCATTCTAATGGTGGTATGTCATGCTCAAAATCACCCATATACCAAAATTACTCTATAAGCCTTTAAAAAAAGATACATATTGGACTCCATGTTTGAGAAAAAGGTATTAATAACACCTTGTAGGTGAAAATATCAATGATTTATAGTCTCCAATTATCATCCACTAAGAAGGTATCTATGATTTGATGGAAATGGGTTATTATCCTGAGATGTCCATAATAATCCATACCAAATTACTACCATGATGTGACCTCAGAATCCTAGTCATGAAATCTATCACAACATCATCCTATTTAAGCTTTTTAATGGAAAACCACTATAAAAGCACATATGGTCATGGATTATTGGCCTTCACATACTGACATGTGGAGGACCTATGGAACAAACAACCACCTTAATTTTCTTACCTGTACACCAATAATTAAAGTATAAATAATATTACATTTTTTTATGGTGGGCTATACATCCCAATATGAGGCATTGAACTCTCACTTCATATCCTTGGTTATGTTGGATAGATCCCAGTCACAACCACATATATGTAGAATTTCAACCTCACCAATGGTACAATAATGAGGTGGGTCCACTTTTTTCTATTCTCTCCCATTGGACTAGTCCCTCAGTATCTGACAACTTCATCATCCCCACCAAACCTAGAATAGATGAATTCAATTCCAATGATTGTAGAAAATTATATATATTATTATACAATAATTCCAATAGATTCTCATTAAACAAGGACATATGCTAACACTCACTACCTCCATATTAAACATCCTATATATGATTCCTCCAACTTAGTGAATTTTCTATTGTATATCTCTTTCTAGACATATACGAAACATTGATATTGAATGAATTAAAGTATTCAAATGACCATCATTTCAAAAGATTAAAATACTTCTATATACCTATACACTTGAGAATTTTTAATTATTTTAACCATCAAAAATGGTATCTAAGTAAATAATTCCTCCAATAATGTAAGGAAATAACAATGGATTATAACTCAAGAACATGTGTTGGTTAGTTCTTATCATGTGTAATTAACTAATGATAATTATATTTCATGACTCATTCAACTATATTCAAAAATTTCTTTATACTGATACATAATACATCACAATATAATCGATACCTTCATTATTTATGAGGATGAATCAGGACTATGGCTGAAGTCAATATACCATTATATTACTATAATGTTTTCTCATAGGTATCTAACCATAGAAACATGAAACCATTCTTTTTTCATGCCCATAATATGTTATACTAATCATGATAAGTATTTTATGATTTTTTTATAATAACCATATATCCCCACGAAACATTGTATGTCAAAGATGTTATTGGGATACTCCTAGGATACTATTTCTCTAACATTATTTGGATCAACTGATACTCCAGTCTCTGGGATATCATTACCCATGAAGTGGGTCTTATCTATCTATAATAGTCTCATTGTGATCTTAGAATATAAATGATTCTAAATTAAATGTATCCAATATTATATCAAGATGATTATAATGGTCATTTCAATTTTGTGAAGACACCATGATATCTTCCCTAGATTCCACAAAGAATCAATCCTACAAATTATAGAAAAAATAGTTTTCAGTTAAATAAAAAATTCTTGTGTTTTTATGAGACCTAATGGAATAACTGGATACTAATATACACCATACCTACTAAAAAATATACATGATGTATGAATTATTTTCAAACACACACATGATGATAACCTTATTTTAGATAAATTTTCAAGAATACTTGAGCTTGTTGGAGTTAGTAAAATAAATGATTAATAAACTGTAAGAGATATAGGTTCTTAATCATAAACTAGTTTACAATTTCGTAACCCAGACATATCTTGAGGTTTGTATCCAACATTTATTTGTGAAAATTACTAGATAACCCCATGGTGATGTTCTATGTAACATAAACCCATTTTATCCGAATTCAAAAAGCAGCCTCTTAAGATCCTACTACATTTTAGTATCCATCCTCTATGAAAAAAGGTATGCCATTTCAACTCCAATAACTAGATATATAGAGAACCACACCACTCTCTCAGGAGGTATAAAAGAAAATTAATCTATAGGTAAATATTGAAAATGAGTATCCATTAAAGGAAAGTCGTCCTGATGGTTTCCCTAATCATATAGATATGAACTATAAATATGGGTTATCATCCTTCCCATCCCACAATGCTTGGGTCCAACTCAACTCCCCTAAACATACAATTAACCTGTGTGATAAAAAAACCTACCCTATAGTGGTGTGAAATTAAATCTCTTCAGAATTAAATTAGCATGGTCTAGATAGTAAACAAGTCAATCCATCTAGACTATGACATAAAATCATATCTTCTCAATGATGAAATGTTCCCTTAAAAATAGATACATACCTGTCTGTAGGTTTACTCCATGAACCAATGTATACTCTCCCATCTAATCTATTTTAGACTATCATGTGTAATAATTTCATCATAAAAATGAATAATGATCCTGAGGATATCAAAATTTGGTACAAAAGATATATGTCTGGAATAGTGGACTTATGAAACAACCTTAGTACCTAGAGAGAGTCTACTCTATTGTTGTGGTGAAGGTGGTGAAAGATCAACCAACCGTGAACATATCCCTATCTATAATAACCATTAGTACTCTGAAAACAATCCTAACATTGAGTTGTGAATCAATCGTATGAATTTACAGTATATTTTAACTCCCACCCATAGACCACTAGAGGAAAGGTCCCACAATTTGTTTTGTGGCTCATCCTTCCACATGCTAAGAACTCGACTTTGTCTCTTTAACATTAGTTCCTCTTGTGTTCTAACTACCCACATTGATGAAAGAAAAAATAACTACCAGAACCCACACTATATATGGTATTATTCTGACGAGATTCCTTAAATGGTCACTTCATACAACCTGATACTAAACCACTATATGAATATATTGCACTACCCTACTCTAGGCCTCTATCCTCCCTTGGTTCATTCGTATTAATATGCACTTGATTAACTATTTTTTTTAATATGAGACAACTAAATAACTTTCACTAGTGATCATATGACATTAAGGATAACTTCCATGAATTTTCTCACCCAACGTTTCTCATCAGTGATATACATAGGTGCAAATCACTAATGATCTATAAAGAGAGTTGAATACTCCTTTTCGGTCATCATTCCCTTATCCAGATTCATAAACAAACTTACATTCCCAGCTCAAAGATTCTATAGAAATAATTAGTCATAAAATCTAGATATTAAATCCCATAATTGTAACACCCCAGGTAAATAAAGAATATGACATTTTTATATTTATCGATATTTTTGAATAAAATATTAATATTACTTTAAATGAGATGCTATGCTCGATAGCGTACCCAATATGCAATAAGGAGTTTCTTGGGAATCTTGCGTTGCACTCTAATAATAAAATAATATTAGTTTAAATGGTAGTTAATGCCTAGCCGTTGTAATGGCGGGAATGAACAGAACTAACTAAAAAATGATTATATATGTTTTTCTAATATTTTTACTCTTTACAATAAATGTTAGAGGATTAAAAATGCTAATGAATCCAATTCTAAGCGTAAAAAATCTAATTTTCAATAAAAGGTCGATTAACCGCCTTTTGATGGCGAACCTCTATTAAATCCACTTTTTGACAATTTTATGTGTTATATTTGAAAAAATAAAATTCTTCTTTATAATCGGGACATCAAAATTTAATTTGTGTAAATTTTTGGTATTTTTCCGATAAAGTTCATTTTTTAATAAATAGTGAAAAATGTTGTATTTTAATTCAAAACCACTTTTTAATCTAATTTATTTATATTATTAGATTATATTTTGAATTGGTTTTAAAGTTCAATTATAATATATTTTTACCATTTAATCCAATTTGGGTCATTGTAATTAATTTCACTCTAAAATCAGACTTAAACTAGTGTCAATCTTTTGATACTTATTGTTTCATAAAAACACGCTATTTGCTCTTACAGCGGGAATTAATTATTAAATTAATTAATGAAACATATATGTTTTAAATTTTTTAAAATATACTTCATTTTTAAATTTTGAATATCAAATATATCTTACGGTGAAGTTTTGGTATTTTTCTGAAGAACTTCAATTTTTGATGAATAGTGAAACCACTAAGTGGTAGTTAAAGAAACTGATTTTTCATTTAAATGAAACTTTTCCACCTCTTTGTTTTTAATTTCAAAAATCCGACATGCATGGTTGTCATTAGGAAGTAAAATGTGGTTCAATGGGATTAAAATAATTTTTTTGGTAAATAGTAACTTTTATGTTCTTAATCGCGATTAGAGGTAATTAGTGTAATTTAAGGTAAAAATAATGTTTTAATAATGTGAGATGACCTAGAAACATGTCCTACCCTCGTTGGATGTGTCATGGCCGACCAAGAAAATCCATGAGTCAACTTGGGGACCCCATGGAGCCACTTTGTTTGGAAAATGACATAAATAACTTTTTATCTAAAGTTAAAATAAAAATGTCACAAGCATGAGATGTTTCACTAAAACAATTTTTAAATGGGGTTATACAAGTCATATTTTTGACTATAATTACTCATTAGAAATCTAAAATTATTTCCTACATCATGATATTTTTTTTTTATAATTTTTAGACATTAAATAAATTAAATTAATTACGACATCATGATGATGCAGCGATTACCTCATTATTTAACAATTTAAATAAAATGAAAATATAATGTAAAAACTAAAACCTACACTTGTCAAAAACCTATTGTAAGGGTATATTTAGAACCCTTATCAATTTATCCTCAAATTATATCAATGTGGGACCTTTTAAATCCGAAACCCATTTTCAAATAAAGTAACATTTCTTTTCTTTCCAAGAGTGCCCCTCTTCTCCTCTTATAAAAGGCCCCCACCTCTACCTCCTTACCCACACATCCAAAGCCTTTGGCTCAGACAACCCCTACTCATTTTTCCTCTCCACATCCCTCTATTACTCCTAGAAGCCTCACTTTGGGCAGAAGTCTTCCCAAGGAATCCTTTGAGCTCAAATCAATAAAGTGTTACCCGATTTTAAGGTAAGGTCTTCACTTTTGTTCTTTTGTTTCATTTTTCTTCTCCAACCCCCTAAAATCTTTTTATTAATTTTTTTGTCAAAACTCTAGTATCTTCAATATAATAGTATTTTCTTATAAGAAGAATTTGAGCTACACTTACACACACCTACATCAAATGGTTTAAGAACATACTGTTTCGGTGGATGGCGAATTTCTGCCTCACGAAACGATGATTGTTCAACACTCATATAACACCTTAAAAGGTGAAAATTAAGATATCACTATATTTATATATGATATATAATATGATTATGTTTTACTTAAGCTGCTTTATTTTTCTTTTGTGGAATACCTTTATGGTTTCCATTTGTAGGTAAACACGATAATTTCATTTTAGGAAGTGCAGACTACCGCCCTCTCAATGTGATTTGATTCGTTAATGCTATATGTGGGATGTATAAATGATGTATTTAAAGTTATTATATATGATTTATGTTACATACCTATCATTTAGTTTTAATTCCATTAATATGACATAGAAATGAATGTACTGTTCATGCGTACGTACGGCTTACTGTCTCCATGAACTGTTCATTTCATTTCTTACCTCTAAATGATTATGTAATATTATAAATACATGTATATTATGGATATGTATGATATATATGATTTCAAAATCATGAATATCATTCTGGATATAATGAAACTTTGACCACATGAACAACATGTAATTGTAAGAAGTCCACTTTTGACTTAACAACCAAATATCAACAAAACAAACATTATTAACTTAAATGATTATATAATGTTTATAACATGGAAATAAGTGATATAAAAGGAATAATGAACTTGAAAAAGGTTCTTTAGAAAGTATAAATTAACTCATCTTTATTATTAAGGATGTTAAAGAACGATCGAGTCAAGTCGGACCCGAGGTAAGGGATCCTACTCCTCTCTTTCTTTTTAAGTACACTCTTTTATGTCATTCCTTTTAAGCTCATATTTCTTGTGATTGGGATGTTATTTTATATTAATCTTACTGTAATTTTTATGTTCATATGATGAGATACCCTATTTACTCTCATCAATCCATTTTAAAAGTTTTAAGTGGCGTCGTTAGGCTGCTGAGTTTTCGTAACAGATTTTTCATCTCACTTTTATTCCCGTGAGATTAATGCTACATTTGCCACAATTTCCTTTGAGTGGTGTATATACTTCCCATTATTATACAATTTTTGTATTATAATTTCATTTATTGGTATTCACATCTTCATTGTATGACCCTTCTTCCATGGGGTGTACGTTTCGAATGTTACCCAACTCGGTAAGGGGACCTTTCACCCTCCTCTTTTTAAAAGACATCTTTTGTTATGTCTTTTAATTCACATAATATTATGTTGGGATATGTTCTTTTATATCCTTATTGATGTAAATTGTATGTCCAAGTGATGATATGCCCTTTTTATCTCTCATCAACTTATTTTCTGAATTTTAAAGTGATACCGTTAGGCTGTCGAATTTTACCAAGGGAACTTTTTAACCCAATTTCGATTTCTTTGGGTTCAACATGTATTTATTGAATATGTCATCTTTTGAATATGTGTGAATGAAATTTTATTGTTTTACACTTAATATACACTTATATTGGGTGTATTTATATTTCTCACACATAATTTTGAAATTTATTTATCCTTAATTTAAGGATACCTTCTTTATAAGGGATTTCATCACATTTGACATTTCTATTGAGACATCATTGTTGTTATGAACCAATTCACTCTTATATGGTGTATATACTGTCCTTTGGAATATTATATCATTAATCCATTAATTCTCATGATATTATAATGTTCTAACTAAATGTTATTCCTCAATTATTGTATTCAGGTGTCTCTAATTTTGGTAAATCCCCTTTAACCAAAATATCGCTTTAAATGTATTAATTAGTTGTTCTTATTAATATCCATGTTTTCAAAATGGTTTTAAGGATTTATTTATATGGATATTAATGGTTTAAAATTTTAAAATCTTCAAGGTGGTATGGGGCACTTTGATTCAAAAATCACTTTATTAAATTTTTTAAATGGTTTTGGAAATGGTTTCTTTTTGAATGGATTGATTATTTCAATATACTAAAATGTTATATTGTGATAGAAATATGGAAATGTTATGTTTCCTTTATGCATGTACTATTTGATACGTTTATGTTATGGTTCTTGGGCATTGTTATGAAAATGGGTGGTTCCGTGATAAACTAAGGGTGGGTGAGCCCGATATATCTCTCCAATGCATTGGGTAACGTGAAGGGGTTAAACATTAAAGATTCTCTGAAGAGATTTAGGGAATATACTGTGATGGGTATTCCAAACGTAACCAAGAGGGTTACTCCCCACGTAAAAATGTTATGAATGCCTCAACTTACCTTTATGTCTTATGATTTTTATGATTATTCATGATTTTATGAGGTATGTTAAAGTGCTTGTGTTTTATGGGTAAAGTATGATTTCATTCTTATGTATACATGTACTCATGTTTCCTTTCTTTATTTTTATATCCCTTACTGAGCTTTTTATGCTCATCCCAGGTTTTTAAAATGTTTTTCATGGGTCAAGGGAAGGGTACATGATATGATGATAGTGTCAAGTAGGTGTCAAGAAAGAATCCATGGTTTATTTTAAATATGTTTTCGTTGATGGGAAAAATGAATACTATATTTTATGTTACCACTTTGTTTAAATGTGGAATGTAATGCATGTTTTGTGATCTAATTCTATAAAACTCTAAACCTGAAAAGATCCTTAATGTGTAATCTTGTAATAACTCAAGAGGTTAGGGTATCAAAGGTTGGTTTAGATAACTTTAGAGGTTAGGGTATTCTCTAAGCACAAGTGACATTACCATAATGGTTAGGATTTTAGAAAGAGTCCTAGTTTTAGATAAAGTGAATGAGTAAGTATATCTTAGTGTTTACCTTCCTCATTATTACATGATGGTTTTGTTGATATACTCACACTGACATTTTTGTTTTTTGTGAATGGATGGATCTAGAAGGCACTAAATAGACAACTGGTTTGATGGAAACTGTGGTGGTTCTCTGATTAAGATACTAGATAAAATGGGTGATTCAATGAGTAAACTCATGGTTGTTCTAAACCAACTATCAAGGATTCATGATAAACTAATTGAACCTTTTTATGATCTATAATGCATCATGTATGAGATGACCAATCTATGTGGAAGTTCAGGTAATAATTATAAAGGTAATCATTAGAGTTTATATGATCCTTACTTTTGAGGTAATTATGGGTTATTATATGTTATAATGGAAAATTAATGGCCTGAGATAAACTTGAGGTTAAAATATGTTATGATCATTTTTGAAGATTTTATCTCGTTTTAGGGATTTTTTTAAGAATTATATAGTTTTGGAAAAAGGACAACACGAAGACCGTGTGACAACCTGTCGCGTCGGAAAAAGCTGCGGGAATCGAACCCACAACCAAAGTGCGACTGGTACTTATCGCCTACCACTGGACTACGTGAAGTCCCTGGTTAGTTTGACTAATTATTTTTAGTTAGAAGATTTTATCAATCCAGAGTAAGTTTATTTTGGGTTATCTATGGAAATGATTAACCTATCATCCAGGATATGTGATTAGGTTAATTACTTTTCAATATGATAATTTAAGATCAACTGATGTTATTTGGAGATAAAATTTAATTTGTACCTTGGATGACTATGTGACTAAATCCTTAAAATATTTGGGTTTCAATATTAGTTTGGTTTACATTGAAGAATTTTATAGACAAATTTTTTATCAAATGGTCCTCGTTGAACTTTGGGTTTTGTTGGACAAATTTTGGAGATTAAGAATAGATTTTCTTTTTATAAAGGGTTATCCTTTTCTGGATTATATGTCCTTGTACTAACCATTTTGGTTTTGTTGTTGGTTAAAGTCTAAAGACATGAGATGTATATAGTTTTCTTTTGTGGATTAGGTGATTCTCTAGAAGTTGATTATAGTGAACAAGTCTTCCTAAATACTTGTCTTTTGGAGAAAATATGAGTTTGTGTAAGAAATTTAATAAAAGTTGAAAGTCAACATGATAAGTAATTATGTTTCCTTATGAATAAGTTCCTCAATAAAAAAACAAAAATGTTTTCTATTAATTTTTCCAACTGGGGAATTGAATACTGTTTCACCCATCAAAAGTTTGTGATTTACTTGTGGTTAACTTTCTCCTAAACATGTTTTCTATCACTCGCCATCAGAACATGACCCTATGTTTTCTCCTCCATGTCCATATTTTCCTACATGGAATCCTAGTATGGGTTATCTCGGGTGACCTCTGTACTTTTCATTATTTATTTTAAAGTGATTTTTTACCGACTCTTGATCCGATGTGGGATTTTCAAGGATGTTTCTGAGACAAATTTTAAAATTGCGAGGATGCAATTCCCAAAAGGGGGGAAGGATGTAACACCCCAGGTAAATAAAGAATATGAAATTTTTATATTTATCCATATTTGTGAATAAAATATTAATATTACTTTAAAAGGGACGCTATGCTCGATGGCGTACCCAATACGCAACAACGAGTTTCTTGGGAATCTTTGGTTGCACTCTAATAATAAAATAATATTATTTTAAATGGTAGTTAACGTCTAGCCGTTGTAATGGCAGGAATGAACAGAAATATCTAAAAAATGATTATATATGTTTGTCTAATATTTTTACTCTTTACAATAAATGTTAGAGGATTAAAAATGCGAATGAATCCAATTCTAAGCGTAAACATTCTAATATTCATTAAAAGGTCGATTAACCGCCTTTTGACGGCGAACCTATTTTAAATCCACTTTTTGACAATTTTATGTGTTATATTTGACAAAATATAATTCTTCTTTAGAATCGAGACATCAAAATTCAATTTGTGTAAATTTTTTGTATTTTTCTGATAAAGTTCATTTTGTAATGAATAGTGAAAAATGTTGTATTTTAATTCAAAACCAATTTTTAATCTAATTTATTTATATGATTAGATTATATTTTTAATTGGTTTTAAAGTTGAATTAGAATATATTTTTACCATTTAATCCAACTTTGGTCATTGGAATTAATTTCACTTTGAAATCAGACTTAAACTAGTGTCAATCTTTTGATACTTATTGTTTCATAAAAACATGCTATTTGCTCTGACAGCATTAATTAATTATTAAATTAATTAATGAGACTTATATGTTTTTAATTTTGTAAAATAGACTTCATTTTGGAATTCTGAATATCATATATAGCTTAGGGTGATGTTTTGGTATTTTTCTGAAGAACATCAATTTTGATGAATAGTGAAACCACTAAGTGGTAGTTAAAAAAACTGATTTTTCTTTTAATTGAAACATTTCCACCTCTGTGTTTTTAATTTCAAAAATCGGACATACATGGTTGTCATTAGGAATTAATATGTGGTTCAATGGAATTAAAATAATTTTTTTGGTGAATAGTATCTTTTATGTTCTTAATCACGATTAGAGGTAATTTGTGTAATTAAAGGTAAAAATAATGCTTTAATAATGTGAAATGATCTAAACACATGTCTTACCCTCATTTTATGTGTCATTTCCGACCAAGAAAATCCATGGGTCAACTTGGGGACCCCATGGAGCCACTTTGGTTGGAAAATGACATAAATAACTTTTTATTTAACGTTAAAATAAAAATGTCACAAGCATGAGATGTTTCACTAAAACAATTTTAAAATGGGGTTATACAAGTCATATTTTTTACTATAAATATTCATTATAAAGATAAAATTATTTAATACATCATGGTATTTTTTTTGTAATTTTTAGACATTAAATATATTAAATTAATTATGACATCCTGATGATGCAGCGATTACCTCGTTATTTAACGATTTAAATAAAATGAAAAGATAATGTAAAAACTAGAACCTACACTTGTCAAAAACCTATTGGATGGGTATATTTCGAACCCTTATCACCTTAACCTCAAATTATATCAATGGGGGACCTTTTAAATCCGAAAATCATTTTCAAATAAAGTAACATTTCCTTACTTTCCAAGAGTGCCCCTCCTCTCCTCTTATAAAAGGCCCCCACCTCTACCTCCTTACCCACTCTTCCAAAGCCTTTGGCTCGGCCAAACCCTGCTCATTTTGACTCTAAACATCCCTCTATTACTCCTAGAAGCCTCACTTTGGGCACAAGCCTTCCCAAGGAAGCCTTTGAGCTCAAATCAAAAAGAGTTGCCTGATTTTAAGGTAATGTCTTCACTTGTGTTCTTTTGTTTCATTTTGCTTCTCCAACCCCCTAAACTCTTTTTATTCATTTATTTTGTAACAAATAAAGTATATTAAATATACTAGGATGTTGTTATAAGAATCATTTGAGCTACACTTACACACACATACATCAAATGGTTTAAGAACATACTGTTTCTGTGGATGGAGAATTTCTGCCTCATGAAACGATGATTGTTCAACACTCATATAACACATTAAAGGCGGACATTAAGATGTCACTATATTTATATATGCTATATAATATGTTTATGTTTTACATAAGCTACTATATTTTTTTTTGGAATACCTTTATGGTTTCCAATGTGGGTAAACACGATAATTTCATTTTAGGAAGTGCGGACTACCGCCCCCTCAAAGTGATTTGATTTGTTAATGCCATATGTGGGATGTATAAATGATGTATTTAAAGTTATTATATATGATGTATGTTACATACCTCTAATTTAGTTTTAATTCCATTAAAATGACATAGAAATGAAAGTACTGTTCATGCGTACGTACACCTTACCGTCTCCATGAACGGTGTGTTTCATTTCTTTCCTCTAAATGATTATGTAATATTATAAATAAATGTATATTATGGATATGTATGTTATATATGATATCCAAATCATGAATATCATTCTGGATATAATGAACCTTTTACCACACGAACAACATGTAATTGTAAGAAGTCCACTTTCGACTTAAGATCCAAATATCGACAAAATAAACATTATTAACTTAAATGATTACATAATGTTTATAACATGGAAATAAGTGATATAAAAAGAATAATGAACTTAAAAAAGGTTCTTAAGAAAGTATAAATTAACTCAAGTTTATTATTCAGGACGTTAAAGAATGATCGAGTCAAGTCGGACCCGAGGTAAGGGATCCTACTCCTCTCTTTCTTTTTAAGTACACTCTTTTATGTCATTCCTTTTAAGCTCATATTTCTTGTGATTGGGATGTTCTTTTATATTAATATTACTGTAATTTTTATTTTCATATGATGAGATACCCTATTTCCTCTCATCAAACCTTTTTGGAATTTCTAAGTGGTGCTGTTATGCTTCCGAGTTTTCGTAAGGGATTTTTCATCTCACTTTTATTCCTGTGAGATTTATGCTAAATTTGCCACAATTTACTTTGAGTGGAGTATGTACTACCCATTATTATACAATTTGTGTAGTATAATTTCATTTATGGTTATTCACATATTCATTGTATGACCCTTCTTCCATGGGGTGTCCGTTTCAAAAGTTACCCAACTCGGTAAGGGGACCTTTCACCCTCCTCTTTTTAAAAGACTTATTTTGTTATGTCTTTTAATTCACATACTATTATGTTGGGATATGTTATTTTATATCATTATTGATGTAAATTTTATGTCCAAGTGATGAGATGCCCTTTTTATCTCTCATCAACTCATTTTCTGAATTTTGAAGTGATGTCGTTAGGCTGTCGAATTTTACTAAGGGAACTTTTTAACCCAATTTCGATTTCTTTGGGTTCAACATGTAGTTATTGAATATGTCATCTTTTGAATATTTTTTAATTACCTTTTATTGTTTTACACTTAATATCCACTTATATTGGGTGATTTTATATTTTTCACACATAATTTTGAGATTGATTTATCCTTAATTTAAGGATACCTTTTTTATAAGGGATTTCATCACATTTGACATTTTTATTGAGACTTCATTATTGTTACGCAACAATTAACTCTTATATGGTGTATATACTGTCCTTTGGAATATTATATCATGAATCCATTTATTCTCATGATATTATAATGTTCAGACTAAATGTTATTCCTCAATTATTGTATTCGAGTGTCTCTAATTTTGGTAAATCCACTTTAACCAAAATATCGCTTTAAATGTTTTAATTATTTTTTATTATTAATATCTGTGTTTTAAAAATGGTTTTAAGAATTTATTTATATGGATATTAATGGTTCAAAATTTTAAAAGCTTCAAGGTGGTATGGGACACTTTGATTCAAAAATCTTTTTATTAAATGTTTTAAAAGGTTTTACAAATGGTTTATTTTTGAATGGATTCATTATTTCAATATACTAAAATGTTATATTGTGATCAAAATGTGGAAATGTTATGTTTCCTTTATGCATGTTTTATGTGATTTGTTTATGTTATGGTTCTTGGGAATTTTTATGAAAGCAGGTCATTTCGTGATAAACTAAGGGTGGGTGAGCCCGATATGGCTCTCCAATGCATTGGGTAACGCGAAGGGGTTAAACATTAAGGTTTCTCCGAATAGATTTAGGGAATATACTGTGATGGGTTTCCAAACATAACCAAGAGGGTTACTCCCAACGTAAGAATGTTATGAATGCCTCAAGTTACCTTTATGTCTTATGATTTTTATGATTTATTCATGATTTTAGGAGATATGTTAAAGTGTTAATGTTTTATGGGTAAAGTATGATTTCATTCTTATGTATACATGTACTCATGTTTACTTTCATTATTTATATATCCCTTACTGAGCTTTTTATGCTCATCCCATGTTTTTGAAAGGTTTTTCATAGGTCAAGGGAAGGGTACATGATATGATGATAGTGTCAAGTAAGTGTCAAGAAAGAATCCATGTTTTATTTTAAATATGTTTCCGTTGATGGGAAAAATGAATACTATCTTTTATGTAACCACTTTGTTTAAATGTGGAATGTAATGCAAGTTTTAGGATCTAATTATCTAAAACTCTAAACCTGAAAAGATCCTCAATGTGTAATCTTGTAATAACTCAAGATTAAGTAAGGTTTAAGGCTGGGGACTTATAATAATACCATTTATTGAATCCCATAATCATAGTTAAAATTTTATCAAAAAATTATTCTTTTAATGAAATAATATGTCATACAAAAATATTTATCTATAATTTTGGAATATTATTTATATTTTTAATTCTTAATATATTACTTTTTAATAGTTCATGAAATCTCTATATATATAAGCACAATTATGTTTTTATTAACAATTTATTTTTTTAAATGATATATATTAAAAAATCAAAATAACCATATTTAATTATGATAAAATAAAAGTACATGGTTTTTATAAAATATATTTCATATCATTATTTATTTCAATTATGATTCATTTATTAATTACATAAAATTTATAGGATGTTACAAATATGAGTGATGTATTCACTAGTTGCCATTTTATTCTGATAACACATATTTTGAAATCCACACATGGATCACTAATGGAGATTCATTAAAGAATATGATTTTTTTAGACATTTCACATTAGAACACCCGTAAACAGGCCGTACACCATGGAATGGACATGGCCAAGGATTCCCGAAACACATATCATTAAACCATTTACCCTATGGTGTTCCCCCATAAAATATACCAATTATCCTCATCAGGATGACCAATGTAGGACTGGTGAGGTCGATGAGGCCTTGGTGAATAGTATCCACCCCAAGTAGTAGAGCTCAGCATGGCAATTTTTTTATTTCATATTTTACACCATCGAAAACCAGAGCTAAAATAGCTACACTAGGGTGGTTTGTTCCCAGTTTTGAACTAAAAATTTTTAAATCCCACTTTTAGGTTTCCAAACACTGCAATAACAAAACAAATCCTTTTTGAAACATTAAAATGGTAAAGAAACATGTAATACATTTCCTAAATTACATTAAATGTACCATATAAAAAGATGGTTATACAATTATCCCACTCTATGGTCTTATCATGAACAATCTCTCATGTACCCACTCAAAAAAATAAATAATATAAGCATAACATCTGAATCACTATCCAAATTTTCCTCATGGATCCATCCATTCATCCATAAGATCCAAAAAAGTGGTACTATCATCCCCCATTAAACACTCTCATGCTGGTAAAATATATGGACCTATCATCCCCCATTTGACACATGTGAATCAAACATAATTCCCTTTTAGTACATAATATTAGTAAGATATGTCATGTATATAGAAAGGCCATATAGGTGGGACACATCATGAATACATTAGAAACATTAAAATGTCATGAATATGAATCTATTTCACATATACTCTCAATGATCATGAATGTTCAAACATGCCTTATTTCTCTATTTCATTGATTCGAAATACATTGATACACCAATTAGGGAGTCACCCATATAAAAACAAGGTCACTCATAGTGTACTCTAATAGTCTCTCCCTAAAATTCTTGAATGATCCCTGTCTTCTATGAGTAGTAACCAAATACTTCTACATCAACTGAAATATTTCGGATGTTTTGTTCACTACGTTCATTCTCGGAACAAATTTCTCACTCACCTCATAATAGTATAACAGTGAGTGAATGTTTTGATCACTGGGTTCCAAATAGGAATCACTATGAATATAATCCTAGTAACTATTTTTATAAGAAAACACCTCCAAGATCTATGCACATCCAATGATCAAATAATGGATATCATGCTTTCTCAATGAAAATAAAAAAATGGATTTCCTCTCATACTATCTTTACTTATATTAGTGGTAAACTATACTCAGAATAAACTAGGTCACCAAGGCCTTTTACAAGTCGGTATAATACCACAATGTGTAGTGTATATCCTTATTTGATAAAATACTATACTGTACTCCATGAAACCATAAAATATATTCGACATAAAACATTACTAAATCTTCTAAAAATGATTATCTTGGACCATAATGAAATGTGATTCTTTCATTAGTTGTTCAACTACCTCACAAATGAAGATGATGATAATAATATATCAATTCAATATTTTAGAAAACATAAGCTCCTTGGTGTTGGGATGAGAGACCATCTATCTATAGAAGAGGACACCAATTATTAACCATCACGTGGTTCTATTTATAGTAATATACACATGGACTAAGGGTACCATCCATCTTTTTCATAAAAGGACCTATGAGCCCCATGGAAAAGTATGTGGTCAGAAAAACTCGTAGCCCTATAAATCCACTACCTCATCTGGAGATATTTCATCTTTGTAGTAGCCATCCTATAAGGAGGAATGTATATCGCTGCACCTCCTAGAAGTAGCTTTATAGATAAATCTACCTCTCTCACTAGAGAAAATCTTAAAAATTCATCTAGTAAAAATTACCTATAATAATCTACTACTGGATGGAAATATATATGAAAATTTCTCTGATCATCCATATATAAAATGGAAATTTGGGCCATCATACTGCCCAAAAATGATTTCTAGGTCTATCATGGCTCGCGTGTACATTCCTTTCCCTCGTGCGAACAAAATAGCCTCACATTGGTGAGGTAAAGGAACCCATGTAGTGATAGAATTAAATTAAATCATGAAATGATACAAATCATTCCATACCAAGAATGATGTAAAACCTATCATCCTGAGTAAAATGAGGTCCTAAATAAAGTCACAAACACCTATCTCATGGGGAACTCCCTTCTCAGACATACATACAATGTTTTAATCCCGAAAATAGTGTCTATTATATTATATCCATAAAAAGTATTGAAATGGATCCAATGACTCTCTACAATGGGAAATAAAATAAATCTATGTTAGTCTCATGAATCAATGAGTGTATAAGATAATGTATAGGGTAAATGAATAGTACATGTGATAGTAGATGGCCTAGGATCCTACTCATTAAGGTTCAACTGAACTGTGTATATATTCAATGACCCATACCCATGTTATACTACCAGGATACCCTGATAGGTCCCACCCAACTATCTTTGTATGATTGGTGTGTGAAAAAAATTTCCAAGACCACTACCTTGACTAAGTGGCGAGCTATACACAATATCCCTTCGTAATGAGAAGCTTTCGACCCTACTCCAAAATTTGGATTTGATGTACACTCTCTCTCATGGGATTTCATAGGTAATCATAGGATGAAGAACTATATATGGCCCATCATACTATAGGATAGACACTCAAATGGGTCCCTCATACATTAAGGGGTCATATGGCACGACCCACCACACTAATAGCACCTAACCTATCTACCTAAGTATGTTCTTATTATTTTGGTATCACCACATGGAAGCTCTAGAGGATTCTTGCTACTACTAGTCTATGTAGTACCTGATCTAGATGTCAAATTATCATAACTTTCACCTCCATCCTCCCTTGGGTAATTCTCTATGATAATCAAATGATTCTCTATTCCAAATAATATCTTCATCCAAAATAAATTTACCACTGATTGATTTTCATACCTGATACCATCATCAAACCTCCTATACTTTGATAACTCATCACTCATTAGAATAGGTGAAAATAATTGAAGCTCTGTATAATGGAATTTGTAATATATCAATAATAGTGTGCCCTGCTCTAGGTTCAAGTACACCAAAAATATATTTTCTCTCAATGTCTCGGGTTTTATGTAATTATAGAAGGTTATGTGAAAATACCTCCAACACCTATCCATCTGTAAATTAATCTGGGAAATAAAATATCACTATATTTAGGTGGAGTCTTGCATTGTATACATTGTGAGTTTGTCCCAAATCACAAGAGGCATCTCAAGATTCTCAAAGAAAGATAGTATATCCTATAGCCATAACATTTTAGCATGTTGACTTACATACCATGAAAATATGGGTGGATTCTACTGTTAGAACTCACGCAAAACTCTTCCATAGTATGGTTAGGTTGTAGTGCTCCCTAATCTATCTCCATAATGTAGAATAATCCCTCACGAAACGATACCTCCACACCTATGTCCCTTACATCTACTAGTTCCACAACTTGAACTACTTGTGGGTCAACAATTTTCACTTGTCCCACCACATCTGTGGTATGGTCTTATCCTCCTTCAAGGAGTACTTCTAGAGGATTTCGTGGTGATATACCTCTAAAAATGTAAAGTGCTTGCCTTAGATCAGTCTGAAAATCAATGATCATACCTCAAAAGAATAGATAATTAAGAAAAATATTTACAATACATATTCTATAAGAATACACCCATTTCCCTACTCCTATAGTCAGTTCTCGACATCATATCAGTCAAATATAAGTACGATATAATACCTACATCCCACTAATAAGGTTGGATAATGTTCAAATTTTCTCCATTAATTGTTTCTCTTTCCATTTTACTTCTCACGTGAATTCTCATATTATTTTTCACTTCAATTCATTATTATTATAAATTTATATTATACTAAATATAATAGTTGAACCAATGGTTCTCCAAATTCAAATCAATGAGGGACTTTCCTCCTTAGGGAAAAAAGCATGGAATCATTTGGATTCACACCATAACCCTTTTTAGTATAGCTATCACAATATTATGTATATCTATGAATGCACCTTTCACAACATCATGAGACAATTAACACATCATAGGTGGAATGGTATAATGCATGGCATGGGATTCATGTAAAGTTCCTAAAAAGGATTCTTGGGATTTCATACCCTAATCTCGTAAATATGCAACATAATATAACCCATAATCAAATCGATAATGAAATAAAAAATCATGTGTTTTACCTAATGGTGGAATCAAATAAACAAATATTGTAAAAATATATATATGAACTTCTTTCAATGAAATTAGTATTTTTCCTATTCGCGGGTTAAATTCCCTGGGAACAGCACGATACAAAGTTTTTATTCCATCATATCAATTTATATTGTTTCTAAATAATAATGAATCACTGAAAATAATTCCTTATGATACCATATTATAACGCCTTTGACCCTAATGACACTCAACAATGTCCCAAACCCTGTTGGCCATAAGGCCTTAAGTGCATCTCCATAAAGTATATAGGAAAAACTACCATTGAGGGCCAATGGTGTGCCTATGGGGAAAGAATCCCCCCTTAAAAGTGTTCTACATAATAGAATATCAGTAATAGATATGTAGAAGATGTAGAAAATCATATAGAAAATTGTTAAGTAAAATGAATATATAATTATATCAAAAGAAAGATAAGAAAAAATTATGATGATAAATGTCACGGGTAAACTAATGTATAAAAACTAGGTACACAATAGTAAAATACAATACATGTATAAAAATATCCATAAGTATACTAGGTATAATAATGAGCATCAACACGGTCCACTGATCCGCTTCTTTTAACAAGAATATCGACAACCTACATCAGTTCGTTTTACCATATCCATACCAATTATCATACTGTTTTATTGGGTACCCAATGAGTACCTAAATAGGTTGTGGAACATAATCCCAATAGGAGACCACCCAAGGCCTATTCCATCCAATTAGTGAATACAAATAAAAATATTAGTCCGTTAGAAATAAAATATGAAGTGGAAGTACTAAAAGTAAAGATTCTGTAAATTGAAGGTTCTAATTAATAATAAAGTTCATTTAATAATCCAATCCAAATTAATTAGTATGTCTTGATACATGTAATAATTCAATCATCCCACATGATAACAAAAATTAAGGACGCATAAAGAGACTATCCATATATTTCAATATAAAGGCTAAATTTGTACTTTTTATTTTTTGTTCCAGACACATCATATAACTCATTTCTTATTTATTCAATTAAGAACCATAGACCGTCCTGGAAATCCTAATTTTGAATATATTTATTTTTCTAGGTATTATATAATCAAAAAATATACAATCACATCAATGGAGGTCCTCAATAGAACCCAGGTATTTCTCAAGATGTGGTATAAGATCATTACTATTTCATTCCATCCTTTAAGGTCCACTGAGAGAGCCCAAGTATGACCAATGGAATATATATTCAAATTCGATTTGAAAATATACTTTTAAATCCATATGGAATTCAATTTATCACTAGGCATATAATATTTATCCTCTATGATTTCTTCATCTGAAATCCATATATGGAGACCTAGTGTTACCCATGCATTAGAATGTTAGAATCCAAATAGTCTATCTGTGGAATTCTCATATCAATCCATGTGTCACACAATGGAATTTAAGAACTAAAACAAATCAACAAATTCAACAAAATCACATAAACATGACAAGGTCAAAAATGATAACATTCCATTAAAAATGCACCTCAAAAGGTGACTCAAATCATAGGCTATGCTTAGAAGTATTTCCCCATGTTTACTAACATGATAATTTCATTTTAAAAAATAATGTCATGATCAAAAATCCATAACCATTAAATAGTCATGGTCATTTTTCCCATCCCATTTAACCAATTCAATTAATATTGATGTCACAAAATTAATCCACAACCCAATTCACAAACTGATATAATTGTTAAACATACCTAGATAAATAGAAAAGGGAAAACCCTATTGTATACAATCCATATGTAATCAAATGGAATATTTAATTGAATGACACACCCAAATGGGTCATTTAATTATCATGGAATCCAACCTATAACCATTCATCATTGACCACTTTAAATACAGGGTCTACACTAAAAAATTCATCTCATGGGATAAAAATTATTTCAAAAAATTTGCTTTGTGAATTTTTCATGCAGAACAAAAAATATATATAATCAGTTTCTCTTTAAACAAAACAATTGAGACCACCAACCATAGGTCTATAGAAGATAGCTCATCCAATATTAGTTATTTCATTGACTCAAATCGGGTGAAATAGAATGAACAGATGAAGAAACCAATAATAGGGAAAATTTTCGTACACATAAATAGTGAACCCAATACGACATAAAATATAGAATGGATAAAAATGAATAGTTTACTCACTAATTTCGATCTGATGAGATAGGAAACTCTATAATCAGAAATTGGACAGAAGAATTTTCTTTATTCCATGAATAGATATCATGGGTGGATTAAAATGTGAGGATTTTTTGAGAAAGAGATAATTGGGATGTTAAGATTATAAATAAGTTTTTTATTAGGGGAAAATTATAATTTCAACCCAAAATATAGGGCCTACTAGTTTTTCCACTTGTTTTGGGGAAGATATGGTCCAACAATGCATGCTTACCTTTAGGGAAGGGAACATCGCATGGTTTTCCAACACTATTGGAATAACCATTAACCAACCATGAAAACACAACTATAAAATTTGTAAACAAAGCCACATGGTCGTGGCCCCCATATCACAAGATTTAGTCTATCCATGGGTCATGTATTACTCAAAAATCCTTCATTGGAAAATTTTATTTAATTGTGAATCCCGCACCACACGGTTTACTCAAACCACGTTTTTGGCCATTTTCACTAAAAACTTTTTGTTTTGGGCTTCAAAACCACCCCTAAAAACACTCAACACATTTATGACCTCAAAGACATTTCACATTAGGCTATGATTAAACATTTAAACTAATAAATTATTAAAAATAAATGATAAATACCACAATTAATAATTGGGTTCTAAAAAAATTATTTATTCGTGTTATTAACACTATAAAATGGTAAATATTAATTTAGTTCTATGAATCCAATAATCTATAACTATTAGATCAATGGATCTATATAAATATGTTGGTAACTAAATCAATAAGTACTCAATAAAATGTTACTTCATATTTTTATTATTTTTATGCTTAGTATGAATCATGACTTTAGAACGATTTCTGAGCATAGGAATGAGATTATTCATTCCGTCTCCCATAAAATTTTTATGACTAGTTGTACAATCATTTTGTTTTCTATTATACTAAACAATAACATTTTTCCTACTGATTTCATCCATTTACTAAAACAAATACAAGTTTAAGCGTCAATAATCATAGTGGAATCACAAAAAAAACATATATGTTGTCTAAATCATGAAATGTTATTTCAAATATATAATACTCAGCCGATTACATCCACCATTGCAGAACACAATGTAACGATGAAAACTGCAATAAATCACGGGCTCGGGGACTTGACCCATGTACCTTCCACTCACCCCAACCAAAACCATACCACTCCACCCCAATGGTGGGGTATTAATAGTATATAATACCTTCGGTTTATCCTATTACAATCATATTAAAAATATACATAAATCCTTCATGATAGTTTGAAATGATTTTGTGAGTTTTCAAATCATATTATATTGTTGTGTCTTACAAACGGTGAATCAAGAAGCATTTTAATGCACCATGTGATGATTCAGTCCATCTTAATACACCCATTTTGATGTTATTACACCAAGGAACCTATGTTCTTGAGACACACCCAATCATAGTATTTATACTATTAATTAATTTCTTGGAAACCACTTGTAATGTCCATTAAAAAAATTCTAGGTAATTTCCCATATTTGACTCATCCCTAGACATATCCTTAGACCAGACCTTGGGGATATCACTAATGTTTTCTCATCATTATTTACAATTTTTAACTAGACCAATCCTATTATACAAATTATAGAGACAGAAAATTTATATAAAAATTTATTAAATCTTTTAATTAATAATCATTACATTACATAAACACATGCCTAAGGATCATAAAGGTATAATTTCTTTAGATACTAGACAAAAAACATTTTATATCTTGAATGATCTAAAATGTATCCCATAAATATCTTCCCAAATAGTACACTTCATTGAAATACCCTACAGAAAACCTTTCTTTTAAACGTAGGTAAATGAAACATAATATTATTGAGAATAGATTCTGTATAAGGGTAATCAAGGGAGATAGGTATGCATAACATGAGAAGAAGGCTATGAGAACATAACAACACGATATAAAAACTACACACTACGTATAAAAGATATTAATATTCAGTTATTTTAGGAAGATATTTAGTTCATAACTTATGAATAAAAAGGAAAACAATGAACATGATCTTTGAGATCAAAACACTTGCATAAGACATAGAATTGTTAAATACACATAATAATAGAAAATCATTTACCTAGAACTCAAGCCTGACTAAATAGGCATTCATAGTGGAATGTGTTCACTCCCCAACCCATCATGGTATTTTAGGATTACTCCCATGAACATAATAGTATAAAAATTTCATTTTTATCTACATTTACAACCCATTCTATTACTATATATATCATTAGATATAAATATTTACATAATGCAATGGAGGGATATAAATGTCTCACCCATCACATAATGAAAATAATATTTTTGTTTTCCACAATATCATAAAATATTCATCATATCAGAAACATTAAATTTAAATTGATTTCATAAAAAAAATTCAATATCATATCCTATGAAAAAGAGAGAAGTTTCATTATCAATTCTTCATTTTTTCATGGAAAAACCTTTGAATGTTGTATATATTATAATAGGATCCTCATTGTATAACCATGGATGAGAAATAGGATTCAAATTGACTATTCCAACATAAACCTAAACCATTCATAGAAATTATAAAAATGGGGTCCTAAGATCTGATCCCTGGTAAATAAAATGTTATATAAATGATTTCATTTTATATTGAAAAAGAATTGAAATATTAATTGGTAAATTTATTGAGGAAAATTGAATTTTTACTTTGAAAATAGAAATTAAAACTTCTAAAATTTTCATAATACCATTTCATTTAAAATTAAAGTGGAAACTTATAAAGTATATTTTAATTATTATTTAAAATATTTATTCAGTAAAATATCATTTCTAATTTAAAAAAAACATTTTTAATCATAAAATAGATTGAAAATGTTTTTATTTTAAAATAGTAATTGATTATTATAAATTATTTTTAAATTAAACAATTGGTCTAGTAGGCATAAAATTTTATTCATTTCATACACATTAAAACAAATATTACATTAACATTTTCTATAACTTACTAAAAAAGATACTTTTGTAAAACAAAACAGATATTCCATTAAAAAATTAAAAATTAATAGATAGGTAAAAATTCTTTTAAATAATCCTTTTTATAGTGACAAAAAAATATTTTAGAAAATAGAAATCATGGATTTGGAAGAATGATATTTTTTGATTAAATATAGAATTAATGATGTTTTTTAATAAAATAATTATTTTAAACTTATAAGTATATAAACCCAGGGAAATGAATGTAAAACAAGTATTATCAGGATATAAAAAGAGTATAATAAAGTTAATGAGTTTCTATTTACATGTATCACAATATTTTATCATTATAAAAATAATAATAAACTACCCTGATAATCGATGAGATTGATATATAAAATATTTACCATATTGGTAACATTGAATCGTACACCCCATGAAGGAATAAAATTAAATGATAATAAAAATTTTATGAAAATATATAAATTAAAAATATTAAATTTCAAATAGACTTTATGTAAACCATATAAATTATGATAGTTGCATAACAGAACATATTTCTCAAGGAAGAAAAATTGAGACAATTAACTATTAACTCTTTCATAACATTTTAACTGTAAACCCCATGAAATAGATATATTAAATGTATATTTAAATTTCTATAATTTATTTTTAATCATTATAAAATATTATTAGGATCATTATATATATCAAATAGCATAAATTCTTTGTGAATATGGCTTCTGTATCACCGAAAATAAAAATGAGATGGAAATATTTTACATTAAGCCTCATATTCCATTGTATAGATTAAGGCCACATTTATAATTAATAAATATTTATTATAAATATATTATTTTCCATTAATATATACCTATTAACATTTAATATTAGGTTATGGCCATTTATTACCCATTAATTAACTATTCCATGTTAATGCCGCATTTTACAGAATAATAGCTTTGTATTTTGTATAGGTTTTGATTTTTTAATTTTTTTCCTTTTATGTTTGTCCTTATTAAATAGTATAAAAAATTTAAAAAAAATATAAATATCACTTATATTTATTATATATAAATTTATTTTAGTCAATAAGAGTGCGATATAGAAAATGAAATACACCATTCATGGAAAGGGTAGGGCTTACCCATATAAAAACCTTATTTCAATTTTATCATTGGGATGAAATAAATAATGAGAAATATAATATTGATATTAAATAATAAATATAATTTCATTTATATCATATATATTTATCATCATTATACTTTATATCATCCATGTATAGCATATAAAAAAATCACATCACTGCACAAAGTGGTAAACTACCACACATAAGGGAGATGTTATCATATACCCTATATAATTGAAAGTAATAAATAATCAATGATATTATAATTACATAAATATATTAATGTAAAAGATATAATATAATTATTTTAAATAATTTATTATACCATAGAAATAAAAGGATTTATATTAAAGGAACAAAATCAGTTTGTGAAGCGGTAGTCCTACGTACACACAATGGATAGATAAATTTCCCATTTGAAGGATGTGGTGATGGATATATGTTATTTAATCAATTTGATAAAATATATTTATATATTAAATATATATTATTATATTTAATTTTATATTTCATAATTTAATATGGAAAATAATAATGAACAGGTGGAATCTTAGTGATGACAATTACATTTCCATAGAAGCTCCTCCTTTGGACATCTTATTAAGGACCTGAGTATTTTTATTTTTTGATGAAAAAATCTATTGAACATGTATGCGGATTTTGGGAGGGATCTTGGTAGTTTATTTCTTAACTATGTGTCTTGATATGTTATAGTAGTTGAGTGTGTAGGTGGACTTTTATAATTGTGGGAAATGAACCAACTAGGAAACTACATGAAAATTTAACAATAGAAGCCAAAATAATAAATTCATTCCCAATTAAAATTAACCTAAATTACCATAGATTATTCATTTCGGTTTATATGTTCTAAATATTTTCATTAAATAAGAATTGGAAAATTTTTATAGTCATTTTAATCCATGAGTTATTTTTTTAACCACAGGTAAACACATTTTTTCCATAACCGTGGTAAATAATTCATACATCACTAATATTAATTTGGATAAAAAATTAATTATAAAATATTAGATAATATTAAAAATTATTATTTTATATATATAATCTATTTTTTCAAATTATGTTGACTTAAGGGCCAAAATTTAAATTAAAATTAATCCCATAGTCTTGGTGAGAAAGGTGTTTTCTAAAACGAAATTGTGCAATAATATAAAAAAATTCTATTAGAAAAATTAATTATTAAAATGATTTAAATAGCTTGAATTTGATTAATATGTAAATAATGTTTCTACATTTACCTTAAAAATATTTACAAAAAATTTAAATAAAATTTCATTAAACAAAATTTACTTTTCAAGGGAAATACAAGTATTTTCACTATTGATTGGAAAATTAATATTTTCAAAAAGATACCAAAACATCACCAAAATATAGTTTTTACATGTTGAGATAAAAATGATGTCCATTTGATGATATTAATTTTTTAAAAGTGATTGAATGTAATTTTTTTAATATTCTCAAAAAATGTATGTAATATTTTTGACAAAATATTTTTGAAACACAAAAATACTTTTCCAAACATTAAGAACTTTTTTATAAAGAAGATTAAATTATTTAAAACAATTATACATAATATTAAAAATTTGGTTATTTAAATTCATTTATCCATATTTCATAACTACGTAAAAACTGATATGATTAAATAAAAACATAACCAGTTTTTTGATGGTTCATTAAAACAATATGTAGTACGTAACATAAGATATTAAAAAAATTATGTTTATTAAAAAAATATATTTCAAAAAAATATATGTTCATAATTTTTTTTTAAAAAAATATACTATTAATTTTATTGAGTAATTTAAAAGACCAAATCATTGTGTTAATAAAGAAAATTTTAAGATTCATAATTTGTGGAAATGTTCATTACATGGAAATATTTTTTACACAAAATGGGTTATATAAAACTCATGGAAATTGCTTATAATTTCCCTGGTAAATTTGAATTCAACAATTTGATGAAATAATAGAATCATTAAAAACAAAATTTGGTATAATAATTGATTATGTAGTTTCTCTAAAGAATTATTTGAAGGAAAATTGAGTACACTTCAGTTGGGTAGGCAGTGAGTTGAAAAATTGTGATTTATGTTAAACTAGAGGGATAGTCAGTCCACTAAAAACATATAAAAAGAAATTAATTTTAATGTATTTGGTAAATTGTGACTTCACTATTATATTCTATTTACTTTTATCCAAATGTGAGTGAACCATGTAAACCAAACTATGTATCCCGTATGATTTTATTTTCATCAAACATTCCTTCAAGCTAAAGAGAGATGATTTTACCTCAATATGAAGCAAGATATAAAGGTGGTTATTTTAATATATGAGACCCTAAATCACCCAAAACCTATAATAGTGAATTCACATAGTCTAGGTGTAACAAAATTAATTTTAGATGAACATTAAGACTAGTGGGATTCTTCTATAACAGGATGTTGTGGTTGTTGTAAGTAACATAGTTGATCAGATCATCAATGGAAATAAAATTATACTTTAGAAGAATCAGTTTAAGTTATATTTTTTATCTTTAATAATGTATTTTAATATAAATTTTATTCATGGTATTTACTTCAGTATGGATTCTATAGAGCTATCACAAGAAGTATAAAAACCCAGATTTTGACCTGCAGGAATCAATTCATTAAGGGGGGCTTTATCAAATATAATATATACAAAAGGTCATCTATTGTAAATTCTATCACTATATATTGGAAAGGTTTATTACCCAATATGATGGTTAATCAATAGATCATGATGCTATTATATAGTTTCTTTTTAATATGTTTGAATAATTTATTATGAACCCGAATAAAATGATTCATGCATTTTTCTAAAAAAGTGATAGAGATTTTGAATGAAATATGTGGTATTAGAGAGATCATTGAACATAAATAGTATTTTAATGGAATAATCAATATATTTTCACCATTATTTTTTCCCTGATTTTTAGTGATCGAGGATAATGATGAAATTAGAATCACATTGGATAGCATTAACAATACTTTTTTTTATGTGAGGTGTAGAACAATAACAATAAATCAAAGGAAAAAAGAAAATAATAGGAAGTGAAATTTATTGAAATGAAGAAAGTATTGATAGAAGATAACTAAATTTAAGGGGAAGATCATATACTAGTGTTATTTCTCTTAGAAAAAATATAAATAGGAAATGAAAATATTAATAATATGATTCTAATTTCTTGTTTTTAATTTGGAATTGTTTGGGAATCTAGTTATAATGTGATGGTTTAGGGGGTGTAGTAGTAGCTGGTGGGATGGGGATTTAACATTTTCTATTATCAATGTTATTTTACTTCATTATATATTTATATTTGAGACTTTTATTGGGTTTGAGGATCTCAAGTAAATTTAATAAGAAAAATACAAAATTAACAAATACCTCAATTAAAGTGGTGATGCGTTCGACTGTCGTCCATCACCAATATGATTTTCTTGAATGAGTCGAGATCAAAACCTTCAATATCATCAACATGTAATTATAAAATCCTTTCATATATGTATTATTTAATTTAAGATGCTATAAAATTGATCCATATATTCCTCTAGCATCATAATGATCACCATGATCCCATCCCATTAATCCATGAAGGATATCAAAAATCAAAATCTTTGATGGGATCTTTTTATCTCTTGGATTCTAAAATGGAATATATGATCTTTAAATTCATTAGAATGATTTTTTTTCAGAAAATATCATCCCTAATTCTTATATATTTGAAAAAAAATATTCATTAAGATTTCCCCAACCCCGTATATCACACACTAATTAAGTAAGATATAAATAGGACGTTATGAATAACCGATTGGGTAAAAATATTATATATATTTTTTCATCACATATTTGTTATATATAATAAATATATTACATGATAGGGAAGTATAATTAACATATCTTTAAATCATTGAAATATTAATCTAACCATGAGTATTAAAATAATATTCATTTGGATAATATTTTTCATTATATTTACATAAAAAAATATGAATTATTTTTTATAATAAATTCATACCCATTATTATATACTTGAATAATAATTATTTTATTTATTTGGTGGTCATTTTTAATACTTTGACAACACTCAAACCCCATGTTGGGGACCATGATGTTGTATACACCTATTCACAAGAATATGGAAGAATTTATATATACTATAGTGTGTGACCCAATAGGACCACAAATACCATTCTAATACAAGGAGTGGGGTCCTAAAAAATCAAGGTCCGTAAAGTGATAATAAATATTAATTGAAATGATAAACATCCTATGAACCTAAAATCCACAATATAATATGTTCTATCATAAAATATATCATAAATTGGGATGCACAACATGGGGAATAATCCATTCATGTTTTATTATTTGATGATCTGACTTGATGTACTTATCATCAACTACCATTTTCATGGATTGATTAAGTCACTACAATCCTCATCTACTAGTATTCAGATATATCATCTTCATATTAGAATAAAAAATTTTATCTTGATCATTCAACCCATTTCATACCATCAAAGACACACCCAACACAATCTACCTTGAAACAACTCCAATTTCATTGTTTTTACTTGCATCAATATGTGTATTCGAATTGAAAAAATTAATAGCAATATCAATTCAAGAGACCTATGCTAAAATTTATATATTGGAATAACCATAGACATCCAAAACATGTTGTGCTCACATTAGATGGTATTTTCTAATAAACTCAGATATTTTTGAACTACTAGTGAGACATTAATAAGAATAGGACCTTGTGATTATGAACCCATGACACTAGATAGTCTCACACCATCTATATCCTATTTATATAAGGTATATGGATCATAAAACATAATATTATTATTATTATCATAGTATCATCATGTTCTCATTATTTCCTAGTAATGTCTACAGTATTTTGATAAAATAGTAATCTGAAGATATTACCCTAAATATAGTGGATGTAGAAGTATAAAACACTATTTTTGTAAGATATACACATTTATATATAAAACTATATACATGTAATTTATATTGAAGTGCATAAGTAAATTTGTTTTTAGGAATCGAATTTTAAAACTCCCACTTCCAAAAGATCCAACCACTAACATGCCTCAACCTGCTATATATCACATGAGGATCATGATTTCTCTAAGATATGTATTTATTCAAGGGGTATCTTCCGCACTATCCTCTATGTATACTGTTCTAACTAAAACATCACACCTCTAGTTTTTACCCCTTATTATATTATGCATATTAAGTATATTCCTTGTCCTCTGGTATGGCCTTGTATACTTTCCATGCACCAATTCAGTAGTATTATTACAATTAACTGGAACATTCTCTTCACTACTAGGCATAAGGCCAATGTTTGATAAAAAGCTATGTATCTAGAATTCCTCAATTATTTCATCAGAATCCAATATATATTAATATAATATCATTGAGTTAGTGACTAAAGGATTATATATACTTCTCTATCTCACTGCACCACCATTATGGACAATGACATAACCTAACTATGGTTTCAAATTTTCATGATCTATCTAGAAATTTGCATCAATGAATCGTCCCAAAACTAATTCCATATCTCCTCCATATACTAGGAATATATCTTTTTCATGACTAAATTACATCACTATTGTTTTTACTACTTTAAAATTCATCTTTCCTTGATTATATTAATTTATAAAAAATATTTTTAATGTAATGGAAACATCAATAATTTTACATTGCATGGAATACATGATATATCCCACTATTGATGAATAAGGTATTATAATCATTATTCCTAGTTTTTTGGACACATTTTACTAGATATATTGATACCATGTGACATTAGAAACAACCCCATATTATGTTATTTCATTCTATAAATATTATTCACCTTTTAAAAATATTTACATTGACTTAGACCAATAATCCACTCACGTTTATCTCTATAGATATTGTTCCCTAGACTTTTTTCTTCCTCAACTTTGTCACTCAGGGAGAATAATTCATTTAACAATTTCTTAAAGGTATAACAAACATTATCATCATTTCCCATAATTAATATGGGGTCAAAATTTATTATATAAAAATTATGTCATCCCAATAAACATTTACATAGAAACATGGATCACTTTCATTCATTACAATAATAAATTACGTTATGGCCTTATGAAAATAAAAATTCCATGATCGTGATTCCAGCATTAACCAATAAATGGATATCTATATATTTCACACTTTAGTGGTATTATTTTACATAAAAAATACTTAATGTTGAGTAATATATATGTTTTCATCCAACATTCAAGTTTAAAAATAGTTTGGATATCCATTTTATAAATTTCATAGTCATGTAATGCTACATTTGTAAGTAAATTTTTGATGAATTTCAGCATCGATACTGGTGAAAAGGGTTAATATTATTATATTATATGATGATTCTTGAATCGATCCACTATAAGTGTGGCCTTATATGTAATGATGTTACTGTACACATCCTGTTTTTTCATGGATACACATTTTCACGCAACAAGCAGTTTTAAATAGTTGGAGGGTATACAAAAATTAAAAATTAATTTTACTACATGTAATATATAAAAAACCATATGATCCTACCATTTATTATAATACTTGTCTCCCACTTATTACTTGTAGGTTATAAGATCTTCATTCTCTAGAGATGATGTGTCACCAAAATCAGTGAAAATAAATGAATAACACTCAGGATATATAATCGCTCGAGTTAAACTACTCAATTCATACATAATGGGAACTTATTTATATCTCACTATCTCTCGTTGAGATTATTCCCATACAAAATCATGTGTTTCTAGGGAATCAAATTCATTAAATAAAATATATCTCCCACTATTCCCATTGAAAATTTATTCCTTTTCATCAAACATGGAGTGCCTCACCAAAATCACATTATTATATAAAGGTTTTTAGAGCTAATATTTTTTATTTTTTCTATGATAACAAAAAATATTTATGTCATTATATAGGATGATAATTTTTTACTTGAAATTGACTTCATAAAAACTATTAATTGACATACATGTATTTGTACCATATTATGTTTTTTCCACACCATAACACATATAAAATACCATTTTTCACATTAGTTGGTACTCAGTTTAGAGTATATTTATCTTTATGAGATTTCTATAACCAAATTGATAATTTTAGATTTTACTAACTCGTCATTGAGATAACAATGTAATGAAATATCTGATTTCACATTTCACTAACAACATTCCACTATGGTGTATATGTTTGACTGGGTTGGTATTTTATCCCATAGTCCATTAATTGATCAATGAATGGTTGGTAAAGATACTCTCATCCTAGGTATCTATAAATTTCATTCATTTTTATACCATGATAGTTTTCTAAATAATTTATGTATTTTACAAAAATATAAAATGAATCTTACATTTACCTCATTAATACGTTATTGACATACCAACTATATAAATATTTAAAAATGAGAATGTATGAATACTCCCACATTTCATATAATAGAAATAAACCACATATGTCATTATAAACCAACAAATTACAATGTATATCTTTCTCCTTCTAAAGATAATGGTGCATTGGTCATTTTTCCTTGTAAACAAGAATGAAATGCTTCTAGGGCCTGTAACTCTTCTAAGTCTAAATTAAATGATTGATATAGTTTCAAAAACCGATTATTGATGAAGATTTAAAAAACAATTCTTATTTTTAGGATCTTTCCTGATGTGAAATAGTTAGGTTTTATATGGTCTATGATTGATATGTTTTTTTACATATTTTCATAACTAAATTGTTAGGTTTAAGTATATGAAATCCAATGTTAATATATATTATATTATCAGATATATTAATCTTAAAAAAAAGAGAATTTTTTTTTTCAAAAATTATAATAAAACCCCATGGTGTCTAAACATGAAACCGCTATTATTTTTATATTAATAAAAGGAATAAAATAGAAATTATTCAATGCAAGAACCAAAAAATGTGGAAATGGCTCACAATAATCCCCCACATCCAAGGGTTCCGGACTCACACAATAATTTGATCAGAGTTCCCCTATTTCCATTCAACCTTTTAAAATATACATGGTTATTTATATGAATTAAAATTTGTTAGGTTCATAATGTATCCAATACCAAACTAGTAGATAAATACATGCTTCATTTAGTGAAAAACATACCAAATGTTGGAGAGTCAACATTCTTCTTCTTCCTATAATTGTAATTCTTATTCCAGTGTCAACTTCGTACACATTAAAATTAGATATTGTATTTCTCATTTCCCTCCCTATTTATCTTTTACTTTTTTGAAGGATGGTATATAGGTTTCTTTTCATAACTCATAGACATGGACCCCTTATCAATTCCCTTCCTCCAGTAGTTCAGTGAATAGAATGTTGTATTTTTAATCTTCGTATAATTGACTTCTCGGAAACTAAATCCAAAATATCTAAATGTTACTATTTCATACGATTCATATTCTAATTTAAAATAATTTTTCTTAATATTGGAGTTAAAGAGGAAATAATGAGATCTATATATAGTATTTGGTTTATCATTATTCCAAATGATTCAAGTCTCTAAATGTCCCCAAACATCATGAGTACTTGAGGATCTAATCTATTTCCTTCTTCAACCCTATAAATTGATAATTAACTAGATACCTCATACAATTCATGCCTCCATTTCTAATGAAATAATTCACCTATATGATTTAAAAACATGTAGGTGTCTTCATCCTCGTAAATTTTATACAATTTACAAGATGTAGATGACAACATGATACATTGAATGTTTAGTGAATCATCTACATGTTTTTTTTATACTTTTATTTATCTAAAAATAATTATACATAATGTATCACAATATTATGTGAGTAATATTGGATATAAATATTTATTTCATGGCATAGTACTATACATATTCAATCGTACCACTCCTATGTGTTATATCTAGTGAGGTGATTTTCATTATTCAGTATCGATCAATGCCATAATGTAATAATGGAATTAGTGATTTCAATTTTTATCTAAAACAGTTTTTCCTAGTTACAACGTTATCGTGATTACATTTTATACATTATTGTTTAATTAATTAATGCATTTAATGTATCCCACTTTATTATCATACTCTAGTAACCATCACTATTATATTTTGAATACTCTATCACTTGAGTATTCTAGTTGAATAGATCAATGAATCCTCTCCATATATTCTATAATATTTGTATACTCTACTACTTTAACAGTTTCATTATAGGAACTATACTATCCAACAACATTGAAACATATTTTCTTGAACTATTTAGTGAAGTCTTAGCTTCTCATAATTGTAACCTCGGTACCTTCAATGCCTTACCTTTAATATGGTAGCAATGTGTTTTTTGAAACTTCCTTACTGTCATCATTAGTTAAGTCAACCCATCAATCTCATTAGAACTAACCATTAATAGGATGAACCATCCTCTTTGGATGAAGAGGACCATGTAAACAATATTTTCTAAATATGATAGGGGTGGATAGAATTAAATACATAATATTTCTTTATTGGGTTTGTAATACATTCATAAAGTGTAATATTTTTTTAAGTATTTAAATATTAGGTTTCACTTCCAAAAACTAAACAATCATTAATAGTATAAAATCATCATGTCATTATGTAATTTTTTAATTTGTTATTTTTTGTGTTTTCCATAGTCATGAAAATATATAAAATATTAAAAAATTCATAATGTTGATAAATTAGTAAAATAGTATTAATAATATATTTATGGTTGATTTATTTAAACATAATGGATCAACCATGACCTATGGGTATAATATATGAGTCAAAATAATTCTTGTATCCAAACAATCCCCATGTCTATTATATTCACTTATTGATAGGGGTACCACCTCATCATGTCATGATCAATTTTATGCATCATTGTCATCAATAGTAAAAATTTACTCACACACAATCAAGGGGTATCAAGAATAAAAATATACACAGATATAAGAATAGATAATAAGAAAATTATACTTATTGAAAAAAAAAATAATGATGTGGTTTCAATAATCACACATATCTAGTAAATAATTAAATAAAATTAAAACTGAGAAATAATGGGTTGGTAATTTCTCAAGACCGGACTTTGATAATTATAAGTTCATAATAAAACTAAAATGAAATAAATATATTTTCAAGAAAATATAATAAATTAAATTAAAATTATAATATCAAATATTACTATTTAATGTGTTCATAAATTTAAAATATTTTTTTCCTAAAAATTAAATTAATCTGTTATTTTAATAAATTTAAAAAATTATGTTATTTTTCAAATAATAAAATTATTATTTATATATTAATCTAAAAAATATGAAATTATTTATTCGTAATGATAAAAATTTTAAAGGTTTTGAAACTCCAACGAGGTTCATTATGGGTCAGGCTGAACCTATGTAGACCCATTTGAGATGGAAAAATCCCATGAAGGGTTGTTCTGTGTCAAGTAGATGCACCCTGACCCATTTGTTGTTGGTCAGAGACAATTTGGACTTCAATTTTTCCATCCTGTATAAGGTGGTTGTAAAGTAGGCCAATAAAGGGAGAATCATGTACAATGAGTCATTGTTGCGATGGTCAGGGAAAAAAGGTTTGGGTGTCGATGGTTGAGGCTATCATGGTGAGGGATGAAAAAGGATGGGTCAAGGGTTAAATAACCACAAGTGGTGGTTGTCGTGTGATTCATGTGGAGGATATATGTAGGTAGCATCTTGGATTCTATATAACTCAAGTGTAGGATCTTTGGTTGGTGGATGGGGAATACATGTGGAGGGTTCTAAAAGGTGAGAGTGGTGATTTCTCTAATCATGGTGTATCATCACGGTCAGGGGGGTTTGAAATGTGCATTGTGGAGTAGTTGTTGGATTTTTTTGTGTGTGGAACTAGTGTGGGTATGGGATGTGGTAGGGTGAATTCCCATGGAATCATTATGATTTTTATTATTATTTCATAAAAATATTTTTTTCCATGAAACACTACCCCTCATTATTCCAGTACTCTAATATGTGGTGTTATTTAATTTTTTTATTTTATTTCACCTCTTCAATTATAGTTGACAAGATAAAATGTATTTGATGATATATCAACAATGATAATGAGGTAAAATGGAAAAAATATAATATTTAGTTGAAAATAAATTGAAAAGGTAATAATTTCTTCAAGAGGACTAACTTAAAAGGTTATAAGAGATATAAGTGGTAGAAATTATAGATTGAAAATACATTAATGAATATATTGTTGAATTTATTTTATTGAAGTCTAAATAAAGGAAAGATAGTTATGATAAAAAAAGTTATGTAGAAGGTAGATTTTATATCATTGAAATGATAAAAATTTATCTTCACCAGAAATTTTTTTTAGAGAAAAAATAATGAATTCCAATAAATATGATAGTTATAGAAAAATATAAAAGAAGCAGTGGGTAGAAGATAAGTCCGAGATGAAAATTTAGATTGAAAATATTAAATCTAAAAATTCAAGAATCATATAGAAATAATTGTAGTAAATTATAATGATTCATGATTAGTTATTAATTTTTTATTCTATTGGTAATATGATGAATGATCAATTAAAACATATTGACGATTGTGAAGCATAAATCATCATTTTAGGATAAAAAATTTAAGGTCATGAGAGACTCTAAAATCATGTAATGACATCAATAAATCATATATAATGATTTTTAAAACTATTAAATGAGATTATATAAAATAAATATCATAATTGAAAGTATGGTATTGTGATTGACTATTAATGGAATATTGTTGTGTTCTGTTTTGTTATATTCCAAAATATCTCACTAGAAATATAAATGATAAATTGGGTTACTATTAATATTAAAATCTCTAAAAATTTCAAATTATATTTGGGATGCCCTTTAAGGACCCATAAGAATATAAATTTTATTAGTTGTTACAATTTTTTAAATTGAGATACACTCAATGTCAGTGTTTTAATGATTAGAGGTACTATAGGAAATAAGATAAATGATTGAAACAAAGAAGAACTTACCATTTTAAATATTATTTTGATAGTTATTTTTTCTTGTGTGGTTGATATAGTTATATAGCTATGATGTTTTCACTAACAATTTCGATGGATATTCCATTGAAGACCGAAATTGTTAATACGTATTAGTTCTATGAATCATCAAGTGGGATAACAGAACAAAATCAATTTACAACTTTACAATATGATGTTGGCCCTTCATATTGATAGGAGGATCAAATATACCACTCATTAATGAGTTTGAGGTCAAATATATGGATGAATAGTATTAGATCATTGATGTAAATGTATTAGGAGAATTCATTAAAATAATCAGATCACGATAGTGTATGGATTAATTATAGGGGATTTACTTCCCATATGATGAGAAACAAGGATCTCATCCCAAGTATCATATATTATAAAGAATATCATGTTATATTTATAATAAAATAAGGGCTCAAGAATATTTCATTAGTAAAATTAAAAAAAATTGTAAAGGAAATGACAGAAACTTATTTCATTGATGTTGAATGTCTTGGTTATAACATTCAATGTATAAGTCAATTATGTGACATGGGGCCAAAAGTGAATTTCACAGATTAATTGTATCATTATTGATAAGGATTGTATAGTAATGTTAAACGATATGTTAAAAAGGGGGATATTTACCTCATTGGTCGGTTACAAAATATGTACATTCTATACATGGAATAAGAAAATATATTATGGTATAAACCCATTAAACAATTGTGTTAGTATTCCTAAGAATATTTAGTGAACACTGTTGAAGTTCACTATATCATCATATTTTCATGTGATCATGAATAGAGATGTGGTGTTTTCTGAAAATGAATTCCTATATTATTGTAATATAAGTCAAAATACACTGATTTAGAATTTTTTGGAATTGGTTCATGTTGATGTGTGTAGACTAATATCACCATGATGAATGGATGGAAAGATATATTATTTTCTATTCCTTAATGTTTTTAGTTGGCCGACAGGGTTGATGGTCATATTTCACTTGTCTAATTTATTTACATTCATTAATAAATACCTTATGAAGGATGAAAATATTCTTGTTTAAAATATTATAAAAATTAAAAACTAAAAATAGAATATAATTCACTAACATCCAAGTGACTTAATATATTGAGAAGAATGGGATATGGTATCTTCTATCAATAATGATAAGTCCTCAATAAAATTTTGTAGTTTAGAGGATAAAATAAATCATAAAAAAATTTCATGAATGATTATTTTCGAAAAAGGAATGGCATACATATTTTAGAAATTATTGGTCCAAAAAATTGTATATATTACCAATATATATTTTTTATTATATAAGAAACATGTTTGAATTTTATGTGTTATAGGAAGAATCTAACATTCAGAAAATTTTCAATTTCTATAACATCTTCCTTTATTCTCATTACGGATAAACACATGAAATATAATTCTCATGGAGTGGAATTGTTCTTTCGATACTCATCCAAGAGCGTTTCAGAAATGTGATTCTTCAGATGGCTATGAAATATTTTTGAACTCATTGTTTTCCTTATAGTGTAAAATTTGTAGAATCTAAAATGATATAGAGATAATATATTGGAGGAAATCTCTGAAGATTTGAGAAGTGTAGGGGGATTATAAAGTGATAATGTTGATTTTGAATAAGTAAATAATGATGAGTGTAAAAATGTTAGAAAATAATATGTACAAAATCCTAGAATTATGTATGATGTTTATGATCATAATATTGTCATCGATAAAATAAAATTGTTTGAACGGAGAGAATCAACTTGTTATAGTATAATTCTGATTATTTAAAGAATATATTTTTTTAGAAGTTACTAAATATGAGTGTTGGTAACATTCGATGGATGAATTAATTAACCACATTAATAAGATAAATACATGTTTTATTGTTTCGTGGTCTATGGATACAAAAACAATTTGATGGAATTTCTTTAAAAAACATTATAGAGAAAAAATTAGCGTATAGAATAAGGCCTGACATGGGTGAAACGATTCACCAAGATTAAATTTATTGATGTTTATGAAGCATTTTCTCTATGGGATCGTTTCAGAATAGAATTATTATTTGATTTTATATAAATACAAAATTGGTTTACGATTATCCATATGTATATTAAATTGGCATTTATAAATTTATTAATTTAAGAATTGGTGTTCATGAAGTAGGAAGGTTGTTTTCTAGTGAGTTAATATGAGGAAATGTTTCGAAGGTGAGGAAGAATCTGTATATGTTTATGTAAGAATTAGGATAATTTTATTACATAAAATGAAAGAATATAAATAATGTATGTATTCATCATAAAGGAGATGATCATATTTTATATTACAAATATGATTTGACTAAATGATTTTGGTTCTCATATATGTTGATGAAACAATAATTAGGGGATTGAAGGAGGTAAAATATAACAAATTGATATTATTTGTACACATTGATTTTCAAATATTGATGATTAGAGATTTTATATTTTTATTAGGGTTCAAGTCATTAAATTATGAAATAGAATATTAATAACATAATACAAATATTATAAAGACATTATAAATTTATTTGGAATATAATTTTCAAATGAAGTGAAACCCGGGGATTCTTCCCGAATGAATTTATCAAGGGATGATGTTGGTAAATAGGTTAATATAATATTTTTTTGTTAAATTACTAGGATCATTTTATATATAACAGTGAAAAGACTCAATATAACGTTTTACACATGCTGAGTCCCATGGTACAAGATTAATTACTATTTAATAAACTTACATTCATTGAATATAATACTACAATATATAAAAGAAAAGATAGATTCGATTTTTCTTTTTAGATAAACCTTTGATAAAGTGTTATTGGGATAAAAAAAATTCATATCGATCAGGTATAAAATACGGTAAAAATAGAAAATTAGGAGGTTCATTATATCATAGATGATTATAAATTAATTATCTTTGAATGAAACATGATTTTATTTTACTACACACTGTATAAGATGAAAATTGTTTAGTGAAAAATTTTTCTCACTATGAATTTCCCCACTCAAGATATTAATAATTTATTTTGGTATAATTTATTGTTTAAATAATTCACATGGAGCCCCATAACAAGAAACCTATTTTATTAATTTATCATAAAACATTATTTATGTAACATAAATATCAATATATTTAAATAATAAAATTGTAACTTGTTATTCTAGTACAACATTTTCCCAAAAAAAATTGTTCGAACAAAAACAAAACTATAAAAATATAATCATTAATAATATGAAATGATATTAAAAATTTTGAATATAAAACATTGGAATGAATTATAGTTAATGATGGATTTAAAATATATGGTTAATTTATAGAAAGTTCCCATGATATATTACCTTTGAATATATGATCGTTTGAAAAGAAGCATGACTATTTGAATAGTAAAATAATTTATTAGAATTGTAAAATAATTTTTGGTTCAATTATAAGATAAAAATATAAATAAATTATAAAATAATTAAATTAAATAAGAGAGTTAAATAAGATTAAATAATTTTTTTCTCGAAAGACAGCAAAATTGTATTTTTTTTAGAATTTATATTTTTTATTTTTTAATAAATTTTTTTTCCAAATTTAAAATTATGAAATAAAATATTAGTTCTATAAAAATGTTATTATTTAATAATAAATTTTTATATATATAAATTATATTATTAATTCATTAAATAACACATAATTGATATTAGGGTAAAAAATGTGATCGTTCCTTTAAAATTGGCCTTTCAAAATAGATAAATATTTAATTTTTAAAAAAAATTATATTATTTTTAAAATTGTTTTTATTACATAAATTTATTTTTTAAATTATAAATAAATTAATGGTGAAGTTTTCCACTTCTTAGAAATAGTTAAATATGAAGGTGGATAGTAAAATATAATATAAGAATTATATTTTTTTGGTAGTGTATTTGAATATATTTTTTGTTTTCTTGAACTAATATAAAAAATTTAATTACCATTTTACCATTAAAACATAATACCCTTACTACTATATCATAATTTTTATATACAATATTTTCATTAACTATTTTATTTAAAACATTCATCTCCTCTTCGTAGAAATAACACCCTTCCCTTCCCCACTTTCATTCAAACTATAATATTCATAACTTGTATTAAATCAATGAGAATACCTACCAAATTATATCATCCACATTATATAGTCTATGTTCACATCATAATTCCACCCTTTTGTGACGAAATTAAATTAGAAATGAAGTTATAAAATAGAGTATGTTATGAACACCAAGTCACTCCTTTTCATTTCTATTTCATTAAATATTCTTCTTCTACACAATAAATATATAATCTAGGTCACTTGAAACATTGTTGAGTTCATGAAATTTTAATATTTATATTTCCCTACAACAACCTATAATTTTTATAACGGGGATCAGGGGTCGATCCACAAGGTAGGATTCACATAAAAGTTTTTCAGTGGATAAATAAAAACAAAAACAATCAAAACCTAAATGAAAACAAAGATGAAATTATTGTGATTATGTGATGTAAAATTGTAAGGATAATTGTGGAAGTATTATTTCAAATATTGAAAGTGGTTGGGATAGATATTTACAATAAAAGTGTTGAAATTATAGCTTTTTAACTATATTTAATTGAAAAAAATGATGAACACAAATCATATTTTTGTTAAAAAAATTATTCATTGCTTTTAAAGAAATGTATTGATTCACTTAGATATTGTTTAAATGTACTTCTAGATTCCATTAAATTTATAAACATTGAATCTCTACATCTTAGAATTTTGATTAATTTTGTAAATATGGACAAGAGATTTATAACCATATTAAAAATTTTAGATCATTGGTTGATGTTCAATGGACAAATAAATCACTACAGTTACCCATTGGTTATCTTGTACTGTCAAATTATTCTCGTAATTGATTGAAAATTTGCACCAAACATATAATTGCACTAAGAAATCATAAAAAGTAATAATGTATAAATGTAACTTAGTTTAATACTGTATGAAATCTCAGGTCTATTTATTTACATGTACTAGTGAAAAATGAAATCCCAAGAGAAATATGGAAGTGAAATATAAGTATTTTTGGTGACATCACCTCTTTCCTCAAACCAAAGATATTAATCTGGTTTGTCTCGTTGATCAGTCTTCTACCTCTTCTCTATGTGATTTAATATCCACTGTATGGTGAGGTGTTCATTATATGTATTTTTTATCAAGTGATTAAAGTGAATCACACATAAAAAATAATGCAACCCACATGTGTGAATGGGTATGATACTTTATAATTTTCTATATTGTTATTTATATTTATTCATAGAACCATTTCCCATCTCTTAATGATCTCTTATAATTTTACCAATCAATCTAAAAAATTACAACACATCATTTCATGGTTTTTCAATTTGTGGAACATAGTGTACCCATATTTGAATAATATAATCACATGACTAGAAGAGATATATGTCTCTATGAATCCTTGTTCATCCATGACATCCCCAAACATAGCCTTTGTCTAATTTTTCTCAATACCCTTGATAAAACAAAAATTTTAATTTCGTGTTTTCAATCTCATTAAAAATCATGAAAACATCATTGGTGGCATGATATTTTCTTCTAGGATTTCCTGTGAATGGAAAAGTATCATTAGTTAATAATCTCTATCTTTTTCTATGATTCCATCAAAAATAACTTTGAATTCCTCAATAAGAATATCTCATCTATATGGACAGTTATGTTTGACTCCCTAGTATTGGCTTAATACACTCCAGAACGAGGTCAATTATGGCATCTTACCATATATACATTGGAGGTTTTTTTGCGTCATATTAATCCATGTGAAACCATCAACCCACTTGAATAAAAAACCCCAATTTCATTGCAACTTAACCTTGTTGAATTCTCTTTCGAAATATTCTTTTCACAATCCGTGTATATAATCATACATTATTATAGCATAATTATTGGTGAATAATGTGAACCATCATCTTCAATTATCCGCTATAAACAAGAATACCTCCAGAATCGAAACTTTCATGTCCTTTATTAGATATAGGACCAAGTTCTCATATGTTTGGATTATTAAACCGGTCGATACATTGGAAATCTATGATAGAATCATCTCATCGTTGAATTTTTCCACTGGAACATTCATCATCATTCAAATTATATGGTGTGTGGTTCATATTTATTAGTTCTGGATGGCTGGAGTGTGTCGTTAGGCATGAAAACTACAGTCTCTGTATTCAATATGTGTGTAAACATGTCATCCTCAAATCACTAGTGAACACAGTTTCATTCAATAGGCGAAGTGTAGTATTCAGTGGTGAGACAATTCATGAACTTTGCTATGATGGAGGTTGGATTTTATCTCTTTAAATATTGGTGTTAGTTTCATTCAACGTTATAGTATTGGAAATTTCTTTCACCCATTTGTTTTGGTGCAGATCGATTTCAAATGATTTTTTGTATCCCATATTCATCCTCAAGATTAGTGGCCTCCTTCCAGTTCTTATCTGGAAAGTGATATTGATGAGATGTTGATAACATGGCAGTCTTAGAATACAAGAAAAACTTATTTGGCGATCTTAGTAGAATAATAAATAGTGAAGATTATATGATTTTGGGTAGTTTCGTATATGGTTGGAATGATATAGGTTGGACGAACTTGATTTATGTTGGTGTGGTTGTAATAGTATGATGGAACATTAATAGAAGAATGGGTGCTGGAGGTTGAGGTATACCCATGAGGAACAATGTTTTGAGTGGTGGGGTAGATGTGGGTGGTTGTATTGGGTTAGTGGAAAGAGGAATGTGTGTTCTAATGAGAGATAAATTCTAGTGTTTCATATATTCCCTACTAACAGTACCATAATTTTAAATTCTAGCAGTATTAGGGTGACGATAACACATTAAAAGGAAGAAATGGTTAGTGGGTTGTAGTAGCAAGACAACTATAAGTATCTTAAAAAGGTGGTAGTTGGATTAGATAACATGGGTTGGGGTTTAATCTCTCTTGAAATAAATAAAACCAAAAATTAAATAAAATTAAATCAAAAAAATCAACTATTAATGTAAAATGTTACAAATTAAATTATTTTATTTTTAAATTTAAATTAATTAATTAATTAATTAATTGAATATATTAATAAAATATTAAAAAAATTAAAAAAGTTAATTTTGAAAACAATTAGAATAATTAATGAGAATATTATATAAAAAAATAAATTAAAGTAAAAAAACAATTAATTTAAAAACATATTAATTATAGATTTAAATGAATAAAAGAATGAAATAAATTAAATAAAATTATTATTTTGAAAGATATAAAATATAAATAAATTTTTAAAATAAAGTAGTCAAATTAAAAACTATAAATTAAACATATACATAGGAATTAAATAGGTTATCAAAAATAAGTTCATTAACTGACTAAAGATTAACCACATCACTAAAACAACCAATAAAATAAATTTAAAACATAAAATTTAGAGTCTCCATAATTAATGAGGAAATAATAAATAATTATAATTTATTAAATTAAAAATATTTTTTTACATTTTAAGAAACATTTTAATAGAAAAATTGATGTGAAAAAAATGTAGTCAAATAATTTTCACATCAAACTCCCCACCCTTAATCAATTTTCCTCCCTTTAAACTTAATGTAATTTCATTATCAATTGTGAATCTTAAAATAATTTTCTATCCTTCCTATGTTCTAAATTAAATGAGAATATAAATAAAAAACACAGTATACTTTTGAAAATAATCATGCCTCATAGTTGACTACCACTATATAGATCGTTTCACCTCTATTTCAGGTTCTTGTTCATGTAGTGAAAATAATAGATATATGTTGAATTAAAAAAATAACAAGAGCAATTTGAAATTTCCACTTTATCATAGGTAACAAAAATCAAACATCCATAATTCCTTTGTTGATTTAACCTAAAAAAAATTTAATAAGTCAATTCTCCCAATATTTATATAGGATCAAAAAACCCCTGGCCTAAATGAACTAATTTTTTTCTATTAGATAAATAATTATTTGTTTAAAATTGTTTTCTTCATTCATTTATGTGAAAGTTAATATAAAAAATAACATATTAGAAATATATGTAGGGAATAAAAATAGTACAATTCCAAATTTATCATATATTTTTCATGGTTTCTTAATTTATCTTTTAACTCCAGTTATAATGTAGTTATATAAATATCTTTGGAGTTAACCCTCTGAGGTGTTATTATTTTTCAAATATGTTGAGTAACCAATGTTCATGTTCACATTTTATGTTTTGTAATGTTATAATCTCATTTTCACACTGACCATTCAAAAATCTCTCACTTTATCAATTCCTAAATAGAATTTCAAAAAAAATATTCAGAAATATTTAGTCTCTAATATTGAAATATTAGTAAATTTAAAATTAGTGACACCCCTCGATTTAGAATGTATTTAAAACCTATTTTGGATAATGATTTTTATAAATTATTTTTCAAAATGAAGATTTTATTTACAAAAAAGTCATTATATATATATATTTAATATATTTTATTTACATAAATCCTCAAATGATTATTGATTGGGATAAAAGTAAAAATAACAATACGATTTCATTTTGTTTTCAGTGAATTATAGATCATCTCAATTAAAATCCCTCCCCCACATTTAAAATAAAAATATATCACACCTTTTGAACCTTAAAGTGGGAAACACAAAAAATTAAATTAATTTTAATATATTGTATTCTCATCTCATATAATGATTTAATTTAAGTGGTGGTTTGAAGGCTCACTGATAGAATATTTTTACACACCAAAATAAATGATTCAAAAAAAATCGAGAAATGCAATAGGATAGACATAACAATAGAAATAAGTATTAAATATGTGAATTCTATATCACCAATATAGTAATTGAATCTTTTTTAAATTAATTGAAACAAATAAACACTATAAATATCTAAGTTTATTTAATTTTTATAGAGTGAATGTGTTACATATCTTAAATGATAATGTCCTATGGTTTTAAATTTATTTTTTGAAATTATTAATAGATACCAATATTTTTCATAAATAATAACCAGATATAATGAATAGAAATGTTTTAACATGCCTCTCCAATTATGAACTTTTTATCCTAATAATGTTCCAAATGATTCTTCTACTAGTCAAAATTCTCACATATAATTGTTCTCACATCTCATGGTTACTAAACCTAAATCACACCATCATTAACTCAAGGTAACTTATCATTGAGACATGAAAACAATAATAAATCATACAAGATTAAGACTGGGTAAATGAAACTATAAATACTATTGTTTATCAATTTAGGGAGACTCAAAACTGAGTGAGAATCATTTATTTAATAAAAAAAGTAAAAGGGAAAAGTAATAAAATCATTAGTTGTATCACATGAAGTGTTGAATTTAATGTCTTCATCCATAATCAGGACCCTAAAACTTTCTATCCATTTTCTTTAAATGGAAAAGTGTTATGGATATTTTTCACTTTATTTTTGTGTATAAAATCATCATAAAGATCATTTACAGGGTTTCCAACTTCTACATTAGTCACAAATCCCAAATAAATTTCCAAAACATCAGTATGTAACATGTCATTGGGTCAACGTGACCACTAAAAACATATCTATAAGCTCTCAAAAATTTTAAATAACTTATTATAAATACATTTATTTTATGAAAAACCAGTCTCAGTTTCCCCCCACACACATATAGTATTATAATGACTCAAAAGAATAGTTAATACTACTAATTACATTATCATAATTTCCAAGAAAAACATATAATATAATTTAAACCATACAACATATAAGAATCTCATTTTATGGATTTAAATTCCACTTTCTTGTTTTAAAGTTTAGACAATATGATTTGTTCAAATTAAGTGAAAATTTCACAAATCGGTTAAATATGATCATGCACAAAATTTTAAATATTAGGTGAATTACTCTCTATGAAACAAAATGTTTTATATTGGAAATCACCATGTAGTTCATCAGGTTTTAACTCAAAATTATTTCTAGATAATGGTAATTTTTGGCACTAAATTTTATAACTATGCTCTCATAAATAGGTTTAGTAATCTCAAGAAATGTTATTGAATTTGTCTAAAGATTTCATTCCAAGGCAATAAACATGTAGTCAATATAAGATTTTGGAAAAATATAAGCAGGATATGGATTTAAGATATCAATAAAATATAGGGGTAGGAACCATATATATATCTGACCTCTATTTTATTCTCTTTTTTCTTAATACATTATCTAATTACATCCAACATCAGGTATGGGTTTGAGAAAAATCCCCTCAACTTCATTTATATTTTGGAGGGGTTTTCTTTGGACATATCAAAAATAAAACCCATGTTAGCATGGAATGGTCAAAATAGATGAATGTAACTTTTTCATCAAACTAAATATATAAAATTAGAAAATTTAGGTGTAATGTAAGGATCCAGAATCTGACTAATATATCTTCCCCCTTCTATAGGTATGATTGTGTGACATATAACTAAGTTAAAGGAAGACATATTTTGGTTGAAAATCCATGTGATCCAAATTTTTGGATTATGAGTAAGGCATCAAATAAATATATTCTAAAAAATCACACAAATAGTTTAGATTACCACTTTATCTTATTAATAATCGAAAAACAATACTTCTTATGTCCATCCATGGAGGAATATTTCTTAAAATAACAACACATCACTCCTAATAATACTTGATGGTATCCAATTTCATCCATTAATTTTTGTTATTCAGAATCCCCTTGGGGAATTTTACATTTAATGGAATTTTATCAACGTATTCAACAATTTTGATGTTAAATACTAATTTTTTAATCATTTTAGTGATCTAAAATATTAAGGGTTATCAAACTTTTTTGTTCTTTACTATAAGTGGATGATATGGGAAGTTTTTATAATATTGTTTAATTAATCTCCTTCTCCACAATTAAAAATTTATATGTAAATTAATATATCAATTTCAATGTCACTTTATTAGGTTATTTGTTTACATTATGTGTGGGTTTATCAATTAGTTTAGGTTGTACCACACTTTGAAGTTTTCCATGTTTTTCAGTTTTCAAGATTCATTTTTAGTATTCTATAAAATTATCAATTTTATTAATAAGATTCACCCAAATTGGTTATTGAGTTCTTATAAAAAATCTCATGATGAATCTTATCACGCTCTCCTTAGGAATTAAAATATATCAACTTGTAATCTTAACTGATACTCTATAATTTTTATCTCTAACAATTTTTAGAAACAATTTTTTCATATTTACAATGCATGACTGTTGATAATAAATTTTCAATAAGTTTCCCAACAATATAATCAATATCATATTTAGAATTTTAAAGTTTCTTCTATTTTTTTAACACAATTCCATGGTTGATACAAGTATCTGAGGGAAGTAACATATTCATTGATTAAATTTTTTCCATTCTAAAATAATTTTGGTTATTTTATTCATATTTATATTGATTTATAAATGATTCATAATTTTAATATTTTATACCCTTAAAATCCCATATATAAAGATCACTCAGTTTAGGATAGGTAGGCAGAAAAAAATTTGGGGAATTTTTTATTATTGTGATAATATATCTCTTAATTATTTTAATACTTCTTAAGTGTTTTTTTATTGTAAATTATTGTAGAATTAAGGTTTCGTTCACCCTTATGAATCAATTACATCTTAGTAGATGTTTTCTGAGGGTTTTGAGAATTTTTTACAAAAAAAAATTATGATCTTAAGTATTCTTATATGAAAAGTAACTTAAACATAATTGGTCAATGAGATTATGATTTTATAGAATGAGGATAACATAAAAACTATGCATCAGAATATGGGGATCCAATTGGTTGATAGGAAATTTCTTAAGTGGTCCATTAATCCTATCTTATATCTCATGAAAGATTTATAAATCAATTTGGAGAAAAATATTGATTTTTTGATAGACCTCTATTGTTGTTTTCCAAGGATAAAATATAAATAAAAATAAATTGAAAAACTAATCCTAGGTATTAAAGATCTCCTAATTCAAATTCTAGAACCAAAACCTAAAATTTCTATTTAGAAAAAACTATAAAACCATCTATCTATGATCCTCCTCACTTAACCCATGGAGGGTTAAATACATCTCAACACTATAAAAATATATAAAAACTAAAAAAATTCATCATTAGTCATAGAACTGAATGATGGAAATAAATATGAGACTCTTAATTTTTAGAGTTCATAGACCTAGTATTGGGTCTTCTGTGTGAAATATTTATGGAAACTGAAGTTTGCATAAAATCCGTAAATATAGGAATATTAAGTCATTGATTTTGATAATATGGTAAATATAGATCCTAATTACCATTTTTATCTTCATAAAAAATTAAATTTTCTATTTCATATATAATTGGAAATGATTTTTTTAAATTTTGTAAACATTTTTTATTTATTTTATTTTTTTGAGTTTTAGTTTTTATTATTTTTAATTATATATACTTATTTTTCATTACATGGGAACGAATCTATTCCTAAAAAAACATAACAAAAATACGACCACAAACGTCATTGACCTTTTGAAAATATTATAATTATATCACACTAATACTATATTTAATTAGTATAATAGTGAGTGGGAGTTGATTCCCAATGTTTCATTCTAAGGAAATTGATTGAGTGAACAATGAAAAATATAAAAAAAATTGTAAAAAAAAAATTAAAATATTTGTGATGTTGTTATGTAAAATTGTGGTGGAATTGGTTGAAGATGTGTGTGGAATAGTGAAAAATGACTAAGAGAGGGTGGAAAGGAAAAATTTATTAAATTAGGTTCATTATATTATTTTGAACTAATATAACTACTTTTTTCCAATATTACACAATTTAATACACCTATTTTGTGCTTTTATAAATAGTCGTTATACATTATGTTTTCACATCCCAGAACATCCAGAGTTTAGTAAAAAAAATTTAGATTAGATATATCATTCTTAGCATTAGAATTATTTATTTCATTATCAATAATATATTCATCATCCATTTATGATTTCTAGTACATTGGATGAAGATATTGTGTAAGATGACTCACTATAGGTACCCATCGGTTCATGATCTATGTGAAATGGTTCTAATCCATGAATGAAAATTAACATTGAGTTTAAAAAAACAATAAACATGTGTTTTCCAAAATAAAATAATTGATAAATGTAAATGAATTCATCAATGTTTAAATTATATAACCTTTTTAGTTTAATCATTCTAGTGAAAATATAATTATAAAGTTTAAGGTGAAGGATAAATTTAAACATCATCAGAGATGTAGAACCATTCCAAAAAACCAGATTTGGCTCCAGTTTGGCTCATAGATCTATCATCAACCTCTTATTTGTGTTCTCGAATGGCCTCGATGAGGTGAGTATGTTATGGAATATCATCATTATCATGTTATATGAGTGAATATACATTATCATTTTATGATCCTCACACATGGTAATTCCTTTTGTATTTCATCATTTTCTAGAATATTCTTTTTGTGTAGTCTTTACTCTATTTCTCCGCACCGAATGATCTCACATGATATTACCAGTCACTGTAAAATCTAATTATTTAGATTTTTACAATAGATTATAATTATTATTTTGATTAATTTCAATATATATTCTCTTATATTCAATGTTTTATTTTAGAATGTGAAATTTAAATTAAAGATAATAAATTAGTGAAAATGATGAAATTTATTATAATTCTTGAAATTTTTATTTTTATTAAACATTGTATTGAAATATAATTAATAGTGATTAAAAATGTATGTGTTTTTCAAAAAATAAGGTTTATTGGTCTATCCCTCTACCAAATGCATGCATGCCACATACACATCTATAAGTGGTACCAGGACACGGAGGCCCCGAGGAGGTCCATCACACATGCATTGGTTGTATAGGGAATTTGTTTCTTATAGTGGCCTAAAAGGATGAAATTCATGGGGATCATAGGTGGGATAAATCATGAGAATTATGGCCCTTGTTGGCCAAACCCACTGGTCCAGGGTATGAAATATTTGTTGATATAGGGTAGTCTATGACAGAGGTGGGAGTCCTCTATCACATGATCAACTTCATTGCGGCTAAGATGTGAGGATTTTATATTTTACTTCTCATGAAATTGAATAATATTTTCAATTTTGAATGAATGTTTTACATGAATCATTCATTTTATCAAATATGCCACCATTCAAGGAAACACTCAAATTCCCCAAACATAGATACCCATCTCATCCCATCTCCACCACTTCCATTAATCAATAGCACTGGCTATAGTTTATACCACTGGAGAAACACCATTATGGAATAACCCCAAACTCGGCTCAAGTTGGAGTACATCCACCGACATCCTATATTTCTAGGAATGATCTCCACCACATCATACAACTCTATAATGATTAGTTCATGGTTCATCCATCCATATTGAGGGATAGATAAAGGAAGATGCACTTATTTGCGTGACAAAACCTCCTTTTTAACTACACCTACTTCAGTTTAACCTTTTTTAACTTCAAAATCCCACCAAAGTAATTCTACAAGACATGTGGAACCATAACCTATCCATACATGTCCCATGAATATGTCTATTTATAATCAATTGTAGAATTTGTTTTTTTTAATATATGATATTTTTGGGTGTTTATATTTTAGAATAGGTCCACCGTGTGTTTTTAAAGGATATATATATATTTAGTTATTAAATACAAAAACAAAAAAGATTCTGGTTTATGATGAGAATAATTGGATAGTGATTCACATCCCAAGATTCCTTTTTAGAATAAGACAGATCTGGCAAAGGGAGATCCTGTAGGAGAATGTGACACTGTGACCTATAGAAAATAATTGTACATTGAATGAGGATACCAACCTGCTAGAGACATTGATGTATCATTGATAGGATGATGTGGAGAAGAAAAGGATTGGCAGGTCCACCAACTCTTGCCTTCTGGAAACATCCAATCTTATTTCTCCCCTTTTTCCCCATAATTTTACGCATCCTTCTTCCTAATAATCTTCCATTATCCCCATAAACATAGGGGTATAATACCATATGTTTGGTTGAAGGGGTGGGGACCCCATTGTTATTACTGATTTTTAATGGTAATAAAGTATATAAATATTATAAACTAAATGGTAGTAAATTTTATATTCATTGTAATTAACTAACTATGACTGTTTTTATTAGATTATAATGTTTTGAATTTCTTTGATTAAGTGTTTTATTCACCATCTGCATGGTTATGTATTGTACAGTTTGGTTGATCCAAAATCATCTTGACATGTGTTATAGTGATTTCTAAACATGTGAGGAAGGAATGGGGGTCTTATTTGAATATTCGCAAAATATTAATATAATATTTCATATTTCAAGAATAATTTAAAGAATGCCCACTATGATTTTTACACATTGATAAATAATAGTCATAGGAAAATGGAAAATAAATTATTGTTACATCATTCACTTAATAATTTTATTTAAAACAAAATAATTATTTTTATTATGGTCCATTAATGCATTAAAATGGGCCATCCCTAACAAGAATCCAATCACATTTATCCAATATAAATTTTATAAACCCTATTTCATTTATTTAATGTCTTTTAAATATTAATCTTTAATTTATTTTGACATTCATGGAAACTATATTAAAACTTTTCATTCTATATATGGCTTCATTTATAACGAATACCACACTCATATGGTGAATATGTATTTCTTTTTCCATAACCAACAATAGTTAACCACTATTGAGGAGCTAATGTAAATCTAAGACACTAAATTAGAAAAAGTTGGACCTCTAATATGGAACCATTTATTTTACAATGACATGAAAATAACATTTCTAATTCCACATAGGTGTCGTAATTGTTAAAATATTATTGAAGAAATCATTTTCAAGGTCTTATTTAAAATATCCAGGGTTCAATTGAACCACAAAATTTGAAATTAGTACAAAAAAAAATCTCAAGATACATTTATGCCCTATAAATTTTTATCCACGAAAATTGGTTAACCATGCATACACAACAAAATCATTTAAATTACATGTAAATATGATTCTTATGATATGTAAATAACATAAAATTTCATGTGTTTATCCCAACCGAAACAATCATGAACATGGATTTATTTTGTCCATGTTTCAATCTAAGAGGATATTCTAAGGAGAAATTAAAGTGGAAGGAATCCCCCTTTTACACTGTAGGGAGAAATTATGGTGTAGTTGTATAGCATACAACGTGAAGAGTTCAAATAATTTTATTTTCAACAAAAAATCATCATGAAGGGTTTCTTCCCAACCACCTAGAGCACAAAAATTATGAAAGAGTCATATTTAATTTAGAATTCTAATGGTGAGACACTTTACAAATAGTTGGAATATTTCAGGATGATTGGTGAATTATTCATATATCAAATATTCAAATATCTCTGCATCCTTATGTTGGTCTACTATTGATTTCTAGACAATGAGAGTAACCTCTTGGATGTATCATTTTTTAGATATTTTATAGGAAAATCACTAGTAGAAGTAATTAATGTTATTAAGATGATTGTACAGAAATCATTACAATTCGGCATAAGAGGCATTGGTATGATAGGTATTCATGAGGTAAGAACTTATAAATCATAGCCTTTTCATGAAAATAAATTTAATGAATTGATAACCTAGATACAAAGTTGGTTGTAAATAATGTATGTAAAAACACTTTTTATCATAGGTATTTTGTTATTTAACAACACCCAATAATTTCACAAAACAATGTGTTGAAGTAAATGGTATTGAAAGTTGTTCAGTTGCATTCCAGCTGAGGAAATATCGAAATATTCAACAGTGGAGTGAATAAAAGCCCAAAAAGGATTTGTAGGTCAAAATAACCAGGTTATTTCCCCTTTTATGATCATCCACATTTCCAACATAAATTTCACAAATCCTGACAATTCCATCAAATCATAAAAATAACCATTCCTACAATAATATTCCTTTATAATGAAACCTTTCTAGTGAATAGAATATGATCATACATCCTCTAGTGAACCATAAAATGAAGTGAATTTTATGATCAATGTTATAGGATTGAATGATATGATTGGAAAACTCACAGAAAAATTTGAATGTTTAATGACATTATGAAAAACAAGCAAGGTAATCCTCCAGCCTAAACAAGTCTGAATCCCATGGAAAAAGTTTGTACAATTATAAAAAGAATATGGAATGATAATACTCCACATTAACCCGATATGTTTTATGAATTAATGTTAAATTATGAATCTCAAGCCATAAACACAAAATAGTGGCTTGAATCACATTGAAAATGAAAGAAACAGACAAAAAAGAAAAAGGGGAATAATTAACATCTTTGTTAACTTGATGAACAATGGTTGAAAAGGAGAAAATTCAATGAGAAACCTTGTAAAACATATGGATAATTAAAATTGACATTCCACATCTAGATAAAAATATGAAATTCATGAGTGTTGTTTTCACCCATAAATATGCACCAAGAGAAACAATATTGATAGGCGTGAAAGCATTATAATAGGTATAAGTGATACATCCATGTTCACACCACAAATTCCCAAATAAATTCAATATCTGGGAAAATTTTCTATTCTATATACTATTGGTTCATTGAAATTTTATGATTTCAGGGTGAACATGGTGTTTCCATTAATTTCAGGTCAAAATGTATATTTTCATCAATAAAAATATTTTAACCTAAACCCAAAATTGTGGTAATTTGACTAGTAAACCGATCCACTTTTTTTCTTACTGGATTTGTGGAGGATGCGATTGTAGGAGTTGAAGATGTTATTTTTCTATAAGATTGTTATATCCTCACCATGGAAGAAGAAAAATAACCATGGAAATCACCTAATATTTTGGATGAAAATTTCATAAGGCATCCAAAATGGTCATCATTTTGCATAATGGAACCCTCACCATGGAGGTAGGATATAACAAGGTGAACATCACTGTTCTGTACACCAAGATGAACTCATCCTAAAACATTCAATCTTTTCAATTTTCAAGGAATAAATTATTGAGTCCATCAATTATTTATGTAAATTTGAGAATTATGAGCCTGTAGATATCACTTTGCTATTTAAATTATGAGAGAACAAGAGAGTACTCAGAAATATTGAAATTATGCATTTAAAAATCAAGAATAATTAACCTCTAAATTATTTGTCAATTTTCGAGAAGAAAGTGATTTTATTCACTTTAATATGAAAATTCAGGATTTTGATGTGGGAAATTTTAATTAATAATCATCCATATAACAACCCATAAATCATGAATTCAAACCACCATCACGTGACAAAAATGTTCTGTATCCTAGAGAGGGAGAAATTTTTCTAGTTATCATTAGTAATAATTTATCTATGACCTAAGATGGAAGTCTAATTTACTTTCAAAAAACAAATATCTGAACCCTAGAATGAAGTATATGATATATTACTGGAATAAAAACCAATGTATTCTACTATAGAATCTTTTTAAATGTGTAATTTTGTCTTATTCGGAAGACCTAGATAATACTTAACCCCACCATCAAGGAATGAAGTCATAATGAATCTCCAAATTCTATAGAAATGGGATCACAAGCATCATTCGGGAAGGGGCTTTCTTTTAAATTTTCACCCTTTGAAACCGCCTTAAATTTTTGTCTAAAACCAATTTTTATTAAAAACTGAAATTAAATTCCAATGGATGAATTTATTCATTACTAATATAGGAGAAATTAATTTATTAAGAATCCAATATTACCATGTTTTATATGTCAATGATAATAATATTATGTGTATAAAATAATGAAATGAATAATTAAAAAATCATGTATATTAAAATTATGACTCGTGATTTGAGGGAATTACTTGATTCATGTAACTGAAATTTCCAAAACAATCAAACCTTGAATTTATAAATTTCATGTGAATTTCATTGTTATTATTAATCATTCATTGTGTTATTTTCCAATATAATATGTCCATTTTCTTATAGTATTTCAAGAGAAAGTATGTACTATTTATTCTTGAGAATATTTCATGAGTGATAATGGGATGTTACACCTACCAAAAATCTAGTTGGAATTTTTCAAAGAAACTGACTCTTTAAAAGAACATTTGAAATAATTAAAAAATCTCTTGAAAATACATTATCCCTAAATACCCAATTTACATTAATCCTATTTTAGTCCATAGAGACCATAAATTACAATGATAGGTACGAACCACATTTCAATACAATTCTATCCATTCCTACCCTCCTCTATGTATTTTAATTACATAATAAATTGGGCAGGGGCTAGTAAAGGAGGTCATTGTAAAGGGGGATGAAATAGTATATAGGTAAAAAATATTAGGGTTCTATATATGGGGATTGATGAAGGATTATATTCATTGTACTCTATTGTTTTAAACGACATTAAAAATTAAAAATAATGGCTTATGACTTAGAATAATTAAAAATCCCCATTTTTTGACCAATTTATTTTATCATATTTGGTTAGTTAGTGGATGTGTGGTTTATTCTAAAAATAAACTACGAAAAAGTGAAAAAATTATTAAAATGTATAAAAGTATATAAAAATACATGGGGGATAAAACATCATTCACTATGATTAATTTTATAATGATCTTTACATTCATATTAGTATAAGTTGAACTATGAACTTTGAATTCAAGAATGTATAAACACATCCACGGTTGATACCATGCTTTATAAAATAGATAAAAACCTTCTCCATGAGTCATAATTTTTAAATGTCAATTCATAAAATCCTAAATCATCAGATTCATTTGAATATTTATGGAAAGTACTCATGTTTTTATTTTTATTTTTTCTTTACAATGTGGATAAATTATTTCTTCTCAAATAATGTGGATAAGAAACATTTTTCATATTATGTGAATACCAATAATTGAATTAATATGATGAGTTACGAGTGAAAATATTAAAATGATAGGTATATCATGATTTTTAATTTTTAATAATAATGATTTAAGAACATCAAATGATTAAGAAGAGAAGTTCCATGTTTATAAAATGTGAAAATGTAAAATACTTGTGTTGATGGTTTCTTATATAATTGAGGAATTTAATGGATATATTATTTGGAATATGAAATTTTTATTTATCATTAAATGTCATTTTTTATCACATTGAAATTTAAATATTGGTAGGTTTGGTTCCCTCTGAGTTTCAAAGTTGATATTTAATGATATAAGAGAAACATAGTTTATGGGTACGGGTTTTTAACACACCCAGTGTTTATGAATTTTTTAATGGTCCCTAGTAATTATTTAATTATATTCAATTGATATTACCTTGAAGGATTTTTTTTTATTCAAAAAAATGGAAATTATTTTATCGATGGCCTATGGAAAATGACGTCCAAATACACCACCCATCTTCTGAAGGCCTACATTCAATCCCCAAATAATGCATGGCCATTCAAGAAATTTAAATTATTGGTGTTTACAGGAAATGAACTCCAACTACACCACCACTCTACCAAAATCATGTAGGACACATAGGCCCACAGTAAGGCCAACAAAATAGGGGTAGCGATAGAAGGGATCAAGTTTATTTGGTGGATTGATGGGATGAAAATATAAGGATAGGTGGTATGAACCTCAAGGTAACCAACACATGGTGGTAAAACCCACAAAGAGTCATCAGTAAATCCTAGTCGGGAAAAGAAAGTGTGAGGTGGAAATTGGAGTCCCCGACCACTGGTTAATCTTCACTGTGGTTCATAAATGGTGCTTTGATATTTAAACACTCTCAAAATCAATCCCTAATTTTATTGTGGGACAAAAATTTTGTTGGAACTTTTCAATTTTTTTAAAAAAAAATTTTCTTCATGCGATACTCGTGCACTTCATGCTTGGATAACTAGATTAACCTAGATATTCCACTACCACTATTCTAAATCACTAGCTTTTATCTGCACCACTGTAGAAACTCCATTTTTTCCCACCTAAGTATAAGATCAGATAGGAGAACCATCGCCAACCCCAAAACATCAATGTATAATCTTTTCACCCACAGACGACTCTATGATGATTACATCAAGGTTTATATGGCTAAATAGAATAATGGATGATGGAACATTCCACTCTTCAGTTCTCAACCATCCTAGGATACCTCATCTGCTTCTATTCTCACCCTCACTACTACTAATCCCACTAGATAAATTACATGCAATATGTGGAACCACAACTACCCTATGCAAGAACCATACATGTTTCTATTCCAAATCCACCACTTAAGATATTTTTTTGACACCCAATTTTTTATGGTGTTTCAGTTACAGAATATGACTACTGTTGTTCTTAGGAGGAGAGTGAAATTCGGTTTTTTAATTTTGAAACATCCAAGATAATATGTGATGTGAACTAAATGGGAAAGGTCAGACACTAACCTGTCATCCTATTTAAGTGGAGGAAGACCCAGCCGAGGGAGATCACGGAGGAGAAAAAGACACCACAACATAGAGCAAATAATTACACACTAAATGATGTTCCCAACCCACTAGATACTTTGACACAGCATAGAGTGGAAATTACAGAGAATAAAAAAAATAGGGGTACCCACTACCTCCCCCATTGGTATTCTACCCATATTCATTCATTGCAATTTATCTTAATATTCATTCATCCTTCTTCATATTAATCTTCAATGATTTCCCCTTAAATGGGGGGGGGCGATATAGTCCCTTGTTGTTGGATGGAGGGATATAGAACTCATTGTTACTATTGATATTTAATTGCAATCGAAATCATAATTATTTTTATTATTTACTAAATAGATTTTATATTGACAATCATTTCATTAAATTATATACATTTTTTATTAAATTCTTATATTTTCAATTTATTTTATTAATGGTTTAATTATCCCATTTCTTGGTTTTGGATTGTACCATTTTTTTGATCAAAAACTAGGATGTGATGACTTTTACTGATTTCAAAACATGCGAGGAAGGAATAGTAGACTGGTTTGAATATTTGGTGAAAGATAACACCAAATTTGGTATTACATTAATAATTTAAATAATGACCAATATGAATTTCATAAAATGAAAAATCATAATCAATGGTGAATAAAAAATTATTTTTACTCCATTCATTTAATCATATTGATAAAAACAATGGACAAATTTTTATTGAGGATCATGATAGCATTTCAAAAGTGAACACATAACTAGAATTCAATAACATTTCTATTATTTTAGTTCCACAAATAAATTTTTCAATTCATTCACGTCTTTGGAATCCTTTTAATTTATTCTTTTGAGAAAACTAGATAAAAACACTTCTCTCAATAGAATACATTCATTAATACTAATACCACCCCCTAAGGGGAATATAAATTTCGTTTTCCACACCGACAACAAGTGTAATTAATCACTCTAGAAGATTCCATAATCTATTTTTTTCATTTAAAAGATTTTGAAAATTTAGGATGTCCAAATTGTAATAAGATAATCACATAACTCGCCAAGAATATTTCTTTTAGCCCTTAATCATTCGTGACTTCCCAAACCTTCCATCTTTTTTTTTATTTTTTAGTAATATTAAATCTGAAATTTTCTCCTCATGTTTTCTGACTCTATGAACATCATATTAACTTATTTAATGGAATGTTTTTGTTGTCATATATTTCCAATAAATGAATCAATTTCAGACTATAATAGTCTCATTCATTTTCCATGATTCCTTCAAATTTATGTCAGTCATCCTCAACATGTTTAACTCATCCATTTTAAAAATTTTGTAGGGAATACCTAACATAGATTTAATATTCTCTAAAACAAGTTCGGTCTTGTCATCCTCATTGTACAGACATAGAAAGTATTTTCCTTAACACATCCACCATTGGTAATCCTTTAACATCCTTGGATCAGACATCCGAGTGTCGTTACAACTACACCAAGCTGAATTCTCTTGGGAGAAATACTTAAAAAAAAGAGTGTACATAAACATGGATAATTATATCATGTGGATTGGTGAATACATAAAAAAAGCATCAATATTCCCCTAGAAACAAGATAACCACCAGCACAAATACATCCAGGTCCTCAATTGGATACACGTTTTTTTCCATATTATTTTTTTTATTGACCAAAGGATTCGGTAGTATTACCTGAAGGAATTAGATCTAATTGGAAAGTACAAATTTTGAATGATTAGTGGGATAAAACATAGTTGGTGGAGTGTTTTTCAATCACAAGAACACTTATCTATTGCATTGTTGTTGGAACATGAGATATGGAATCAATATTCAATTGGTGTGGAAACTAATCATCCCCAAATCGCCGGGAAGAACTAATTCCTTCAATAGGAGGATCATTATTTCTAGTGTTGTGACAGTTCTCTATCATAGGTGAAACATATCATAGATTCATTTTAATTCATATAATTACCATTATTTATCTCCAATGGTTCTGAAAATATCATATTCAAATGTTTTCGGGTGGCCCATCATTATCCTCAAATATAGAGACCTCAACTGGGTGATAAAATGGGATGCAAGTTTGATGACCGATATAAATTGAGGTTGTAAGGACCCAAAAATTCCATGTAATTTTTTTGATAAATTATTTGGGATTATTAAGATCCTGGGAAAATTTACAACAATCGATACCGAGGCCTAGTGTTCCCGGAATGAATTTTTGATCCTTTTTAATGTACGTTCAGTAAATGCATGGGAGATATTTTATATATTTTGAATCGGTCCTCCGAATTGAAATACCCGAGCACCATTGAATACATAGTGCCAACATTGTCTTATGATAAGTATAACTTTGACCGTATTAGATTATTAGAAAAATATAAATTTTAGACCTTATAAAAAATAATAAAATAACTTGACATGTTATTTTATTTATTTTTATTCTGTAACCATTAAGAGACAAGGTGGTACGATAGGCCTAAATGATCCATTCTAGTTCATGACCCATGGGTTTTATAATCTCAACATTGTAACATTAAATGAAGTTCATAAATAAATAGAATTAATGTTGTGAAATACGGTGGGTTTACTCCAACTATTTATGTGAGAGTTTAGGTGGAGTTTTGACATGGCTTCAACAAGCATGGAACCTCTAGAGATGTGATGCGGCATCTTCCACCGATGCGGAACAAAAGATTGGAAATCATTGTGGGAATCAATGATTAATGTCGCTGGCTTCCGTGGAAAGGGATTCTTCATCCACCAGCACGACATCCCCAACAAATTGAGGGTGGGGTTTTGTTTTATAAATGTTGTCCTTGATGAATAAAATTTACTACCACTTGTTATTATGTTAATGTAGAGGGAGCATGCCCAATCAACAATTCCATGACCCTTCGCCACCTCATTCATTTAGAATTTTTCAAAGGAAATTTATTAAACTCATCATAATCTAGAATATGGGCACCACGCAGTGATGGCGCCATCCCGAGAAGCTCATAGGGATGAGTGGAAGTAAAAATGGAGCTCCAATGTGTCTTCGGATCACCGCAGAAGAAGTGCTACTATGGCACTGGTTCAGTGGCGCTGGCGACAGGAACTAGAAGACGAGAGAGGTGGCAGGCAACCGCTGACCGCAATGGGAGAGAAGCTCCGCTCAGCATCGTGACAATCGAAAAAGCGGCCAGCTGCGGCCGGCGGTGGAGATGGAGGTGGCCCGCCATCATACGCCCCGCTGAAGGAAGTTCTGGCTTCAAAGCCACAACAGAGCTGGCATGGGACCCGCTCCATGCGAGTCCCATGGGTGAAGATGTGGCAGCATGTGGTGACACCAATTAATGGAGCTGAATGGATCCTTTGATATTTTTAGGAGAAGCGGATGGAGCGACCCCAAGTGGGTCGTGCCAGCTGGAAGGCCGCGCCCGTCGCACTGGGCCGGTCTGACCTGGGTCGGGCTAGGTTGGGTTAGCTCGGGCCTGGTAAGACTGAACCTGGACCCCTATTGGGCCCAGATACACTTAAATAACCATAACATGTGAACCAAACATACGTTTTATGAACAATCACTAACACTGGGATACATTGAGTGAGAAAGTTTTTTTGAGATACTCCCTGGGATTTTTGGAGAATGTTGGAGTACATATGGGTTGGATCGACTCTGAATCCAACCGGGACATCTGCACTAAAATTCCAACAACATATAGACTAGGCGTCCGGTTGATGAGAAATCGGTTTCATTGGAACCCTAATGACATGACAGGTCATTGGGTAACATATACATGGGAAATCGTACTGGGTGAAATACGATTGATGGCTTGATAAAAGGTTTCTCCCATATACAATAATACTATGAGCAGGGTTCCTATGTCAGGCTAAGACATGAAGAATGAAGAGCGATTCTATGTGAATCATCTCTAAGCTATTCTTTGATAATCATCACCAAGAGATTTTGTGTGAATCAGCACCGAGAAATTATCTGTCAATCATCACGCAACAATTCTATGTGAATCACCACCCAGTGATTTTGTGTGAATCAGTAGCCATCGATTTTGTGTGAATAAGGACCCATCGTTTCCGTGTGAGTCAGCACCAAACAATTTTGTGTGAATCTGTATCTATCAATCCTATGTGGTTCTTTCAAGGGTTAGTACCTATCCATCCTGTGTGGGTTAGTAGTTGTGCTTCTTCATAGAGTAAGATGAAATATCCTTACGACTAATCATTTTTACTATTGTACTTTTTTTATTCCTATTTTGATGTATGTTTATATCATTGTTCTTTGTGATTGAGATCATGATTTTGTTATTTCTCTGTAAAATTATATGATACCTTCAGGGGTCCTAGAATCCTACTGACTATTCTTATACTCACCCCTGTATGGGCTTCCCATGAACCTTGTTGTGGCTTGTATAGATGACGGGCAGCCTTGGCTGAGACTCAGGGAGCCAAGACCCGATGCTGGATGGAGGTGACGCTGACTGGTGACGTGAAAATCTAAGGAGATGATCTGTACCAACCATACAGGTAGGATTCGTGGTGGAAAATCTCAAGAGATTTTTTTCTATTTTAGTTGTGTTTGTATCTTTTCAGTTGGGGTTGTATTTCGTCCCCTATACTTTACCTAAACATTTTTACTAAAGTAGTTTTATTTCATGCTTTCTTCTTGTTTGGTTCTTGATATGTGTGTTTTTACGAGTTTAAAGTCAATGCCTTCCTATTTTAGGGATACGTCTTTCTGGTGCTAGTCGCCAACCCCAGGCCTATGGAAGGCGGGCTTGGGTAGTCACGGCACGGGGTCTGGGGGATGGGTCGTCACAATGTTTTATCAGAAGAGTTGGTTCTACCGAATAACTAGGAATCATATTTTTATTAAATGGAGCAATGGTGTTAAGTTTTTTGAGTTTGGTTTTCAGTTTGGAGAGTCCAGTGTTGTTGTGGAGGCTGATGTATCCATACACCAGGACCATGAATTCCAATTTCTAACACGGTTCACAAAAACACTAATAGCATGTGTTTTGGAAATGTTTTTTCTTTTATCTCTTTTGAGTTACCTCACCAGGTATAACATATTGACTATTGAATGCATATTTCTTTTCAGGATTCCACCATGTAGATAGCCATCCATGATTCCTGAGAGAGTACACAATGGCAGGCCACTGAGCGATGAGGCTTTGGTGAAGGGGCCTCTTCCTGTGTTGGCACCTTCAAGTGGTGTACCAGCAACACCACCACTTGTAGGGTAGTAGTTGACATCATCCCAACTAGTATATGGTTCATGCTTACAGAGCTTTTTGCACAAGTTCTAGTGGTATATGCCTTAGAGGATTCAAGGTGAGATAGATCCCCATGCAACTGAGGACTAGTTGGAGGCTGTGACTAGAGTTTTTCGTCTAGTTGGGACACCAGCAGAGCATATGGTGAGCCTTGCAACTTGTCATTTATTGATCATGGAAGGAAGGTGATGGAGCCTGATGCTCCACTTATTTGAAGAGGCAACCCTCACCTGGACAGACACTGATAACCTTATCAATGCGTAGTTTGTCCCAATGACACTTCTCTTTAAGAATATCTAAGTGTTTCTGTACTTACAGCATGGTAGCTTATCAATGGCCCAGAACTCCTTCATATTCACTAACCTCTTATGCTACTCCACTGACAGGATGCATGACCCATTCTTTAGAGTCATGACCTTTGAGAAGGGTCTTCGGCATGAGATCATAGCGTCAATGATATCACTCAATATATCAACTTAGGATAGAGTGCTCGAACGAGCGTTATTGTTGTAGATCTTCTTCGCTAATAAGGCACTGATGGTGAGATCCACCACCGGGCGATAGGTAGCCTAATAATCTACAGTAGGCAGTAGGATGGTGATACAGAGGTCTTAGTAGACAAGACCTTCCATAGGGAAACCCCAGGATATAGGGTTAGAGGTATTGAGCTCGTGAGGCATAGGGGGTCAGCAAGGAAAAAGGTTGTGTTTCATGTGAAGAGGGTAGGTCCACATGGCTCACAACTGCCCTACCCGCCGTACAGACAATTACAATATGGTCACAGATCCACCGAGGAAGCGGTCGAGGTTCTAGCAAGTAGGTCCATAAGGCAGCAGACATGGAAGAGGAGTAGTTCATACGGTAGGTGGGAGACAATAGTTTAATGTTCTACTAGCACCACCCCTAGGTAGTCCAACCCGACCGTAGGGAGTCGGTATAAATTGCAGAGCTAAGCTACATGCAATAGAGGCCTAAGAACATGGCGCTCTAGATATGATTGGAGGTAAGATCAGTGTCTATTCCACCATAGTTGTAGTACTTATAGAAACATGTTTCAATCACTCTTTCGTTTCCACGTCACTTGTTCGGAACTCAGATATTATGATGGAGATATTTCCTCAATCATTACATTTAGATACTCTTACGGGAGATGATTTGAGGATTAAGCACAAGTTCAGACAGTGTGAGCTCACTCTTGGATGTGAGAGCTTTAGCTGGTATCACTTTGTAACAGCATCGAGGCCCTATGATGTCGTCTTAGGTATGGAATGTGTATCCACATTCCATGCTCAGATTGACTGTTTTATATACAATGTGTGTTGTCTCCATGAAGAAGGTATCAAGTTTTCCTTCATTAGTGAGAAGGAAATCATTGCAACACTGGATGGATATTCTCAGAGGAGGGTGCATCCAAACACTCACCAGCTGGCTAGCCTCACCCTCGTAGCTATTGAAGTGAGTATTCTGCGATATCCTCTAGTGGTGTACTAGTATGCAGATGTCTTTCTTGATAAAATCGTGGGACTATCTCCTCGTAGAGTGATAGAATTTCACTTCAACTTGTACCCTGGGATGACACCGATATCACACCATCATATCAGATGGCTCTTATGTGTCTTCATGAGATGAGGGTACATTTGGAGTTCTTATAGAAAACATATTTGGTAAGGCCTGGTGTTTCTCCTTGGACATCCCCGATCCTGTTCTCCATGAAGGAAGATGGGAGATTAATGATTTTTGTGTACTATCAGTGCCTGAACCAGATGGCCATGAGGAACATGTATCCTCTGTCGAGGATTGATGATCTCTTCAACCAGTTAAAGGAGCTCATTAGTTTTTGAAGATAAACCTCAGATTAGGATATTACCAGCTTATGTTATGAGAAGAGGATGTACCAATGACATCCTTAAGATGTATGTATAGACATTAAAAGATCTTGGTTATTCCCTTCCACATGACCAAATCTACAATACTGTTCATGGGGCTCAGTAACGAGCTCTTCCCGCCATACCTCAATCACTTCATGGGACCTTCATTGATGACAACTTGATATACTCGGCGTCGAAGGAGGAGCACACCACACACCTGAAGATAGTTCTTGATACAATCCAAGATCACCAGCTTTTGGGAAATCTCTCGAAGTAGAAGTTCAGGATATGAGAAGTATACTTCTAGGGTCACGTTATCTCAGATGATCTATTTGAAGTGGATATGGGGAAGATAGATGTGGTTCATTCTATAGAGACACACAGGATTGTGACTGAGGTGCAAAGTTTCATAGGATTGGCAGGGTACTACCAGAGATTTGGACCTGTCTTCTTCATAGTAGTGGCACTATTGGAAGCACTGACGAAGAAGGGGAAACCTTTCATGCAGAACGAGATGTTCTAGAAGGGTTTTCCAAAGATGAGGAAAAGACTAACGAGTTCCCCCATATTGAGGCTACCAGAAGAGAGAGTTGCATTTGTAGTCTACTGCGATGAATCGGTGACCGGACTAGGTTTTGTGTTGATGAAGGAGTGAGCAGTGACCGACTAGGGATAAAAAAAGATGAGACAGCACGAGAAGAACTATTCTACACCTAACATAGAGTTAGTAGAATTGGTCTTTTCACTAAGGATGTGGATACATTACTTGATGGGAGAATGTTTTATAGTCTACTCAGATCACAAGAGTCTTAGGTATATATTATCACAGAAGGACCTAAACCGAAGATAGCGAAGATGGCTAGAGATCTTCCAGGACTATTTCATTGAGATATTCTATACTTCTGAGAAAGGGGAATGTAGTAGAAGACACAATCAGCAAGAGATTAGGTCTACATTCACTGAGGGAGGTGATAGAGCACCTAGCCGCATTTCAAAAATCATTCTACGATAGAGATGGAACATCTTACCTCTATTCTATGACTGTCACTGCCCCAATTTTTCAGTGAGTTGGGGAGGCACACCTTGGGAAACTTTAACTCAAGGCCCTAAATGTTTAGATATCCATAAGAAATTATCTTGAGGTATTTTCTGAAGGTGGGGAGCACATCGTTCCCTTTATAGGATGCACTATGGTACTAGTGATTCTACGGGAGGTGGTGTTGAGAGAGATTCATACATCTCCTTTATCAGTACATCCCGGAGTTCTGAACAAGTATCAGGACCTTTAGCGTTAGTACTGGTGGCCAAGAATGAAGAAACAAGAGAGAGAGTTTGTATCCTGATGCCTCACATGTCAGCATGTGAAGGTTGGGTATCATGTACCAGTAGGCTTAGCTCATCCACTTGAGTTACTAGTGTGGAAGTGGGATGGTATCTCCAAGGACATCATGACATGACTACATTGTATATCGAGGGGACATGATTCCATATCGGTTATTGTTGACTAACCCACCAAGTTGCCCCACTTCCTACCCATTTGAGAGAAGGGGTCTATAGAGGTCTTGGGATGCCACTACGCACAAAATATTGTGTGAATACATGGGGTACCAATGACAATTTTCTCTGATCTATGATGCATTTTTTTCATCCTACATACGGAAGGGATTGAAGGGGGCGTTCAGGACTTAGCTAATCTTTAGAACCGCCTTCCATCCTGAGACAGATGGTAAGATGGAGCGCACCATTCAGACAATCAAGGACATTCTTCGTGCTTATGTCCTAAACTTTGTCCCCATATGGTAGGACCACCTTCCACTGGTGGAGTTTTCATTCAACAGCAGTTATCACTCCACCGTCATCATAGAACCATTTGAGGCTTTGTATGGGTGACCATTCAGATCATCTATATGCCTAACAAACCTAGGGGAGTCATCACTTGTGGGTCCATAGATGGTATAGGAAACCATAGAGAAGATGTAGAACATCTAGGAGTATATGAAGACTGCACAAATTTGGCAGATATCTTATGCAGATAGGAGACAACGACCCTTGGAGTTTGAGGAGGAAGACAATGTATTCATATGGGTCTCACCCCGATGGGGATTACAGAGGTTTGGATTGGGAGGAAATCTATCTAAGAAGTTAATATAACCTTTAAAATCCTCAAAAAAGTAGGCAAGGTGGCGTACCATCTATCTCTTCCACCATAGATGCACCAGGTGCATAATATATTCCATGTGTCGCAGCTGAGGATATACGTGCATGATCCATCAGACATTATCGACTAGTGCAAGGTGGAAATCAATGATGAGAAAACATTTACGGAGTTCCCATGGGAGATAGAGGATTGATAGGATTGGGACCTTAGAGGGTTTTCGATCCCTCTGGTGTAAGTTTTTTTGGTATCACCAGAATCTCTAGGAAAGAACATAGGAGCGGGATGCTCAGATGCGTGCTCAGTACCACCTTTTTTTCCTAGTATTTTTGTATCTTTCAGGGACAAAAATCTCTATGTTTGGGAGAATGTAAAGCCCTTCAAATGACATGTGATTTTTTAAAAAATATTTTTTATTATTACAAGTTTTTGAAAATTTACAGCACTTGATTTTGAGGCCCAGTGTGCTCAGAAATAATTTATGAACTTTTTTATAAGGTAGGGTCATTAAACGTGCTTGTGAAATTTTCTATATTTTTATCCGTTGATTGGAATTGAAATCTATGAGCATCGTTGCATTCGCATTGCGAGTATTCACCTAAGAGAATCTTCACTACGATAGTAGTTGGTCGCGATAAAAAGTGAAACTTTGGAACTTACAAAAAAATAACATGGCAAGTTATTTTATTTCTTTTTTTTTTCTATAACAATTGGGAGATGAGGCAGGACCGCAGGATTAAATGAGCTATTCAAGGGAATGAGACTTGTGTGGCATAACTGTGACTTTGGAAAATTAAATGTGTTTCATAAATGAACGAAATCAATGTTGTGAAACCCAGTTATTTTCCTCCACCTATTTAAGTAAGGTTCGCGGTGGTGTTTTGACATGGCTTCCCCAAAAAATGAACATATATAAAAGTGGCATGATGTCTTCCACCTATGAGGAACTAAATATTGGATGTCATTGTGGGAATTGATTATTAACGCTGGAATCTTCCACGAATAGGGATTCTTCTCCCTCCACTGCGACGTCCCCAATGAATCGAGGCAGTGGGTTATTTTATTAAATTTATCCTTAATTAATTAAAATTACCATCTCATGTCATTAGGTCAACACAGAGGGCATGATCCCAACCAACAAAGAATAGAACCTCTGCCTATTTGTTCTTGTTGCATTCTACTGGGGACATTTCTTCAACTCACCAGAATATTGAATCTGGGACCCATGAACCGACAGCGTCATCCCGTGAAGCCTGTAGGCACGAGCGGAACTGAAAACAAGCTCTATAGAGTCATTAGAGCCCCATGTAAGAAGAGTTGTCATCGGTGGAAGAGATCAAAATTATAAAACCACCGACCATGGTGGAAGAGTGTCATCTCTCGACAACACAGTGGCTTGATGGGCGGCCGGTAGAAGTCGGCCGTAGAGGTGGAGGTGGCACGTCATTGCTAGCCACGCTGAATGATGTCGCGGCTTCCAATCCGCGGCATAGCTGACAAGGGACCCTCTCCCTATGGGTCACACAGGTGATGATGTGCTGCCCTGTGTCACCACCAATTAATGGAGAAAAATGGCTCCTTTGAGCCATTTGGGAGTATTAGACCACGCGACTCCATATGGGTCACTCCTGCCGGTGGGTCGAGCCCGCCGCAGCCCTGCCCAGCTAGGGTGGGTCGGGCTAGTCTGCGGCCCAACAGGCTAAACCTGCTGCGACCCAGCCCAACCGAGCAGGGCCGTGTAAGACCTGTGCTGGGTCGGTCATCCCATGCCGGGTGTGATCAGTCCACGCAGGGTCAGACCGGACCCGAACCCCTCTCTGGCTTAAATACGCTTAAATGATTGTAACATGAGAATTATACATATGCTTGACGAACCGTCTACGATGCTGGGATCTATAGATCGAGAAGTTCCTTTTGAGATATTCTATGGGAGGTTTAGATAATGTTGGATTATGGTCGGGTTTGATCGACTTCAAATCCAACCAGGTCCTCATCTCTAAAATTCCAATAACATAAAGACCGGGTGTCTTGTTGTTGCATCGTCTATTGCGTTGGAACCCTTATGACGTGAAGGATCATTGGGTATCTTCTACATTGGAATTCGTGTCGGTTGAATTAGGACTGATAGATTGAAGAGAAGTTTCTATCATAGACAAGCATAATATGAGAGGGAATCATGTGTCTGGCTAAGACGTGAAAAATGAAGAGCAGTTCTATGTGAACAAGTTCCGAGAAATTCTATGTGAATCAGCACCCTTCGATTCTGTGTGAATTAGTAGTGAGTGAATCAATATGAATCAACACCCATCGATTATGTGTGAATCATAACATAGAAATTCTACATGAATCACCACCCAGAGATTATGTATGAATCAGCACCGAGTGATGTTGTGTGAATCAGCATCCAACGATTCTGTATGAATGCCCACTTATTGATCCTGTGTGGGTCTTTCGGGGGTTAGTACCTATCGATCCAATGTGGGTCATCATCAGTTCCTCTTGATAGAGTTAAATGATCTAACCTTACAAATAATCATCTTTACTACTATACTCTAGTTATACATGGTTTGATCTGTGTACATTGTTTTGTGCTTTGTGATTGAGATCATGTTTATGTTATTCCTCTTTGAAATTTTGAGATACTTTTGGGGGTCTCTGGGTCCCTACTGAGTATTTTTATACTCACCCCTTCATGGGATTCACCAGCACCTTGTTGTGTCTGGTGTAGATGACATGGAGCCTTGATTGAGACTTAGGGAGCTAGGACCTGTCGCTGGATGGAGTTGACGGTGATGAGAGACCTTGAGAGATGGGAAGATGGGTTGTACCAACCCTTTAGGTAGGATTCCTAGTGGAAAATATAAGGATATATTTTTCTGTTTCAGTTGTAGTGTTATCTTTTCAGTTGGGCTTGTATTTCGGACCCTAAAATTTTAGTACACACTATTACTAAAATAGTTTTAAATTGTGGGTAATTCTTGTTGTGTTATTTGGCTATGTGTCTATATGGGTTTAAAATAAATACCTTCCCATTTCAGGGATACGCCATTCCGGTGTTAGTCACCAACCGCAGGCCTATGGAAGGTTGGCTTGGGGTAGTCACGGCACGGGCCCTGGGGGAGGGGTCGTGACAAAGGTGGTATCTAAATATGGTGTAAATTGATGTGGTCAAAATAGATGAAGATTAGATAGAGGTGGTGGAATATTTTTGGTTAATGTGGTAGATGGATGGAATGATAGAGTTATGAAGAACCATAGGTAGGTGGGTGTGGCTATAGCCAGTTGATGGAATTGTATCTAAATAATTGGTGATTTTGTATATGATTACCCTGGGAGTATAATATTATGAGAAGTAGTTGTTGGTGTGTGTATTAGCAATGGGTCTATGGTAGGTAGAAAGTACAGTGGTAGTAGAGATAAATGTTGGGTGTATTATAAAATCTTAGTTAATGTTAGGTTGATTTTAACTTATAATAGAATGATTGTGATCGATTAACATTGAATGAAAAACTCAATTAGTGGATACATTAAGACAAATTAATGTAACTATGGAATGTGATGGTAGCTTGTACAGACATGGGGTGGCGGTGCATCTCACCTAAACGAAATAAATCTAATAAATTAAATTCAACAGAACTAAATAAATATGTTACAATTAAACAAGGTAAATTAATGACTTTTAACTGAAAATTCATCAATATATTAATTAATATAATATATTAAGTGTCATAAAATATTAAAAAATCAAGTTATTTAATTAATTTAAAAAATTAAATGAATTAATGAAACTCTTAAAAAATGAATAAATAAAAATATGCAAATTCATTAATATGGAATTAAATTAAATAGATATTTTAAAAAATTAAATATTGACACAGATGAATAAAAAAATTATCTTATAAAGAATAACAATTTAATAAATGAATTAAAATAAATAATGAAATGAAAAACTATAATGTAAACAAATACACATGAATAAATAAATTTTTTATAAATAATGTATTTATATAAATAAAAAATAACCACATGAATAAATTAAAAAAAATAAGGAGTAAAAACAAAAAAATCAATATTTTTATAATTAAAAAACAAATTATGAAATACTATAATGTATTCAGTTTTGTTCAATTGTTTACCTTAAAAAATCAATTAGAATAATTGATTTGGAAAAATATAATAAAATAAAGGCCACATCACTAGGTTTGATTTAATAAAATATAAGATATTATGATATTTTAATGTTAATATTGACCCTCCATAATGAAATAATAGTTGTAATATAAACAAGAAAGAATTCATGGTCGAAATTACTACATATATAGATATTGTTTTTTATAAAATATTACATCCTTCGTATATGTTTATTATAGACCACATAAGGTTAAATATGAATTTATTAATTATATTATAATATTATTCATATTTTGGAATGGGTAAATAGTCATAAAATTAAATAATTATAATAAATTCATAGTGGCTGGAGAAAGAGCCAAAATGAACAAATCATTAAAAAATAGCATTTATAATCAACCAATGAAACATGCCTAGATCAAAATTATTAAGGATATTTGAAACCATGTGATATTTGTTAATGATATGATAATCATTACATCGCACATATAGAGTCATGGACTCATTTTACAAAAACATACATCCTTATTAATAAGACAATGTAACCATTTATCAATGAAACAAACATCCTCTAGGTAGTGATCATGCAAATAAATTATTAATAAAATTAATATAAGTTAACATAAACGAATAATAATTAATCATATATAACTGAATTTTTTTAAAAATATATATTAAAAAAATAATATTGATCTACAGCTGAGATAAATGTACCCAGCATGTTGGGATAAGGGAATGTGAACACCCAAACTACCCTCTTTTTTCATTTGGGTTATGATTTCTCTCATTAATTATCTACATATATCACTTATTTGCATGTACTTAATTTATATTATATATATACATATATTCCATATATATACCAAGTTTAATTTCCCTTTCATTACTAGGCTTGCAGATTTTTTTTCTTCAAATTACCTTATTAATCATCCCTTTAAAGAAAAATCTTTTAAAGGGAATATTTATATTCCATGTTACATTTAACATATCACTATTTAAATTTATTTCATATTTATTTATTTAAAAAAATAAATTCCATTTTACAATATAATTTTTTTGGTGAATTATTGGTTTTATAGAAATCATATTGTTCTTACCTTATATAATGTATCATTACACCATTATAAAAAAAGACAGCTGAAGGAGTTTATTATATTCTTACTTATCTTCCACATCCTTATTATATTTTATTAATTGAAGATTTATATAAATTAAATTTTCTTCATTATTCATTTATTAATGTATATAGTTCCATTATACATTCATTAATTTGTAATATTTAGGATTCTTGATTTGATTATACTTCATGATATTAATATATAACAAATTTTGTTCTCATGGGATTTCCCTTGAATTTTATTAGGTATGAATTATTTTGTTATGTTACATATATGAAAGTAAATTTAATAATTGATGATTGGTCATAGAATTATGCATCCCCTAAATCAGTTGGGTAATGCTAACATCTCATTTGAAATCATGTTAAGTGAATATGAATTTAACAATGTTCATTACGTTTTGATGTATCTTCAATAATTATTAACTAATATTATTATAAACTGTTTCATAAAAGGGACACTTTGTTTTGATATTATGATATTATTATATTTTCATAATTATTTCATTCTTCCATGTTATTATATATGATCGTCTACTTTTAGGATATCACTTTACGCCTCTTGACTGATATGTTATAATTATTTATCATGTTAGTTCCCTTACTATATTTTATAATATCTATATTTTATTTAATGTGATTTACAATGGTATAATTTCTATTAATAAAAGAATAAAATGATTTGGTTCACATTATGGATATAATAATAGAGATGATTTAGTTTACTTTTACAAGAAGGAATATTGTGTTTAATCATTCAAACAAATTAGACTTCTAGATTTTAGGGTTTTCATTTTGGGATTTTAATATTAAAAATCATGTAAATATTTTTTCTCAATACATGATTATATATATATATATATATTCTAAAAACAAGACTAAAAGAAATTTTTTTAAATAATTAAATAGCTTGAGGGTGTTGGTGTTAAGGTGACACCTCCTGTTAGAATCAACTATGGAAATTCATGTGCTATCATCCACAACAAAAATCTCATCCATCACAAAAGAAAAATACTATTTAAAATAAGAATCTTTCAATAAAGAAAAAATCCATATCATGGGTTAGTAAAATTGAAGGTTTCCCCGACTCAACATCAATTCAAAAATAGCGTGACAAAGGCCATACCAAGTTAGGTTTTTAAGATGCACTAAGTAGTTTCAGGAGACCACAAAACTTTTTTTAAATAAATATGTGTTTTCATTAAACAACCACCCACAAATGTGTGCTGTTTTTGTCCTAAACTATTAAAAATTGTTCTTTCATACATATCCAATAATGGATTGACATTTGGGATTGTTGAAAATGGGTAGGAAATTGTCAAATAAGGGGGGTTAAATGATTTCTCAAACCATCAAAGGGAGAGAGTATCCTATGAAACTTAATAATGCGGTGTGTAATATAATGCTAAATCAATAGAAGAAGAAAATATACAGTGATAATGGATTTTAGGAACTATGTAGTGGTCAATTATTTAAAGAAGTTGTCCAACAATAAAATTTTTGTCTTTTTCTTATTTCTCGCACATATGCAGACTCATGTTTTATTATAGTGTTTGTTAAGTGAGTTTTTGATCGTTATGTGGAGTTGTAGAGTGTTAATGGTGTTTATAGAATATATTGTAAATGATTTCTCAATAATATGGATAGAGAGATTTAGGTGGCATAAATAAACTCGAATTTAGATATTGGAGAATGTTTTTTCTAAAATTGAATATTATGATATTTTTCATGTGTTTTTTGAAAAATCTCGCAGCTAGAGATTTAGAGTATATGATACATTCAATAATTTCTAAATAAAAGTCTATTGAAAAGAGTGATATATAATTTATTTTATCAGATACATATTTTATTAAGGGTTGGAATATTCAGTGCTTTAGGTTGAATCCCAGAACAATGGTTGTTCTAACATAGCGATGCATGCGAACTTGAGTTAATGTGTTTTAGAAATAATGATGGTTCAAGAAATGATTATTTTTTTAATCAGTTTTTCATAAAAATAGGGAACTGATCTCATCATTATGTATGAAATGATAATTATTTGAATACTAAGAGATCTAATAACTTTTTTCCAAGGTAATACTAATATTAACATATTTCATGAAAAAATAAATTTACAATACCAATTTGTTGCATCTAGAAAGTAAATTTTTATAAATTTACCATTTTTTACAACATGGATTACAATAGGATTTTTTTATGAAAAATTGTATTCAATATCATAATGTAAATTACCAAGAATATATCACTCATGACTCGATTATAGTAAAATAATTTTTCTTAATAAAGAAACTATACTATATGGCATATATATTTTTTATTGATATTAATAAAACAAAAATTCCCAAAATTTAAAAAAATTAATTTGTGGAAATTTATTTCATTTTTTAAACTCAAATTTCAACATTAATTTAGGAGGAATTTTTATGTTTTTTAGGAAGTAGTTTATTTTTAAATGAATATGGTAAAGTAATAATTTTTCTAATTAATAATTTTAATGAAATTATAAAGATTTAATAAATTAATGAATTGTTTTTAAGGAATATTTTTAACAAATATATTTAATTATTATCATAATTAATATAATATATATAATTTTTAACGTAGAAATATATTCTTAAATGATGGAAATCTATGAAATTCCTTTGTTAAAATAAATACTATTTTTAGTTATTTAATTTCAATATAGTATTAAATGGGTAATTTTGAATGTTTTAGAAAAATTGGAATTATTTGTTTTAAAATAATCCAATAAATATAATTGTAATCAAAATAATTTTTTATTTAAATTTTTAAAGTCAATTTTATCATTATTAAAATCATTTTTCTAAAAATGGTTTTCTTTGCAATTTGAAAACATAAATTAAAAGTAACTTCCTCCAATTATTTGATTTTATTAATGAAAAATATATTTCATATTTTAGAAAATAATATTTAATATTATATGATATGTTCCACCTAATTTTAATACATAATTAATAGTAACTATGGTAAATATTTATCACCTCGATTAAGGGTAAAATGAGTAAAAATGGTTATAAAAAACGGGATAAGGATTTAGGTTAACACAGAAAACATTTTAAAACCCATTTTTTGGTTTAATTTAGATCACAACCTTGTCATATTTAAATATGATTCATTTTGGAGTAATTTATCTTATGGAATAAATTAATATAATTTTATATTTTGAAAAACTCCATATGCATCCTCTCCCTCGCTTATAAAAGGAAACCACATCTCCCATATTCTCCACATGTGAGGACCATATTAGATCATATAGGAACTACCAAAATACATTCAAAAAATATATACCAATAGATTATAGGTCCTATTTGGATCATAATACCATCTTAGATGGATTTTGGTAAAAACATATAAATGTTGTATAAAGAAGAGATATAGTTCTTAAAAGAGGGTTTCCATATTATTTATAATTATAACTCCTTAAATTATACGATAAACATTATGGAATATAAAAAATATGTATCGTCAATATAATAAGATTTCATTATATCATGGGTGAATTGTTTATTCATCTCATTCTATATAAAATGGAAATTAAATCATGAATCGTGTGTACCTACAGACTACCGCCTCATGAAATGATATGTTTTGTTTTTCATTTCTACCATTAATGGATGTTTATTATTATTAATATTATTATTATATATTATATTAAAAAAATATTTACTATTTATTCTATATCTTATATATTTTATATTTTTACTCATAAACTAATTAAAAAACTATAAATTTTCTAATTTTGTGTTTGGAATATTGCCTCCACAATGTGGTTTGATTCATTTTTCATATCAACCAATCATGGAATATTAATTTTATTAATATATTGAAAGTCTATTGTATTTATAAAATTATTTACATTCTTTATATGATGTAACTAATGTCATGATTCAATAATTGAAACAACCAAATTGGATCTTATGAAAAAAAATATTTAACACTTAAAAAGAAATATTTCAATAATAATTTGTTAATAAATATGTTTTAGATTAATATAAGTGGATAATATATTTTATTTTAAGTATGTAAATGGTTTTGGTATATAATTATATTAATTAAAAATTTGTTATACAAGTGTTAAAATAACTTATGATGAAATTAAAAATTAATTGAAGGGATTTATATTAGAATCACATTTTATTTATGGGTGGCTTATGATTTGATTTCCTATATGAAAATTTTATGATCATAATATTTTAAATTGAACCTATTTTAATATTTTTTGTTTATGTTTGGGTTATATTTTTATTTTTAATTCAATTTTTTTATAAATAATCGATATGAAAATTATATGTATGATAATTGTTTGGATAATATTGTTTTAATATTTTCCTTCGAACTACTTTATTCCATGTCCATATTGATTTTATAATGTTTTAAAAAAGAATTTATGATCATCTAGAGATTTATCATATTAATTTTTACCCGTGTTTATGTTTAAATTAGACGGTATAAAAGAAATATTCTTTTCATTTTTTGAATGAGGTAATTTCTACCAAAGATGCAAACAAAATATTTATTTTGACAAACACCGGACAAAACTTTTTTCTATCCATCATGACTAATCCTTAAATTAAATAGTCCATGAAATATTTACATTTTTAAAAAAAATAAGATATAATTCTTGATAATTTAAGAATTTTTATTTAAAAATATATATCAAAAACAATATTATTTTCCAAAAGGAAAGAAAATAATCTTGTAATATTATATATAGGTCAATTTTTACATGTAGTAACAAAGAATTTATTTTTAATGTATTTTATTTTATAATTTTTTTTCAAGGAAACCTTAATTTATAATTAATTGATAGACTTCATTTACTAATTATTTATTATACCTTAGTGAGAGATCATTAACATAACAGTTATGATGTTTTCTATGAGTCTCCATTATTAATTATTCATTTTTTTCTCCTTCATGTCAATATTTATAATATCATGGATGAATTAGGAATCATTTCTATTAATTTAATAATGTTTCTACTATATCATATTTCTATTTATTTTATCATTTCAAGGTATAATATTAAATGTGTTTTTTAATTTTCTTGGGAAATATTTATGTTCAATAATTTTGATTCAATACCGTTATTTGTTTACTTATATTTTATTTTATGAATAAATTATATTTTTCTTTAAAAATATGTGTAATTCATATAAAGTCAATTTGCTGGGTGGATCCAAATTATAGATACCCTCTAGATACATTTCCATACTCCATGAGACAAAATAGCTGTCATGGTGTATTGGATGGGAATCTTGTTTACACCTACACATTTATCAACAATGATTTCTTGGTTAAGAGGATTTTAATGTATGATTAATGATATATTCGTTCAGAGGTTATTATCACGAATGTCAGGATTTATAAATAACCTTTATTAATAATTAATTTTTCTGCATCCATATGAATTTTATGTTGATATTAGCAATTTACGTTCAATAAATTTAGGATTGTTGATTTAATATAATGTGTTTTGATTAAAATTTATAACATATTGAATATTCTTTATTTACCTAAGATATAAAAATTTCAACATAAATCTTATTGATCATATGAGCTCACCCATTATTTTCTTCCATTCTATAAGATATGAAGAAAAACATTATAAATGATTTCTAGGATGAATTAATTTGTTATAAGAAAAGTTTTTTTTATTTTCAATGTCATAAGAAAATTATGTATGTATTTATTTTAACAAGACTATAAAAATAATTGATTTTTCTATGGTTAGTTATATTGTATCGTATTATAATTTAATAAACTAATCACCATCATAAGTTTATAAGAGTTGGGGTGTTACTGTTGTTATTATGGTATGTTTATTACAAACCATGGGACGGAGATTTTAAATAAACATAGCTGATAGGATAATTATAATAATATCTAATGTTGTTTTTGAAATATTATCAATATATATATTTTTTAATTAATGGAATACTATTCAGTATTATTATGAGCTTACTCAGTGCATGTCGTTGTTTTTTTTCAGCAGAAGAAAGAGAATCCACAACCAAAGTATTTATAGGGATTTTCCTATTTTGAGAGACAACACATAATATGTTAGAACATAGATGATGAAGACCACGTTTGGGATGATGAATCTAGTTATGATGAATGAAATTTCACATATAGGGAACCCTACTATTCCAAAGAATCATTTTTCTATGTTGGATCCTATCACATGACAGATGCCACTATGTTTCATTGGAACTACTTATGTATTAATAGATAAAAATGGATTATGTGTAACAACCCAAGACTTCATAGTATGTACTTCTTCAAAACAATTCAATAACTTTCACTACACGCAACACTGAGTTCAATCACACCATGACTTACCAAACAAGCCGTTCAAAAGAGGTTATGAATAGTATTAACTAAATTTCAAACATTATATAATCCTTATAATTTTAGAATCCATATTATGAGTTTCATAGACATAATTTATGAACAAATTCATTTTTTAGATAAAATAAGTATTTTTCAAAAATGCACTTTTACCAACTTTTAATAGTGAAACCTTTTTAAATCTAATATTTTAAACATGTATATATTTGAATAAATAAATTAATTCTTTATAATGGGGACATAAAAAAATTTACAATGTAACACCCCAAGCTTCCACGGTACACTTCTCTTTGAATAATACAGTAGCATGTGTTCTACGCAGCTTCGAGTTCTAACACACACCACAACCAATCAAAGTAGCCATTATGAATAGTAATACCCACTTTTTAAATTTTATAAATTATATCTCTTAAAATGGACTTCATTTCCAGATTTTTAATATTAAATTTATCCTGGGGTGTAATTTTTGTACTTTTCGGATAACTTTTATATATTGATGAATAGTGAAAATTACTAAATTTTAATTAAGAACAAACTTTTTAATCAAAATTATTAATAGTGATAAATTATTAATTTGAGTGGTTTTAAATTATATTTAGAATATATTTTTAGCATTTAATAAATTTTTTTCATTGGACAAAATTTCACAATTAAATCGGACATAAACAAGAATCAATCTTTTGATAGGTATTATATCTTCAAAACACGCTTTATGTTTTGACAGCGGCAATTAATTTTAAATTAATTTCTGCCACTTCTATATTTTGAATTTGGAAAAATGAATTCCATAATTGGAATCAGGATGTCCAAATTGTGTAAATAGGTAACATTTATTTTTAGACATTTTGAATAATTACTTCGGTAAATATTTTATTTACCATGGTTAAAGGGTAAATTCGGTAAATAAGGGATAAAAATAATATTATAATAATAATAAATTACCATAAAACGTGTTCTAACCTTATTGGTGGATACCTTTCCAACCATGGGAATCTTTGGATCAATTTTGGGACCCATGGATCCACTTTTAAGTGATAGGGACACTTTATTTTAATTATGATACAGTAAATACAAAAATGACACAAGCATATATCTTTTAGAAAAACAATTTTTACATAAGTTTATATATGTTGGATTTTCGACTATAAATATTCATTATAAAGATAATACTATTTAATATATATTTATATTTTATTTATAATTTTTAAACATTATATAAGTTAATTTATTTATGACACAATGATGATGCAGTAATTACCATAATAGTGAAAAATTAAAATATTTGATATTATAAATACCCAAATAAATATAATTTGAGACTTTTTATGAATTACACAAATTTTCTAGGTTAATATGACATGTTATAAAGGATTTAAATAACTTTTTGGAATTAATAATTCTGTTATGAGTTTTACCAAAATCAACTATTGAATAATGTCAAAATTGACATAAAAGAGTTTTTAAAACAAATATTATATTATTAATTGATAGTAAATTCTTAAAAGTCTAAGGGTCGGCCAAGATACTTATATCATGATAGGTGTATCATTAATGGACAACTTGGGGGTTCTCTTGGAGGTATATAGTATGTTTATTAACTATATAATATAAAAATACAAAGTGACATGGTAAGTGTCAAACTAATTAACTAAGAGTTAAAACTAAAAGATAAGGTTAATATAGTAACCCAACCTATCTAAATTATATAGATTGAGTATTTTTCGACCCATCCCTACCTTAACCTTTAAATAATCTACTTTTTAACCATTAGAAACCGAATATGAATTTATTATAAAATAACATTTCTAGCTTTTCCAAAGGTGCCCCTCACCCCTCTTATAAAAGGGAACACCCCATTCTCATTAATTCACATCTTCAAAGCCTTTTGGTTCGGCCAAACCCTGCCAAAATACTCTCTAAACTTCCCTCAATTCAACCTCGAGGCCTTAGTTTGATCCTAAATCCAACCTAGGTGGCCCTTTTGATCAAATCAAAAGGAAGAACGCGAAGAAGAGGTAATGTTTTCACCACCCTCATTCAAGTTCCTTTCATCTTCATCTTCTTCATTATTTGTTATTCCTTTTCAAAAATAATAAATCCATTATCTCCTATATACTGTGATTTTATTATAAATATGGTACATCCATATTAATTATTCTATCCATCCTTTGAATGACGTTTCACCATACGTGCGTACGTACGACTTACTATCTCCACGTCGTGGTGAAATTGTTATTCAATATATTATTATTTGGATGGGTATAATAATGATGTTTAATTCATGTAAATAATAAATATAACATGATAATGATTATTTATATAAGATATACCATCCAATTAAATATTATTTTAATATCAAAATAATGATATTGTCGCTCATGCGTACGTACAGACTACCGTCTCCACGAACGCGATGAGATTCATTCTCCATCGTATCCATTCAAGTTTAATTATCATTTGATGATTTAAAAATAATGTCTAAGGACTTGATATCATTCTGGATATGAATAAGATACAACCTATCAATGAAAAACATGGCTTACGTAACAAAACATATAAAATAAAGCGAGTAAGTTAACACCCGAAACGACGATAATACTAAGATATTATTAACAAAGCAATGATAAAAGATCATATATGATATCATATTAATATATATTATTATTTTATAATTTAATGACAATTATTTCACCATTATATAGGAGGTTAACCTAACCCAACCAAGGATAATTACAAGGTAAGTGGTTTTCATCTCACTCCTTATTCTAGTGAGATTCATACCATATTGCCACTATTACTTTTTGTGTGGTGTATGTACTACTGCCCATAATTATATTCTTTGTGTAATACACTTTAATTTATGTGTATTTACATATTAATTCTTTGATTCCTATTTCATGGGTTATATGTTTCGTAAGTTACCAAATTGGTAAAGGTTTATTTCGCAATCTCTTCATTATCCGAGGTTGTTTATACGTAATAATCTACTGGGACTTCTTTATCATCCAAAACTATGTTTCTTAAAAATTTATTTCAAAACATTTTTACTATGGTTTAAAGTCATTTATACCCTTGTTGACTTTTATAAGTGGTTTATAAAGGAATATTTCTATCATTTTCCAAACACGGTCCTTTTTAACCTTTTTGACAGAATTAAGGTAAGAATGTTTTTTTAACTTATACGGCAGGTGCGGCTATTTTCCACCGTTATAAAATCATCGAAGCTTACCATACAAGATTATAAGAATATTTTCAAAGAAAATGTTTTATTTTATAAATATATGACTCTTAAATTATTTCAAAATAGAAATAGATATTTCTCTAAAAAGAGTTTTGATTTCATCTATGTCGACATCCTTTGATGGATTTTACAATTATTTGATGTTGATTTATTATGATACAAATATTATATATTGTATTGAAGGTTTTTTGATATGTTTGACTGTGGATGTGTTATTTTTTTACCCTTCATGGTTTATTGATAAAGTATTTACATTTCTTATGCTAGTTTTAATATGAATGTTTTTGTTATTTTTAAACCTTTTCATATGGGAATGCATTGGACTTCATATGTGACTGGTGGAGCCTGCTATAGATCCTTGATGTATCGGTAGGTCTCATTAGACAATCTAGATTCTTGGCATAAGGCCTTGAAAAAATCTTATTTTTAGTCTTGGAACGAGGCCTTGGCTATGTGGTTATGATAGTCTGACATTATGCATTCCATCATTATGAAAGTGGTTATTGATATTGCATGTGATTATTCGATTAGTAGGAAATCCATGTGAATAAGTAAATGGAATTATTCCATTTTATTTTTTCCATACTATGTTTGAGTATAATTTTAAAAGGCTTTTGTTTTGGTTATACATTTCCTTAAATGTTTATGCTTATTTATGAATGTTTTCGCTGTATTTCTTACCCATACGGAGCGTTTGAGCTTACCCCTTTCTATGTTTTATTTTTTCCTATGATTCCAAGAAGTATATTGTGAATGATATGCTGGGTTAAGATAAGGGAATAATGGCATTCATAAATTATTATTTATGTTTTTTTTATTTTATGAAGTGTAATGTAACATTCATGTATGTAATATATTTTCCAAGACTGATATACTAATCGGTCCTTTGGGACTTGATCCTTTGTGATCATGCCAAGGTATTAAAATAATTCACCGACTCTGGGTAACTAGGGTCGGGGCGTTACAGTCGGTATTAGAGGAATTTTAGCAATAAACTTGGAAAATAGATTTATATAAACTCTGATTAGAGCACATAGCCCTAAGATAGACTTTGAGGATTAGGATGGAAGGACTACCTATAATTTTGTTATTGTGGGGATTTTGTGTGTTTTCCGAGCAATACATCCCTGTCTGGATACGAGCAGATAGAGGTGGCTCTGGCACAGATGTACCTAGGGGTATAACCCGAAAACACCGCTTTGATCTAGACTCGAATGGGAACTGGTGCACGACAATGGGCCTTGATCACTCTTGGTTATGACACTCCCGGGGAATATGCTTATGATAATTCTCATTTTCTTTACAAACCATTATGAAGGGAACAAGAGTATATACATACTCAATGAAAACATTTTTATGATTATGGATTATATCCATAAACTGTTCAATTTTTGTTGGGTATTTTACAAGTTTGGAATTATTCATTGTAATTCATAATTGACATAGTTTATGCTATTGTATAGAAATGGCGCCAAGTAGAAGGAATGTGAACTCCAGTAATACGTATGATCCAAAGAATAAGAAGGATAATATATTTCATGGTATTAAGCCATAATTTTGAAGGGAAATCGTCTCCCATTTATTATCATCATATGAAGAAATAGTATCATGTGTTGTTAAGATAAGTAAAGAGTTTACCGAGTCTTATGGATTTGAAGGGAAGCAAGAGAAGAAAAAGATGGAAGAGAGAAATATGGATAAATGGAAGAGGGAAAAGAATAATTTTCCCATATGTTATAACTGTGGGAAGAAACACCCTGGAACTTTCCTGAAAGGAATGAGAGTTTGTTATAAGTGTGGAGAAAAAGGACACCATGTACGTGACTACAAGGGTAAGAAAATGGTTTCAAATGTATAATGCTTCATCTGCAAGGAGTTTGTACACTACACAAACCTATTTCCCAGTCATCAGACTATTCCGCAAATGATGCTATTGGATAATAATCAAGTTATGATACTACCATAGATTAAGAGGAATGATTAGAGTTCTTATGTTGATTATGTCATTTGAGTGTTGTATCAACAATGTACTTGTTATAATAATTATGGAGTATATAAGGATTGTACTACAGTACTATTTCATTAAGGACTTGAGATTGTGTGGAACAAAGAAAAGTGACTCAACAGCAAGATAAATATTTGGAAAATATATGGTTCAGAGAAAGATAAACCATAATATGGTTCTGATACTGAGGTAGTGATATTAGAATAATACATGATTGATTTGGATAAATTATATTGGATATTATTGACTACCTTGAAACTGATTAATGATTTGTATATTCCATCACTGTTGGGTTTTACAACATTTTTGTATTGAAGGATTATATCTATTATTCTTTAAGGAATATGGGGTCTTGAATGTAATCAATAAGGTTTTATGGTAATTCAGGATGTTATAGTGTTTTAAAAGAATACATGATGAAGGTGTTCACATGTTATTACACGGAAAAAAGGATCTTCATTGTGTTTATCTTCCTTATAAATTTTGGACAGTGAGTTTGGATAGAAGTATTTTGGATAATTATATTTTGAGATTAATTTTAGATTGCCAAAAAAGGACAACAAGGAGGTCGGGTGGCAACTCGTCGCGACCGGCAAGGTCGCGAGACTTGAACCTGCAACCGAAGGGCGACAAGGGTGTATCACTTACCACTGGCCCATGAGATGTCCTGGATTAAATAATGTAGTTTATTTTAATAAGGTCTAGTAGATGAAATATAAATTCATTTTTTTTAACCTCAAACGAATAGGATAAATGGACAATGTTTTTTTAGTTCTATTATCTCTTAGAGTGAAAGATGAGTTTGTAGTAGAAATTAGTTAAAATATAGAACTCTACTTTTCAAGTATATATTTTTCATCTCCTATTATTCTATGAAGAAATTTATTCTTATACTTTATTGAAGTGATATTAAAACCAAAAATGTGTTATCCTATTACCTTATGTTTTTGTTGAACCGATGGCATTTTAAATTATCATAGATTGATGAATTTAAGGTCCTCAATTTTAAACTTGTTTGTGATTGATGACCTCAATCATTACCTATAAATATTTACATTTTTTTCTCCAATTATATGTCTCTAATTTATACCAATGTTCTCCTAACCGAGATCATAATTTGGTGGTGACCCTTTCATTTCTCTTTTCCACTAATTAAGACTAAATTTTATTAACTAAAATCTCTGATTTGGGTTTTCCCACAATGATATTTTCTATTTTCAACCTTTATTTTCGAAGAACAATATTAAATTTCGAGGACACAATTTATTAAAGGAGGGAAGAATGTAACACCCCAAGATTTCATAGTATGTACTTCTTCAAAACAATTCAATAACTTGCACTACACGCAACACCGAGTTCAAGTGCACCATGACTTACCAAACAAGCCGTTCAAAAGAGGTTATGAATAGTATTAACTAAATTTTAAACTTTATATAATCCTTATAATTTTAGAATCCATATTATGAGTTTCATATACATAATTTAAGAACAAATTCAGTTTTTTCAGATAAAAGAAGTATTTTTCAAAAATGCACTTTTACCAACTTTTAATAGTGAACCCTTTTTAAATCCAATATTTTAAACATGTATGTATTTGAATAAATAAATTTATTCTATAGAATAGGGACATAAAAAATTTTACAATGTAACACCCCAATCTTCCACGGTACGCTTCTCTTTGAATAATACAGTAGTGTGTGTTGTACGCAACTTTGAGTTCTAACACATAGCACAACCAATCAAAGTAGCCGTTATTAATAGTAATACCCAATTTTTAAATTTTATAAATTTTATCTCTCAAAATTGACTTCATTTTTGTGTTTTTAATATCTAATTTATCCTAGGGTGAAATTTTGGTAATTTTCAGATAACTTTTATATTTTTTTTGAATAGTGAAAATTACTAAATTTTAATTAAAAACAACCTCTTTTTCAAAATAATTAGTAGTGATAAATTTTGAATTTGAGTGGTTTTAAAGTATATTTAGAATATATTTTTACCATTTAATACAATTTTGGTCATTGTACATAATTTCACAATTAAACCGGACATAAACAAGTATCAATCTTTTGATAGTTATTATATCTTAAAAACACACTTTTTGTTTTGACAGCGGGAATTAATTTTAAATTAATTTCTTCCACTTATGTGTTTTGATTTGTAAAAATGGATTCCATATTTTGAATTCCGATGTCCAAATTGGGTAAATAGGTAACATTTATTTTTGAACATTTTGAATAATTACTTCGGTAAATATTTTATTTACCATGGTTAAAGGGTAAATTCGGTAAAAAGAGTTAAAAAATAATATTATAATAATAATAAATTACACTAAAAAGTGTTCTAACCTTATTGGTGGACAAATTTCCGACCATGGGCATCTTTGGGTCGATTTTGGGACCCCATGGAGCCACTTTTAAGTGATATGGACACTTTATTTTAATTAAGTTCAAATAATTACAAAAATGACACAAGCATATATCTTTTAGCAAAACAATTTTTACATATGGTTATATATGTTAGATTTTAAACTATAAATATTAATTAGAAAGATAAAACTATTTCCTACATAATAATATTTTTTTTAATTGTTAGACATTATATAAATAAAATATTTATGACACAATGATGATGCAGTAATTACCATAATAGTGAATAATTAAAATAATTGATATTATAAATACCCAAAAAAATATAATTTTAGACTTTTTATGAATTAAACTAATTTTTTAGGTTAATATGAAATGTTATTAATTATTTAATTAACTTTGTTCGAAGTAATAATTTTTTTATGATTTTTACAAAAATTAACCATTGAATAGTGTCAAAATTGACATAAAAGAGTTTTTAAAACAAATATTTTATTATTAATTGATATTAAATTCCTAAAAGTATAAGGATAGGCCAAGAGACTTATATAATGATAGGTGTATCATTAATGGACCACTTGGGGGTCTCTTGGAGATATATATTATGTTTATTAACTATATATTACAATAATACAAAGTGATATGGTAAGTGTCAAACTAATTAACTAAAAGTTAAAACTAAAAGATAAGGTTAATACAGTAACCCAAACCTATCTAAATTATATTGGTTGAGTGGTTTTAGATCCATCCCCACCTTAAACATTAAATAATCTACTTTTGAGCCATTAGAAATCGAATATGAATTTATTATAAAATAATATTTCTATCTTTTCCAAAGGTTCCCCTCACCCCTCTTATAAAAGGGCACGCCCCCTTCTCATTAATTCACACCTTAAAAGCCTTTTTTCATCCAAACCCTGTCCAAATACTCTCTAAACGTCCCTCACTTCAACCTATAGGCCTTAGTTTGATCAGAAAGCCAACCTAGGTAGCCCTTTTGATCAAATCAAAAGGAAGAACCCGAAGAAGAGGTAGTGTTTTCACCACCCTCTTTCAGGTTCCATTCTTCATCAACTTCTTCTTTCTTTGTTAATACTTTTCTAAAATAATAAATCCAGTATCTCATATATATTTTGACGTTATTATAAAAATGGTACATCCATATTCATTATTATATCCATACATTTAATGACATGTCACCATACGTGCGTACGTACGGTTTACCGTCTCCACGTCGTGGTGTAATTGTTATTCAATATATTATTATTTGGATGGGTATAATAATGATTTTTAATTCATGTAAATAATAAATATAACATGATTATGATTCTGTATATAAGATATACCATCCAATTAAATATTTTTTTAATATCAAACGAAAGATATTGTCGCTCATGCGTACGTACGGACTACCGTCTCCACGAATGCGATTAGATTCATTATCCATTGAATCCATTCAAGTATAATTATCATTTGATGATTTAAAAATAATGTATAAGGACTTGATATCATTCTGGATATGAATAAGATACAACCTATCCAAGAAAAACATGGCTTACGTAACAAAACATATAAAAGAAAACGAGTATGTTAACACCCAAAACGACGATAATACTAAGATATTATTAACAAAGCAATGTTAAAAGATCATATATGATATCATATTAATATATATTATTCTCGTATAATTTAATAAAATTTATTTCTCCATTATACAGGAGTTTAAACTACCCCAACCAAGTAAAATTACAAGGTATGGGGTTTTCATCTCACTCTTTATTCTTGTGAGATTCATGCCATAATGCCACTATTACCTTTTGTGTGTTGTATGTACTTCCCATAATTATATTCATTGTGTAATACACTTTAATTTATATGTATTTGGATATTCATTTTATGATACCACTTTCATGGGTTTTATGTTTCGTAAGTTACCAAATTGTTAAGGGTTTATTTCGCAATCTCTTCACTATCTAAGGTTGTTTATACGTAATAATCTACTGGAACTTCTTTATCATCCACATCCATGTTTCTTAAAAATTTATTTCGAAACATTTTTACTATGGGTTAAAGTCAGTTATAACCTTGTTGAATTTTATGAGTGGTTTATAAATGAATCTTTCTGTCGTTTTCTAAACAAGGTCCTTTTTAACCTTTTTGACAAAATTAAGGTAAGAATGTTTTTTTAACATATACGGCGGGTGTGGATATTTTCCACCATTATAAAATCATCGAATATTACCTTACAAGCTTATAAGAATATTTTCAAAGAAAATGTTTTATTTTATAAATATATGACTCTTAAATGATTTCAAAATAGAAAGATATATTTCTCTAAAAAGAGCTTTGATTTCATCTATGTCAACATCCTTTGATGGATTTTACGCTTATTTGAAGTTGATTTATTATGATACCAAACTTCTATATTGTATTGAAGGTTTTATGATATGTTTGACTATAGATGTGTTATTTTTATACCATTCATTGTTTATGGATTAAGTATTTACATTTCATATGCTAGTTTTAATACGAATGTTTTTGTTTTGTTTAAACCATTTCATATGGGAATGCATTGGACTAAATATGTGACGGGTGGAGCCCGCTATAGCTCCTCGATGCATCGGTAGGTCTCATAAGACAAAATAGTGTCTTGGAAAAAGTCCTTGAGAAAATCTTATTTGTAGTCTTGGAACGAGGCCTTGGTTATGTGGTTCTGATAGTCTTGTATTATGCATTCCATCATTATGAAAGTGGTTATTGATATTGCATGTGATTATTCGATTAGTAGAATATCTATGTGAATAAGTAAATGAAATTATTTTATTTTATTTTTTCCATACTATGTTTACGTTTAAGTTTAAAAGTCTTTTGTTTTAGTTATACAATACCTTAAATGTTTATGATTATTTATGAAAGTTTCGCTGTATTGCTTACCCTTTACGGAGTGTTTGAGCTCACCCCTTTCTATGTTTTATTTTTTCCCAGGCTTCCATGAAGTATATTTTGATTGATATACAGGGTTAAGACAAGGGAATAATGGCATTCATAAAGGATTATTTATGTTTTTTTGTATGTTATAAAGTGTAATGTAACATTCATGTATGTAATCTATTTTCTAAGACAGCTAAACTAATCGGTCCATTGGGACTTGATCCTTTGTGATCATGCCAATTTATTAAAATAATCCACCGACTCTGGGTAACTGGGGGCGGGGTGTTACATTATGTAATTCAAATATATATTATTGGATTGGGGATTTAATTATAGATAAATTAATATTATTTCATTAAATTATAGTTATCGTGATACTAATAGATGGTGGTCATTAATATAGACCGATACAGAGGTTGATTTAAAATTATGTATGGTAAATATAAATATTAATGTTATATTATTTAAGAATAAATTTCCTCTTGAGCAGTGAGATCAAATGGTGAGGAAAATACTCACATTGAAGAGTAATAATGATGTAGTTGTTTCTGACTATGGGGCTAACATTACAAGATTATCCATATAGGTTACATACAAAATATCTACTCAATAAACCAATATTGACCAACTATTTGATGATATATATCCATTTATCTAAAGGTTAATTAATTATAAAATGATTTAATCATATGATGATATTATTTTAAGCTTCATGGGGATAGAGAACTAATTTCTAGGTATTATATCACAAATGGAGATAAAGAAGATAATTCATTGGCTACGTACTAAGAAAAAAATATTTCAAAGAAGAAGGGATGATGATACTTCTAGTATGTGATAATTATGTAAAGAAACTCCTAGGAAAATGAATAATGGGTGTGGGATTTTTCCACAAATGTTGAAAATGGTTCATAATGTAATGAACCAACCCAAATTTCCTAGTAATTTTTTACCCAAACCAGTCCAAACATAACTCAAAGGGCACTCCAAATATCCACAGGTTAGTAACAATCTCATGGGCATTGAGAACTACCTTTGGAAATTAATTCCCGAAAAATTACATATAATAAGGTAATAAAAAATAAATATTGGTACACGAAATAATGAAAATAGAACCGACTTAATTTTTGGGATGAACCGGTTCCATGAAATATATAATAAACAAATTACTCAAAAAAGACTATTTACAAATTCCATGTGACATGATGTCACCTCAAGACCTCTACATCCTACTAAAAAATAATCTATTTCCCTTTTACTCTTTTACCTGACATGCATCATATAAAAAAATACCTATAACAACTGGCAGTGTATATTTAATTTATGAAAAATATCCCAGTAGTATCAAACCATGTGTTTAATAATAAAATATTATAAAATGATAAAATTTTTATCAAGTAAATAAGAATAATTCATTATGTAATATACTTGATATTTTGAATAAAAACAAGAATAAATCTAAAAATTTTACAATTTTGAAAACATTTTCAAATAAATATCTTCTCAATGAATTCCCATATACAATTTGAACTTACATTTTAGGGATTACTAGAAAATGAAACAATCCATTGCAATACTTTTTTTATAGGTTACTGATGATCCTTTTTTTATTATCATTTTTATAATTCCACATAGTGTGAAAATTACCATATCAGAATAGGACTAGGGGGTAGGAACACATTTCAGATAGTATATTCTTACCACAACTAAGGAAATAAATTCCCCACATTACCCTAGAAGAATTGGTCTTGGGGGAAGATTTTATCCTTGAGGATGTCTCCTAACCACATCATCTACCACACACTTTTTTACTACATTTGAATCATTCTATGAGACCATAATATTTAAAAACATACAAAATATGTTTTAAATATAATTATGTTAATAATATAGGTGGGAGAAATCCTATTTCATAATCATTACCAAAACCACTCATATCATTAAATATTTCTCACGGATTTTTAAAACCATTTATATGATAATTCAATCAATAATTCCTTCAAATATTTTTTAATAAATAGTAAAAAAGAATTAATGAATTGTTTTCACAGTAACATTCATACATGTAACCAACTACCTTAAAACACATGGAATTCCAAATCTTGAATGATATTTAAAATCAGTGAAGAAATGGTTGTTCAATAAGAAAAAGAAGAACCCCAAGTCATGAATTCTAAAGTAATAATTTTTAATATATCAATTCTAAAAAAAAATATGTGTGAGATAAACAACTAAAAAATGATTCCCAAATAATACAAAACAAAAAAATAATATCCAAATAAAATATATCAATTCCAAAATATATCTTTCATAAATACAATTAGATCATGTAAAAACCATATATCATACATAAAAATCCTTAATCCAAGGTTCTATTTTAGGAAAGAAGAGTTGATCTATAAGATCATCAATGAAAAATTAACAATGTATGAATACCTTTGAAAAATAGTTCTAACACACAAGGATATATCAGAATCATACACTAGGAGGCAATAAATATCCAAAATATCCAATAGGATCCTCCTAGGCTGATATCTTCATTCATTAGGACAATCATGAAGAAAATTGAATTTGTTTTGTGTCTTAAAATAAATGATTGTGTAAATTATGAAACGCCAAACAACTTTTCCACACATGCTTGAAAACTATACACCCATATCTAGGAAACTAGATAAGATTCCTGGTTTGGACACATATTTTTACAAACCATGCAACAAGTAATTTATACCCTTTAATGAGAGAGGATTTCACATGAAAAATCACGATAAAATTTCATAAAGCCTCTTATCCTACTCCAAATAGTATATAAGAAATTACCTTCTTAATTATTCTATCATAAATTTATTCCTTAACATTATCATAATAAAATTTACTTCTAATAGCACCATTAACCACATTACATTCTAACAGATTATAGGAAATTCCCAAGTTGAATGACTACATGTAGTCCACCTATCCTATCTACTAACGGATCAAATATTTCTAAAGAAATAGATGTCTCAATCATTTAGGATAAGTGTAAATGAAAACAAAATTCATAAAAAATATTGTGGTGATTATATTATAGGTAATTCAAAAAAAAGAAACTTCCAAATCATGTGTTGCGTAGTTCCTCTCATGTGGTCAAAGAAAACATTAGCTATCATCCAACCCAAGATATTTATATGTAAGAACACTTCCCAAACCTACACTTCATCCCCACCCCCCACAAAACCATATAGCCCTAACAAGCCTCTTGTGGAGTCAAAATCATTGTTGTATTCAAATAAATATTTAACTAATCAATGCATCCATGATACATTTAATCCCACTATATATTCACCCCTTTATATGTGAGAGCATACAAAGGACAATAAATCTCTATGAAATCCCTTATGGACTACTCATAATATCCTACCACCCCAAGTAAGCTATAAATATCAAATCCATTACATAGTTATTATAATTAAAAGATAATAATATCATTTTAATGATCAACCAAGATACCATATTCCGTTCTCATGTTCACCATGAACCTAACATCATGAATCTAGAATTTCAATTTTGAAAATTTAACATACAGGAAGTGATCCCATTTGATTTTGAAAAATGTCACAAGTGAAAAAATGGTATTTTTGTTGTCAAAAAACACAATAATGTCATCAAAAAATAAAATATAAAATGTATCAGTATATTGGTGGAAAATATGGTTCATTAGTTACTTGAAGATAGAAATATCCTTATTAAGGATCATTAGTTTCCCAAGGCACACATATTGTCCATACATATTCTTGAAGGTATTATTCATAATATTGGATTCATTGATTCTATGATGGTGATAACCATACTGAATATCCATCTTATAGAATCTACATTCAAATTTAAATTGATTTATCAACCCATAAATGTGAGGTAAGGGAAACTAATTATTGATAATTAATCGATTGAGATTTCAATAATTAATGTATAAGTGAATGTTTCAACACTTTTACTTTGAAATGAGAAAGGAGAAATAACAAGGCAATTCATACTTAGATATCAATAAATTTTCTTTAAAATCATTAAAATAAATTGTTAGATCCTTTATCTAATTTACAAAAATTTGTTATGATGGAATTTATATGGGTTGACTTATAGAAACTAGGTTAATCATTAAATACACCACTCACTCCATCGAAAAACCCATGATATTTTTTGGGTACAAGTAATGAAACACATTAACTACCTGAGAGAGATGACCACTACTATATTTCGACGAAAAATTGGCCACAGGAAGCTAAAAAACATTAAATTCTATATAAGGGGTTATACTACTAAAAAATACCTCACATCTCATTGTACATGAAATACATGAGAGTTCCTATCATGAGTAATCAGTGGAACCCATTGAATAAGGAAATAAATTCAATATTTATTAAAAAGACTAAGTTCATATTTATTATAACATCATATAAATACAATATGAGAACTAGGATATCCCAAAACATATATATGGTGCACAAAAATAGAAATCATGAAGGAAATCGAAAATACTCATTCATTTTCTTTCCTTGGTGTCCCCAATTCCATAATGAATGACATGACTTCCATTGGATATTTTGAAAGATTAAAAAAATTAGTTGACAAGGATTGAGAGGCACCAGTATCAAATAAATTAATTTTTTATGTATGGTATATAGAAATGGTACCTCTTGTAATCAATGAACCCTCATCAACAATTGTATGAGACTCTTCTACACCATGTAACTACTTCATTATGGAGTCATGTAGATACAACCCTATAGTTTGTGAAGCATATGAAAACACAATGATTCATATATATTTTAATAAATTTGTGACACATAATGTAAAATATAGGGATCAATATAACACCATATAGTCACCCTAGTTCTCACAAGCGTTGTAAAAATTTAGAGTCATGGTATAGAAGAATTTTTTTTGTCCTAACTGCCCAAATGTTGGAAAAGTCAAAACACTTACAACTAAGGATGGTTCAAAAATATAAGTTATAAAAGAACCACCACTATCTCCTCCATATAACTCACTCTTATTTTCCCCATTTAAAGAACTAATACAACTACCACTAGGAAAAATTTGATCGATGGTTATCCCTAATTTACATGATAAATATGACTCCTCAATTAGGGGCCAATAAACCACCTCAACATAAGAGGTCATATTTTGCAAAAATACTTATCATAGATATTAGATTAAAGCCCCATATGAATTATCTAAGAAATTATATTCTCATTTTGTATGACCTCAAGAGAAAACATAGTGATTTCCACAATGCAATTAGAAAAATCGATCATAGAATTATCCACATGACCAAGGTAGATGAACTCTATTGTTTTTTCTAGGATCAGAAAATCTAGGTAAAATTTCTCTGTGAAAATGATATTGATGTATCGTCACTCCAAATCTTCATTCTTCATAGCCAACATATAAGAGTCTAAATTCCTTGTACTTATCCTTCAATCAAGAATAAGACACACAACAGTTGACTGAATTTTATATCTATCAGAATAAAAAAATCATATTGATAACTCTCAAATAATATTTCAATTTGTGGTAATCATTAATCCATTTGAAATTTGATGTATTATAGTAAATAATCATGTGATCTTGATATCTATATTCATCCCTTTTTTTGTTTTGTCTCTATATCCTCAATAGTGAAATCTGACAAACCATGGCTACAATATTGGGCAATGTGCATGACTAATTCAATTAGATTTAGATATATAAGAGGGTTTCCCAATTATGGTTTATTGACATCACCCTCTTAAGGAATCATTAAAATTCCTCTTAGGGAAATGGTAGTTCATATCAATAGACCAATATGAATATATACTTAAAAATATTAATAAATTCCCATTACATATAACAGAAGTCAACTAGAATTAAAAATAGATATATAAAAATAAGAACAGTTTTTAAGACATTCTAAATCCAAGAAAAACTCTTTTATTTAACACCATGGTATCTTTTGGATTTCCATGATGAAAACAATCTAGGAACTCACTTACATCCAACCCCTAAAGTTCACACATTGATATATCTAGTGTACCAATACATCCCAAACTGTATACCAATAGTGGAAATTGAATAACTACACATTGATAAGAGTATGTTAATTAATTCCTCTAGAAAAAAAATTAAAAAAAATTTCCTAGATAATGTCATGAATCAATTATTTAAACCATTTATTGGATTTTATTTAAAATCAAACAAGAATATTTTCTAGAGAAAAAGTCACATTATGAAAACACCAACCGAGATACAACTAGACTTATAAAAATTACATGAGATCCAAAATACAAGAATGAATTAGGGTTCAAAAAGACATAAAATAACCCTTAGCCATTATTTATGAAATAATAATTTCAAATTCATCAATTTTAGAACAGAAGTAAAACAAAACAATACTTACAATAATGATTCTTAGATAATGCCAAAGGATTAATGAAGATCTGATGAAAAATACCAATTCAAGGATGGATTTATAAGGAATACAATTATTCGCAGTCACAAAAAATATCTAGAAATAAAAACCCTTATATACGGTTTTGTTAGGGAATGAATATTAGATCTATAAGTTTAAATAATAACACTGAATAACATAGAAATCCATTTTAAAAACAAAATCTAACACCCAGGTATATGTAAAAATTATACATCTAAAGGGATGGAATCTCCCAAATATTCAAGATGAGTCCCCTATGTGAAGATCATATTAAACTGGGAGAAGATTAATGAAAATATAATGAGTTTCATTCTAAAAATAAAAATAAAAATTAATTCACACTTGTTTAAAAAAAATAATAGTTTAAAAAATTTACAACCTATTAATGCATCTATATCTGGGATAGTATAGAATACACATGGTTTGGGCACATTTTAAAAAAAACATGAAACAATAATGTATTACCACTATGTATCTATCCACATGGTTTGAGTAGAAAGTCACATTGTTTTTACTAATCATGAAATTGACTATGAACTCTCCTCTAGCACTTCAAAAATCTACGTGTTTCTAAAAAAGTCATATACAGTTTATCCTAATCGTGAAACAACCGTGCACATTCTTGTTAATCTTTAAAAACATAAATAATTTACAGAAAACATCCTAATAAAAGATAGAGAATAATTATTCCCAAATAAATGATATGTGAGTACCTAAAAGAAATGAGAATATATGATACATACGGTTCATGAAGGAAAATTAAATAAATAATCCTATGTTTTATAATTCCTCATCTATAAAGAGATGAGTCACTGTATAAAAAAATGTCCCATTCATAAGGTAACCTCCCACTAAAGAGGAAAATGGGGGAAGTCCAATATTATGTGATTACAATAGCTAAAATTGATGTTCATAAATATATAGTTATAGGAATATTGATCATAACAAAAAAATTAGATAATGAGTTATTTGATTTTAGATCATTGTACTCTTTTAAATCTACCATGTTTTCAATGAAAATTATATATTACACTATCAAACTAAGAAGTTAATTTTCAATAAAAACTCCAAGTGGATATATTATTAAAACATGTATGTTACGTCCAATTCAAATTATGGAACATCGACATAAACTGAATTGAAATTTATTATTATTTCTATCTTTTACTTTGATATAAATCATTTATATATTAGGGATGAAATTATAATGAACAAATTATTTCTGAGGAAAGGATATTATGGTTCATAGCAAAGATAGGGAATCATTTTCTTTTAGAGGGGAGACTTTATCATATAAATGTTGTCTATACCCCCTCCAGTATCTCTATTTAGTGAAATTATTAGAGAGGAAGAGTTGATGAAACCTCTGAATGGGAATTATATCCTATGAATATAGAATGTAACTATTTTTCCTTAATACAATGATGTTTTTCCTAGATAACTAAATATAAAATTACATTACGGTGAAGATGATTTTTACATTTTTCCCATCCCTAATGAAAAACCTCTATCTATGAATCCATACATGATGTCTTTAGTGGATTTTTTTAATATGTAGAAATAACTAAATAATTTGTTTGATACGTAATTTATATGACCTACTATTTCTCCATTGGTATCTATTGTTATCTTTTATGAAGAAATATAGTTCGTTGAGGTTGTGTATTGATTATAGGGAAATCAATGTTATTAAAACAAAGGATCAGTATCCTCCTCCTAGCATTGAGGAATTTTTTGATCAACTAAAATAAAATCAATTTTATTCAAATATTGATCTCCATTCAATGCAGCATCAACTATGATTAATGATGGAATTTATTCCAAATAGAGAATTAAGGAAATTAAAATTTCACCTTAATTCCCTTAAGAGTTACTAATTCACCCTATGTTTTTATTAATCTGATGTAGAGTGTATTTGAGGCATATCTCAGTAATTTTTTCTAGAATTTCATTATGATATATGGATATAATATAAAATATATGATGATTATAAGATTCATTTTTTAGTCATTTAAAATATTTTTATTGAAAAATGAGTTATGTCAAACAAATAAAGAATAATAATTCAGGTATAAAAAGTACTCTTTTCTTGGAAATATTATCTCTAAGGACGGAATATCAACAAATCTTTTAAAGAAATAAAATATAATGGAATATAAAATTCAAATTAATATAATCAAAATACATATTTTACAATTATAAAAAATGTTTGTATCATTCCTTAGTTCAAAATCTTCCTCAATCAGCTAACATATTAAACATGTTTTAACATTAATGTATTTTCATTATATGGTAATTATAATGTAATGTAATTTTTAATGAATTAAAGAGGAGATTTATCAATGAAAAATTATTACCACTACCACTATTATGGGATATAATATTGATATTTGTTTCATGAAATATGGGAATTTGATGTTTCACTATATAGAATTATAGATCCATTTACTATGCATCGAGGAATTTAAATATCCATGAACATTATTATATAACACATGGAATAGAGTTATTATATATATTTTTTATGTTGAAGATATTGAGTCATTTACTATATTATGAAAATTATGATCTATATACAGATAAAAAAAAGAATAAACTTGATTTTTTTAAATAAATAACTCAATAAAAGGTAATGTAGATTTTGACAATTACTCAAGAATTATGATGTATCAATACACCACTACCTCAAGAAGGAAGATAATGTGGACGGTGAATTTCTTATGAAAGATAATTGGATTTATACTAAAATTATAATTGATAAGGATCAAATATTAATCGGTATGGTTTGATATGCATATCATTAAGGAAGGGTAAATATGAAATAATTTCAAAATGTTTTTCAAACCATCCTTATTCAATAAAATTAAACAGTTATCATGTTTTTATTTGAATATTCATAAGAAAAATGAAGACCTGAATGATGGGATGTTGGGAAGAATCATCAATGAAGATGAGATTTTGAAAATTTTAATGATGTGTTGTCTTTTATCCATACCTGATGTTAAGATTGAATGGATAGATGATGCTCTATATCTAAAAATTTCTATATACACTCTAATAGAAAAAAATGTATTAGGACATAGAGGAATTTTTTTGGGATTATAAGAAAAGGGAATGTGTAAATTATCTATAATGATGCTTAGTTTCTCAATATGTCGACTCTATGAATTTTCATCCTAATGTATTCATAATATTGATGCATTATATAGTGTTGAAATGGGATGATATTACTATGGATGATGTAACAAGATGTCTAAGTACATTGATAATAAAATATTCCATATGGGTTATTTTTTATATTGTTACCAATTTTTCAAATTTATTAATCATAAGGTATGATATAAATCTTGAGAAAAAAATGTGGATAAATATTAATTATTTTGTAATACCACTTGGGCTACCTATTTTTATTGTTGTAGATCATGACCTATGAATTATAATAAAATTATAAAAAAAACTATATGATTCACCACACTGAGAAATTATTGTTCATTTCTTAACATCCTCAAATAGGTGGACAGTCTAAACAATTATAAATGAAACTATTCCATACACCATCATTTGGGACGATATGGAGATAGGAAAAATTAGTCCTATAATATTTTGAAGAGGTAACAAAAATAATGAGAATTGTTCATTTTTATATCAAGGGATATCAAACTATATAAAAGCATTATGCATATAATCTATGGAAGGATTTTTAATTTAAAGTGAGTGATAATTTTTTTCATGAATTTACCTCAATATAATGGTGTTATAATTTTCAATATTAATTGAAAATTAATCCTTGGTGCATTGGTCCTTTGAATATTCAACAAATAATTTGATTACTATCTTATTGTCTGGTAATGCCACCTAACCCCTCTAATGTTCTTGATGTGTTCCATCACACTTTTTTTGATAAATTGAATTCTAGAACCATTATGTTTTATTTCTAAAAATTAAATATAATTATAACTATATTTATACTACTATGAAAATATTATCCAGATTCTATACTTTAGAGAACTAGTGTTTCAAAATTGAAAGGCTCGATATGAGAAAGTACTACAGATATATCAACAAGTAGATGAGAAAATGATGGAAACTAAAAAATATATTATAAATTAATGACAATATATATTCAATATTTCTCTTTCAAGTAATTTCAATGCTTAATTTTTTCAACGAGGGAATATTTTAACACCCAATATTCAATTATATTATGGAATGTTTTCATCCAAATGAAACTATAATATAATGCATATAGATTTTTTAATGAATATGATTAAAAACCCATAAAAAGTTTTCTATTTTTAAAATGAAGTAATGAATTTAATATTATAAATAAACATTTAAAATTTATCTTATGATGAAATTTTTTTAGTTTTTAGAAATATTTTATTTAATGTGAATAATGAAAATTTTGGATTTTACCAAATTGTATATTTTTTAATTATAATGAAGAAATAATATCGTGATTTTTTATTAAATATTTTGTTCTAAAATAAATAAATATCAATTAATTCATAGAATTCATATAAAATAAACAATTTTTAACTTATAAATACATTAATAATATTTCTTAAATCTTTAATATTCATGTTCCATTAGAAACGTTTTTTTTTCTTAGTTGTAACATATATTTATAAGGTTACATTTTGTTTTCATTAAGTTTTAAAGAAAAATATGTATTTTTTTATTTAAAATATTCCAATTAATAAGATTTGAATCATATTAATATATTAAATTTCTTTAAAATAATTTTGGGATTAAAATATAGATTTTTCTAAAAATAGATTTTTTAGTTTTTTGTAAACATATTTTAAAATTAATTATACCAATTTATGTTGTTGAATCATATAAAATTTATTCCATAATTCGAATAAAAATATTTAATATTAAGTATTAATTTAAACATATTTTTTTATAATGAATATTAACCATGTTATGTATTTATCACCTTAGTTAAGGATAAAAGTGATTAAAGGGATTAAAATAAAGGAATTAAGCATGAATATAATGTAAAACACTCTTAATCCACATTTGTTTAAATATATTTAGATAATAACCTTATTATATTTGTATATGAGTCATATTTGAGTCCTTTTCTTGATTAAAATTTTAATATATGTCAATCGTTTGGAAAATTCCTCCTGTGTCTACTCCCTCACTTATAAGGGGAAACCACCTCTCAACTCTTGTCCATACATCAAGAGCCTCTTATAATGACCAATACCTACCAAAATAAATATCTAACATCCCAACCCATGTCTTATTGGTTTTTTATTGGTCATAATAACATCATAAAAATATTTTATGTATAATGCTTAGAAATTTTTTTCATGAAATTTTTTTCATTCTTATACCATGGTAAATTATGTTCTAAATAAGATTTTATAATGAAATAAAATCATAACAAACATAAATATATATTTATATTTCTATTTATCAAAAGTTATTCATATCATTCTATATCAAATGTGAAACAGATGCATTTTTTGTATACATGCAGACTACTCCATTGCGATGCGATGTAATTCATTTTTAATCACCATAATTAGTGGATGATTATTATGAATAATATAATATACATATAATGTATTTGTAAAATAATTAGGATTATTTAATCCTATTATATAATTTATCTTCTTACCCTTCCACCCTTCAAAAAATGATTGTGTCTCTCTCGTGAACGTGAATACTACAATCTCTACAAAGAGATGTGGTTCATTTTTCAAGTCCAAATTTCATTGATTATTATAAATATGTATGAAATGAATATAAATTATATTGATATTTTGATATAAATTATATATATGAATCCCTATTTAGGAATATTAAAAAATAAAATATACTAAACTGAAACATACATGAAAAACAAAACAATTGCGAAATGGAAATTTGTATAAGGAATTATTAATAAATGAGTTTTATAATGATATAATTTTACCATTTATAATATTATAATTATTTATGATTTTTTGTAATAGATTTACAATAAATAAAAATTTATTCTTAAGGAGTCTAAAATCATTTATGGGGCATGCCAAACTTCATATAAGGTATTTATGATAGGGATTTATTTTATTTTGTGTTGGTTTTTTTTCATATTTCAATTCATAAAATTATATGATCTAAAGATTTTAAACCTTTCATAATTTATTCTCATATAATTATATTGGTGATTGAATTTGAATTTTCAATTTCATATTTTTCTGCATCAATAACACACAAGGAAGTTACATGTAGGAAAATTTCTTTTAAAAATATTATTTTGAAGTTTTCATTATAAATTTTTTAATTAATATTATTATTTTATTTAAAAAAAATTAATAATTATTTATCAATTCAAAAATTATTTATAAATTTTATTTTACCCCTTATTATCTTTTTATATAATTATTTAAAAATTTCATATGGTATTTTTCCGAATGACACACTCTTTACAAATGGGGTGAGTGTAATTTTTTTAAAATTTATACCACAAAATATTATTTTACTAATTTCATGACTACTCTTTTCATTGAATATTTCTTTATAATTTTCAATTTAAATTTAAAAAAAATCTATTCCTTGGTTTTTCATTAATTTTTTTTAATTATATAAAAACGTGTTTTATTTTCATAATGGAATGAAATGAGTTTTTAAAAACGATTTTTAAATCTATTCTGACATGAATATACAAGGAAATTATTTTTTCTGAATTTTATTTTATAAATTCTAGGTATTAATATAAAAACATTTTTCATTAATCCATGGTATTCCATTTATAATAATAGATTATAAATTCTTTATTGATCATCCATGTTATTGTGATCATGTTCTCTATCGCTCCATGTAATTCATTGGGAAATATTTTCCCCCTTACGTCCGTATTTTTAATATCATTGAAAAATTTATAATAATTCATATAATTGGGATGATGTTTCAACCATATATGGTTTCTATATAAGGTTCCAATTGATGGAAGCTTATTATTTAATTTATTCAAATAACGAGGTATATATTTATATTATTTTCATTATTCAATATGGATATTTTTTACTATAAATGAATTTTTGGAATTAGTTAAATTTATAATAAAAACTATATAGAATTCATCGTACATGAATGTGATAGTTGGGCCAAATTATATAGATCACCCCAATAGTGGAATAAAAGAATATTTTTTTAATTCAATATACCTAAATTGTTTTAGTATGAAATTTTGACTTTTTTCTAAATAGGAATATTTTTATTTCAAAAATAGAAATTTTGTTAAAATTTTATTTGTTTATTTTATCCATATATGAGCATAACCTATAAGAAAAAAAAATTCTTTTCAAATTTGAATTGAAGAAATAAAAAAATTGTTTTCATCTTTTCAGTGAACTTTTAAAACATATACATAATATTTTTATAAAAAATGTAGTGTGTTAGTTTAATTATTAATTAATTTCAGTTCATTTATATGAGTCCATTATTTTGAGGTGAAGTTGAATTTTTTATTTAATTTAAAGCCTCTTACATTTTATATGATTTATAATAAATCAATTTATTCCATGGAAGTAAATAAATTTGATAATATTACATGATACATAATTTTTATTCTTAAAAACATGCTTTTCTATGAACTTTTTTTACGTAATTATATATATTCATTATAAAATTATCATTTTTATCCATGAGTAATTTATTATTCTAAAATAATTTTATATTTTGAAATAATAATTTTTTAAATAGATAATTTGTTCAATTATAATTTTTCCCCAAAAATTATTTACACTGGTTAAAAATTAGTAACCCCTTAAAAATGAACAATTTGAAGACTTTTTTACTAAGGTGTAATATAAAAAAATATGATAAATACCTAATTCAATATGGATGTTATAGGTTTGTATCAACCGAAACTTACCCCATTTACCCGTATGTCCCATTTTGAATCCCTTTCCATATGAAAATTGATATAAATTTATTCAAATTCAATTGGAATTTCCAAAACATCCCATATCATCAATTATAATCTGGGATCACATCCTTTCCTTCATGATACACACTGTAATTCAAATTTATCAATTAAAATATTCTATAATTATCTTCTTATAACCCTATCCCACTTCAATATTCTTTTTTCACATTTATTTTTCATATTTATTTTATTTTAAAGAAATTTTCCATGATAAAACCCATGATTCCAACATGAGTATGTCATTTTATTACTCTATTGTAAGACTCTAATACTTCATAAATAATATATAAAATTCTAAATATTATTAAATATTTTCCATTATTGTATTTAAATTTTATTTTATTAATTGGAAAACAAATATTCAATCATTTCCATCGACTAGATAAACAAAATATCATTGATCATGTGTATATGTGGATTATCGTCCCCACTAAGCAATGTTGTTTGTTTTTCATCAACGCCTTTCATGGATTGTAAAAAAGGATAGATTTTAGGAATTATAATGTTATTATTTTCATAATTATATTTCTTAAATGGTAATTTTTCCTATAATTTTTTTGAAACATTCATTGATAAATGATACAATTAATCGTGTGTTAATTTGTACTACTACAACTATAAGAAATTATATCCCTTTTCCATCGCAACCGATCAAGGATAGTTAAAATAATATATTTATTGGTGTAATATGATATTTATAGAATCTATAAATATATTTAATAGTTGTATTAAGATTATATATACGCATTCATTTATATATTAAATCATTTTAATGCGCACCTATTTGGGTTGATTTTACAACCTATATGAATTATGTAGTAATATTTTTATCATGGTAGATTTAGGTGTTTCATATAATGGTAATATAATTTAAAAAAATATTTATTTATGATAGTTTAATGGTTTTAGACTTTTTCTATTAATACATTTGAATAATAAATAACAGTGTACTATTTAATCATTAATCAGAACAATACTAGTTCAAGAAAATTTTAATTTTTTATAATCCATATTCTATATCACACAAAATAAAGAGGGAAATTTTCATTCATTTCAAACATTAGTATTACATATTAAATGGAATAGTAATAATTAACCTAAAAATTACTTAGTAATAATTTATCTTACCACCATGAATTTATTTTGAAATAAATAATCAATCATTTCATTAGATAATGTTGAATGTAAATATGGTTGATTATTGTATTTATAATAGATTAACATAAATGAATTATATAAAAGGAAAACATTGAATATGGTCCCATATTAAGTAATTATGTTTGTATGGTTTTTCATACATGAGGGTAGAGCATGGTGTATTAAGTTGGCAACCATGGTAATGGACATAGAAACTCAAACTCACATATTTTTGTTATATAGTTTCTATTTGAACATCGTTTTCCAAAAATATCAAATTTCAAATTTTATGTCCATTTTTTTATGAAATTTTTTTTTATCTAAATATAGTACTCTGAATGGTTTTCAATTATAGTTTTTTTAAAAGGACATAATTTTTAAAAGACACTCATCACTATGGAATTTTCAACGATGAGATAAATGTTTTAAAAAAAAGTTGTGATTTTTTTATCATTATCATAAAATAGATTATATCCTATAGAGTTATGTTTCATGTTTTGACCTATATTTAAACTAATTATTTTATTAGTTTTGGTGGTCTGGTATTCAATATTATAGAGATTATTCACAATTCAATTTTATAAAATATAGATTTCAACGAAACCCATTTTATTTCTATGGGTTATTTATGAAAATTGAATGATTTTTTTTATGATGATTAATTAAACCAATATTATTTTTATGGGTTCTCTAGGATGTAAATAATTATTGATTTTTAAGTGTAACACTTAAATCTATATGGATGATGGGTTGGGTTCAATATTTTCCTTCAGTGCATTTGTTAACAGCTTAAATCTCATGATATGAGTATTATTAAGTACATTTTAGTTTCTCAAAATCATGTGGACTAATTGTGAAAGTCATGAAAATAATATTTCTCAGTTCTAATGATTATTCGATAGTTATGAGATATTATTCATTATGATCTTACACACGAATGGTTTATGGTCTATGTCAAATTATTTTAGGCCACATTATAGTTAATATGTTTCCCTAATAATATTTTTTGGAACAATTTTTATATGACTTGAACATTTAAGATCACTTATGTTTTATGTCTAACACCCATTATGATATGATATTTCTATTATTTTCATATATATATTTTCTTATGAAATTATCCATGATAAAATTCTTATCTAGCTCTTACTCAGTGTACGAGAACACCCCCTTTCCCTTTATCATTCCCTAGGCTATAAGGATAATTATTTCAAATATAATTTCAAGAATATGATAGAGTATGGTGAATTTAAGGAAAATTGGATATGATTTTTGTATAATGGCCTCATAATGTTGATAGTATCTAAATAGATTAAACATATAGGTCATTAAAATATTATTATTAATTAAATAAAAAGTTTTATACCATGTAATGGATATAAAATAAAGATTTGTATAGCTTGGGTTTCATTATTCTTCCACAAAATCTGTTAACTATAGTGACACATACCACCTCACCTTCATCCCAAAAATAAATTAATAACCCATATACCTATAAATTACATTTTTTATCCTCTTTATTATGTGTGACCATAGAGTCCTTAGATACAACATGAATATAACTAGATGTCATGTAGTAAATTAAGGGTATAGAAAACATTGTAACCACCCCTAAGGGGATACCCTTCAATAACATAGTAGTGAGACACACATCCTCCCTCTTGTTTAGGTAGATGTCAATGTGATAGAATATGTTGACTACCGAGACATGTCGTGAGAAAACAATGGAACAAAATTTTTAACAAAATCCATTATAGATCCAAGGATCATAGAACCTATGAATACACCAATTTTATATGTCTCTAATCCTATTATTGAAAATAATAACACCTTATCAAACATTTTATTTGAATGGAAATAGAATTCATACCCCAAAAACTATGATATTCCACATAAATCTTCAGTCATGGCTATATCACATAGTTTACCATGAGAGACTAATGATGTTTAATTATATATTATAAATTTCATTCATCTATAATATCAAACCAATGTTTTTTCAAAACATGTATGTTTCATATTTTTTGATAATTATTTTCAATTGTATGTAATTCTTATGTCTGTACAATAGTCTTTTAGTTAGTGGCATTGGGCGGCGATGGGTTAGTTGGTAAATTCCATTGTATAGCTGATGCATGCTGGAGAATAACCTAAAACTATAAACGTATCACCATAGGGTTAGTATAGACCATGAGGTAATATCATTCTTCCTATACCCACAGACCATTTGGTGGGCCATCACTGACTGTCTAGTCGATGCCCAGTGCCTGGCTGGTGACATCGTCTTTTCGGAAATTTAGTAAAGTCTCATATATCAGTTTAATCCATATTCATTACTTAAATTATATAATCATCCTCATTTATTCATTATATTTTTTCATTATTTTATAGTATCTTTGATGATTATTCTGGCTATATATATCTTTCTTTTTTTGGATCGTCATGATACCCAAAATCTTTGTCGTCGGTTGTGTGTAATATAGTATATGGGATCCGTTGTAGCATACTTTCATATCTTATACTACCAAATTTTCAAGCCTCATAAGAATATATAACTAGATATAGAATGAACATAGATAATTGACTTTATTTATTTCATATCTTGGTTATCTAGGATCTATTATCCTCCTTTACAATCACTACTCTAGTATGAAGTGTTGTTTTCCTCATTTTTGAGGTTGGTGTCTCAATAATTCGGTATTTTCGTTTGTTATGTTGGAGTTTTTATGAAATCCTTATGATTTTATAATGAAATTGAATATTTATTTGGCATTTCAAATTTTATAGAAAACATAATGTTATTTCATAAGTTGTTTTCATTCAAAAATAGTTATTATTCACATGATGTGTTTGTAAAAATTCCACAAAGATGGTTTTGAATAGGTAATGGTTTTTAAGCATGGAAATGTTGTGGAATCACTATAGAACTAAATTTATGAACATTTTGGAATGGTAATAAAATATAATTTCATTGGAAATTGTTTTCAAATCAATATTATACATGGGTTAATAATTTCGTGTGTAGATACATTATATAGAGTTTTTAGAAACATTTGATTGAGCATTAGTTTCCACACCTTTCATTTTCCTTTGAGAAATCACAACATTGGTTTTTTAGGGTAAATTTAATTAAAATATAATCATTTATCATGCCTATATTTTTTATTGTGTTTCTTTATATTGTGTTGGGATGGTGGTGACATCTGGTTAGAATGAGATAGTCCCCTATAATACTTATAGTTCTATATTTATGGTCATAATGTTGTATTATGTTTTCTTTTTTATATAGCTATTCAATTTTACCATTATTGTTTTTTTATATTAATATATTATATATTTAGAATATTTATTGTGATATTTTTTTATTTTTATATGTTATAATATGTATTTTTATTGTGAAAAAATTCCCACATTTTTTGTATGATACCCTTGTGCTTGTTACTAGACTATAGAGATCAAGATTGCACATAGAGCCCAATAGAAGGCCAATTTTGGAGAAATTATGTTTTTATCTTGGATATCCTAGAAGAAATTGGTTTGAAATGTACATTTTAACATTTATGAAATTTTTCAAATTTTCGTATCATCTTGTTGTGTCTAAATTTTTTTGATTTGATGATGGGAGGAATTTTATAACTCGATAGGTTTTATGGGAGTGTTTATGGACACATTAATTTCTTGTCCAAACTTGAATTACCATAGGAATCCTGAGGTCATCCTGCATTTTTTATTATAGATTTATCATTTTTGGCATTATTTTTTTAAATTCAGTTTATCAAAAATGAATGAATTTTTATTTTAAATAGTTCATGTCCTCATATTTTTTAAGTTATGTATATCCAAAAAAATCATAGAATACTAGAGTAGAAGATTCTATGAAATATGAACAGATGAATCCTTTGGATGACATGGTTTTTTTTTGGGAAAAATACCTCCAGGATCCATCACAGTGTTTTTTTGGTACATTGTGTTTGATGAAAAAGACCGACGATCCTAAATAAGTATGGTTGGTATAGCCAAAGATGGTTTTTTAGGTGGAGTAGCTTCCCTGCATTTGCAATATTCATGGCCTATAAATTTGGAGTTTATTATTCTAAGAAATAGAGTTTTATGTAATGGAGTCTTAGAAAAGAATGGCTTAAAGACTATGAAACATGGTACACAGACCACATTGCATACACGTGGAATGGGGAAGAAAATCAAAAAATAAAAAATATCTTCATTCCAGTGCTATACAGACTGTGTATGAGAAATAATTCACAGGAGGCATAGAGTATGATTAAATATTTTAGTTCATTGTATGGATCATTGTTTTTAGAATGGAGGTAGATATTTTATTGGAAAAAAAGGGTTGTACATAAGGGAAGATATTGGAGAACATGGGGAAAGAAAGGTACTATGTAACCCACATAATAAAAATGGTATGTGAGAGGAGCATAGTATGTGGTGAATGATGTATCCCATGCATGATTTAATTTTTGTTCATAAATACTTATGGTAAAATTAGAGAAGATTGTTTTTTATGGTGCAGAAATATCAAAAGGTGCAGTACATTTAATCATTCATACTGTAACTCACCCCCTTATGGGGTATTTGTCCTAATTTGACAAACAATTAGTATTATAGGGAAATAATGAAATTAAATGGGTTTCTCTTAAATTAGGAATTAGATGTTTTCAATAACAAATAGATTCCAATTTTCGATGGGAACAATTTTTAATTATGGATGAATCAGATGCAGCACTGCTTTCAATCATTAGGAAATGATGTTATTATAGAAGTCGTGCATGGAAGTTCAGCCAATCTAGAATAGGGTTATTTATTAGATGCTGACCAATGGGAATTAGATGTAGATGCCAAAGGAATCAATTCTGTAATGATATGCCTAACCAATTCTATCTATATGAATGTTATGTCATGTAAAACATCACATGCTATGTGGGAAAATCTGCAAAGGAATAATTTACGGGAGTTGTAGAGTATAAGTAAGAATTTTAGTTCATGTTATGGATTATAATCTCTAGAAAGGTGGTAGATATTTTATGGGAAACAAATGGTCGTACTTAACAGAAGAGATTGGACACAGTGAGAAACGAAAAGTGTAATGTAGACCACGTAAGGAAAAATGGTCCGTGAGAATAGCATAGTCTGTGGTGAAGGATGTATCCCATGCATGATCTAATTTTTATTCATAAATACTTATGTTAAAATGAGAGAAGAGTGTTTTATGGTGAAAAAATATTGGAAGGGGTACTATTTTTAATCTTTCATACCCTAACTCACCCCCACATTGGGTATTTATCCTAATTAGACTAACAATTGGTATCATAGGGAAAGGATGAAATTCATTAGATTTATCTTAAATTAATAATTATAGGTTTTCAACACAAAGGGATTCCCATTGTCTATGGGAGATATTTATAATTGTGGAATAATTAGATGGAGAACTACTTTCTATCATTATGAATGGATTTCATTATAGCAATAGTGCATGGAATTTCAGCCAATCTAGAATATGGTTATTTATTAGAAGCTGACCGATTGAAATTGGATATAGATGCCAAAGGAATCAATTCTAAAGGATATACCTAACCAATTCAAAATATATTAATGGTATGCCATCTAAAACATCACATGCTATGTGGGAAAAGCTGTTGAACATTTATGTTTGTTACTCAAAAGATAGAGATGAAATCTAAAAGTTCAATTGAATATAATAAGGATCTCTAAATACATCGTATTGAGTATGTTTATACATTAATTGATTGGTTAAATATTTTGTGGAAGGAATTTGTGGTCTTGGAGAAATTATATTATATATAAACAATGTCAAGTGCATTTGGAAAAATGAATCCTCAGTTTAATCCAAAGGGTTTTGTATTGGATGATAATGATGTGATGGATATTAAAATGGATAAATTTCACAATACACTTATTTCATATGAAATTATAAATGATGATAATGGTGTTGTGGAAATTGGGATGTCCAAAAAAGTTACATTTTATGACATGAATAAGTTCTCTTTTCAATATATTTAGAAAGAATACTATTTAGATGAAGTCATGCCATTTATCTCCTCAAATCGGGAAAGAGAAAGAGGAAAGTAAAAAATGTAAACTTCCACTTGCATGCCTTCAATGTGGAAATATTAGATATTTTTTGCAATGTATCCTAATAAGATTGATGATGATGATGAAGAAAATGAGAAATTCCTTAGAAATTTTCATCTTCCTACATGAAAGGAATGAGAATACTTTATTAAAACATATTAAAAAATAATTGTTTACATTCAAAAAAACATCACCATTTAGATGAATTTCAAGTAGAAAAGTTGGATGACTGAATGGATCATGATGATGATAGTATAGTGGAAGTTCTATGAAAATCATAAACAAGGGATAGAAGCTATAGTTATAAGGGATAAGTGGAAGGAATAGTTGACCATCAGATTGAATTTTAAGCTTCCCTTGATGAGATAGATGTTTGTAGAACCAAAACTAAGAAGTCCAAAAAAGTGGTTAATGATGCTAATATTTATATGTAGCACCAGGAAGAAGAGAATTCTGAGAAAAATGAAGAAAATTATAAATTGAAGTCTTCAATGTCATAATTCTCAGAAAATGTGGAGAGTACAAACTCAAAAATAAGGAATAGAAAAGATATATATATAGTTTGACTAATAATTGAAAATATAAAATCAAACATATCGAATATAATGAAGAAGAACTTGCCTGTATTTTTAAAAATGCGAAAGATCAGTGGAAACATGTGATTCTAGGATAGCCGGACACACAAGAAATAGAAAATGGAAAAGTAGAATTCAGATTCCTATTGATGTAGTCAATGTAGTGTTGGGGAAGGGAGATGAATGATCTGAATGATAAAACATCTAGGGGTGTTGATCTCAAAATATAAAGAAGTAATATTTAAAGATAGACCACAAGCTCCCACTTCATTATTGGACATTGACATGGATATGAATCAAAATCGTAAGACTTAGAGAACATATGGGAGAACCAATAGTATAGTATTTCCATTGAGAAATTCATCCCTAATTAAATTCTATTATTGTGGAAATATGGGACTCACAAAAAATGTTAATTTCATAGAAACAAGGTATCAATGGGAACAAGTCCAACAAAAGTATCAATACATTGATCAATATTATAGGACATTATTATATTTTCACTATTTCGGGAGTTGAGGATTCATGAACATGGAAAGATACTGCTCATTGAAAATGTAATGAAATGTGAAGAAGAAGAATGAATGTAGTCATAATAATCAGTAAAATATAACATAAAATGCGATGAAAAACCCAAATCAACATGAATATCTATAGGATAAATCTATTCTATAAAATTTTAAGAAGATAACGATTATCAATATATATAATGAATTTAGTCAAAAACATAAATCGTGAATAAAAGAGATGAACACGAATTGGTTGTAGAGACTTAATTTAATGCATCAGATCACACAAAATATAGACCATTGATAGTGGATTCCCCTCACAAATGATAATGATCCGGTAACAAAAATTAGGTATGATAATAAAGGTATCATAATAGTTGGTAATAATGAAGGGCTAAATATTATTGGCTCGAGAAAATACATGTTTGGGGTAACATTCATGATACATGTTGATGTATTAGTTTATAAAGGTCTCAACCACAATATTATTAATTTAAACCAATTTGTTTACTCAGGACATTCCTTAATCTTTTAAAAAGAAATTATGTGTCATCCTGAAAAAATAAGGAATATATTTTTACAAGGAATATGTATGAAATAAAATATTTATCATTTTAGTTGAGAAGATGACAGGTGATTTATATCCAAGGAAGAGGAACCAATTACGGAATAAATGTATTGGTAATTTGATCCAAACATCCTTGGATAATCCAATAAAATATGATGCTTCTCGTGACCTCCCTAGTTTTTCACATGATCGAACTCATACATACGATTGTTGTCAACAAGGGATGAATATTCTAACGTCATATATTAAAAAAAGTTCAAGAACAGTGATTGATATGCTGCATATTGATGTGTTTGGACTTATTTCACAAAAATATATTTAGAGGATGTGATACTATGTTCTCTTCATTTAAGATTTTAACATAAGGGCATGGGTTTTAATCGTCACCCATAGCTCTGAGGTATTAAGTTTCATTACAAGATATCGATGAGAATTTGAAAAGATGACATTTCCAAAAATATTGAGGATCAGAAAAGAAAATGTAATTGAGTTCGTGAATAGCGAAGTGGGGTATTATCCCAAGAAACATGGGATAATAGCCCATGTTTCAGTAGTGAGAAATGTATAGTTGAATAGTGTAGTTGAGAGAAGGAACAAAATTAACAACATCATGGATAAAACATTGTTCATTGAGAAAGTAATACCAAAGATGTTTTATAAAGAAGTAGTAGTGACATCAGTATATAAATCAAATAGATATTTTTTTTTGTTTCCAATATAAGATAGGACAACCTACAAGCTATGGTTTGGAAATATTTCATTAGGTATGTAATTTCATGTTTTCTAACGTAAGTGTTCCATTCTCAATTAATAGAAATGCAGTATGTTTTAATCTTGTTGATATGAAGGGGTATTTATTGTCTACTCAATTAAAATAAAATCATATAAATTCTTTAATAAGAAGAAATTAATCGTTTTTGAAATCCATTATGTAATTATATTAAACAATGAGAAAAATCTTCCTTAAACACTCTATAAATCATGGGAGGATATTGATGAAGTGATAAGAATATCAGAGAATGTTCCATTTCCATAGGAGGATTTATTAGAAGATTCATATAATGAAAAGGATTAATAGAATTCAATATCTACTCAAATATGGGATAGAATATCCAAACATGATAGACAAAACAAAATTGGTGATCATGTGGTGCTAGTGATGTTAAAGAGGCTAGAGAATCTACATCAAGCATCATAATTATCATAGATGAGGCATAAATGTTTTGATGAAGAAGCTAGAGTTGATAAATGGGTTCAGGATATACATGAAGAACTACACCAAATTGAAAAGAATCGAACTTGGGATATTTTTTCAATGCCAGCATATGAGAATATCATTTGGACTAAATGGGTCATTCCTAACCAAATGAAATAATGTTGTTCATTAATTTGAAACAAATCAATACTAATGTCTTAAGGGTACTCTCAAATAGATTGAATCTATGTTGAATAAATATTTTCACCAATTTTAATGATATAATCAATCGTATTATTCCAGTCCATAACAGTGAAAATAAATTTCAATGTCTTTTATATGTATGTCAAGTAGGATTTTTTGAATGGGATTCTAGGAGAAAATGTTAACATTGAGAAGCCAGATCCTTTTCGTGATTAATGAATTTGAGAATAGATTTTGATTGTAAAAGAATTATTTATATAGATAGAATCTATCAGTAGTATATTTATATTTATGGAAAATTCAGTTTTTAAAGATGATATTTATTCAATGTGGTGGTGTTGATTAAAATATATATATAAAGGATGACAGAAATAAAAGTATGATGATTCTGATATATGTCGATGACATAATATTTGGTGAATCAGATGACACTCAGTACAAAATATTCTATGAATTCATGAAAAGTGAGTTTTAAATGTTGATGATTGGGGAATTAATGTTTTTCCTTGGATCATTGTTGACACAGGGAAAGAATGGCATATTCATTTCTCAAAAAAATATTCCAAGGAGGTGCTAAGAATATTTTGAAAGGATAATTCCTAGGATATGACTACTCTGGTAGCATCCCATATGAAAATCTCATTTGATGAGGAATGAAATTCAGTTTACATTATAGAATAATATAAAATCATTGGTAGTCTATAAAACATGACTGCAAAAATACCTGCTATATTTTTAACACATTTGAAGAATTATGGTATGAATGTAATCCCAAAATATTCCACATTATTGAAGTAAATAAAATAATTTTGTATATCAAGTGAATGGTGGATTTCAGTTTGATGTATGATATCAAGTATTGGAAACAGTTTTTGGGATATACTGATACAGATTAGGTTGTTGATTGGATGAAAGAATTGAAAAATGAATAGGATCATTTTATCTAGTTGGGTTTATTATTTATTTGTTCGATAAGAAATATGATTTAATTTAATTTAGTATCATAGAATCTGAATATATTACTGCCACTCAAACATGAATGCAATTATTACGGATGAAGCAGAAGTTTCATGATATTGGATTTGAAGTGAAATATCTTATCGAAATACATTATGAAAATTCAAGTGATAAACATATTATAAAAAATAAATTCCATCACTCAATGACAATATACATTAATATAATGTATAATTTTTCAAAGAAATGGTTGAGAAAGGGCTTTTGATGTTGGAGTATGTGTCTATAGAACATCTAGTTGCATACATTCTAACAAATTATGTACAGAAAGAAGCCTTTTAGAAGAAATTAATAGCTTTGACAGATTATTTGACTCTCAACACTTGAAAAATTGTTGATGTGGAACCCCCTCCCCATATAGATTGGTATGTTTTCCCTAATTTAATTATTTGTGTTCATTACCATGATGAAAAGATAAAAGGAATTTTCTTTAGGGTTGTTGACAAAGGGGGATAAATTGTAGATGAAAAATAGAATAAATGAATTTTTCGATATATGGGAGAAGCTGAAAGGGGGATCAGTTAAAGATAAAAGGGGTAGAAGTGACACAGAGGGAGTATAGAATCTGACAATACTGAAGGTGTTCGATCAAATATTATATATCACAGTATATGGGGTTATTGAAGAAATATTAAGAGTCGTTTTGGAAGGGAATGAAGTGATTAATTGTTGAAAATTTCATCATAATCTTGTTTCTCATGCTTAACATGACTCATGTGAGAATATATTGTGTTGTTAGTAAATCCTTGACAACTATATTAATAAAAAAAATTACTAGTAGAATATGGAATAAAATTCAACGATGTATCAAATTGGGAAGAATAGTAAACAAAACTAAAGGTGGATATTGTTGGTTAAAAATCCTAGAAGGTAACATATCTATGTTTTTTGGCTTATTGTGTTTTTTGAAAAAGCAAGATGACTTCGAGTGAATAATTTTGGTGTTGTCGAAGCTAGTGTTTATGGTGGAATAGTTTCATAGTGTTTTCCAAATTATTTGGATTCAAAATCTGAGGTTTATTATTTTGGAAAAGAACAGTTTTTTGAAAAGTGGTCTACAAAGAATGGTTTGAAGAATGTGAAACATAGTTCATGGAACATAAATTATATACATGGAATTGTGATTAAAATTCAAAAAAAATTACTTCCACATATCAATGTTGTGTGGAAAACGAAGGATTATATGCAGACATCATATAAGAAATAGTTCACTGGATGCTTCAATTCCAAGGAAGGCATACAGTTCATGATACATATCATCAATTTTAGAATGGAGGAACTGATTTCAGGGGATTCAAATGGTTTTCATTATTGGAAGATATCAATCACCATGATGAATGAGTGGGGCTACATGGATTGTGGATGATAAAATAGTCTGTTGGAGGAGCATAGTCTGTGGATAATTCTATACCACATCAATGATTTGAGTTAAACATACTAGATGATTTAGAGAATCTATTTTCCAATATTATTTCTACTAATTCCATCATTATATATATTGATTATCATTAGAAAACATCATTTCTCTAGAAAACAATCAGTGAAGTCTGAATGAGTTCATGAGGAGGGATTCCAAAAAAGAGAGCATTTGTGCGGATGAAATTAAAAAAAGGCCGCCAGCAAAGGCAATTCGTGAAAGGGATTTTTGGGGAACTGTAGCCTAAAAATGAATAAGGTTTTTCATAGGATAGGAAACCCATGAGACATCATCCATCCATATAGGAGAATTGTTTCGCGGAAGAATAATATGTCCGCAAAGCAGAGACGCTCCACGGAAGACAAAGGTGGTCTGTGAAGCACTTGTGCCATGCAGGGCAAGGTAGTTCGAAGTGGACTTGAGGATGTTCATGATGGATCTAAAGAAGCTCGAGAAATTAATGACTAAAAAATTATAGTTTTCAAAAAGTACATTTCATCTATGGGTTAAAATAGGACTTCAAAAGAGAATATATATATTGTTGAGGATGTGTCCACTAATGAAAACAGAGGGGCCTGCAAGTCCATAAACTATCTGTGGAATGCTTCCATGAGAAGTGAAAAAAGGAAGTGTAAGATTTTTATTCATTTCCCCTGAAATGAGCTGGTGAAAGAGACATAGGGACTGACCCTGGGGAATGTAGTGAGCTGACACTAGACCCTGTAAAGGTAGTGAGCCTATGAATGGAAGTGATCTAGCCTGAATATTGTAAGTCAGTAGTGATCCTTAGTCAATTTGGTACATCATGACCCCCGCATTAGTTTTAATCTATTGTAACCTGATTCACCCTCTCCTCTAAGGGTATTAAACCTATTTTAGAAAATATTTTATATGGAAACTATATTCCAACGGATCTAGAACATGTATGTATCCAGTGTTGAATCAAAATATATGGTTAACCATACTTTGGAATTCAAAAACAAGCATCTTTTAGTCTTCCATGGTGAGAAGGGACCCTAGAAATTAGAATAACATAAGGATTTTTTTGAGAAAATTTTCCACTTCGTAAAAATTCCTTAAGGAACCATGGAAATCTTATTAACCTATATTCTTAATGTGTTGTGGATGATGTGGAGGGATTCTACTATTAAATCTATATTTCCTTAATCCCTCCCCTATACATCCTTCAGGTAAAACTTCAATCTATAGTTCTATCCAAAAACACTCATAGCGGTGAAGGCTTAGGATTTTTTCAATTTAGAGTTGGGAGATCGTTTTTCATGGAGTATGAAACTCAGTTTACTAAGTTTTTAAACATGTCACTAGATATTTTTTCCATTGACTATATCAAGGTGTTGAGGTTTCAAATGGTTTTGAGGCCTCATATTGGATCCAGGTGGATTATTATATTCCAATGATCCTTCATAGAGGTTTTAGACATATAATATATTAACGTTGTGGATATAATGTGAAAATATGACTCCTTATAAAAATAATGATAGTTGGATGTAGCTATTGATTGTTTTTTGGTCAGAAAAATAAGGGGGTTTCCAATGTCGGGGAGGTGGTAGGATTTCATAATAAATCTCAGGATAAATTTTTGTGGTATGTTACTAGTGTTAGGTTAATGTTTGGTGGTATGTGACCAGTGTATAATAAAGGGACACCTCCAACCTGATTGTAATAAAACCATAATTTTATTCCATTAATGAGGTAAATCAAGTAATCTTAATTTTTTTATTATATATTATCAATGGAATTAGATATAGATCCACCATCACTATGGCGTATCAGTTTAGATTTGATGTAGAAAATTGGATGAGACAACACCTGCAAGCCAACGATGAATCTCATGTTATGAAAAAAGGGAGAGATAAATGTGGATTAATATATATAGAATCTTTTTCATTAAATGTGTTAGGGTAAGGACCGCCAAACATGATAGGTATTTTATATGGGTATAAAATTATTTATATAGGAATAAATCGTTCTTTTATCTCATTCAAGATTATTATTATGTTGGTTTTTCACTTGGAGATTTAGTCTTTCATAATGTCTCATTCCTATTACTTGGGGATTAAGTAACAGTATGGTTTTAGGTGTATCAACTTTCAGTTCATGATCATTGTCCAAGAAATTGTAGGAAATTTTCAAGTTCCTGATCCTGAAATCTCTGACCTCATTATCAGCATGGATTGGACGATTATTCATTAATACAAGATTAATTGCCATCATCATGTTATCTAGTGTAATTCATCCAATATAGTCAACCATTACATTTAGGGTGGATGGGATCCAAAATCTTAGAGAGTTGGTTATGATTCCCCTAGTGATGAGATGATCTCTTTCTTCTTTTTGGAGATATTTCATGATGATGTTGGTCCATATCATAGTTGATCTGGTATTGGTGAGTAGCTCTCCAGATGTTTTTCTAGGGAAATCTATTGGGTTTTCACCACATAGAGATGTTTATTTTTTACATACTATCATTAGTTTATGCGACCCTTTTATTTACCATTATACAATGTGGAACAACTTTATTGAAATAATTAAATGTTTTTCTTGAGGATATTGAGGCTAAGATATTTTTCCATCCCAATGTTTTGGCATTGTTACTAATATTTTCTAAGAAGTTTAGTATGATTCTTTAACTTTGTGTGTATTATCATAAACTCAACCAGAAAATGATAACGAACAAATATCTGCAAGCTTAAACTGATTGGATTTTTTACTAAATCAAGATATAGTAATGGTTCTCCAAAATTGATCTATGAATTGAGAACCATCCACTTAGGGACATAGAAGAAGATATTCTAAAGATGATTTTCTAGATTAGCTATATGAATTAGTAGTATTTCACCATGTTGTATGGCCTTATTATTTCTCATGTTTTGTTTATGGATTTAATGAATCAAATATTAAATCAATGAATGGAAATGTTCAAGGATGAATTTGTGGATGATATCATTATTTATCGTCAATCACATAACAATAATGTCTGCAACTGTAATATTTCCCATGTATTATTGGAAGATACTTATCTATATAAGGATCTATCCAAATGATTACTCTAGATTCAATGGGTGAAATTTATAGTCCATATAATTTCTGAGAAATGGATAATCATGGATTCTAATTCAATTAGAGTGAGCATCCCTAAAATGTTTTTGATATTTTGAATTTCATAGTATTCGATTGGTATTATTGGTGAATTGTGTTGGACTTTTATATGATTTCATGTCCCATAAAATAGATAACCCATAAGGCGGTGATGTATGTTTAAAGTGACTACTACTAGAAATCATATCATGTATTGAAATAAATACAAAATTTGGCATAACTCTTGAGTATTCCTAAGTAGTTTTTGGGTCATAATTTCTTTTATGATTATTTAGGTATGGGTTTGGGTTTTTAAAATATGAGTGTAATACATGTGATAGCTTCTGTATATCATCTATTACACACTCATAAGAGGTAATATCCCATTCATGTTCTTGAGTTAAGGTACTAATGAATTCTATTAAGGGACAGAGCTACTAACACATCAACAAGAGTTTTAAAATGTTTTTTTATGACAAAATTATGATGTACAACTTCAATCATAGGGATCTGGACATGGAGATGTGATATTGGGTAAATTAACACTAGGAAATTTATTTTTTTATTGTCTATAAAACTAAAAAAATAATCATGGTTTCAGACGTTTTACATTGAAAATTTCTAAATCTAGAAATTATAGATTCAATGGAAGTGTCATGCTTGGTGAGGTTGTTTACATAGATTCTCTTGGATAATGGGAGAACTAATGGAAAATTCTTCCATGATTTTTCTTAGGTTGTAACATATATAGATAACCATATTTGAATCTGAATGGATGAGGATGTTGAGTGTATATGAATTTGTAGGAATCATTATTTTGGGAATTCCTTAGGTGAGTTGCCTTGTTATCCTAATGGGGGTTTGTGATTCTATGGTATGATGGCCTTTAAAATATAGATTAGTTTGGAATTAATTCATAATATACAATTATCGAGTGGGAATATTCTCCCTAAAGCTAATAATATATACCATGACTAGTGAATTCCTTTCATATGGTTTGGAGTGAGATGATCAATTATTGATTTTGTGTATCAATTCCTTACATGTTAAATATTTAAAACAAAAAATTAGAGGCAAACTCATATGTTGTGACCATTACCCATTCTAGCATGGAAATGGGATGATATATCCATAAACATTGTGATTGGGATACCTTATAATCTTAGTGTTAGGGATCTGATATTTCTGATTATTGATCAAATCCTGCAATTAGGACATTTCCTACCTAACAAGGATTTGATAGAGGCTGTGAATCATGGGAATTTTTATGTATATTAATTTTTTCATAGTCCTTGGTGTTCTTTAAGCTATCATTTTGGATAAAAATTCTTAATTCACATCCCTGGTCAGGATAGTATTGCAGGTAGAGATGGTTTCTCTACTAAAGTTGAGCATGTCTTATCATCATTAGAAGGATACACAATCTGAGAAAGCCATCTATATTCATGAATACAAACTTAATACATGAGTTCTAATCTTCAATGGATCATAAGAGAAATATCTACTGATAGTGCAATTCAACTATAAAAATATTCATCACGTTTCAATTAGGATGGTACCATTTGGGTCATTGTATGCGAGGTCTTGTACATTAGCACTTTGTTCAGGAGAGTTTTGGAAATGGTTCATCATTGGACCAAGCATCATTCACCAGATGAAAAATATCATGAAACTAATCTAGAATTACTTAGTCAGAGATTACTGTCCCCAAAAATTACTTGTAAATTGGTTTCTTTATACCATGGTTTTTGAGGAAGGTGGTTTTTTATTTCTCATAATTTCACATCAGTTGGGACATAGAAATTTGTTGAAGCAGTCTACGTTAACAAAAAAATTATGATACCACATTTGAGATTATAGAGTGACACGGAATGCTACATTGTAAATTATACTCACATTATTTTTTAATTCAATAAATGATCTATTTAATTTTTCCTAACTAAATAAGTCTTAACCTAAACCATCCTATTTCATCGAGTTGGAGGAAGTTGAAAATGAACTAGACACCTCACTACTCTAAAGGATTATCTAGATAGTGTAATGACATGATAAGGTGTTTCATGGAAGGAAGATCCCATTGGATTTATTGATATGGTAGTGTGGTACAGATACCTATTACAAAAGAGAGAATGAGGCCATGATGATGCAGAAATTCCCATAGCACATTTCAAATTTATGATACTAAAACATTTTGGGGTTGTAAAGATTTTATTTTTGTAGATCATTTTCACCATCTAATTTTTAAAACTACATATAGAATATGATTGTTTTTTAGATTTAAAATTAAGAGTTTTTTATAGGGAGGGGAATGGGTTTTTGGATGTTGCTGGTAGTCTGAGGCCATCCATAAACCGGATAATTCATTTTATTTTCTGATACAAGATGGAAAAGAACCTATATATTTGTTGGTTTCATAGGTTAGACATTAGAGACTAAGATTTACAAGATAAATTCTTGTACCCATTGGCCAACCAATTAATTCATTGGGCATGTAGTCTAGTATGGTTAGAAAAGTAATTTAGACCAAAATAAATATTTAAATTTACTAATAATCCCCCCTTGAGATTAATACAATTTCAATCAGGTTAAAGGATCCTTGGTAAATATTTAGGATATATCCCTCTTTTGGTAAAGTGGATATTCAAGTCAATTGAATTAATGGATGTCATGAATCTTCCCCGGGGCCCGTGTAATGACTACCCCAAGCCCGCCTTCCAAAGGCCAAGGGCTGGTGACTAGCACCGAAAGGCATATTTTCTAAAATCAGGAAGGCTTTGCCTTTATGTCCTGTAAAAACATGCAACCAAGTACACAGAAAGATAAAAACACAAGTAAACAGTATAGAAAAAAGGGTGTTGAAAGTAAGAGGGGATAGAATACAAGTCGAATAATAAATGTACAAGTACAACTGAAATATAATAAAACTGATGAATGAGAAAGACATCTACTGGTTCGTCCTCCAAGGTTACTACCTAAATGGAAGGTATATATCTCCTCCTCAACACTCCACGCCCACCCGTCTCCTCTGCATACTAACACTCTGTATGGTCCATCCCCGGGCACCGTCCAGTCCTGGTACCCTCTGGCTTGATCAGCGATGTCTGTCGTCTTCACCAAACACAACATGGTGTGGGCATAGGTCGTGTAGGGGTGAGTATAATGATACTCAGTAGGGACCCTGAGACCCTCAAGGTCTGACAAAATCCACAACGGATAAACCACAAATTATGAAATCAACTAACAACCCTACTTAGGTATATGACCACAAATATACCTAAGTTATAATGTATACCCATCTCAATCATAACGAAAAACTGGGTCAAACAAAAAAGCCCAAAGCTCAACTATTCCACCAAAGAAGGAATACCACGAAGGTATGTACCACACAGGTATGCCACACAAAAAATACCACAAAGGTACTGGCACAGCTCAAACCATGAATAGCTTAGGTACAGAATTACAAATGATTAGATGTAACTACTGAATCATCTTACTCTGTTAAGAGGCTCTGCTTCTGACCCACACCGGATAGCTCAATGCTGACCCACATAGGATGTCTAGATACTGACCAACATAGGATCTCTAGCTGTTGACCCACATAGGATTTCTCAGTGCTGATCCACACAGAATTGCTCGGTGCCGACCCACACAGGATCGCTCGGTGCTGACCCACACAGGATTGCTACTCATTCATCACGTTACAGCCAACTACTGGTTTCCCAAAATAATCTTTCTCGTCTCTAGGAGGGTCCGCTACTCAAGCCACTGGTCGATACTCCACCTACCATGAATTCCCATGAAAAATTATCCCAATGGACTGCAACGTCATAGGAGTCTCATTGCAAAAGACGGTGCGTCAATCAGATGCTCGGTCTATAAGTTATTAGCATGTTAGTCCCAAGGACATGGTTGGATTCATTCTCAATCAAACCTGACCGTATCCCAAAATTATCCAAATCTATTGTTTGTTATACAAATGTGACCATATCTCTCCTAGGATTATTGCATCATTGACGGTTTTTCAAACAGATGCATGGTGCCACAGTTATGGGCGATAGAGCAAAAATCTTGTAGTAGGTCTAGGGCCGGTCCGACCCATTAGGACCGCCCAGCATGGCCCAACCCGACCTGGTTTGGGTCAATCCGACAAGGCCAGTGATGGGCGGCATGGTGGCCATGGATCTTCCTGAGGCCATGAGGGCGGCGTAGCGGCCGCGAGGGCGGTGAAGCCGCAGGGGCCGCGGAGGGCCATGGGGCGGTGAATGTAGCAGGGGTTGCGGAGGGATGCGGGGGACATATAGGGCCATGGGGCCTTGAGGTCGTGAAAGGACATGATGTGGATGAGGTTGCAGGTGTTGCAAAGTTGCTAGGCCACGGAGGTTGTAGATGACAGAGGTTGTGGGGCGGCGGAGGCCGTGGGGTGACACTGTTGCACCGTCATCTACATCGCGGACGGTGGTGGTGTCGGTCGTCGTACTCATAGCCCACTGAGGTTGGATGTCATCCCCCTTCATCGCGAATAACACAACAATAAAACACAATATTTTTAGAGAGGTCAGGCCATGTTTGTTTGGCCATCATTCTCCGTGTTAGAGCTATATCATGCAGCTATTATCTCTTCCTAATTTTATGATAAATTACCAAGAACGTGTAAGGGGGAGTAACTCAAACAACCACCCTACCTTGAAGGATGGTCGATGTTGGTGAGAGAAAGAATTCAATGATTTCGATGTTCATTGCACCCACCACGCACCTCTGATCCCGGGATCGTTCGTCGGTTCGTTGTAGTTGAAAACGTTCCATGTTGGAGAGAGTGTTCTTCATTGGAGGATGTGTTTCTCTACGATTCTCCAAGGCTTCTCCCTTTTCCAATAGTTTACCCATTTACAAAAAAATGAGGAATATCCCACATATTAATTTAAATTGAGTAGATTAATATTGTTGGCACAATTAAAAATGAGGACACATTTCATTAATTGTTTTTTGGGTCTAACAATTAAATGGGATGTTGGCATATTTAATTGTATCAATTTAATTGGGACAAATTAATGGTGGAAAATAATTAATGGGGATTTGAGTGGTATCTCCGCCATTAAGAGGGTTTGGGTGGTCCCCTCCATTAATTTCAAATTAGGAGGATTTAAATTTGGTGGTCCCCACCATTATAACATTCACGTGGGAGTTTTACCCTCGGGTGGTCCCCACCACCATAACCCATGTTGAGTGGGTTTCTAAAATAAAAATATTATACATTTTTATTTTATTTCATTCCTCCACAGAGAGAAAAAAAAATTATCATTCACTCTTGACCCACTACAGTCAAGTTGATGGTCTTTTTAAGTGAATACTACCACTACGAGTTCAACGGTGCCCTATGATTTCAATTCTGAGCACCGGTATAAAAGAAACAAAAACCCACTCGCACGTTTACTGAACGTACCAAAAAAAGGTCAAAAATTCATTCCAGGCACACTGGGACTCGGAATCTCATGTCGTAAGTTTTCACAGGCTCGTAAATTTCCCTGATAATTAATAACAATTACAAGGAAATTATGGGTATTTACGTTCTCCCCACCTCATGGATTTGCATCCCCATAATCCAAAACACAAAATAATGAAACAGGTGGGGGTACTGAGCATGAATCTGAGCCTCCCGCTCCCATGTTCTATCTTGGAGGTTCCCGTGCTACCAGCGAACATGCACCAGAGGTATCGACTGCCCACGATGGAGCCATTCATGTGGATCCGTAATCTTTACTATATCCTTCATAAAAGTCGCCTCATCATCGACGTCCAGCTCGTCGTGGTCGATGATGTGAGAAGGGTCATTCACATATATCCTCAGCTGGTATATTTGGAAGACATCGTACACCCGGTGCAACTGAGGAGGAAGTGCTAAGCGGTAATCCACCTTTCCAAATCTACTGAGGACATGAATGTGTCTGATAAACCTCAGAGATAAATTTTCTCCACGTCCAAATCTCCCCTAACCTCGTTGAGGTGAGACCCGTAGAAAGATGTGGTCACCATCCTCGAACTCCAGAGGTCTCCATCTTTTGTTGGCATATGACTTCTGCCTACTATGTGCAGTCTACATTCACTCTTGGATTATCTAAACCTTTTCTATGGTTTCCTGATTCTTCTCTAGTCCTACCAGTGTTGACTCCCATGGGTCAGTCCAGCACAAAGGTGATCTGCAATTTTGGTCATACAATGCCTCAAAAAGAGACATACCAATGGTAGAGTGATATCTTTTGTTGTATGAAAACTCCCCCAAAGGCAAGTGATCCCCCCCAACTACAACCAAAGCTGAGGACACAAGCATGCATCATTTACTTGATAGTTTGAGTGGTCTGCTCAGTCTGGACTTCTGTCTGTGGATGGAAAGCGGTGTTCAAACGAAGTTGCATCCCAAAAACCTCATGTAACCCCTTTCCATAGATGAGAAGTAAAACATGCATCCTGATGGGAGAAAACCATCGAGGGTACTCTATTTTGCTTCACAATTTCCTGGACATAGAGGTGTCCCAATATATCTACTGAACCATAATCTCTAATCGGTAGGAAGTGCTCCGACATGGTGAGTCAGTCGACGATCACCCAAATAGTGTCATGGCCCCAAGTAGTACTTGGAAGTACCGTCACGAAGTCCATGGATATAACATGCCACTTCCACTCTGGGACCTCCAAAGTCTGAACCAAGCCTGCTGGTACCTGATCCTCCTCCTTCACTTGATTACATGTGATGCACCGAGAGACAAAACCTTCTACTACTTTCATCATTCCCAGCCACCAGTGTTGTCGTTGAATGTCTTGAAAAATCTTTTCCACTCTTGGATGTACCACTAGAGGGGATGTGTTGAACTCTCTAAACACTTCCTTCTAAATTGATACTTTTACCATGGTACATCCTATGAAAAGGGTGACGTTCTCCCCACCTTCAGAAAATCAATCAGGTGCATGTATTGTGGATATCTGAGCACGTCGAGTCATGCAGTCAGCATCCCCACATTGCACCTCCCTAACTCACTGATGAAGTGGGGAAGTAACTATAAGAGACTAAAGAAAAGTTTCTCCATCTTGACCCAAAAAGGATGTCAGCAAAGTATCTAGCTTCTCTGTCTCCCCACGTAGAAGTTTTATAACAAATTTCTTGGTAAGAACATCAAATTCAACGTTCCCCTTCTCAGGAGTACAGACTATCTGGAAGTCATAGTCCTAGAGGTACTCAATCCAACTTTCTTGGCTCAGGTTCAGGTCTTTCTGATAGAACATATACCTTATACTCTTGTGATCATAATACACTGTAAAATTCTCACCCATCAAGTAATGTCGCCACATCATCATGGAAAAGACCACTACTACTAACTCCAGGTCATGGGTAGCATTGTTTTTCTCATGCTTTCTTAGCTGTCGAGAACCATATGTTATCACTACTCGCTCCTACATTAGGACACATATGAGCCGAATCTATGATAAGTTGTAGTATAATACATACCCTATGCCCTACTCCGGTAGCCTCAAGATGGGAGCACTAGTCAACATTTTCCTCATCTCTTAAAAACTCTGCTGGAAACCATTTTCCCAAATGAAGTGTTTCCCCTTTTTCATCAATACTGATAAAGGTGCTGTAACTCTGGAGAAATCTGGCACAAACCTCTGGTAGTATGAAACCAAACTCAAGAAACTCCATACCTCTTTCACACTCCTGGGTGGATCCCAAGCTAGTACCGCCTCAATATTTTCTAGATATACTTCAACTCTATCCTTAGAGATGACATTTCCTAGAAAGTGAACCTCTTCGATCGAAAACTGGAACCTTGAGAGCTAACCATAGAGTCGGTGCTCTTGGATTTTGTCCAGTACTACTTGAAAATGATAGGCATGCTCCTCCTTAGTAGCCGAGTAGATCATAATGTCATCGATGAAGACTACTACAAAGCGATCAGGGTATGTCTAAAAGATCTTGTTCATGAGTCCCATGAACACTTCTAGAGAATTTAATACACCGAATGGAATTACCAAGAACTCATAATGGTCGTACCAACATCTAAAAGTTGTGTTCTGCACATCCTCATCTTGTACACTGAGCTTGTGATAGCCGAATCAGAGGTCTATCTTCGAGAACCACTGTGCTCCCTTCAGATAATCAAAGAGGTCGTCAATCCTTGGGAGTGGGTAATTGTTCTTCACGGTCCCCGGGTTCAGGCGCCGATATTAAAAAAAAGTCTCAAGCTCCCATCTGCCTTCTTGGAAAAAAAATTGGGGTTGTCCAAGGAGAAACAATGGGATTAATGAACCACATTCCCTATAAGTCCTCTAGTTGTACCCACATCTCATAAAGATTTATGGGATCACTCTGATACACTGGTGTACATATCGGTGCCATCCCAGGGTACAAGTCAATGTAAAAGTCCACCTCTATGCGTGGAGGTGGACCCGAAACATCATTAGGGAAGAAATTCAGGTACTGGTCCACCACCATAGGATAACTCGGACTCTCCACATCAACTTCTTCGTGGGTAAGGCTAGCCAACTGATGACTGATCGGTTGCATTATCCTCTGGGTAAGTCCATCTTGTGCTGCAAAGACTCCCTTCTCACCAGTGAAGATAAACATGGTCCCATTCGTGCAGACACACCGCACTTTGGGCCTAATACAGTCTATCTGAGCATGAAATGTAGATAACCAGTTCATACCCAAGATGACGTCATAAGGTATCAACGCCGCTACTAGGAGATCACAGCAGAAACCCTCACCTCCTAGAGTAAGCTCACACTGGTAGCACCAGTTCGTAATCATCGAATCAGATCCCATAGACATATCTAGCTAAAAGGATTGATCCAACGGCTCTGTCAGAATCCCTGAGATCCGAATGAGGGTAGTGGTAACAAAATAATGATTGGAACCTGTGTCAATAAGTATTACAGTTAAGGTGGAGTAGACACAAATCGTACCACATATCATCTACGGAGTGCCATGGTCGTAGGCCTTAGATGACGGGAGTTGTGCTCGCCCCTGCCCTCCTGCTCCCTATGGTCGAGGTGGACCACCTAGTGGTGGTGGTGGTAACATCTCGATCGTCACCCCCACCAACTACACAGCCAACTCCTCTGCCATGTCTGCTTGCTCTAATGGGGAACTCCTTGATCTAACCTCTATCTATTACTAGGAGACCCTTCAACCAAGTAATGATCATCCGTACGGTGGGTTGGACAGTCATGAGCCATGTGACCTTTTCTGGCACCTGCGTAACACTGATCGCTCCTGGCATAACTAGCTCTACCTTGGGTGCCCTGCACAACCAACCCTGAATCCTGTGTTCTTCCACCTATAGGTATGGTCCTCTTGGACCTCTACGATATATGTCTGCTTCCATATATAAAATACTCCTCTACGTGACGACTGGTGGTGGGTATCACTACTAGTGACTACTCAACAAAGAAATGCTCCACCAAGAGGGATCTATGTAAAACCCCCCCACCTACTTCAGGATGCTGAGGAGATCATCGAAGCCCTGATCTCCCACTTCAGTCCCTGCTCGAAGGTCCAGGCCCTGAAGAATGAGTCCTACACCATATCATTGGAGTAGCGTGATACATTAGTAAATCTCACTGAGTACTGAGCCACAGTCGTGCTGCACTGCTGCAAATGAAGGATCTCATGTATGTGCACTGCACGAAGAGTCACTAGAACAAACTCTGCTCGAAACAAGTTCTCGAAGTCTTCTCATAAAAGCGTCACATCATCATGAATCTGGAGCATCATGCTCCACCATTTGCCTGTTGTTTCCAGAATAAGGTTGGCGGTAAGGATCACCATGAGATCAGCTGGTGTCTCTACTAGTCAGAAGACTCTCACTACGGCCTCCATCCAATCCTCAGTCGCATGTGGGTTTGTCTCTCCCCTAAACCCAGGTGGCCTCTGGCACTGGAACCCATGAAATTCACTCAAGTGGTGTGCACCCTCTTCTGCTGGGGCTGGTGGCATTGGTGTTCCAATGGGTAATGGTACCACTGGTGCCTCCGCTGGTTCCTCTGTTGGAAAAGGGACTTGCATCGAGGCCTCATTGCGTGGTGGTCTATCAGTGCGTAATATTTCTGGAAGCCTAGATGGCTCTCTATGTGGAGGTATCCTAAATGGAAACAGGTGAAAATCCGTAAAAAATATATACCTGTAGAGCTGACTCAAAGAGATCACAAAGAAAAATCTTCAAAACACACACGGAAATAGTATTTTTATGCACTGAGTTTGAAATCAGAAGTCAGAGTCCTGGTGTATGGATACGCCGCCGCCACACCAATACTGGATTCCCTAATATGATAACCACACTCAATACACTTAACATTATTTCCATTAAAATAAAAGATCAGAGCCCTATGTTCTACGGTAGAACCAACTCCTCTGATACCAATTTTTCACGACCCATCTCCCGGAGCCCGTGTCGTGAGTACCTCAAGACCACCTTTAAATGCCAGGAGCTGGCGACTAGAACATATAGGCATATCCCCTAAAACTAGGAAGACATTGCCTTTATGTCCTGTAAACACATGCAACCAAGCACATAGAAAGATATGACCGCAAGTAAACAGTATAGCAGAAATGGTGATGATATTAAGATGGGCCTGAATACAAGACCAATAGTAAAGGTAAAAGTACAAAAGAAATGTATTACAACTAAAGAAATAGAAATATAGCTATTGGACCATCCTATGAGGTTCCTACCTGAAGGGTAGGTAAATATATCCTCCCTAGCACTCTAAGTCCACCAGTCTCCTCTGCATACTGACGTGTCGTATTGTCCACCTCTTGGCACCATCTAGTCCTGGTACCCTCAGCCTCGATCAGCGCTCTCTGTCACCTGTACCAAACACAACAATGTGCATCCATAGACCATGTAGGGATGAGTATAATGATACATAGTATGGACCACGTGACTATCAAGGTCTCACAAAATCCACAAAGGATAAACCACAAAGAACGAAATCAACTGACAACCCTACATAGGTATATTCACATACATATACCTAAGTTATAAAGTATACACATCTCAATCATGAGGAATCACTGGGTCCACCCCAAAAGCCCAAATAATAACTATTCCACAAAGAAAGGAATACCATGAAGGTGAGTACCACATAGGTATGCCACACAAAGAAATACCACAATGGTATTGAATCAGCTCACACCATGAATAACATAGGTGCAGAAGTACAAATGATTAGATGTAGTTACTGAATCATCTTACTCTGTTAAGAGGCTATACTACTGACCCAATACAGGATTTCTCGGTGTTGAACAACATAGGATCTATATATACTAACCTACATAGGATCTCTAGTTGTTGACCCACATTGGATCTCTCAATGCTGACCCACATAGGATCGCTCAGTGCTGACCGACACAGATTCTCTAGGTGCTGACCCACACAGAATTTCTCTGTGCTGACCCACACAGGATTTCTCTGTGATGACACACATAGGATCGCTCAGTCCTAACCCACATAAGATCACTCGGTGCTGACCCACACATGATCGCTATTCATTATTCATGCCACAGCCAGCTACTGAGTTCATGCACTAAGCTTTATCGCCTCTAGGAGGGTATGCTCCTCAAGAAAGTGTTCGATAACACAACTACCATTATGTCCCACATAAAAGTATCCCAAAGGACCACCATGTAGTAGGTTTCTCAACGCATCAAATGGGGCATCAATCGGACGCACAGTTTGTATGTTACTAGCCTTTTATCCCCGAGGACCCGATTGGATCTTTGCTCGATCCAACCTGACCATACCCCAAAATTATCTAAATCTCATGTGGGGTATACCAATGAGACCATATTACTCCAATCTTTACATCATCATTGACAGTTTATCAAACGGACGCATGGTGTCAAGGTTATGGATGATAGAGTGAAATACCAGTAGCTGGTCTCAGTCAAATCTGACCTTATCGGACCAACCTGGCCCGAAACCGACCAGGTTTGGGTCGACCTAGCCCACTAGGTCCGTCCCAGTCCGTGCTAGGTGGCACGGGGGCCACAGAACGGTGTGAGGCTGCAAGGGTGTTACAGAGGCCGTGAGTGAGGCGAGGCGGCGGGGGTTGTAGAGGGTCGTGGGGTGGCGAGGCTGCAGGGGCCACAGAGGGCCGCGCGGTGGTGAGGCCAGGGGGTGGCAGAGACCACAGGGCGGCGGAGGCCACGGGCGGTGGAGTCCATGGGGCGGTGAAGGCCGTGGGCAGCGTAGAGGCTACGAGGTGGCATCGTTGCGCTGTTGCCCTCACTGTGGACGGCGGTGGTGTTGGCTTCCATACTCATGCACTAATGAGGTTGGTTTTTCCCCCTCCATTGTAAAAAACACAACAATAAAACACAGGATTTGCGGATAGGTCATTCCATGTTTGTTTGGCCCGAACTCTCTGCGTTAGAGTGGTAGAAAGCGGCTATAATCTCTTCCGGAATTTGCGATGAATTATCAACAATGGCTAAGAAGAAGAAATTTTAACTACCTCCCTACCTCGAAAGATCATTGATGTTGGCACGAGAAAGAATTATAAGATGTCAACATTTTTCGGGCCCGCCACACACCTATGATTTCAGGCTTGTTCGTCGGTTCATCATAGTTGAAGACATTCCTTGCTCGCGAGAGCATTCTTCTTTGGAGGATGAGTTTCTCCACGATTATCCAAAGCCTCTCCTTTTTCCAACAGTTTCCCAAATTCCACCAAAATGAATAATATCCCATTTATTAATTTAAATTGAGTAGATTAATATTGTTGGCACAATTAGAAATGCTAACACATTTCATTAATTATTTGTAGGATATAACAATTAAATGGGGTGTTGGATGTCACGACCCGTCCTCGGGGCCCGTGTCGTGACTACCCCAAGCCCGCCTTCCATAGGCCAGGGGCTGGCGACTAGCACCATGGCGTAAATCCCGATAAACAGGGAAGGCATTGCCTTTGTAAAGTAAACAACCACCATAGAGTAAGCAAGCGGAAAGAGTAAACACTAAGTAAAAACTGTAACAAGCTGTGCTGAAAGTAAAAGGGGTCCAGAAATACAAGCCCAACTGTAAACTACAACTGAAAGGGGAAAACAGCAACTGAAATGAAAATCTACAGCATCGAGCCGTCCTATGGAAGTCCCACTTGAAGGGTGAGAACAGATAGCCTCCACAGCTCCTCGGTCCAGCCGTCCACTCCGAGTACGTCCCGCCCAGTGGTCCACCTCCAGGTACCGTCCTGCTCTGCAAGCCTCCACCACGATTTCGCTTCACTGACCGTCGTCTTCAACCAACACAACGAAGTGTGGGCATAGCCCGTGAAGGGGTGAGTATAAGCTACTTAGTGGGGACCCCGAGACCCCCGAAGGTCTCCCGAAATCCACAAAGGATAAACCACATGTAAAGATACAATCACGAAGTAACAACTGACACTGCTTAGGTATATGCCCATACATATACCTAAGTCATCAATTCTCGTTCGGCTCCAACATCCAAGCCCAAGCACAACCCAATCCACATAGGAAAGCAAAACGTATACTCATACAGAAAAGCACACCACAATCCTCAAAGGAGACCAAAAGTAATCCACATAGGAAAGTAATCAGTAAATCCACACAGGATAGTTCAACACAATCCACAAAGGAGAGTAAACAGTAAATCCACACGGGATAGTTCAACACAATCCACAAAGGAGAGTAAACAGTAAATCCACATAGGATAGTTCAACACAATCCACAAAGGAGAGTAAACAGGATTCAGTTGACACAGGTATACATCTTCGAAAAGGTGAAAGGGATGATCAGATATAGATACTGAATCATCTAAGATGGGACCCACTTAGGATACAAGACCAGCTGTCTTCATTGATTCATCTATGCTGGGACCCACATAGGATACAAGACCAGCACTGAATCATCTAAGCTGTGACCCACATAGGATACAAGACCAGCACGGCTGGGACGCACATAGAATACAAGACCATCACTCTTCATTGATTCATCTATGCTGGGACCCACATAGGATACAAGACCACCACTGAATCATATAAGCTGGGACCCACATAGGATACATGACCAGCACAGCTGGGACCCACATAGGATACAAGACCAGCACTCTTCATTAATTCATCTATGATGGGACCCACATAGGATACAAGACCAGCACTGAATCATCTAAGCTGGGACCCACATAGGATACAAGACCATCACTCTTCATTGATTCATCTATGATGGGACCCACATAGGATACAAGACCAGCACTGAATCATCTAAGATGGGACCCACATAGGATACAAGACCAGCACAGCTGGGACCCACATAGGATACAATACCAGCACTCTTCATCGTCGCAATCCACTGAGGATCTCTGCACAGTCGTCGTCGTCGAAGTCATAGCCAGCACTAGGGTTCCCGCACACGGCAAGCTCGTTCTGGAGGGTCCACTCCACGAGCCGAGAGGCTGATACATCAACTGACACAAGGTCCATAGTTGATATATCCAAAACTTCTGTATCGTCAACAGGAACTCAACGTCGCAGACGGTGCGTCAATCGGACGCCTGGTCTGAGAGTTATTGGCTTTTCCGTCCCAGGGGCCCGGTTGGTTTCTAAGGAAAAACCAACCCGACCGTACTCCACCTGCATCCAAACCTCGGGTGGAGTATGCCAAAAGATCCGGCTCACTTAGAGGAAAACAACAAAGTCGACGGCACGTCAATCGGACGTCCGAAGCTCAAGATATGAGTGTTTCTGCTCCGAGGGCCCGGTTGGTTTCGTGTACGAACCAACCCGGCCAAACTCAAAGTATTCCGAAACCTTGAGTGCAATATAACGAAACGACCTTATCGATCCAAGGATTGCGTTGCCGCTGACGGTGCGTCAATCGGAGGCTCGTAGCCCTAGATATGGGAATTTGACCGAAATGGTCCGAAGACGGGGGGTCTGGGCCCTGACCGACCCAGCCCGAACCCCCCCCCCCCCCCCCCCCCCCCGTGCCCTGGCTGAACTGGGCGACCTGACCCGGGTCCAGGTCGGACCCGGTTCGGCGCTGCCCGGTCCGGCTAGGGCACGGCCCGGCCGGTCGGGCCGGCTCGGCTCGGCTCGGCCGAGCGGCCGAGCGAGGCCGCCGCGGGGTGGCGCCGCCCCCGCGGGAAGGAGTCGCGACACACGTGGGGCCGCACTGGAGTCAACGGACGTGGCCTTTGCTGCGTCCCGTGCGTGTGAGCCGGACACGCGCGGCCGCGGGTCCTCTTGCCGCCGCCGCCTCCGGCCGCCTGTGGCTTCCGCGGGCCACCGGAGTTGCTCCGGTGGTCCGTTTTCCTTCCCGTCTACGCCGAAACTCCTCCCGGGTCCCGTTCTTCACTGCGGAAATATCAAATCTCCTTTGCGGCATGTTTTGTCGTCGCCCTCCAAACTGCACAACAACGAAGAACTGCGAAGGTTTGTCGGGTCGTGTTCGTTTGGCCCGCACCCTCCGCGTTAGTCGATAACAGTTGGGAGGATTAATCAACACATAGAAAAAATAACCAAAAACAATTTTTATAAATTAAAATTGTTCTTAAGAAACCGAGTTCTTTGTTTTAAAAGAAACAATCACTGGAATATAAATTACTTCACAAACAACCCCTACCTCGTCAAGTCATCGCAGGCGCATTCTTCGCAGAATTGACCATCGCGGAACAAGTGGACCATCGCGTCGTGAAAGGGCGTCACGTCGATGATCTCCGAGGATCAATAAACAATAGATTTAATTAATAATAATTAAATCCGTGATGTTGTTATAACCCACAAAGAGATTTAAAAGAATCACAACCCCCTACCGTGTCGATGTAGATCGAAGGTTGTCGCGGGGTTGGATTGTCGTGGAAGAACGTCGCGGAAGAAGAACCTTCGGCGTCGCGGTACTTGGCGTTGCGTCATCGATCTCCGAGGGCTCGGCGTTCTTCGTCACCCTTCGTCGAAGGCCGGCGTTCTTCGCGTTCTTCGCGTTCTTCGTGTTCTTCACGTTCTTCGCGAAGAAGGATGAATAACTTGAGGTTTGTCAAATCCTCTCAACGAACAACACTTAAGGAGAAAACGCGTTGGTCTTATTTTATTAACATGCCAACAAACGAAAAGGAGATAAGTAATGACCCATTAATACATAGAATTAAATCAACGAATAAAACCGCCCAATTAAATGGTGCGTTAAGAATTTAAGAAAACGCGTCAGTTGACTTTCATAAAAACGGATTTTCGCGGGTGCGTTACCTAAGGGATAAGAAACGGTGGGGCTCGTGCAGGCCCCACCTTACAAATATCCTACCAAGAGGGTAGGATAATTTTGGATAGCACCCTATCCGCATCAACTCAGCTTAAACAGCTTGAAGTGGTCTTTAAGCAGCTTTAAGTGAAATAAAAATAAAATTGCCGCACAACTTTATTTTATTTCTTAACTTAAAACCCAAAAATTAAAACCCACAACTGAGAAAACGCAACTCCGAAAGAGGTGTTTCTAAGCAAATACCGGCGATGCGATTCCATCGGTGCCCCCAGAATTCGATTCTGAGCACCAGTTCAAAAGTTAGAAAAACTCGCTCGTTCGTTAACTGAATGTACCCGAGCCAAACTTTGGAAAATGATTTCGGGCACACCGGGCCTCGGAATCAGGTTCCATTAGAAGCTGTGTTCTTGTAAAATTCCAAAAAAAATTAAGAAAAAAAATTTCCTTGAAATTTACGGGACTTTACATTACTCCCACCACATGGCTTTACGTACCCGTAAAGCTTCACTACAAACTTATGGATACAAAGGCGGTACTGAGCACGCATCTGAGCCTCCTGCTCCCAAGTGCTCTCCTGGAGGTTCCCGAGCTTCCATCTGAAGCACACTAGAGGAATAGATCGTCCATGTAGGACCCGCTCCTGTCGAACCTCGATCTCCACTGGGACCTCTGCAAAAGTCTCCCCATAATCAAAGACCATCTCTCCATGGTCAAAGATTTGCGTCAGGTCGTGCACGTATCTCCTCTGCTGAGATACGTGGAAGACTTCATGCACCTGGCGCAACAGTGGTGGTAGATCCAGGCGATAAGCAACCTTTCCAAAACTCCATATTCCACGTCGAGGTGAGACCCGCATGAAGACTTGGTCGCCATCCTCAGACTCTAGTGGCCTCTGCCTCCTGTCAGGGAAAGACTTCTGTCGGCTCTGAGCTGTCTTCATCCGCTCCTGGATGACTTGGACCTTCTCTATCATGGCCTGGACCACCTCTGGTCCCACAAGAGCTGGTATGATTTCTTCGTTGCCGATAAGAGAAATCTGGTCTCATCCCCTGGATGAACCACATTCTTTGCCTAATATAGTCAATCGCGACATGGATGATTCTAATCCATACCAAGGATGACGTCGTAAGGCTATGACGCTACTACCAAGAAATCCAACCGTTACTCTCGCCTCCAAGGGTTGAGTCACACTGTCGGCATCAGTGTGTGGTAACTGGGTCTCCTCCAGTAGATGTCTCACAAGTAAGGGTCAAGTCAACATTCAAAACTGGAACCTCTTAGTAACAACACAAAAGAGGAGAGGAATGAAAAACATCACAAAGGTAAGCATCTTTTACTATTGCAGCTCATAATACAAAGACACTATACAACAACAACAAGGAACTAGATGTACAAGGACGTATCCACTAGTTCCGCTCCTGTCCATCTGCTCCCAGAGCTCCATGATCGAAGGCCTCAGCTGCCTGAAGCTGAGCTCTCGCATGTCCACCAACTACCTGCGGTCGGGGTGGACCTCCTGGTGGTGGTGGTGGCAACACCTCGAAGTGTCGCCCACCATCTGCTACTCGGCCAGCTCCTCTGCCTCGTCCGCCTACACCCTGCGGTCGGGGTGGACCTCCTGGTGGTGGTGGTGGCAACACCTCGAAGTGTCACCCACCATCTGCTACTTGGCCAACTCCCTTGCCCCGTCCGCCTGCACCCTACATACCACCGTGGCCAAACCTCTGTCTGGGAGGTCCCTCTACCACCTGCTGCTCATCTGTAGGACGAGTCGGGTAGTCTCGAGCCATGTGACCTCACCCGCTGCATGCGTAGCAATGCTTGCCCCTCGTGTAGCTGGATCTCCTTCGGTTTCCCCGCACATCCAAATCTTCATCCTGAGACTACCCATCTAGTGGTCTGCCCGTTTGGACCTCTGCGTCACCTGTCTACTGCCAGCTGCAGAAGACCCTACTACGGGCCGTCCTACGGAGGGCCCTGTCACTGGAGCCTGCTCGGCGAGAAAACTCTCCACTAGAAGAGCTCTCTCCAGCACCTCTTCCTGTGTCGGAATGTTGAGGGAGATCATCAAAGCCCTGATCTCATGCCTCAGTCCCTGCTCGAAGGTCCGGGCCCGGATGAACGGGTCCCATACCATATCGGTGGAGTAGCGCGAGAGATCAGTAAATCTCACCGAGTAATGGGCCACTGTCATGCTGCCATGCCGTAGTTGTAGCAGCTCTTGGATGCGCACCGCACGGAGGGTAGCTGGGATGAACTCGGAGCGGAAGATTCTCTCAAAGTCCGTCCAGAGGAGAGATGTCTCGTCGTGCACCTTGAGTATCAAGCTCCACCATCTGCCTGCTGCCGCGTGCAGGAGGCTCGCTGCGGGGATCACCATGAGGTCTACTAGTGTCCTCACTAACCTGAAAACTCTCACCACTTCCTCCAGCCAGTCCTCGGCGGCCTGAGGGTCTGTCCCCCCGCGGAACCGGGGCAGTCGATGGCGCTAGAACTCATGCAGTGCACTAAGGTGACGTGCATCGTCAGCGGCTGGGGCTGGTAGCATCGGTGGCTTGGCGGGTAAAGGTACCGCTGGTGCCTCTCCTGACAAGGAGCCCTGCACTGAGGCCTCGTCGCTCGGTGGGTTGTCATCACGCTCCACTCTCGGAACCCTAGCTGGCTATCATCGTGGGGCCATCCTGAAAAGAAACAGGTTCTCCATGTTCAGAACTGTATACCTGGTGAGTTGATGCAAGTAATCACAAGGAAAACTTGAACACACATGCAATCAATGTTTTCGTGCATTAAGTCGGAAATCAGAAGTTAGGGTCCTGGTGTACGGATACGTCGGCCACCGCACCAACACTGGACTCCCTGGACTGATAACCACACCCAATATGCTGAACACTATTGCTTCACATAGAAGAAAGATAAGAGTCTATGGTAGAACCGAACTCCTCTGATACCAATTTGTCACGACCCATCCTCGGGGCCCGTGCCATGACTACCCCAAGCCCGCCTTCCATAGGCCAGGGGCTGGCGACTAGCACCAAGGTGTAAATCCCGATAAATAGGGAAGGCATTGCCTTTGTAATGTAAATAACCACCACAGAGTAAGCAAGAGGAAAGAGTAAACACTAAGTAAAAACTGTAACAAGCTGTGCTGAAAGTAAAAGGGGGCCAGAAATACAAGCCCAACTGTAAAGTACAACTGAAAGGGGAAAACAGCACATGAAATGAAAAGCCGCAGCGTCGAGCCGTCCTCTGAAAGTCCCACCTGAAGGGTGAGCACAGATAGCCTCCACAGCTCCTCGGTCCAGCCGTCCGCTACGAGTATGTCCCGCCCAGTGGTCCACCTCCAGGTACCATCCTGCTCCGAAAGCCTCCACCACGATTTTGATTTGTTGACCGGCGTCTACAACCAACACAACGAAGTGCGGGCATAGGCCATGTAGGGGTGAGTATAAGCTACTCAGTAGGGACCCCGAGACCCCCGAAGGTCTCTCGAAATCCACAAAGGATAAACCACAAGGAAAGATACAATCACGAAGTAACAACTGACACTGCTTAGGTATATGCCCATATATATACCTAAGTCATCAATTCCCGTTCAGCTCTAACATCTGAGCCCAAGTACAACCCAGTCCACACAGGAAAGCAAAACGTATACTCACACAGAAAAGCACACCACAATCCACGAAGGAGAGCAAAAGTAATCCACATAGGAAAGTGATCAGTAAATCCACACAGGATAGTTCAACACAATCCACACAGGATAGTTCAACACAATCCACAAAGGAGAGTAAATAGTAAATCCTCACAGGATAGTTCAACACAATCCAAAAAGGAGAGTAAACAAGATTCACCTCACACAGGTATACATCGTCGAAAAAGTGAAAGGGATGATCAGATATAGATACTGAATCATCTAAGCTGGGACCCACTTAGGATACAAGACAAGCTGTCTTCATTGATTCATCTATGATGGGACCCACCTAGGATACAAGACCAGCACTGAATCATCTAAGCTGGGACCCACATAAGATACAAGACCAGCACGGCTGGGACGCACATAGAATACAAGACCAGCACTCTTCATTGATTCATCTATGCTGGGACCCACATAGGATACAAGACCAGCACTGAATCATCTAAGCTGGGACCCACATAGGATACAAGACTAGCACAGCTGGGACCCACATAGGATACAAGACCGACACTCTTCATTAATTCATCTATGATGGTACCCACATAGGATACAAGACCAGCACTGAATCATCTAAGCTGGGACCCACATAGGATACAAGACCAGCACTGTTCGTTGATTCATCTATGATGGGACCCACATAGGATACAAGACCAGCACTAAATCATCTAAGCTGTGACCCACATAGGATACAAGACCAGCACAGCTGGGACCCACATAGGATACAAGACCAGCACTCTTCATCGTCGTAATCCACTGAGGATCTCTGCACAGTCGTCGTCGTCGAAGTCGTAGCCAGCACCAGGGTTCCCGCACACAGCAAGCTCGTTCGGGAGGGTCTGCTCCACGAGCCGATAGGCTGATACATCAACTGACACAAGGTCCATAGTTGATATATCCAAAAAGTTCCGTTTCGTCAACAGGAACTCAACGTCGCAGACGGTGCGTCAATCAGACGCCTGGTCTGAGAGTTACTGGCTTTTCCGTCCCAGGGGCCCGGTTGGTTTCTAAGGCAAAACCAACCCGACCGTACTCCACCTGCGTCCAAACCTCGGGTGGAGTATGCCAAAAGATCTGTCTCACTTAGAGGAAAACAACAAAGTCGACGGCACGTCAATCGGACGTCTGAAGCTCAAGATATGAGTGTTTCTGCTCCGAGGGCCCGGTTGGTTTCGTGTACGAACCAACCCGGCCAAACTCAAAGTATTCCGAAACCTTGAGTGCAATATAAAGAAACGACCTTATCGATCCAAGGATCGCGTTGCCGCTGACGGTGCGTCAATCGGAGGTCCGTAGCCCAAGATATGAGAATTTTACCGAAATGGTCCGAAGACGGGGGGTCTGGGCCCGGACCGACCCAGCCCGAACCCCCCCCCCCCCCCCCCTTGTGCCCTGGCTGAACCGGGCGACCCGACCCGGGTCTAGGTCGGACCCGGTTCAGCGCTGCCCGGTCCGGCCGGGGCACGGCCCGGCCGGTCGGGCCGGCCCGGCTCGGCTCGGCCGAGCGGCCGAGCGAGGCCGCCGCGGGGTGGCGCCGCCCCCGCGGGAAGAAGGAGTCGCGACCCACGTGGGGCCTCGCTGGAGTCAATGGATGCGGCCTTTTCCGCGTCCTGTGCGTGTGATCCGTACACGCGCGGTCGCGGGTCCTCTTGCCGCCGCCGCCTCCGGCCGCCTGTGGCTTCCGCGGGCCACTGGAGTTGCTCCGGTGGTCCGTTTTCCTTCCCGTCTACGCCGAAACTCCTCCCGGGTCCCGTTCTTCATTGCGGAAATATCAAATCTCCTTTGCGGAATGTTTTGTCATCGCCCGCCAAACCGCACAACAACGAAGAACTGCGGAGGTTTGTCGGGCCGTGTTCGTTTGCCCGCACCCTCCGCGTTAGTCGATAACAGTTGGGAGGATTAATCAACACATAGAAAACATAACCAAAAACAATTTTTATAAATTAAAATTGTTCTTAAGAAACCGAGTTCTTTGTTTTAAAAGAAACAATCACGGGAATATAAATTACTTCAAAAACAACCCCTACCTCGTCAAGTCATCGCACGCGCGTTCTTCGCGGAACTGACCATCGCGGAACAAGTGGAGCGTCGCGTCACGGAAGGGCGTCACGTCGTCACGGAAGGGCGTCGCGTCGATGATCTCCGAGGATCAAGAAACAACAGATTTAATTAATAATAATTAAATCCGTGATGTTGTTATAACCCACAAAGAGATTTAAAAGAAGCACAATCCCCTACCTTGTCGATGTCGATCAAAGGTTGTCGCGGGGTTGGATTGTCGCGGAAGAACGTCACGGAAGAAGAACCTTCGGCGTCGCAGTACTTGGTGTTGCGTCGTCGATCTTCGAGGGCTCGGCGTTCTTCGTCACCCTTCGTCGAAGGCCGGCGTTCTTCGCGTTCTTCGCGTTCTTCGCGTTCTTCGCGTTCTTCGCGAAGAAGGATGAAGAACTTGAGATTTTTCAAATCCTCTCAACGAACAACACTTAAGGAGAAAACGCGTTGGTCTTATTTTATTAACATGCCAACAAATGAAAAGGAGATAAGTAACGACCCATTAATTCATAGAATTAAATCAACGAATAAAACCGCCCAATTAAATGGTGCGTTAAGAATTTAAGAAAACGCGTTAGTTGACTTTCATAAAAACGGGTTTTCGCGGATGCGTTACTTAAGGGAAAATAAGCGGTGGGGCTCGTGCAGGCCCCACCTCACAAATATCCTACCAAGAGGGTAGGATAATTTTGTATAGCACCCTATCTGCATCAACTCAGCTTAAACAGCTTGAAGTGGTCTTTAAGCAGCTTTAAGTGAAATAAAAATAAAATTATCGCACAAATTTATTTTATTTCTTAACTTAAAACCCAAAAAATTAAAACCCACAACTGAGCAAACGCAAATCCGGAAGAGGTGTTTCTAAGCAAATACCGGCGATGCGATTCCATCGGTGCCCTCAGAATTCGATTCTGAGCACCAGTTCAAAAGTTAGAAAAACCCGCTCGTTCGTTCACTGAATGTACCCGAGCCAAACTTTGGAAAATGATTTCGGGCACACCGGTCCTCGGAATCAGGTTCTGTCAGAAGGTGCGTTCTTGTAAAATTCCAAAAAAAATTAAGAAAAATATTTCCTTGAAATTTACGGGACTTTACATTACTCCCACCACAGGGCTTTATGTCCCCGTAAAGCTTCACTACAAACTTATGGATACAAAGGCGGTACTGAGCACGCATCTGAGCCTCCTGCTCCCAAGTGCTCTACTGGAGGTTCCCGAGCTTCCATCTGAAGCACACTAGAGGAATCGATCGTCCATGTAGGACCTGCTCCTGTTGAACCTTGATCTCCACTGGGACCTCCGCAAAAGTATCCCCATAATCAAAGACCAGCTCTCCATGGTCAAATATTTGCGTCAGGTCGTGCACGTATCTCCTCTATTGAGATACGTGGAAGACGTCGTGCACCCGGCGCAACTATGGTGGTAGAGCCAGGCGGTAAGAAAACTTTCCAAAACTCCATAATCAACGTCGAGGTGAGACCCGCATGAAGACGTGGTTGCCATCCTCAGACTCTAGTGGCCTCTGCCTCCTGTCAGGGAAAGACTTCTGTCAGCTCTGAGCTGTCTTCATCCACTCCTGGATGACTTGGACCTTCTCTATCGTGGCCTGGACCACCTCTGGTCCCACAAGAGCTGGTATGATTTCTTTGTTGCCAATAAGAGAAATCTGGTCTCATCCCCTGGATGAACCACATTCTTTGCCTAATATAGTCAATCCCGACATGGATGATTCTAATCCATACCAAGGATGACGTCGTAAGGCCATCACGCTACTACCAAGAAATCCAACCGTTACTCTCGCCTCCAAGGGTTGAGTCACACTGTCGGCATCAGTGTATGGTAACTGGGTCTCCTCCAGTAGATGTCTCACAATTAAGGGTCAAGTCAACATTCAAAACTGGAACCTCTTAGTAACAACACAAAAGAGGACAGGAATGAAAAACATCACAAAGGTAAGCATCTTTTACTATTGCAGCTCATAATACAAAGACACTATACAACAACAACAAGGAACTAGAAGTACAAGGACGTTGATGTTATTAATATTTTCATGACTTATTATATTCCCCCTTTAATTATTTTATATGAAATGTGCATAATTTGTGTGAAATATTAATGTTTTAATATTAAGTATAATATTTGAGCATTTTTAGAAGTAGTCAAATTGAGTCAGTTTAATGTTTTAATTATAAATATCACTATACTGATACAAATTGTGTGGTTATTGTTTTGTAGGATTCTCCTTTCACTATACAACATTTCATTAGAAGGAACCATGACCCAATTCTGCTATTTGAAGGGTCATATGGTCCTCACAAACAAGACCAAAGAATCTGTGAACAAACTGGACCAGCCTTGAAGATTGATTTACTGGGCTCAATCCAGAAGTCCAAAAACATTAACTCTCCACCATAATTCTGGGGAAACTACATGTCATATTGGATAAAAATTTCAAGGCCCAAATACAAGTACAAGGGGACCAAATAAATCTTTGAAGTCCAGCCCACCATTCTGGCCGAGAATTAAAATAAGTATAGTATGCATGACATATCTCCTAATGTAAGCATCCAAGCGAGCTGAGATTTTGCAGTGTGAAAGAGGAGATATAGGATGAATACTTTGTTGAATAATTCATTCGGATTCGAATGCATCTTCCTTTTCAAAAATCCATTCACATTTTGGACATTGAAAAATCATGGATAGAAATGGACAGTTTACCTTTGTTTAATAAAACCGCCATAACATTGGATCCACTTGTCCAAATGCCTCCATATTTTGACAGTAGTCGGAAAACCTTATTATCTAGAACTTTGAAGAAAGAGAGATTTGGATATTCGGCTGTCTGAATTTCCAAATTGGCGATGCAAGTGGAGGGACAGATTGGGAATGCAAACAGTCCACTCCTTGGGCTATAAATACTCTCCCCTTCTCTCCTTGAGAGGGGTTGGCATTTCAGAAGAGAGGATATCATATTGGCACGACCAAAGCCTTGAAAAAGGCTTGGGAGGACCTTCCATACTCAAGTTTTCACTTGAGAGACCTTTCCTCCTCTCTTTGTTTTCACTTACTTTTGTGTTCTTCATTTTTGTAATCTTGTAATTCTCTTTCTTTGTAATTCTGTTTTAATGAAAGTTACTTCTTCAATATCTATTATTCTCATCCACCTTCTGTAGTTTAATATTTATGTTCCTAAAATAGTTTAAATTCAGTTGAATCCCCTTCCCTTCTTTTTCTTCCTCATTCAATCGAAAATCCGTTTTTAATTATCATCATCGTTCGTGTGTGTGTGTCAACGTACCACTCTTTTCTAATCCCTTTCTTTTTCTTCTATTCTTAATTTATCATCACAATTATTTTAACCAGAATATTAAACATCCAAATGGCTGAGTAAATCTCTCATTGGGGTGAGTTATAATTCGGGGATGTTATGTGATTGAGAGTTTTGCTCGATGAGTATTCTTTAAATTAATATTGTGTATGTTAAACTTAATATGTCATGGATTAATGATATGTTTTGTTTAACGAGTGGTTTCCATGGATTATTGGAACCATAAATACACTACCATAAATATGTTTTGATTTATATTAGAACCCTAAGTTAAGTTAAGGCTTGGATTAAAGCCTTCACACTTAGGAATTCCAATCAACGTCAACTTATGACATGGGTGTTAATTTAATGAAATACAAAGTAAGGCTCAAGGATATCACATGCTTAACTCCCCGATAATGAACTCACCCCAATCTTTATAAATTTGGTAAATCAAACATAATTCATTAAACATTTCAATTATGCTCTGCAAACAAACCCCCCTAATCAAAATACAATCAACTAAAAACAAACAACTACTACGAAGTACCATCGCCGAGGATTCGACCCGAGTGCTGCTATACACATTAGCAGAGCACCGGAACATTGACCGGTCGATAGGCGACAATCGGCCATGCGTTTCAAATGGCGCCGTTGCCGGGGATGGTGGTTTAAGTAGTCATTAGTTTCTGGTTATTGTAAAAAAAACCAAAAAATACAAAATTTAAAAAAAAATTGAAAAAAAACACACAAAGAAAAACCCGTCTTCCTCTTAAAAATCATAAACTGAAAAAATAAAAAGAAAAAAACATTCTTCCTCTTTCTTCCAAAATCTCTCTGAATGCCCCGTAGCCTTCCAAACAATCCCTCGGATTTTTTTGACCCTGAAATTGAGCAAACACTTCGCCAACTTAGGAGGAACATAAGAGATACTCAAATAATTCAAGAACCAGTCCTCATCCAACCAATTGAAATTGAAATGGACAATCCTAGGGAACAAACATTGAAAGAACTTGATGCCCCTGATATGAATTACCAACCTCTTGGTATTCAATATCCAAACATTGAAGCTGACTTCGAACTCAAATCGGGTTTGATTCATCTTCTCCCTCATTTTCACGGGCTAGCCGGTGAGGATCCACATCTTCACCTTAAAGAGTTCCAAGTGGTCTGCTCAACCATGAAACCTCAAGGGGTTTCTAAAGAACAAATCAAGCTTAGAGCTTTCCCCTTTTCCCTAGAGGATTCTGCCAAGTCTTGGCTCTACTACCTCCCACCTGGTTCCATAAACTCATGGGTTGACATGAAGAGACTTTTCCTTGAGAAGTTCTTTCCCGCTTCCCGAACAGCTTCTATCCGAAAGGAAATAAGCGGCATCCGTCAATTCCCTAATGAATCACTCCATGAGTATTGGGAGAGGTTCAAAAAGCTTGTGGAAACTTTTCCACACCATCAAATCCCTGACCAACTCCTGATCCAATACTTCTATGAGGGGTTATTGGCTATGGAGCGAACTCTCATTGATGCCGCAAGTGGCAGTGCTCTTGTTGACAAAACTCTTGCAACTGCAAGAGATCTCATAAGTAACATGGCTGCAAACACGCAGCAATTCCATACTCGAGCACATGCTCAAGTGAAACATTCCCAAGAGAATCAATCCATAGATCCCAACAAGATGACTGAGTGGATGAGTGAACTTACAGGTCTTGTGCGTCAACTAGCGATGGCTACCAAAGCACCAACCTCATCTTCACCACAGTCACTATTCCCTGGACCTATCAAGAATTGTGGAATCTGCAACTCTCCATCTCATCCGACTGACACATGTCCACAAATTCAAGATGATCCATCTGATTCATCTAGTCCAATGGAGCTTAATGCGGCATATGCTCAGCGAAACTTCAACCCTCAACAATCAGGTCAGTTTGTTAGAAACTTCAACCAACCCCACTCTGAGCCCTTCTCTTCTACCTTTAACCCACCTCTGAGGTATGGTAATCCCATTTCTCATCCTCCTCTGTTCCCTCATCAAAATCCAAACCAGTTCCAATATGGTCAAAGTGGTGGTAACATCCATCAAACTTATCCTTTTGTTCCTCAACCCCAAAGGAACAATCCTCCTCCTGGATTCCACTATCCTAACGAGCCTTCCCAATTCCCCACCCAATACAATCGCTTTCCTAAGAACCAAAATCAAGGCCAACCCAATTTGGGACAAGCCTCTTCTTCTAAACAACCATGGGAAAGTGCTGTAGAGGATCTTGCTTCCTTCACCCATTCTAGCCTCAAGAACATTGAAACCCAAATAGGTCAACTTGCTTCCCACCTGAGCCAGCAACAACCATCCAATTCATCCCAACTCCCAGCTCAACCATTACCCAACCCTAATGGTAATGTAAGTGTGATTGCACTTAGATCGGGAAAGAAAATTGCTATGCCCCATGCTGATTCCTCTACCTCCCCTTTCGATGTTGATATAGAAAATGAAAAGAACAAAAAGCTGGAAAAGGAACTTGAATCCACTCCTTCACCTCCTTCCATTCCCTTAAGGAACCCAATTCCTTTTCCTCAAGCCATCTCCAAGCCTAAGAAGTCCTTTGAACCTGATCCTGAAATTCTTGACTTGTTTAGACGTGTTGAAGTGAACATCCCCCACTTAGATGTCATCAAACAAATCCCTAAGTATGCCAAGTTTCTTAAGGAATTTTGCACCCATAAGAGGCAACATAGGAACATTGAAAATGTTTCAACCCAACAGTCTATTCCCATGAAGTGCAAAGATCCAGGGACCTTCACGGTTCCTTGCCAAATTGGAAGTTCCAACTTTGATGATGAACTCGTAGACCTAGGAGCCTCAATTAATGTAATGCCCAAATCCATATTCTCCAACCTTGGTCTAGGTCCCTTGCACCCAACGGGTATTGTCATTCAATTAGCCAATCGAAGCACTGCCAGTCCTGAGGGGATAATTGAGGATGTTCTTGTTCGGGTCAATGATCTTATCTTCCCAGCTGATTTCTATGTCCTTGACATGGAAGGTGAGACGACCTCTTCTCGATCTCCCCTAATTCTAGGAAGACCATTCCTCATGACTGTGAGAACCAAGATTGATGTCCACTCATGCATCTTATCCATGGAATTCGGTGACCAACTGGTCAAGTTCAACATTTTCCAAGCCATGCGATACCCATCTTAGGATCACTCTGCATTCTCAATCCATGCTTTTGAGGACACTTCTAAGATTCAATCGAACCCCAATCCTCCATGTTCTTCATGTTCTAATGATAAAGGATCTTGTGAAATCTACACCATGATTAGCAAAGTCATAAATGGGGAAGTTGATGTGGACCTCTCATTCATAGACTCCATCAATCTAGAGGAACTTGAAAACTCTCTTGAATCCCACATCAACTATGATCTCTACTGCTCCACCTTGGACAGTGTTGAGTAAAATGATCCAAACCCATCTGGAATCCCTTCTCCTGCTCCTAAATTGTCTATCTCTCAAATCAAGGCTGAAACTGATCTAAAACCACTTCCTTCACACCTCAAGTATGAATTCCTTTTCCATGATCCCTCCTACCCTGTCATTATCTCTGCTTCACTTTCTGAAACTGAGGAGTCCCAACTTGTTCAAGTGTTAGAGGAAAACAAAAATGCCTTAGGTTGGACCCTAGAGGATATTCCAGGAATCAACCCTACCCTTTGCATGCATCACATCCATCTATAGGAATCATCCAAACCAATTAGGAAACCTCAAAGAAGACTCAATCCACTCATACTTGAGGTAGTTAGGGAAGAGATTACCAAGCTTCTTCAAGCTGGTATTATCTACCCAATTTCTGATAGTGAATGGGTTAGTCCAATTCAAGTCATTCCTAAGAATGGAGGGATAACAGTTGTCACACATGAACATGGAGAAGTGGTCACGACTCGAGTGAAAAACAAATGGCGTGTGTGCATCGATTATCGCAAATTGAATGATGAAACACGAAAAGATCACTACCCACTTCCTTTCCTTGACCAAATGCTTGAGAGATTGGCTGAAAAGTCACACTATTGCTTTCTTGATGGTTACACCGGCTACTTCCAAATTCCAATCGCACCTCAAGACCAAGAAAAGACCACATTCACTTGCCCCTTTGGAACCTATGCCTATAGGCGAATGCCTTTTGGCCTTTGTAATGCTCCTGCAACATTCCAGCGGTGTATGATGAGTATATTTTCTTAATTCATTGAGAATTGCATGGAGGTCTTCATGGATTACTTTACCATTTATGGCGAGTCATTTGAATCTTGCTTACATTCACTCTCTTTGGTCCTTCAAAAGTGTGTCAAGTGCAACCTTGTGCTGAATTTTGAAAAATGTCACTTCATGGTTTCACATGGGATTGTTCTAGGTCACATAATTTCTCAAGAGGGTATCCAAGTTGATCCAGCCAAAATTGAGGTGATCCAATCCCTTCCTGAACCCAAATCAGTTCGAGACATTCAGTCCTTCCTTGGTCATGCCGGTTTCTATCGGCGATTCATTCAGAACTTCAGCAAGATTTCCCTCCCACTCACTCGTTTAAATCAAAATGATGTCACATTGAATTTTGATGAGGCTTGAAAGAGAGCCTTCATTGAACTCAAATCTGCTCTCACATCTGCCCAATAATCCAACCCCCAGATTGGTCCTTACCATTCGAATTGATGTGTGATGCTTCTGATAGGGCCATTGGGGCTGTTCTTGGTCAAAGAAGAGAAAACATTCCTCATGTCATCTTTTATGCCTCAAAAACATTGGATGAAACTCAATCACACTACACTGTGACTGAAAAAGAACTTTTAGCTGTGGGTTTTGCCTTGGATAAATTCCGGCCCTATCTCTTAGGTGCCAAAATCATCATCTTCACGGACCACTCAGCATTAATGTTCTTACTTAAGAAAAGTGATTCCAAACCAAGGCTAATAAGATGGATTTTAATGCTCCAAGAGTTTGACCTTGTGATAAAAGATAAACCTGGAAAAGAAAACCCTGTATCTGATCACCTGAGTAGAATTTCTAATTCTTCTCATTCTGAAATAATTGATCCTAAATTTCCAACTGAACACCTCTCATCTCTCACTCCAAAGTTACCATGGTATGCCCCAATTGTCAATTACTTGGTTTCTGGTGTTTTCCCTGAATAGTTTTCAAAAGAACAAAAAGAAAAGATGAGAAGTGATTCAAAGAATTATTTTTGGGAAGATAATAAACATTGGAAAACTGGGGCTGACATGGTAATTAGGAGATGTGTTGATGAAACTGACCAATCCTCCATCTTGGAATTTTTCCACTCAATGCCTGGAGGTGGACACTTTGGACCACAAAGGACTTCTCGAAAGGTCCTAGATTCTGGATTCTTTTGGCCTTCACTCTTCAAGGACTCACACGAGTTCTGTCAATCATGTCCCACTTGCCAAAGGTTTGGCACAATTTCCAAAAGAAACGAAATGCCTCAAAAGCCATTAATCTTCTGTGATCTTTTCGATGTTTGGGGCATCGATTTCATGGGACCTTTTCCCCCTTCCAATGGATTATCCTACATTCTCCTTGCTGTTGACTATGTTTCTAGGTGGGTCGAGGACAACCCCACTAGGAAAGATGATGCTCAAACTGTGAGTGAGTTCCTCAAAACCCATATCTTCCATCTATTCGGAACACCACGTGCTTTGATAAGTGACTTAGGAACTCATTTCTGTAATAGAACCATGGAGTCACTTTTGAAAAAGAATGGGGTTGTACATAAAACATCCACTGCATATCACCCTCAAACAAATGGAATGGCTGAACTTTCTAATAGAGAAGTAAAAAGAGTGCTTGAAAGAATTGTTAAGCCCACAAGAAAAGACTGGCCCGATAGACTTGGTGAAGCACTTTGGGCCTATCGAACAGCCTATAAGACACCCATTGGGATGTGTCCATTTAGGCTAGTCTTTGGTAAAGCCTATAATTTACCAGTTGAAATCCAACATAAGTCATTTTGGGATGTCAAAACATGTAATTTTGATTGTGAAAAATCTGGTGAAGAAAGATTGTTGCTGTTGACTGAATTCGAGGAGCTTCGACTCGATTCGTATGAGAACTCCATTCTCTACAAAGAAAAGGAAAATTCACTCCATGACAAGAACATTCTTCGAAAGGTATTTCATGAAGGTGAAAAGGTAATGCTCTTCAATTCTCGATTTCGACTTCACCCAGGTAAGCTTAATTCTCGTTGGAAAGGTCCTTTTGTTATTACTAATGTTTACCCATTTGGTGCAGTGCAAGTCCAAGACCCTTCTTCAAAAAGAACATTCACGGTAAATGGACACCGGTTAAAGCATCACCATGAGAGGTCTCACAATCCAGGAACCACGTTGAATTCCATCGAAACCCCAACCACTTCAATAGAACCACCACTGGATGGAGACCCGCCAAATCCAAACCAGGGGGCACCTCTTTCCCTTTAACTCTCTCTCTCCTCAATCTCGCTTCCCTCTCTTCTTCTCTCTATTTCTTCTTCTTCCTCTCTCCCTCTCATTTTTTTTACAACATTCTTCCACAACTTTTTTTTTTCTATTTTCTCTTTTGTGTGGATGTGTCATTAAAAATAAAAAAAATTAAAAAAAAATAATTAAAAAAAATGAAAATTAAAAAAACAAAAGGGGTGTCATAATTACTCATCATCCAATATTGAAATTCTGTCCAACCATTTTGGGGAGTCAAAAGGCTTGTTTTAAACTCAAATATATTGAATTTTTATCTCAAACTTGGGTAAACAATTTTGTGTCAATAACAAACATTTTGAATGAACAATTATTGGTGGAAAATGATTCTCCCCTACCGTGAGGAATAACATTAGCCTTCATGCCAAGGTCATCTATGGCCAACTTTTTCATTGTGTGTCTTCACCACTGATTGTGAGTCTTGAGTTTGTAGACCTTCGAGCTGAATTTCCATCTTTTGTGTGCATTAATATGATAGAGGCATTTTCTAAGCCACATGAGAATCAGAATAGCCAAATAGCCTCCTGTTACCCTTACATTGATCCTACTTTTAAAATCCCCTTTGATCCTATGAAAAACTTTCTTTTGATAGCCACATTACAAGCCTAATACCTTGTCCCACCCAACATCTTCATGGATTTTCATTGTACAATTTATTGAAATTTAAGTGTGGGGGGAATGGAATTCATTTTTGGGCGTACTTCCATTGATTTACAATGTGTCATCATATGCTTGAGGGAAAGCATCCATTCCAATGTGGGGGAGATTTTGTAATTCTGTGAGCTTTGGGGTGTATATGTGTAATTTTCATTTGTACAAAAGTCTTTGAAAAGTGTTCAAAAAAATGAAAAAAATTATATTAAAAAAATGATGAAAAAAAAGGAATGGGTTGTGTCTTGGGTGGGTCAAAAATCATTCATCATCAACCTTTGATCGTGTTATAACTACTAAAATTAGTTCCATGAGAAGATCAAACATGGGTTGGGAGATGACTGTGAGACTTGTTTCAAGCACAACTTTCGAAAAAAAAAGAAAAAAAAGAACACTTGAATCATCTTGTATTGTGTCATTATTGGAAGTATTCCATGTTGTACATATTCCATCATCTCACCCTATTCCATTTTCTGTCTCCCTCTCTTTTCATTCATCACAGATTCATGCCCTTGTAAATATGTGTTTCTATTTCCTTTCATATCAAATTTCAAAAAAAATGTGCATTGATTTTTCCATGTTGGTGTTTTTAACCCCTCTTTTCATTTGGACATTATATACCTACCGTCCCATAGCCACTGAAAAACCCCTTAAAAGACCTCTTGATTCTTGTACACATTAGATTTGGGAATGGAAGCTGAGAGCTCTTACAAACTCTTGATTTTCACTTTTTGTTGGTGAATGAGTGAACCTCCTAAAATACATTTTTATCATCTTGAGAAGAGTAAGTTTTGAGTGCCTACATTTTCTAATTCAAACCTTGAACATGAAAAAATGAATTGTTTCTGATGCATTATTGTAAACCAAATTTGTGATGGAATTCAATATGGATGAGGGAAATAGTCTAAACCTCCCCTGATTGGAGAAAACAAAATTTTAATATTTGTTGGTGAGTGAAAATGATTTTGTCATGTTTTTATATTTGTTGCACATGGGGTCACGCGCAAATCTAAGTGTGGGGGAGTTGATGTTATTAATATTTTCATGACTTATTATATTCCCCATTTACTTATTTTATATGAAATGTGCATAATTTGTGTGAAATATTAATGTTTTAATATTAAGTATAATTTTTGAGCATTTTTAGAAGTAGTCAAATGGAGTCAGTTTAATGATTTAATTATAACTATAACTATACTGATCCAAATTGTGTGGTTCTTGTTTTGTAGGATTCTCCTTTCAATATAGAACATTTCATTAGAAGGAACCATGATCCAATTCTGCTATTTGATGGGTCATATGGTCCTCACAAACAAGACCAAAGAATCTGTGAACAAACTGGACCAGCCTTGAAGATTGATTTACTGGGCTCCATCCAGAAGTCCAAAAACATTAACTCTCCCCCATAATTCGGGGGACACTACATGTCATCTTGGATAAAAATTTCAAGGCCCAAATACAAGTGAAAGGGGCCCAAATAAATATTTTAAGTCCAGCCCACCATTCTGGCCGAGAATTAAAATCAGTATAGTATGCATGAAATATCTCCTGATGTAAGCATCCAAGCGATCTGAGATTTTTCAGTGTGAAAGAGGAGATATAGGACGCCTACTTTGTTGAATAAGTCATTCAGATTTTAAGGCATATTCCTGTTCAAAAATCCATTCACATTTTGTACATTGAAAAAGCATGGATAGAAATGGACAGTTTACCTTTGTTTAATAGAACCGCCATAACTTTGGATCCACTTGTCAAAATGCCTCCACATTTTGACAGTAGTCGTAAAACTTTATTATATACAACTTTGAAAAAGGAGATATTTGGCGATTCGGCAGTCTGAATTTCCAAATTGGCGATGCAAGTGGAGGGACAGATTGGGAATGCAAACAGTCCACTCCTTGGGCTATAAATACTCTCCCCTTCTCTCTCTGAGAGGGGTTGGCATTTCAGAAGAGATAATATCATATTGGCACGACCAAAGCCTTGCCAAAGGCTTGGGAGGACCTTCCATACTCAATTTTTCACTTGAGAGACCTTTCCTCCTCTCTTTGTTTTCACTTACTTTTGTGTTCTTCATTTTTGTAATCTTGTAATTCTCTTTCTTTGTAATTCTGTTTTAATGCAAGTTACTTCTTCAATATCTCTTATTCTCATCCACCTTCTGTAGTTTAATATTTATGTTCCTAAAATAGTTTAAATTCAGTTGAATCCCCTTCCCTTCTTTTGCTTCCTCATTCAATCGAAAATCCGTTTTTAATTATCATCATCGTTCGTGTGTGTGTGTCAACGTACCACTCTTTTCTAATCCCTTTCTTTTTCTTCTATTCTTAATTTATCATCATAATTACTTTAACCAGAATATTAAACATCCAAATTTCTGAGTAAATCTTTCATTGGGGTGAGTTATAATTCGGGGATGTTAAGTGATTAAGAGTTTTGCTCGATGAGTATTCTTTAAATTAATATTGTGTATGTCAAATTTAATATGTCATGGATTAATTATATGTTTTGTTTAACGAGTGGTTTCCATGGATTATTGGAACCATAAATACACTATCATAAATAAGTTTTGATTTAGATTAGAACCCTAAGTTAAGTTAAGTCTTGGATTAAAGCCTCCACACTTAGGAATTCCAATCAACGTCAATTTATGACATGGGTGTTAATTTAATGCAATACAAAGTAAGGCTCAAGGATATCACATGCTTAACTCCCCGATAATGAACTCACCCCAATATTTATCAATTTAGTAAATCAAAAATCATTCATTAAACATTTCAATTAAGCTCTGCAAACAAACCCCCTAATCAAAATACAATCAACTAAAAACAAACAACTACTACGAAGTACCATCGCCGAGGATTCGACCCGAGTGCTGCTATACACATTAGCAGAGCACCGGAACTTTGACCGGTCGATAGGCGACAATCGGCCGTGCATTTCAAATGGCGTCGTTTCCGGGGATGGTGGTTTAAGTAGTCATTAGTTTCTGGTTATTGTAAAAAAACGGAAAAAAAAACAAAATTTAAAAAAAAAAATTGAAAAAAAAACACAAAGAAAAACCCGTCTTCCTCTTAAAAATCATAAACTGAAAAAATAAAAAGAAAAAAACCGTCTTCCTCTTTCTTCCAAAATCTCTCTGAATGCCCAGTAGCCTTCCAAACAATCCCTCGGATTTGTTTGAACCTGAAATTGAGCAAACACTTCGCCAACTTAGGAGGAACATAAGAGATACTCAAATAATTCAATAACCAGTCCTCATCCAACCAATTGAAATTGAAATGGACAATCCTAGGGAACAAACATTGAAAGAACTTGCTGCCCCTGATATGAATTACCAACCTCTTGGTATTCAATATCCATACATTGAATCTAACTTCGAACTCAAATCGGGTTTGATTCATCTTCTCCCTCATTTTCACGGGCTAGCCGGTGAGGATCCACATCTTCACCTTAAAGAGTTCCAAGTGGTCTGCTCAACCATGAAACCTCAAGGGGTTTCTGAAGAACAAATCAAGCTTAGAGCTTTCCCATTTTCCCTAGAGGATTCTGCCAAGTCTTGGCTCTACTACCTCCCACCTGGTTCCATAAACTCATGGGTTGACATGAAGAGACTTTTCCTTGAGAAGTTCTTTCCCGCTTCTTGAACAGCTTCTATCCGAAAGGAAATAAGAGGCATCCGTCAATTCCCTAATGAATCACTCCATGAGTATTGGGAGAGGTTCAAAAAGCTTGTGGAAACTTTTCCACACCATCAAATCCCTGACCAACTCATGATCCAATACTTCTATGAGGGGTTATTGGCTATGGAGCGAACTCTCATTGATGCCGCAAGTGGCGGTGCTCTTGTTGACAAAAATCCTGCAGCTGCAAGAGATCTCATAAGTAACATGGCTGCAAACACGCAGCAATTCCATACTCGAGAACATGATCAAGTGAAACAATCCCAAGAGAATCAATCCATATAGCCCAACAAGATGACTGAGTGGATGAGTGAACTTACAGGTCTTGTGCGTCAACTAGCGGTGGCTACCAAAGCCCCAACCTCATCTTCTCCACAGTCACTATTCCCTGGACCTATCAAGAATTGTGGAATCTGCAACTCTCCATCTCATCCGACTGACACATGTCCACAACTTCAAGATGATCCATCTGATTCATCTAGTCCAATGGAGCTCAATGCGGCATATCCTCAGCGAAACTTCAACCCTCGAAAATCAGGTCAGTTTGTTAGAAACTTCAACCAACCCCACTCTGAGCCCTTCTCTTCTACCTTTAACCCACCTCTGAGGTATGGTAATCCCATTTCTCATCCTCCTCAGTTCCCTCATCAAAATCCAAACCAGTTCCAATATGGTCAAAGTGGTGGTAACATCCATCAACCTTATCCTTTTGTTCCTCAACCCCAAAGGAACAATCCTCCTCCTGGATTCCACTATCCTAACGAGCCTTCCCAATTCTCCACCCAATACAATCACTTTCCTAAGAACCAAAATCAAGGCCAACCCAATTTGGGACAAGCCTCTTCTTCTAAACAACCATGGGAAAGTGCTGTAGAGGATCTTGCTTCCTTCACCCGTTCTAGCCTCAAGAACATTGAAACCCAAATAGGTCAACTTGCATCCCACCTAAGCCAGCAACAACCATCCAATTCATCCCAACTCTCAGCTCAACCATTACCCAACCCTAAGGGTAATGTAAGTGCGATTGCACTTATATCGGGAAAGAAAATTGCTATGCCCCATGCTGATTCCTCTACCTCCCCTTTCGATGTTGATCTAGAAAATGAAAAGAACAAAAAGCTAGAAAAGGAACTTGAATCCACTCCTTCACCTCCTTCCATTCCTCTAAGGAACCCAATTCCTTTTCCTCAAGCCATCTCCAAGCCTAAGAAGTCCTTTGAACCTGATCCTGAAATGCTTGACTTGTTTAGACGTGTTGAAGTGAACATCCCCCTCTTAGATGCCATCAAACAAATCCCTATGTATGCCAAGTTTCTTAAGGAATTTTGCACCCATAAGAGGAAACTTAGGAACATTGAAAAATTTTCAACCCAACAGTCCATTCCCATGAAGTGCAAAGATCCATGGACCTTCACGGTTCCATGCCAAATTGGAAGTTCCAACTTTGATGATGCACTCATAGACCTAGGAGCCTCAATTAATGTAATGCCCAAATCCATATTCTCCAACCTTGGTCTAGGTCCCTTGCACCCAACGGGTATGGTCATTCAATTAGCCAATCGAACCACTACCAGTCCTGAGGGGATAATTGAGGATGTTCTTGTTCGGGTCAATGATCTTATCTTCCCAGCTGATTTCTATGTCCTTGACATGGAAGGTGAGACGACCTCTTCTCGATCTCCCCTAATTCTAGGAAGACCATTCCTCATGACTGCGAGAACCAAGATTGATGTCCACTCAGGCATCTTATCCATGGAATTCGGTGACCAACTGGTCAAGTTCAACATTTTCCAAGCCATGCGATACCCATCTGAGGATCACTCTGCATTCTCAATCCATGCTTTTGAGGACACTTCTAAGATTCAATCGAACCACAATCCACCATGTTCTTCATGTTCTAATGATAAAGGATCTTGTGAAATCTGCACCATGATTAGCAAAGTCATAAATTGTGAAGTTGATGTGGACCTCTCATTCATAGACTCCATCAATCTAGAGGAACTTGAAAACTCTCTTGAATCCCACATCAACTCTGATCTCTACTGCTCCACCTTGGAAAGTGTTGAGTAAAATGATCCAAACCCATTTGGAATCCATTCTCCTGCTATTAACTTGTATAGCTCTCAAATCAAGGCTGAAACTGATCTAAAACCACTTCCTTCACACCTCAAGTATGCATTCCTTTTCCATGATCCCTCCTACCCTGTCATTATCTCTACTTCACTTTCTGAAACTGAGGAGTCCCAACTTGTTCAAGTGTTAGAGGAAAACAAAAATGCCTTAGGTTGGACCCTATAGGATATTCCAGGAATCAACCCTGCCCTTTGCATGCATCACATCCATCTAGAGGAATCATCCAAACCAATTAGGCAACCTCAAAGAAGACTCAATCCACTCATACTTGAGGTAGTTAGGGAAGAGATTACCAAGCTTCTTCAACCTGGTATTATATACCCAATTTCTGATAGTGTATGGGTTAGTCCAATTCAAGTCGTTCTTAAGAAGGGTGGGATAACAGTTGTCACAAATGAACATGGAGAAGTGGTCACGACTCGAGTGAAAAACAAATGGCGTGTGTGCATCGATTATCACAAATTGAATGCTGAAACACGAAAAGATCACTACCCACTTCCTTTCCTTGACCAAATGCTTGAGAGATTGGCCGGAAAGTCACACTATTGCTTTCTTTATGGTTACATCGGCTACTTCCAAATTCCAATCGCACCTCAAGACCAAGAAAAGACCACATTCACTTGCCCCTTTGGAACCTATGCCTATAGGCGAATTCCTTTTGGCCTTTGTAATGCTCCTGCAACATTCCAGCGGTGTATGATGAGAATCTTTTATTAATTCATTTAGAATTGCATGGAGGTCTTCATGGATGACTTTACCATTTATGGCGAGTCATTTGAATCTTTCTTACATTCACTCTCTTTGGTCCTTCAAAAGTGTGTCAAGTGCAACCTTGTGCTGAATTTTGAAAAATGTCACTTCATGGTTTCAAATGGGATTGTTCTAGGTCACATAATTTCTCAAGAGGGTATCCAAGTTGATCCAGACAAAATTGAGGTGATCCAATCACTTCCTGAACCCAAATCAGTTCGAGACATTCGGTCCTTCCTTGGTCATGCCGGTTTCTATCGGCGATTCATTCAGAACTTCAGCAAGATTTCCCTCCCACTCACTCGTTTACTTCAAAATGATGTCACATTCAATTTTGATGAGTCTTGCAAGAGAGCCTTCATTGAACTCAAATCTACTCTCACATCTGCCCAATAATCCAACCCCCAGATTTGTCCTTACCATTTGAATTGATGTGTGATGCTACTGATAGGGCCATTGGGGCTGTTCTTGGTCAAAGAAGAGAAAACATTCCTCATGTCATCTTTTATGCCTCAAAAACATTGGATGAAACTCAATCACACTACACTATGACTGAAAAAGAACTTTTAGCTGTGGTTTTTTCCTTGGATAAATTCCGGCCCTATCTCTTAGGTGCCAAAATCATCATCTTCACGGACCACTCAGCATTAAAGTTCTTACTTAAGAAAAGTGATTCCAAACCAATGCTAATAAGATGGATTTTAATGCTCCAAGATTTTGACCTTGTGATAAAAGATAAACCTGGAAAAGAAAACCCTGTAGCTGATCACCTGAGTAGAATTTCTAATTCTTCTCATTCTGAAATAATTGATCCTGAATTTCCAACTGAACACCTCTCATCTCTCACTCCAAAGTTACCACGGTATGCCCCAATTGTCAATTACTTGGTTTCTGGTGTTTTCCCTGAATAGTTTTCAAAAGAACAAAAAGAAAAGATGAGAAGTGATTCAAAGCATTATTTTTGGGAAGATAATAAACTTTGGAAAACTGGGGCTGACATGGTAATTAGGAGATTTGTTGATGAAACTGACCAATCCTCCATCTTGGAATTCTGCCACTCAATGCCTGGAGGTGGCCACTTTGGACCACAACGGACTTCTCGAAAGGTCCTAGATTCTGGATTCTTTTGGCCTTCACTCTTCAAGGACTCACACGAGTTTTGTCATTCATGTCCCACTTGCCAAAGGTTTGGCACAATTTCCAAAAGAAACGAAATGCCTCAAAAGCCATTAATCTTCTATGAGCTTTTCGATGTTTGGGGAATCGATTTCATGGGACCTTTTCCCCCTTCCAATGGATTATCCTACATTCTCCTTGATGTTGACTATGTTTCTAGGTGGGTCGAGGACAAACCCACTAGGAAAGATGATGCTCAAACTGTGAGTGAGTTCCTCAAAACCCATATCTTCCATCTATTCGGAACACCACGTGCTTTGATAAGTGACTTAGGAACTCATTTCTGTAATAGAACCATGGAGTCACTTTTTAAAAAGAATGGGGTTGTACATAAAACATCCACTGCATATCACCCTCAAAAAAATGGAATGGCTGAACTTTCTAATAGAGAAGTGAAAAGAGTGCTTGAAAGAATTGTTAATCCCACAAGCAAAGACTGGCCTGATAGACTTGGTGAAGAACTTTGGGCCTATTGAACAGCCTATAAGACACCCATTGGGATGTCTCCATTTAGGCTAGTCTTTGGTAAAGCCTGTCATTTACCAGTTGAAATCCAACATAAGTCATTTTGGGCTGTCAAAACATGTAATTTTGATTGTGAAAAATCTGGTGAAGAATGATTGTTGCTGTTGACTGAATTGGAGGAGCTTCGACTCGATTCGTATGAGAACTCCATTCTCTACAAAGAAAAGGCAAATTCACTCCATGACAAGAACATTCTTCGAAAGGTATTTCATGAAGGTGAAAAGGTAATGCTCTTCAATTCTCGATTTCGACTTCACCCAGGTAAGCTTAATTCTCATTGGGAAGGTCCTTTTGTTATTACTAACGTTTACCCATTTGGTGCAGTGCAAGTCCAAGACCCTTCTTCAAAAAGAACATTCACGGTAAATGGACACCAGTTAAAGCATCACCATGAGAGGTCTCACAATCCAGGAACCACGTCGACTTCCATCGAAACCCCAACCACTTCAATAGAACCACCACTGGATGGAGACCCGCCAAATCCAAACCAGGGGGCACCTCTTTCCCTTTAACTCTCTCTCTCCTCAATCTCTCTTCCCTCTCTTCTTCTCTCTATTTCTTCTTCTTCCTCTCTCCCTCTCATTTTTTTACAACATTCTTCCACAACTTTTTTTTTCTATTTTCTCTTTTGTGTGGATGTGTCATTAAAAATAAAAAAAACTAAAAAAAATTAATTAAAAAAAATGAAAATTAAAAAAACAAAAGGGGTGTCATAATTACTCATCATCCAATATTGAAATTTTGTCCAACCATTTTGGGGAGTCAAAAGGCTTGTTTTAAACTCAAATATATTGAATTTTTATCTCAAACTTGGGTAAACAATTTTGTGTCAATAACAAACATTTTTAATGAACAATTTTTGGTGGAAAATGATTCTCCCCTACCGTGAGGAATAACATTAGCCTTCATGCCAAGGTCATCTATGGCCAACTTTTTCATTGTGTTTCTTCACCACTGATTGTGAGTCTTGAGTTTGTAGACCTTCGAGCTGAATTTCCATCTTTTGTGTGCATTAATATGATAGAGGAATTTTCTAAGCCACATGAGAATCAGAATAGCCAAATAGCCTCCCATTACCCTTACATTGATCCTACTTTTAAAAGCCCCTTTTAGCCTATGAAAACCTTTCTTTTGATAGCCACATTACAAGCCTAATACCTTGTCCCACCCAATATCTTCACGGATTTTCATTGTACAATTTATTGAAATTTAAGTGGGGGGGGGAATGGACTTCATTTTTGGGCGTACTTCCATTGATTTACAATGTGTCATCATATGCTTGAGGGCAAGCATCCATTACAGTGTGGGGGAGAGTTTGTAATTCTGTGAGCTTTGGGGTGTATATGTGTAATTTTCATTTGTACAAAAGTCATTGAAAAGTGTTCAAAAAAATGAAAAAAATTATATTAAAAAAAATGATGAAAAAAAAGGAATGGGTTGTGTCTTGGGTGGGTCAAAAACCATTCATCATCAACCTTTGATCGTGTTATAACTACTAAAATTAGTTCCATGAGAAGATCAAACATGGGTTGGGAGATGACTTTGAGACTTTTTTCAAGCACAACTTTCGAAAAAAAGAGAAAAAAAAGAACACTTGAATCATCTTGTATTGTGTCATTATTGGAAGTCTTCCATGTTGTACATATTCCATCATCTCACCCTATTCCATTTTCTATCTCCCTCACTTTTCATTCATCACACATTCATGCCCTTGTAAATATGTGTTTCTATTTCCTTTCAAATCAAATTTCAAAAAAAATGTGCATTGATTTTTCCATGTTGGTGTTTTTAACCCCTCTTTTCATTTGGACATTATATACCTACCGTCCCATAGCCACTGAAAAACCCCTTAAAAGACCTCTTGATTCTTGTACACATTAGATTTGGGAATGGAAGCTGAGAGCTCTTACAAACTCTTGATTTTCACTTTTTGTTGGTGAATGAGTGAACCTCCTAAAATACATTTTTATCATCTTGAGAGGAGTAAGTTTTGAGTGCCTACATTTTCTAATTCAAAACTTGAACATGAAAAAATGAATTGTTTCTGATGCATTATTGTGAACCAAATTTGTGATGGAATTCAATATGGATTAGTGAAATAGTCTAAACCTCCCCTGATTGGAGAAAACAAAATTTTAATATTTGTTGGTGAGTGAAAATGATTTTGTCATGTTTTTATATTTGTTGCACATGAGGACACGCGAAAATCTAAGTGTGGGGGAGTTGATGTTATTAATATTTTCATGACTTATTATATTCCCACTTTACTTATTTTATATGAAATGTTCATAATTTGTGTGAAATATTAATGTTTTAATATTAAGTATAATATTTGAGCATTTTTAGAAGTAGTCAAATGGAGTCAGTTTAATGTTTTAATTATAACTATCACTATACTGATTAAAATTGTTTGGTTCTTGTTTTGTAGGATTTTCCTTTCAATATACAACATTTCATTAGAAGGAACAATGATCCAATTGTGCTATTTGAAGGGTCATATGGTCCTCACAAACAAGACCAAAGAATCTGTGAACAAACTGGACCATCCTTGAAGATTGATTTACTAGGCTCAATCCAGAAGTCCAAAAACATTAAATCTCCACCATAATTTGGGGGACACTACATGTCATCTTGGATAAAAATTTCAAGGCCCAAATACATGTCCAAGGGGCCCAAATAAATATTTGAAATCCAGCCAACCATTCTGGACGAGAATTAAAATCAGTATAGTATGCATGATATATCTCCTGATGTAAGCATCCAAGCGAGCTGAGATTTTGCAGTGTGAAAGAGGAGATATAGGAGGCCTACTTTGTTGAATAAGTCATTCGGATTTGAAGGCATATTCATGTTCAAAAATCCATTCACATTTTGGACATTGAAAAAGCATGGATAGAAATGGACAGTTTACCTTTATTTAATAAAACCGCCATAACTTTGGATCCACTTGTCCAAATGCCTCCATATTTTGAAAGTAGTCGGAAAACTTTATTATATACAACTTTGAAGAAGGAGATATTTGGATATTCGGCTCTCTGAATTTCCAAATTGGCGATGTAAGTGGAGGGACAGATTGGGAATGCAAACAGTCCACTCCTTGGGCAATAAATACTCTCCCCTTCTCTCCTTGAGAGGGGTTGGCATTTCAGAAGAGAGGATATCATATTGGCACGACCAATTCCTTGCCAAAGGCTTGGGAGGACCTTCCATACTAATGTTTTCACTTGAGAGACCTTTCCTCCTCTCTTTGTTTTCACTTACTTTTGTGTTCTTCATTTTTGTAATCTTGTAATTCTCTTTCTTTGTAATTCTGTTTTAATGCAAGTTACTTCTTCAATATATCTTATTCTCATCCACCTTTTGTAGTTTAATATTTATGTTCCTAAAATAGTTTAAATTCAGTTGAATCCCCTTCCCTTCTTTTGCTTCCTCATTCAATCGAAAATCCATTTTTAATTATCATCATCGTTCGTGTGTGTGTGTCAACGTACCACTCTTTTCTAATCCCTTTCTTTTTCTTCTATTCTTAATTTATCATCATAATTATTTTAACCAGAATATTAAACATCCAAATAGCTGAGTAAATCTCTCATTGGGGTGAGTTATAATTCGGGGATGTTAAGTGATTGAGAGTTTTGCTCGATGAGTATTCATTAAATTAATATTGTGTATGTCAAACTTAATATGTCATGGATTAATGATATGTTTTGTTTAACGAGTGGTTTCCATGGATTATTGGAACCATAAATACACTACCATAAATAATTTTTTATTTAGATTAGAACCCTAAGTTAAGTTATGGCTTGGATTAAAGCCTTCACACTTAGGAATTCCAATCAACATCAACTTATGAAATGGGTGTTAATTTAATGCAATACAAAGTAAGGCTCAAGGATATCACATGCTTAACTCCCCAATAATGAACTCACCCCAATCTTTATCAACTTGGTAAATCAAAAATCATTCATTAAACATTTCAATTAAGCTCTGCAAAAAAACCCCCCTAATCAAAATACAATCAACTAAAAACAAACAACTACTACGAAGTACCATCGCCGAGGATTCGACCCGAGTGCTGCTATACACATTAGCAGAGCACCGGAACTTTGACCGGTCGATACGCGACAATCGGTCGTGCGTTTCAGATGTATCCACTAGTTCCGCTCTTGTCCATCTGTTCCCAGAGCTCCATGATCGAAGGCCTCAGCTTCCTGAAGTTGAGCTCTCGCATGTCTACCAACTACCTGCAGTCGGGGTGGACCTTCTGGTGGTGGTGGTGGCAACACCTCGAAGTTTCTCCCACCATCTGCTACTCGGCCAGCTCCTATGCCTCGTCCGCCAGCACCCTGCGGTCGGGGTGGACCTCCTGGTGGTGGTGGTGGCGACACCTCGAAGTTTCGCCCACCATCTGCTACTCGGCCAACTCCCTTGCCCCGTCTGCCTGCACCCTACATACCACCGTGGCCGAACCTCTGTCTGGGAGGTCCCTCTACCACCTGCTGCTCATCTGTAAGACGAGTCGGGTAGTCTCGAGCCATGTGACCTCACCCGCTGCATGCGTAGAAATTCTTGCCCCTTGTGTAGCTAGCTCTCCTTCGGTTTCCCCGCACAACCAAATCTTCATCCTGAGACTACCCATCTAGTGGTCTGCCCGTTTGGACCTCTGCATCACCTATCTACTGCCAGCTGCAGAAGACCCTACTACGGGCCGTCCTACGGAGGGCCCTGTCACTGGAGCCTACTCGGCGAGAAAACTCACCACTAGAAGAGCTCTCTCCAACACCTCTTACTGTGTCGGAATGTTGAGGGAGATCATCGAAGCCCTGATCTCGTGCCTCAGTCCCTGATCGAAGCTCCGGGCCCGGAAGAACGGGTACCATACCATATCGGTGGAGTAGCGCGAGAGATCAGAAAATCTCACCGAGTACTGCGCCACTGTCATGCTGCCCTGCCGTAGCTGTAGCAGATCTTGGATGCGCACCACACGGAGGGTGGCTGGGACGAACTCGGAGCGGAAGATTCTCTCAAAGTCCGTCCAGAGGAGAGATGTCTCGTTGTGCACCTCGAGAATCAAGCTCCACCATCTGCATGTTGCCGCGTGCAGGAGGCTCGCTGCGGGGATCACCATGAGGTCTACTGGTGTCCTCACTAACCTGAATACTCTCACCACTTCCTCCAGCCAGTCCTCGGCGGCCTGAGGGTCTGTCCCCCCGTGGAACCTGGGCAGTCGCTGGCGCTAGAACTCATGCAGTGCACTAAGGTGACATGCATCGTTAGCGGCTGGGGCTGGTAGCAACGGTGGCTTGGTGGGTAAAGGTACCGCCGGTGCCTCTGCTGACAAGGAGCCCTGCACTGAGGCCTCGTCGCTCGGTGGGTTGTCATCACGCTCCACTCTCAGAACCCTAGCTGGCTGTCATCGTGGGGCCATCCTGAAAAGAAACAGGTTCTCCATGGTCAGAACTGTATACATGGTGAGCTGACGCAAGTAATCACAAGGAAAACTTGAACACACATGCAATCAATGTTTTCATGGATTAAGTCCGAAATCAGAAGTCAGGGTCCTGGTGTACGGATACGTCGGCCGCCGCACCAACACTGGACTCCCTGGACTAATAACCACACCCAATACACTGAACACTATTGCTTCACATAGAAGAAAGATCAGAGTCTATGGTAGAACCGAACTCCTCTGATACCAATTTGTCACGACCCATCCTCGGGGCCCGTGCCGTGACTACCCCATGCCCGCCTTCCATAGGCCAAGGGCTGGCGACTAGCACCAAGGCGTAAATCCCGATAAACAGGGAAGGCATTGCCTTTGTAATGTAAACAACCACCACAGAGTAAGCAAGCGGAAAGAGTAAACACTAAGTAAAAACTGTAACAAGATGTGCTGAAAGTAAAAGGGGGCCGGAAATACAAGCCCAACTGTAAAGTACAACTGAAAGGGGAAAACAACACATGAAATGAAAATCCGCAGCGTCGAGCCGTCATCTGAAAGTCCCACCTGAAGGGTGATCACAGATAGCCTCCACTGCTCCTCGGTCCAGCCGTCTGCTACAAGTATGTCCCGCCCAGTGGTCCACCTCCAGGTACCATCCTGCTCCGCAAGCCTCCACCACGATTCTGATGTGCTGACCGGCGTCTGCAACCAACACAACGAAGTGCGGGCATAGCCCATGCAGGGGTGAGTATAAGCTACTCAGTAGGGACCCCGAGACCCCTGAAGGTCTCCCGAAATCCACAATGGATAAACCACAAGGAAAGATACAATCACGAAGTAACAACCAACACTGCTTATGTATATGCCCATATATATACCTAAGTCATCAATTCCCGTTCACCTCCTACATCCGAGCCCAAGTACAACCCAGTCCACACAGGAAAGCAAAACGTATACTCACACAGAAAAGCACACCACAATCCACGAAGGAGAGAAAAAGTAATCCACATAGGAAAGTGATCAGTAAATCCACACAAGATAGTTCAACACAATCCACACAGGATAGTTCAACACAATCCACAAAGGAGAGTAAATAGTAAATCCACACAGGATAGCTCAACACAATCCACAAAGGAGAGTAAACAGGATTCACCTCACACAGGTATACATCGTCGAAAAAGTGAAAGGGATGATCAGATATAGATACTGAATCATCTAAGCTGGGACCCACTTAGGATACAAGACCAGATGCCTTCATTGATTCATCTATGATGGGACCCACATAGGATACAAGACCAGCACTGAATCATCTAAGCTGGGACCCACATAGGATACAAGACCAGCACGGCTGGGACCCTCATAGGATACAAGACCAGCACTATTCATTGATTCATCTATGCTGGGACCCACATAGGATACAAGACCAGCACTGAATCATCTAAGCTGGGACCCACATAGGATACAAGACCAGCACTCTTCATTGATTCATCTATGCTGGGACCCACATAGGATACATGACCAGCACTGAATCATCTATGCTGGGACCCACATAGGATACAAGACCAGCACAGCTGGGACCCACATAGGATACAAGACCAGCACTCTTCATCATCGCAGTCCACTGAGGATCTCTGCATAGTCGTCGTCGTCGAAGTCGCAGCCAGCACTAGGGTTCCCGCACACAGCAAGCTCATTCAGGAGGGTCCGTTCCACGAGCCGAGAGGCTGATACATCAACTGACACAAGGTCCAGAGTTGATATATCCAAAAGTTTCGTATCGTCAACAGGAACTCAACGTCGCAGACGGCGCGTCAATCGGACGCCCGGTCTGAGAGTTATTGGCTTTTCCGTCCTAGGGGCCCGGTTGGTTTCTAAGGAAAAACCAACCCGACCGTACTCCACCTGCGTCCAAACCACAGGTGGAGTATGCCAAAAGATCCGCCTCACTTAGAGGAAAACAACAAAGTCGATGGCACATCAATCGGACGTCTGAGGCTCAAGATATGAGCGTTTCCGCTCCGAGGGCCCGGTTGGTTTCGTGTACGAACCATGCCAGTCGAACTAAAAGTATTTCAAAACCTTGAGTGCAATATACTGAAACGACCGTCTCGATCCAAGGATCGTGTCGCCGCTGAGGGCGCGTCAATCGGAGGTCTGTAGCGCAAGATATGGGCATTTGACCGAAATGGTCGAAAGATGAGGGGGTTTGGGCCCGGACTGACCCGGCCCGACCCCCCCTGGGTCGGCCCAAACCGGGCAACCCGACCCGGGTCCGGGTCGGACCCAGTTCGGCGCAGCCTGGTTCGGCCAGGGCACGGCCCGGCCGGTCGGGCCGGCCCGTCTCGGCTCGGCCGAGCGAGGCCGCCGCGGGGTGGCACCGCCCCCGCAGGAAGAAGGAGTCGCGGCCCACGTGGGGACGCGCTGGAGTCAATGGATGCAGTGTTTGTCGTGTCCCGTGCGTGTGAGTCGCACACGCGCGGCCGCGGGTCCGCTGGCCGCCGCCGACTCCAGCCGTCGGTGGCTTCCGCGGGCCACCGGAGTTACTCCGGTGGTCAGTTTTCCTTCCCGTCTGGGCTGAAACTTCTCCCGTGTCCTGTTCTTCACTATGGAAATATCAAATCTCCTTTTCGGCACGTTTTTTGGTCTCCCGCCAAACCACACAACAACAAAGAACTACAGAGGTTTGTCGGGCTGTGTTCGTTTGGACCGCACCCTCCGCGTTAGGCGATAGCAGTTGGTAGGATTAATCAACACAAAGAAAACATAACCAAAAACAATTTTAATAAATTAAAATTGTTCTTACGAAACTAGGTTCTTTGTTTTAAAAGAAATAATCACAAGAATATAAATTACTTCACAAACAACCCCTACCTCGTCAAGTCGTCGCACACGCGTTCTTCATGGAATTGACCGTCGCGGAACAAGTGGAGCATCGTGTCGCGGAAGGGCGTCGCGTCGTCGCGGAAGGGTGTCGCGTCGACGATCTCCGAGGATCAAGAAACAACATATTTAATTAATAATAATTAAATCCGTGATGTTGTTATAACCCACAAAGAGATTTAAAAGAAGCACAACCCCCTACCTTGTTGTTGTCGATCGAAGGTTGTCGCGGGGTTGGATTTTTGCAGAAGAACGTTGCGAAAGAAGAACCATCGGCGTCGCGGTACTTGGAATTGCGTCGTCGATCTCCGAGGGCTCGGCGTTTTTCGTCATCCTCCGTCGAAGGCCGGCGTTCTTCGCGTTCTTTTCATTCTTCGTGTTCTTCGCATTCTTCGCGAAGAAGGATGAAGAACTTGAGGTTTGTCAAATCCTCTCAATGAAAAACACTTAAGGAGAAAAAGCGTTGGTCTTATTTTATTAAAATGCCAACAAACGAAAAGGAGATGAGTAACGACCCCTTAATTCATAGAATTAAATCAACGAATAAAACCGCCCAATTAAATGGTGCGTTAAGAATTTAAGAAAACGCGTCAGTTGACATTCAAAAAAAAGGGGTTTTCGCGGGTGCGTTACTTAAGGGAAAAGAAACGGTGGGGATCGTGCGGGCCCCACATCACAAATATCCTATCAATAGGGTAGGATATTTTTGGATAGCACCCTATCCGCATCAACTCAGCTTAAACAACTTGAAGTGGTCTTTAAGCGGCTTTAAGTGAAATAAAAATAAAATTGTCGCACAACTTTATTTTATTTCTTAACTTAAAACCCAAAACTTAAAACCCACAACCGAGAAAACGCTACTCCAGAAGAGGTGTTTCTACGAAAATACCGGAGATGCGATTCCATCGGTGCTCTTGGAATTCGATTCTGAGCACCGGTTCAAACGTTAGAAAAACCCGCTCGTTCGTTCACTGAACATACCCGAGCCAAACTTTGAAAATGATTCGGGGCACACCGGGCCTCGAAATCCGGTGCCGTCAGAAGCTGCGTTCTTGTAAAATTCCAAAGAAATATTAAAAAAAATTCATTGAAATTTACGAGACTTTACATTACTCCCACCACAGGGCATTACGTCCCCGTAAAGCTTCACTACAAACTTAGGGATACAAAGGTGGTACTGAGCATGCATCTGAGCCTCCCGCTCCCAAGTGCTCTCCTAGAGGTTCCCGAGCTACCATCTGAAGCGCACTAGAGGAATCGATCATCCACTTAGGTCCCGCTCCTGTTGATCCTCGATCTCCACTGGGACCTCCGCAAATGTCTCCCCATCATCAAAGACCATCTCTCCATGGTCAAAGATTTGTGTCGGGTCGTGCACATATCTCCTCTGCTGAGATATGTGGAAGACGTCGTGCACCCGGCGCAACTGTGGTGGTAGATCCAGGCGATAAGCCACCTTTCCAAAACTCCGTAATCCACGTCGAGGTGAGACCCACATGAAGACGTGGTCACCATCCTCAAACTCTAGTGGCCTCCGCCTCCTGTCAGCGAAAGACTTCTATCGGCTCTGAGCTGTCTTCATCTGCTCCTGGATGACTTGGACATTCTCTATCGTGGCCTGGACCACCTCTGGTCCCACAAGAGCTGCTATGATTTCTTCTTTGCCGATAAGAGAAATCAGGTCTCATCCCCTGGATGAACCACATTCTTTGCCTAATACAGTCAATCCTGACATGGATGATTCTAATCCATATCAAGGATGATGGCGTAAGGCCTTGACGCTACTACCAAGAGATCCAACCGTTACTCTTGCCTCCAAGGGTTGAGTCACACTATCGGCATCAGTGTGTGGTAACTGGGTCTCCTCCAGTAGATGTCTCACAAGTAAGGGTCAAGTCAACAGTCAAAACCGGAACCTCTTAGTAACAACACAAAAGAGGACCGGAATGAAAAACATCACAAAGGTAAGCGTATTTTACTATTGCAGCTCATAATACAAAGACACTATACAACAACAACAACGAACTAGAAGTACAAGGACGTATCCACTAGTTCTGCTCCTGTCCATATGCTCCCAGAGCTCCATGATCGAAGGCCACAGCTGCCTGAAGCTGAGATCTCGCATGTCCACCAACTCCCTGTAGTCGGGGTGGACCTCCTGGTGGTCGTGGTGGAAACACCTCGAAGTGTCGCCCACCATCTGCTACTCGGCCAGCTCCTCTGCCTCGTCCGCCTGCACCCTGCGGTCAGGGTGGACCTCCTGGTGGTGGTGGTGGAAACACCTCGAAGTTTCACCCACCATCTGCTACTCGGCCAACTCCTATGCCTCATCCGCCAGCACCCTACAGAACACCGTGGCCGAACCTCTGTCTGGGAGGTCCCTCTAGCTCCTACTGCTCATCTGTAAGATGAGTCGGGCAGTCTCGAACCATGTGACCTCGCCCGCTGCATGCGTAGTAATGCTTGCTCCTCGTGTAGCTGGCTCTCCTTCGGGTGCCCCGCACAACCAAATATTCATCCTGAGACTGCCCATCTTGTAGTCTAGCCCGTTTGGACCTCTGCGACACCTGTCTACTGCCAGCTGCAAAAGACCCTACTACGGGCCGTCCTGCGGAGGGCCCTGTCACTCAAGCCTGCTCGGCGAGAAAACTCTCCACTAGAAGAGCTCTCTCCAACACCTTTGCCTGTGTCGGAATGTTGAGGGAGATCATCAAAGCCTTGATCTCTTGCCTCAGTCCCTGCTCAAAGGTCCGGGCCCAGAATAACGGGACCCATACCATATCGTTGGAGTAGCGGGAGAGATAAGTCAATCTCGACGAGTACTGGGCCACTGTCATGTTGCCCTGCCATAGCTGTAGCAGCTCTTGGATGCGTACCGCACGGAGGGTGGCTGGGACGAACTCGGAGCGGAAGATGCTCTCAAAGTCTGTCCAGAGGAGAGATGTCTCATCGTGCACCTCGAGCATCAAGCTCCACCATCTTCCTTCTGCCGCGTGCAGGAGGCTCACAGGGAAGATCACCATGAGGTCTGCTGGTGTCCTCACTAACCTGAAAACTCTCACCACTGCCTCCATCCAGTCCTCGGCGGCCTGAGGGTCTGTCCCCCCGCCGAACCTGGGCAGTCGCTGGCGCTGGAACTCATGCAGTGCACTAAGGCGATGTGCATCGTCAGCGGCTGGGGCTGGTAGCGTCGGTGGTTGTGCAGGTAAAGGTACCGCCGGTGCCTCTGCTGACAAGGAGCCCTGCACCGAGGCCTCGTCGCTCGGTGGGCTGTCATCATGCTCCACTCTCGGAACCCTTGCTGGCTGCCGTCGTGGAGCCATCCTGAAATAAAACAGGTGCTCCACGGTCAGAACTGTATACCTGGTGAGCTGATGCAATTAATCACAAAGAAAACTTGAACACAAATGCAATCAATGTTTTGTGCATTAAGTCGGAAATCAGAAGTCAGGGTCCTGGTGTACGGATACGTCGGCCGCCGCACCAACACTGGACTCCCTGGACTGATAACCACACCCAATACACTGAACACTATTAATTCACATAGAAGAAAGATTAGAGTCTGTGGTAGAACCGAACTCCTCTGATAACAATTTGTCACGACCCATCCTCGGGGCTCGTGCCGTGACTACCCCAAGCCCGCCTTCCATAGTCCTGGGGCTGGCGACTAGCACCAAGGCGTAATTCCTGATAAACAGGGAAGGCATTGCCTTTGTAATGTAAACAACCACCACAGAGTAAGCAAGCGGAAAGAGTAAACACTAAGTAAAAACTGTAACAAGCTGTGCTGAAATTAAAAGGGGGAAAGAAATACAAGCCCAACTGTAAAGTACAACTGAAAGGGGGAAAACAGCAACTGAAATGAAAAGCCGCAGTGTCGAGTCGTCCTCTGGAAGTCCCACCTGAAGGGTGAGCACATATAGCCTCCACAGCTCCTCGGTCCAGCCGTCCGCTCCGAGTACGTCCCGCCCAGTGGTCCACCTTCAGGTACCGTCTTGCTCCGCAAGCCTCCACCATGATTCCGCTGCGCTGACCGTCGTCTGCAACCAACACAACGAAGTGCGGGAATAGCCCATGCAGGGGTGAGTATAAGCTACTCAGTAGGGACCCCGAGACCCCCGAAGGTCTCCCGAAATCCACAAAGGATAAACCACAAGGAAAGATACAATCACTAAGTAACAACCGACACTGCTTAGGTATATTCCCTTACATATACCAAAGTCATCAATTCTCGTTCGGCTCCAACATCCGAGCCCAAGCACAACCCAGTCCACACAGGAAAGCAAAACGTATACTCACACAGAAAAGCACACCATAATCCATGAAGGAGAGCAAAAGTAATCCACATCGGAAAGTAATCAGTAAATCCACACAGGATAGTTCAACACAATCCACAAAGGAGAGTAAACAGTAAATCCACACAGGATAGTTCAACACAATCCACAAAGGAGAGTAAATAGTAAATCCACACAGGATAGTTCAACACAATCCACAAAGGAGAGTAAACAACATTCACCTCACATAGGTATACATCATCGAAAAGGTGAAAGGGATGATCAGATATAGATACTGAATCATCTAAGCTGGGACCCACTTAGGATACAAGACCACCTGTCTTCATTGATTCATCTATGCTGGGACCCACATAGGTTATAAGACCAGCACTGAATCATATATGCTGGGACCCACATAGGATACAAGACCAACATGACTGGGACCCACATAGAATACAAGATCAGCACTCTTCATTGATTCATCTATGCTGGGACCCACATAGGATACAAGACCAGCACTCTTCATTGATTCATCTATGTTGGGAACCACATAGGATACAAGACCAGCACTGTATCATCTAAGCTGGGACCCACATAGGATACAAGACCAGCACTCTTCATTGATTCATCTATGATGGGACCCACATAGGATACAAGACCAGAACTGAATCATCTAAGCTGGGACCCACATAGGATACAAGACCAGCATAGCTGGGACCCACATAGGATACAAGACCAGCACTTTTCATCGTCACAATCCACTGAGGATCTCTGCACAGTCGTCGTCGTCGAAGTCGCAGCCAAAATTATGGTTCCCGCACACAGCAAGCTCGTTCGGGAGGGTCCGCTCCACGAGCTGAGAGGCAGATACATCAACTGACACAAGTTCCAGAGTTGATATATCCAAAAGTTCCGTATCGTCAACAGGAACTCAACGTCGCAGACGGCGCGTCAATCGGACGTCTGGTCTGAGAGTTATTGGCTTTTTCGTCCCAGGGGCTCGGTTGGTTTCTAAGGAAAAATCAACCCGAACGTACTCCACCTGCATCCAAACCTCGGGCGGAGTATTCCAAAAGATCAGTCTCACTTAGAGGAAAACAACAAAGTCGACGGCACGTCAATCGGACGTCCGAAGCTCATGATATTAGAGTTTCCGCTCAGAGGGCCTGATTGGTTTCGTGTACGAACCAACCCGGCCGAACTCAAAGTATTACGAAACCTTGAGTGCGATATACTGAAACAACCGTCTCGATCCAAGGATCGCATTTCGTCTGACGGCGCGTCAATTGGAGGTCCGTAGCCCATGATATGGGAATTTTACTGAAATGGTCCGAAGACGGGGGGTCTGGGCCCAGACTGACCCGGCCCGACCCCCCTGGGTCGGCCTGAACCGGGTCGACCCGACCCGGGTCCGGGTCGAACCCAGTTCGGCTTGGCCCGGTCTGGCCAGGGAGCGGCCCGGCCGGTCGGGCCGGCCCGTCTCGGCTCGGCCGAGCGGCCGAGTAAGGCAGCCGCGGTGTGGCGCTACCCCCGCGGGAAGAAGGAGCTGCGGCCCACGTGGGGCCGCGCTGGAGTCAACGAATGCGGCCTTTGCCCCGTCCCATGCATGTGAGCTGGACCCACGCAGCCGCGGGTCCTCTGGCCGCCGGTGCCTTCCGCGGGCCACCGGAGTTCCTCCGGTGGTCCGATTTTCTTTCCTGTCTGCGTCGAAACTCCTCCCGGGTCCCGTTATTCACTGTGGAAACATAAAATTGCCTTTTCGGCACGTTTTGTAATCGCTGGCCAAACCGCACAACAACGAATAACTGCGGAGGTTTGTCGGGCCGTGTCCGTTTGGCCCGCTCCCTCCGCGTTAGGCGATAACAGTTGGGAGGATTAATCAACAAATAGAAAACATAACCAAAAACACTTTTAATAAACTAAAATTGTTCTTACGAAATCGGGTTCTTTGTTTTAAAAGAAACAATCACTGGAATATAAATTACTTCACAAAAAACCCCTACCTCGTCAAGTCGCCGCATGCGCTTTCTTCACGGAATTGACCGTCGCGAAATAAGTGGAGCGTCGCATCGCGGAAGGGCGTCGCGTCAACGATCTCCGAGGATCAAGAAACAACAGATTTAGTTAATAATAATTAAATCTATGATGTTGTTATAACCCACAATGAGATTTAAAAGAAGCGCAACCCCCTACCTTGTCGTTGTCGATCGAAGGTTATCACGGGGTTGGATTGTCGCGGAAGAACGCCGCGGAAGAAGAACCGTCAGCGTCGCGGTACTTGGCGTTGCATCGTCGATCTTCGAGGGCTCGGCGTTCTTCATCACCCTTCGTTGAAGGCCGGAATTCTTCGCGTTCTTCGCGTTCTTCGCAAATAAGGATGAAGAACTTGTGGTTTGTCAAATCCTCTCAACGAACAACACTTAAGGAGAAAAAGCATTGGTCTTATTTTTTTAACATGCCAACAAACTAAACGGAGATATGCAACGACCCATTAATTCATAGAATTAAATCAACGAATAAAACTGCCCAATTAAATGGTGGGTTAAGAATTTAAGAAAACGCGTCAGTTGACTTTCATAAAAACGGGTTTTCGCGGGTGCGTTACTTAGGGGAAAAGAAACGGTGGGGCTCGTGCGGGCCCCACCTCACAAATATCCTACCAAGAGGGTAGGATATTTTTATATAGCACCCTATCCGCATCAACTCAGCCTAAACAGCTTGAAGTGGTCTTTATGTGGCTTTAAGTGAAATAAAAATAAAATTGTCGCACAACTTTATTTTATTTCTTAACTTAAAATCCAAAAATTAAAACCCACAACCGAGCAAACGCAACTCCAGAAGAGGTGTTTCTAAGAAAATACCGGCGATGCGATTCCATCGGTGCCCTCGGAATTCGATTCCGAGCACCGGTTCAAAAGTTAGAAAAACCCACTCGTTCTCTCACTGAACATACCCGAGCCAAACATTGGAAAATGATTCCGGGCACAGCGGGCCTCAGAATCAGGTGCCTTAAGAAGCTGCGTTCCTGTAAAATTCCAAAGAAAATTAAGAAAAAAATTTCCTTAAAATTTACGGGACTTTACATTACTCCCACCACAGGGATTTACGTCCCCGTAAAGCTTCACTACAAACTTAGGGATACAAAGGTGGTATTGAGCACGCATTTGAGCCTCCCGCTCCCAAGTGCTCTCCTGGAGGTTCCTGAGCTTCCATCTGAAGCGCACTAGAGGAATCGATCGTCCACATAGGACCCGCTCCTGTCGATCCTCGATCTCCACTGGGACCTCCGCAAAAGTCTCCCCATCATCAAAGACCAGCTCTCCATGCTCAAAGATTTGCATCGGGTCGTGCACGTATCTCCTCTGCTGAGATACGTGGAAGACGTCATGCACCCGACGCAACTGTGGTGGTAGAGCAAGGCGATAAGGCACCTTTCCAAAACTCCGTAATCCACGTTGAGGTGAGACCCGCATGAAGACGTGGTCAGCATCCTCAAACTCTAGTGGCCTCCGCCTCCTGTCAGCGAAAGACTTCTGTCGGCTCTGAGCTGTCTTCATCCGCTCCTGGATGACCTGGACCTTCTCTATCGTGGCCTAGACCACCTCTGGTCCCACAAGAGCTGCTATGATTTCTTCTTTGCCGATAAGTGAAATCCAGTCTCATTCCCTGCATAAACCACGTTCTTTTCCTAATACAGTCAATCCCAACATGGATGATTCTAATCCATACCAAGGATAACGTCTTAAGGCCTCGACACTACTGCCAAGAGATCCAACCGTTACTCTCGCCTCCAAGGGTTGAGTCACACTGTCGGCATCAGTGTGTGGAAACTAGTCTCCTCCAGTAGATGTCTCACAAGTAAGGGTCAAGTCAACAATCAAAACTGGAACCTCTTAGTAACAACACAAAAGAGGACAGGAATGAAAAACATCACAAAGGTAAGGGTCTTTTACTGTTGCAGCTCATAATACAAAGACACTATACAACAACAACAAGGAACTAGAAGTATAAGGATGTATCCACTAGTTCCGCTCCTGTCCATCTGCTCCCAGACCTCCATGATCGAAGGCCTCAACTTCCTGAAGCTGAGCTCTCGCATGTCCACCAACTCCCTGCGGTTGGGGTGGACCACTTGGTGGTGGTGGTGGCAACACCTCGAAGTGTCTCCCACCATCTGCTACTTGTCCTGCTCCTCTGCCTCGTCCGCCTGCACCCTGCGTTCGGGGTGGACCTCCTGGTGGTGGTGGTGGTAACACCTCGAAGTGTCTCCCACCATCTGCTACTCGGCCAACTCCTCTGCCTCGTCCGCCTGCACCCTATAGACCACCGTGGACTAACCTCTGTCTGGGAGGTCCCTCTACCACTTGATGCTTATCTGTAAGACGAGTCGGGCAGTCTCAAGCCATGTGACCTCGCCCGCTACATGCGTAGAAATGCTTGCCCATCGTGTAGCTGGCTCTCCTTCGGGTGCCCCACAAAACCAAATCTTCATCCTGAGACTGCCCATCTGATGGTCTGGCCCGTTTGGACCTCTGCGTCACCAGTCTACTACCAGCTGTAGAAGACCCTACTACGGGCCGTCCTACGGAGGGCCCTATCACTGGAGCCTGCTCGGTGAGAAAACTCTCCACTAGAAGAGCTCTCTCCAACACCTCTTCCTGTGTCGGAATGTTGAGGGAGATCATCGAAGCCCTGATCTCGTGCCTCAGTCCCTGCTCGAAGGTCCGGGCCCGGAAGAACGGGTCACGTACCATATCGGTGGAGTAGCGCGAGAGATCAGTAAATCTCACCGAGTACTGGGCCACTGTCATGCTGCCCTACCGTAGATGTAGCAGCTCTTGGATGCGCACTGCACGGAGGGTGGCTGGGACGAACTCGGAGCGGAAGATGCTCTCAAAGTCCGTCTATAGGAGAGATGTCTCGTCGTGCACCTAGAGCATCAAGCTCCACCATCTGCCTACTGTCGCGTGCACGAGGCTCGCTGCGAGGATCACCATGAAGTCTTCTGGTGTCCTCACTAACCTGAAAACTCTCACCACTGCCTCCAGCCAGTCCTCGGTGGCCTGAGGGTTTGTCCCCCCGCGGATCCTGGGCGGTTGTTGGTGCTGGAACTCATGCAGTTCACTAAGGAGACGTGCATCGTCAGCGGCTGGGGTTGGTAGCATCGGTGGCTTGGCGGGTAAAGGTACCACCGGTGCCTCTTCTAACAAGAAGCCCTGCACCGAGGCCTCGTCACTCGGTGGGCTGTCATCATGCTCCACTCTCGGAACCGTAGCTGGCTGCCATCGTGGGGCCATCCTGAAAAGAAACAGGTGATCCACGGTCAGAACTATATACCTGGTGAGCTGACACAAGTAATCACAAAGAAAACTTGAACACACATGCAATCAATGTTTTCGTGCATTAAGTCGGAAATCAGAAGTCAGGGTCCTGGTGTACGGATACGTCGGCCGCGGCACCAACACTGGACTCCCTGGACTGATAACCACACCCAATACGCTGAACACTATTGCCTCACATAGAAGAAAGATCAGAGTCTGTGGTAGAACCGAACTCCTCTAATACCAATTTTTCACGACCCGTCCTCAGGGCCCGTGTCGTGACTACCCCAAGCCCGCCTTCCATAGGCCAGGGGCTGGCGACTAGCATCAAGGTATAAATCCCGATAAACAGGGAAGGCATTGCCTTTGTAATGTAAACAACCACCATAGAGTAAGCAAGAGGAAAGAGTAAACACTATGTAAAAACTGTAACAAGCTGTGCTGAAAGTAAAAGGGGGCCGGAAATACAAGCCCAACTGTAAAGTACAACTGAAAGGGGAAAACAACAACTGAAATGAAAAGCCGCAGCGTCGAGCCGTCCTCTGGAAGTACCACCTGAAGGGTGAGCACAGATAGCCTCCACAGCTCCTCGGTCCAGCCATCGGCTCCGAGTACGTCCCGCCCAGTGGTCCACCTCCAGGTACCGTCCTACTCCGCAAGCCTCCACCACGATTCCGCTGCACTGACCGTCGTCTGCAACCAACACAACGAAGTGCAGGCATAGCCCGTGCATGGGTGAGTATAAGCTACTTAGTATGGACCCCGAGACCCCCGAAGGTCTCTCGAAATCCACAAAGGATAAACCATAAGGAAAGATACAATCACGAAGTAACAACCGACACTGCTTAGGTATATTCTCATGCATATACCTAAGTCATCAATTCCCGTTCGGCTCCAACATCCGAGCCCAAGCACAACCCAGTCCACACAGGAAAGAAAAACGTATACTCACACAGAAAAGCACACCACAATCCACGAAAGAGATCAAAAGTAATCCACATAGGAAAGTAATCAGTAAATCCACACATGATAGTTCAACACAATCCACAAAGGAGAGTAAACAGTAAATCTACACAGGATAGTTCAACAAAATCCACAAAGGAGAGTACAAAGTAAATCCACATAGGATAGTTCAACACAATCCACAAAGGAGAGTAAACAACATTCAGCTCACACAGGTATACATCGTCGAGAAGGTGAAAGGGAAGATCAGATATAGATACTGAATCATCTAAGTTGGGACCCACTTAGGATACAAGACCAGCTGTCTTCATTGATTCATCTATGATGGGACCCACATAGGATACAAGACCAGCACTGAATCATCTAAGCTGGGACCCACATAGTATACAAGACTAGCACGGCTGGGACCCACATAGGATACAAGACCAGCACTCTTCATTGATTCATCTATGCTGGGACCCACATAGGATACAAGACCAGCACTGAATCATCTAAGCTGGGACCCACATAGGATACAAGACCAGCACAGTTGGGACCCAAATAAGATACAAGACCAACACTCTTCATTGATTCATCTATGCTGGGACACACATAGGATACAAGACCATCACAAAATCATCTAATCTGGGAGCCATAAAGGATACAAGACCAGCACAGCTGGGACCCATATAGGATACAAGACTAGCACTCTTCATTGAATCATCTATGCTGGGACCCACATAGGATACAAGACCAGCACTGAATCATCTAAGCTGTGACCCACATAGGATACAAGACCAGCACAGCTGGGACCCACATAAGATACAAGACCATCACTCTTCATCATCGTAGTCCACTGAGGATCTCTGCATAGTCGTCGTCGTCGAAGTCGCTGCTAGCACTAGGGTTCCCGTACACAGCAAGCTCGTTCGGGAGGGTCCGCTTCACGAGCCGAGAGGCTGATACATCAACTGACACAAGGTCCAGATTTGATGTATCCAAAAGTTTCATATCATCAACAGGAACTCAATGTCGCAGACGGCACGTCAATCAGACGCCCGGTCTGAGAGTTATTGGCTTTTCCGTCCCAGGGGCCCGGTTGGTTTCTAAGGCAAAACCAACCCGACCATATTCCACCTGCGTCCAAACCTTGGGAGGAGTATTCCAAAAGATCCGTCTCACTTAGAGGAAAACAACAAAGTCGACGGCACATCAATCGGACGTCCGAAGCTCAAGATATGAGAGTTTCCGCTTCGAGGGCCCGGTTGGTTTCGTGTACGAACCAACCTGGACGAACTCAGTTTATTCCGAAACCTTGAGTGCGATATACCTAAACGACCGTCTCGATCAAAGGATCGCATTTCCACTGACGGCGCGTCAATCGGAGGTCCGTAGACCAAGATATGGGCATTTGACCAAAATGGTCTGAAGATGGGGGGTCTGGGCCCGAACCGACCCGGCCCGGCTCGGCTCGGCCGCGCCGCCGGGCGAGGCAGCCACGGGGTGGCGCTGACCCCGCGGGAAGAAGGAGCCGCGGCCCATGTGGGGCTGCACTGGAGTCAACAGACACGGCCTTTGCCGCGTCCCGTGCGTGTGAGCTGGACCCGTGCGGCCGCGGGTCCGCTGGCCGCCGGTGGCTTCCGCGGGCCACCAGAGTTGCTCCGGTGGTTATTTTTTCTTCCCGTATACGCCGAAACTCCTCCCGAGTCCCATTCTTCACTGCGGAAACATCAAATCGCCTTTGCGGCATGTTTTGTCATCGCTCGCCAAACCGCACAACAACGAAGAACTGCAGAGGTTTCTCGGGCCATGTTCGTTTGGCCCGCACCCTCCGCGTTAGGCTATAACAGTTGGGAGGATTAAACAACATATAGAAAACATAACCAAAAACATTTTTAATAAATTAAAATTTTTCTTACGAAACTGGTTTCTTTGTTTTAAAAGAAACAATCATGGGAATATAAATTACTTCACAAACAACCCCTACCTCGTCAAGTCGTCGCACGCACGTTCTTCGCGGAATTGACCGTCGCGGAACAAGTGGAGCGTCGCGTTGCGGAAGGGTGTCGCGTCGTCGTGAAAGGGCGTCGTGTCGACGATATCCGAGGATCAAGAAACAATAGTTTTAATTAATAATAATTAAATCTGTGATGTTGTTATAACCCACAAAGTGATTTAAAAGAAGCGCAACCCCCTACCTTGTCGTTGTCGATCGAAGGTTGTCGCGGGGTTGGATTGTCGTGGAAGAACGTTACGGAAGAACCGTCGGCGTCATGGTACTTGGCATTGCATCGTCGATCTCCAAGGGCTCGGCGTTCTTCGTCGCCCTTCGTCGAAGGTCGGCGTTCTTCGCGTTCTTCGCGTTCTTAGTGTTCTTCGCGTTCTTCACCAAGAAGGATAAAGAACTTGAGGTTTGTCAAATCCTCTCAACGAACAACACTTAAGGAGAAAAAGCGCTGGTCTTATTTTATTAACATGCCATCAAACGAAAATAAGATAAGTAACGACCCATTAATTCATAGAATTAAATCAACAAATAAAACCGCCCAATTAAATGGTGCGTTAAGAATTTAAGAAAACGCGTCAGTTGACTTTCATAAAAACGGGTTCTCGCGGGTGCGTTACTTAGGGGAAAAGAAACGGTGGGGCTCATGCGGGTCCCACCTCACAAATATCCTACCACGAGGTTAGGATATTTTTGGATAGAACCCTATCCGCATCAACTCAGCATAAATAGCTTGAAGTGGTCTTTAAGCGGCTTTAAGTGAAATGAAAATAAAATTGTTGCACAACTTTATTTTATTTCTTAACTTAAAACCCAAAAATCAAAACCCTCAACCGAGCAAACGCAACTCCAGAAGAGGAATTTCTAAGCAAATATTGGCGCTGCGATTCCATCGGTGCCCTCAGAATTCGATTCCGAGCACTGGTTCAAAAGTTGGAAAAACACGCTCGTTCGTTCAATGAACGTACCCGAGCTAAAATTCGAAAAATTAATCCGGGCACACCGGGCCTCGGAATCAGGTGCCGTCAGAAGCTGCGTTCTTGTAAAATTTCAAAGAAAATTAAGAAAAAAATTTCCTTGAAATTTATGGGTCTTTACATTGGAATATTTAATTGTATCAATTTTATTGGCTCAAATTAATGGAGGAAACAAATTAATGGGTAGTTGAGTGGTTTCTCCCCCATTAAGAGGGTTCAAGTTGTCCCCGCCATTAATTTCAAAATAGAATGTTTTAAATCTGGTGGTACCCACCTTTATAACATTCATGTGGGAGTTTTAGGCTCGGGTGGTCCCTACTACCACAACCCATGTTTAGGGGGTTTCTAAAATAAAAATGTGAGACATTTTTATTTTATTTAATTATTTCACGGAAAGCACACAATTTTATCTTTCACTATCGACCCACTACGGTCGAGGTGATGCTCTCCTTAAGGAAATATCAGCACTACGAGTTCAACTATTCCCTCATATTTCAATTCCGAGCACCAGTTTAAACGTTACAAAAACCCGCTTTCACCTTTACTAAACATACACAAAAAAATTTCAGAACATCATTCCGGGCACATGGGGCCTCAGAATCATGCACCTTAAATTTTTTTGGACTCATAAAATTCCCATATAAAAAAAATTAAATGGAAATTACGGGTCTTTACAATGGATTTGTATTAGGTGAACCCTTGTTTTTTGGATCATTTCTAAAAAAAATTCCATTATTATCAAACTATTTTTTGTTCCTTATGTTAATATATAATTTTATATGGCATAATGAAGCATAATTTATATTTTCCCTCATATATAATTTCTGTAGGATCTGATCTCCTCATCTCTCATAATTAGTCATGATGGTAATGGTATTTTCTCTATTTTCATGGTATGTGTCTATATCAAATGGTATATCCCTCAGATATATTTGACTTTTTATGATTTTTTTAAATACCCAAAAATCATGTGGAAAGTTTTCTTCATAAATACATGGGAATTTTATGATTCCACAGTTTCTGATGGTGCTTGATTCCGAGGTCCGGTGTTCCCGAAATCAATTTTTGATGTTTTTTTCTGGTACGTTCTGTAAATGTACGTGCAGCTTTTACTATCTTTTGAACCGGTTCTCGGAATTTAAATCTGGGGACATTGATGAACTCATAGAACCAGTATTCACTTAAGGAGACCTTTACCGTAGTTGTGTTTCAACATGAGTGGAAGTTTTAAATTGGGGTTTCTAATTAAAATTTAAAGATTAATTAAAAATATCTGTGTAACACATTTTTAATTCAAAGGTTGTTAAAGTATTTGGGTGTAGGTTAGTTTCTCCAAAGGGAAGTCAGAGGTGGGGCCGCCCCCCCACATAACCTCTCATGGGAGGATATTTTGTGGTGGGGCCCACACAAGATCGAAACTCTCAACTCCCCTAGAAACCCCCTTTTGACTCTTTAACTTCCCTAGAATTTATTAAAACCAACACTCTATCTTATTAATTTTTAAAACTCTTCACCTCCCACCTTCTCTCATTAATGTGCCAACACTACAAATTAATTAATTGAGCTTCCACAATTAATTAATTATTTTGTAGTGTGATGAATTCATTTGAATTGAATGAAATTCATGGAAATATTAGAATATAAGGGAGCCTATTATTTTACTGGCCTTGGAAAATATTCTCTTGGGAGGATTTGGGAGATTTAGAAAGACTGTGTTCTTCCAAAAAAAATATCTACTCCACTTCTTCAACTAAGTCAAGGAAGTGAGGCGACACCTACGAGGAATGCCCGTCTTCCTTCCTCTTCCTCCGCATCAAGGGAAAAGATGATGACCATAAAGAACTTCAACAACAACGACGCTTCCTCCTCAGATACACTCCGACGTCCACGAATCGATGTCGTCATCATAGAACGAACATAGAATCAAGGTAGGGGATTTGATAATTTTAAATTATTACAACGAACTTCGACTCTTACATTGTTTAATGGTGACCATTTGTTATCATTTAACACAGAGGGCCCAGGTTCAACAAAAATGACCCGACGCCTCTCCGTAGGTTCATATTGTTTGATGTTGGAGACCGACGAGGAATGGCGTCGTCGCGCCGCGGGGAGGGTAACGAGTCCGCGCCACCATCGCGCCACGGTGGAGATGCGGAGGCGGCCGACCGAGCCGGCTGCTGTTGAGACGGGCAGCGGGCCGACCGGGGTCCCGTTGGAAGACCACAGCGCCTACAGGTGCTGCGTGGAGGAAACATGCGGCCCACATCCACAGGCCACTTGGCCGGAGAAGAACCGGCCAGCCTCATGCCGGCTGGGATGGAGGATAGACGTGCCCGCAGGCGTCGCGGGGTGGGGGAACTGCGACCTGCAACCGCGGGCCGCTCGTCGGGCGAACTGGTCGGCTGCCAGCTGACTGGGCTAAAGAACCACCGCGCCTCTTGGCTCCGCATGGGAAGAAAAACGACCTTATGTTTGGGCCGCTCACACCGGACAGAACCGGCCAGCTATATCCGGCCCGAAGAGGAGGGGCGGCGCCGCTTGGCGCAGGCAGGTGAAATAAACTGGCCCGCAGCGCGGGCCTAGTACGCGGGTGGGCCAGGCCGAAACGGGCCAGGCCGACCCCCCAACTGGGTCGGACCCACTGGGTTGGGTCCATGGGTGGTCCATGCTCCACCAGGCCAGGCCGACCCCTAGCTGGGTCGGACCGACCCGCCAACCCACTGGGATTGATGGGCCGGACCTGTCTTCGCTTAAATGCGAATATCACCTAGACCGAACATCCGATCAACATGCCGTCTACGGCCCTGAGACCATGAAAAGAGGAGGTCCTTTTGCGATACTCTATGTGATTTTTGGTCAACATTGGAAAATGTTTGGGTTTGGAATGAGCATAAATCCTAATGGTCCCCTGGAACGGAAAAGGTAATAAATCTCAGACCAGGTGTCTGATTGACATGTCGTCTGTCACGTTGGGTTCCTTATGATGAGACGGAACTATGGGATACATAAACTCGGGACTTCATTAATGTATTTATACTTGACGTGAGGATTTTACCCTCCTAGAATCGAGTGTGTTGTGTGTGGGAACCTAGAGCTGCTTGTGACGACTACTGTACATGAATCCTATGTGGGTTTGATAGCAATGACTTATGTAGCGGAATCCTCTGTGGGTTCAATGAGGGTGCTACTGTATTGGAATCTGCCATGGGTTCGACATCAATGACTAATATACCATAATCCTTCATGGGTTCGATAGTTCTGACTTCAGTTCTTGTATCCTGTGTGGGTCTGAAAGAGTAGCTGGTCATGTATCATGTGTGGTTCCAACAGCTTAGCTGGTCCTATATCCTTTGTGGGTCCGACATATTAGATGAATCAGTGACTACATCTAATCATCTCCATTGCTCTAAGAAAGAAGTATACCTGTGTGAGGTGAGTCTTTTCTTTCAATCATTATCATCGATGTGATTGACTTTACTTCACCTCTATACTAGGTTGTGATTGGGATCGAGAGTTGGAGTCGGGTTATGTCTGGTAACTTAGGTATATGTATGGGCATATACCTAAGCAGGGTTGGTTAATACTTCGTGATTGTATCTTTCTACTATGTTTTGTACTTTTTGGATTATGGGAGACCTTCGGGGGTGTTGGGGTCCCCTACTGAGTATAATTATACTCACCCCTGCACGGGCTATGCCTGCACATCGTTGTGTTGGTTGCAGATGATGGACAACACTGATCGAGGTAGAGATTTGTAGAGTTGGACGGTACCCAGAGGTGGACCACTTGGCGAGACGTACTCAAAGTGGACGGACGGACCTGGGGTGCTGAGGTCTCCATATGTACCCACCCTTTAGGTGGGATTCCTGGATGACGACTCAGTAGTAGTTGTTTACCTTTCTGTAGTTGTACTATCTTTACAGTTGTTTTACTTTAATGTTGGGCTTGTATTTCCAGCCCCTTTCTGTTGATCCCTTACTTTTGTATACAGTTTAACTTAATGTTTTCTTTCAGTTGCGTACTCGGCTGCTTGTGTTCAGGTTGTGTGTGTGTTACAGGTTAAAAGGAAATGCATTCCATTTTTATAGGTCTTATGCCTTTAGTGATAGTCTCCAGCCCCTGGCCTATAGAAGGTGGGCTTGGGGTATTCACGGCATGGGCCCCCAGAATAGGTCATGAAAAATTGGTATCAGAGGATTCGGTTCTACCACAGAACATGGAATCTGATTCTTTTAACAGTAATAATGTTATGTGTTTTGGGTGTGTTTATCCGTTTAGGGAAACCGGTGCTGGTGCGGTTGCTGACGTATCCATACACTAGTAATCTGACTTTTGATCTTCAAAGCAGTGCATGAAAACACTGATTGCGTGTGTGTTTCCTTTGAAAAGTTTTCATCGTGATTACTTTGTGTCAGCTCACTAGGTATATTGTTTTAACCATTGTACACTTGTTTCTTTTTAGGATGGCCCCACGAAGGTAGCCGACCAGGGTTCTGAGTTACGTACTAGATGGTAGCCCACCAAGCGATGAGGCCTCGCTGCAGGGCCCCATCACAACGGAGGTACCTGTGGTACCACTACCCGCTGGGCCACCGATACCACCAGCTCCTGCAGCAGAGAGTGCAGAATGCCTTTGTACATTGCATGAGTTCCAGCGCCAGAGGCCACCTAGGTTTTGGGGAGAGATGGACCCACAGGAAGCTAAGGATTGGATGGAGGCAGAAGCGATAGGTTTTAGATTGGTAGGGACACCAGTCGACCTCATGGTGATCCTTGCCGCGAGTCTCCTTCATTCAGTAGTAGACAGACGATGGAGCCTGATGCTCCAGATGCATGACAAGGCATCATTACTCTAGTTAGACTTTGGGAGTGTCTTTCTCCTAGATTTCCTTCCAGCCACCCTTTGTGCAGTGAAGATTCAGGAGTTACTTCATCTACATCAGAGAAGTATGACAATAGATCAGTACTCAGTGAGGTTCACCGACCAATCGTGCTACTCTACAGATATGGTACGAGACCCATTCTTCAGGCCCCGTACCTTCGATCAGGAACTCAGTAATGAGATCATTTCTTTCACGATTCCCCTCAGCATTCCGACACATGCGGGGTGCTGGAGTGAACCCTTCTAGTGGAGAGTTTCCTCGCTGAGTAGACACCACCAGAGAGACCCACCACAGGGAGACACATATCAGAGTCTAAAGTAGCTGGAAGTAGACTGGTGACGCAGAGGTCCAAGATGACCAGGTAATCAGGTGGGCGACCCTAGGATGTAGGTTTGGTTGTGCGGGGCATACGAGATAGAGCCAGCTATATTAGGAGAAGGCATTGCTATGCATGCAGCGGGTAGGGCCGCATGGCTCATGACTGCCCGACCCACCATGCAGATGAGAAGCAGATAGTAGAGGGACCTCTTAGGTAGAGATAGAGGATCGACTATGGTGGTCCGCCTAGAGCAGGCAGACATGGCAGAGGATCTGGCCGAGCAGTGGGTGGTGGACAAAGTTTCAAGGCTCTACCACCACCACCACCAGGAGGACCACCCCGACCACAGAGAGCTCACAGACAAAGGCGGGCTCAGCTTCAGATAGTTGAGACCTATGACCACGGTGCACCTGAGATGATTCAAGTTACTATATGTGTCTACTCCACCCATACTGCAGTACTCATGGACACAAGTGTGAGTCATTCTTTTATTTACTCTTCCATTCATCGGAGCTCGAAGATTCCAACAGAGTCGTTGGCTTGATCCTTATGGCTAGAGACTCTTACGGGAGCAGAATCAATGATTATTCACTGGTCCCGACAATGTGAGCTTACCCTAGGGGGCGAGAGATTTGGATGGGATCTTCTTGTAGCGGTGGTGAGGCCTTACGACATCATCTTGGGTATGGACTGTTTATCCACATCTCATGCTCATATTGACTGCATTAGGAGAAAATTGTGGTGTATCTGCATGGATGGGAGCAGGTTTAACTTCCTCGGCGAGAAGGGAGCATTTTCAGCGCAAGATGGACTTACGCAATGGAGGGGGAAGCCGATCACACATCAGATGGCTAGTCTCATCCTTGGAGCGGTTGATGTTCCGAGTTCGAGTTTTCCTATTGTGGTGTATCAGTATGAGGATGTTTTTCCTGGCGATGTTCCAGGACTACCTCCTCACAGAGAGGTGGAATTCTACCTTGATCTGTACCCCAAGACAGCACCAATATCTACTCCAGCATATCGGATGGCTCTCACTGAGCTTCGTGAGCTGCGGGTACAGCTTGAGGACATGCAGGGGAAGGGATTTATCTAAAACAGTGTTTCACCCGGGGCATCTATGGTATTGTTGACCACGAAGGTGGATGGGAGCTTTCCACTATGTGTCGACTACCGTCTCCTGAATCAGGTGACCGTGAAGAACAAGTATGCACTCCCGAGGATTGACGACCTCTTTATCATCTCAAGAGAGCATGATGGTTCTCAAAGATAGACCTCATGTCAGGCTATCACCAGCTCAGAGTTTGAGATGAAGATGTATAGAAGACAACCTTTAGGTGTCGGTATGGCCACAACAAGTTATTGGTTATTCCCTTTGGCATAACCTACGCACCAGCAGTGTTCATGAGTCTCATGGAAAGAATCTTCAAGCCTTACCTTGATCAATTTGTCGTAGTCTTCATCGATGACATACTGATTTACTCGACAACTGAGGAGGAGCAGGCCTACCATTTTCGGGTAGTACTGGACACACTCTGAGAGTACTAGCTTTATGGTAAGCTCTTGAAGTGCCAGTTCTGGATTCGAGAGGTCCACTTCATGGGTCATGTCATCTCGGAGGCTGGAGTTGTAGTGGATCCAGCGAAGATAGAGGTAGTACCTGCATGGGATCCAACCAGGTGTGTGACAGAGGTGTAGAGTTTCCTGGGACTGGTTGGGTACTATCGGATATTTATGCTCGACTTCTCCGGAGTTACAGCACCACTTTCTTCATTGAGGAAGAAGGGGAAACCCTTCGTGTGGTCAGAGAGATTCCAGCATTGATTTAAGGAGCTGAGGCAGAGGATGAACAGTGCGCCCATATTGAGGATATTGGAGGAGGGAATATGGTATATAGTTTTCTACGACATATCAGGGACCAGACTCAGGTGTGTCCTGATGCAGGAGCGAGTATTGATCGTGTATGGTTCATGGAAGTTGAGATATCACGAGTAGAACTACGCTACCCATGACAAAGAGTTAGCAGAAGTGGTCTTCGCCTTGAAGATGTGGTGGAAGTATCTGATGGGAGAGTGTTTTACAGTCTACTCTGACCACCAGAGTCTCAGGTACATCTTCTCATAGAAGGACCTAATCCTGAGACAGTGGCGATGGATTGAGTTCCTCCTGGACTATGACTTCGAGATAGTATATACTCTTGGTAATGGGAACGTTGTAGAAGATGCTCTCAACAGGAGATCAGGTATTCAACTGCTAGGAGATGATACATAGCAGCTGGCCGTATTGTAGATATCCTTGGTGGATTGAGATGGAGAATCTGTTTCCGACGCTTTTACGCCGGGGCGCGCGCGCGTGTCCGTCAGGCATGGGAGGACGCTCAGCTTGTTGCCCCGTATTCCTGCTTTCCAATGGTGGGAGGTATCAGTTCCTTATTCCGGGACGTCTACTCCTTGATTGAAACCGGGATGATGGGATGATGGTTCTTCCTTCCGTGGATTCCTCCTCGGAGCTCGTCACCTAGTCTGGGTCTCCCTCATATATTTAATAAGGGTTCCTGAAGCTCGTTCCCGGTGCCATATCTGCATGGACTCCAGTTAATTACGGTGCTTCCGTCGAGAATCTCCAAGGGGTCTTGTCAGGGCAGCAACCTTTGGTGAGGAGAATGGTCATGTTGGGGGTGTCGTTGGCATGTCTTGACGCTGGGGATCAGCATGTCTGTCTTTTGTCCCTTATCACAGGGCTTCTCGAGGGTGTGGAAGCCCGAGGCATCCCACATCGAATGCGGGGAATTATGTACAATCTGAAGTTTTCCTCAACTTCCCATGTTTAACACGGGGTATTCCGTGAGTTTAACGTCTTTTAGAGATGGATTGGACTGATCGAAACACTATGAGTGGATCAGATTAAAGGACCCCCTAGGGGGAACACCGATGTTGGGGCCAACACGCGGGCGGCTTCCCGGATACCGTGGAGTGGGATGTGGTGGCATGATCTCACCGGGATGTGGTGGTCTGGGTAAGGATCAAAGAGGATAGAGTGATGGGATTGAACCTCGTGGAGGCTTCCTACGTCTCCCCACGGTAGGGAATCAAAGTCCGTGTAGTTCGGTGATACCGTGGGACACCTGAAAAGGCAACCTGTGAGAATAGACGCATGGATTGGAGCTTGGAAGAAGTAATACCTCCGTACTAGGGCATGAGCCTCCCAAGACACGTGGATGGAGGGGGGAAGTCAGAATGAGACTTGGTTGTGAGGAATGGGGCTTATGCTCTGAGATGTCCCAAGGGGGGGGATATAGTTTAACGTTATGCGGGACGCGATACAGTTTAACGTCATGCGGGATGAGGGCATACAGTTTAACATCACGCGGGATGAGGAATCTGGGGATTACGCTCTGAGGCGGCCCTGAGTGGATATGGTTCTTACGCTCTGAGGTGGCCCATGGTGGTCGGGGAATAGACGTGGAGAGGTCGGAATGACCAGGTGGTGGGATTGAACATTGTGGAGGCTTCCTACGAACCATGCGTTAGCACGGATCAAAGTCCACGTAGTTCGCTGGCATGGGGATAACTTTCTGAGGCGGCCCATAGGAGAATTTCATGGTCGATGCGCACTCTAATCCCACGTGAGTCATGCTCGGTGTGAGAAACAAGAGGCAGTAGGGACCAGAAGATCATGTCGCGAAGGGTGTGTCCGTGAGAAGCGGAATGGGGCTTAAACGTTGAGTGGCCCAATGAGGAAATAGGGGCTTACACGTGGTTAGCGGCCCTGGGTTCCGGGGCTTACTCTAGGGTGGAGGCCCATGGTGCGACAAAGCACAGTGGGAAAGGGACTCCACTGGCCTTGGTAGGGGGAAGTACGGAGGTGCATGGTTGCAACCTTCCATAGAGAGGCTAGGGGCTTACGCTCTGAGGCATCCCTTCCCCCGTGGACAAACTCCACTCCAACAAGGAGGATATCATTCCATGCGAGGAAGATTCCATTCCTGTGGAGACGAGAGATGGAAAAAATGTCGGAGCTGGGGGGGACCATGCATGCGAAACACGGGGTCGGACCACAGTTTAACGTCATGTGTTAAGGACGAGGTGCTTAGCAGTTTAACGTCCTGTAGCTTGGACGAGGTGGGTTCACTCCACACCCCTAGGTCTTACATACCCAATGCCCTCTACCCCTTGTGGGAGGGAATTCATCGGCAAGGCCATGGTGAAGGGGGGCCACAGGGAGAACCATTGAGGGGTCTACATTAGCGTGGCTATGTGAAGAAGCAATAGTCGTTAGCGTGCCTATGCAGAGAAGCATAAGGCAAAGCAACACAACGGGAAACCTCTCCCAAGGGACCTTGAGGTTACTTCGTATGAGCTTGGAATGCCGTACGGGAAAAAAATGTATGGCGCGCTTGCCCGGAAGGGGAGACATCAGGTGTCGGTGCAGAAAGGCAGCCAAGGGGCGTCAAGGTAAAGGGGTCCTGGGTGTTGTGCGCAAAAGGAAGGTTTACACGCAAAACACTGGGATGGCGTGCAATAGGGCCTGAGGATTGCACTGGTAGGTGATTGCGAGCAAGGTATTGCGCGCAAAGAAGGGGATTGCGCGCAAGGGGAAACGATCACGTGCAAGGGAAGTACCCGGAGGTGGAGGCAAATTCACTTAATCCAGTGGAGTTGTGCGCAAAGGAGAACCCCGGGGCAAGGATGCACGAAAAGGGGGATTACCTGAAAGTCATATTGCATGTGGGGGGAGTCAAATTGCGCGCCGGGAGCCGACCCGAATTCCATAACCCCCAAACCGTCTGGGGTCACCTTCTATTTATAGGCATCATCCGGCGCGGAATCCAGGCAGCACGCAAAAGTTTCTGCGAAGGGAACCGTCGGCGCACAAATCGTCACCGTGCGGAGCTAGGGCACGCACCAGCGGCTCGATTATGTGAATCCCGGGAATGCCTCGCACGCACATCTTTATTTTGCGCAAGCCCTCCTTTATTTCGTGCACCACTTCCCGAGCCTTCAGACCGGGCCTCTAATTTTGAATATGACTTCTCTTTGCCATTTAGAAACGTCCTATAGGATTTACGGACTTTTTTCGATGTCTACAAATGCCCCCCCCCCTTAGAATTGGATCGGTGATAGGTCGCAAAGGTCGGATTCCGAGGGAAATGCTGAAACGCTGGATCAGGGCCACTTCTAATTGCTTAGCGCGCAAACTACCCACGCAGCACGCAAAACGATAGATCGGCGCGGAATTTTCTTTCCGCGCAGCGCGGAACTCTGGCCTCACATATAAAAAGGAGAGCTGGGTCCCAAATCCGTACCCCAGCTTTTCCGCGTAATGGCCTTATAGCTCTCATGATCGAAATTTCTCCCGCGGCTACACGTAAAACCGCTCTGCCAGTAAGGAATTCCTTCCGAATTTCGGCCGTCCTCGGGCGCCTACTAAGCATATTCCGCACTTAGCATGCCAATTGTGCACCCATCTCCTGGATGGCGTGTAGCCACTTCAGATTTCGCGTAGCACTCTCCGATTCCGCACACTGCATCCCGGTTTCGTGCAACTCCTTAAATATTTGAGATGGTCGTAAACCAAGTTAATGAGGGGGAAGCCGCCACTCGTAGGACCGAAATGGCGGCGAACAAGGAGGTTTATGGTGCCAAGGTGATCGTTTCCAACAACCTGACCTTGTTCAATCTGCTGACTCCATCCCAGAAGACGTATCCCCTATCAGACAACCTCCCGCTCTGAAATTTTGGCATTCTGGAGTAGGTGCCCCTGCCGGGTTTTGAGGTGGACACACCGTGGTCATGGGTGACCCGAGAGGACGAGCTTCCTCACTAAAACATCACCAACAACGGTCGTCCTTCCAGGGAAACCAGACATATGGATGTATATGTCCTGAACCCGAATACCAGGACCATAACCGGGAAAGAGCCTGTCGTAGGGAATTCTCCAGCCCTCTATGAGAGAACGTTCCGTCAGAGCGTCACAGATGACACAAAGGGAAGGCTAAAGGATTGTGACCTGTGGTCTAGGGGTAACTTCACCAGCGACTGGGACTGGGCGTTCTGGGTTCACCATACCTGTGACCTGTTCGAGGATGAACTGCGGTATATTGGCATGTTTGAGGCCGTATGGATGTCATAGTTCCAATTCCACCGTCAACCTGAGCTCAGGCCAAAGCTATTCACCCGGTGGTCTCCTGACACCAATATATTCCACCTTCATCATGGTGAAGTTGGCATCAGTCTCTTTGACGTTCACTGCATCAGAGGTATCCCACTAGAGTACTACCATTACGACGAGTTCGTTCCTCCAAAGAACACCAGGGAAGACAAGTCACGGACACAAATGCTGGTGTGGCACCTGCTGGATCTGTCCAAAGAGAGGCTGGGGGTCAAGGACTTCCTGAAGGACATTGCATACAAGGGCTGGTTCAGCCTGTTCCTTGAGATGGATCCGGAAGTCAAGATGCCGGGACGGGGTAAACGGTGCCCAACCGCGGCTCAGAGGAGCAGGGATGAGTCATACTGGAGGAACCTGGAGGCGGGGCAATACTAATCATGGGGCTATCGTGTCATCATGGCCCAGGACCCGAATGTCCGGTATGCCGGGTTCCTTGCCGCCTTCTTGAGAGGGTGGCTCCGGCCGGTGCGGGATGCGAGGATGGGAGTCCATCTAGAAACACTGGTGATTGCGGGTACCATGGCCGCCAACAAATGGTTCAACATGGGCGTCCCCCGTACTGGCCAAGATATACGCCATCCTAGGATGCATCTCACGAGGGGGGTCACCTCGGAGAGTATGTGGCCCCTTCCAGATCTTCAACGGCTGGGTGGCGGCTCACCTCGGTGGGAACACTTTCCCAAATGCCATCTGTCCTCCGGGAAATGGCATGGGACCGTCCTTGCTGATCCTCACAGGGGTGGAGTCGATGGAGTTCAATGAGAAGGGAGTGAGAATCTGCATTGGCAACCACAAAAAATTCCACTTCAGCCCGTTGCCCACCCCGGTTGGCCAGATGGTGGACAATGGGTGAGGCTCTCTAGAACATCAGGAATATTTCCAGAGCATTCGAGGTGGGATGCTCGTGGATCAGATCGACGAGATGGCGATCTGCGAGCTTTACGTGCCATCCCGATTTTCCAGGCGTTTTGGGTGGCTCCAACGAATGCCGAATAAGGTATTCACGGCTATCTGGTAGGTGAAGAACCCCTGCGTTCTACGGCATATGTGGTTGATGTTTACCACTTTCGGTTCTGGCGACGTCATTACTCTTCCTCCCACCAGGGTTGATGCTGGCCTAGAAACCGAGTATGCCGAACACTGGACCATCGCGTACCCTGAGGGTCTTTTACGCAAGTGAGTCCGGCAACTCGAGGTTACTCGCGCGGAAACTGGGAGATGGTGGAGAAGGCAAGGGGCTACCGGAAGGGGGGAACTAGGGGTGCGTCAGGCAGTGAGGCCCACAAAGGTCGGGACTTCAGTAGTGGGAACATCACACAGTGCTGTCGTGACCTCATTACCCGTGTGGGGGGTCACATGAGGAGGCTAGGGAACTGCCCGAGAATCAGATAAGATACCTTCTCGAGCATTCCCAAGATGAAATTTTCTCGTCACTGTGGTCGGCCTAGATGACCCTGCGGTAATCGCTGAGCGTTGAAGTCGTCTGGGAGAAGATCATGCAAAACAGGATCTAGCTGCTAGAGGTCGGGCTCGTTCGAGTTACCTACCGGGTAAATTTCCATCGGCGGCATGCTTATATGAAGGCCATGGACACATACGCACGCCAAAGGGGTCAGCGTGCGGAGCCACCTTTCCTAGTGAAAGTGATGCTCGGTCAGGAGCATGATCCAGAAGTGATGCCGCTGGGAGAAGGCGATAGTGATTAGGAGTCAGAGGGGGAGGAGGAGACCGGAGAAGATGAAGGCGAAGGAGAAGATGAAGAAGAAGGAGAAACCGAAGATGAGGGGTCGCAAGGGGAGACCTACCAAGGGAGTCTCCGAGAGAGCGGTGAGATTTTGGGCTCTGATCTCTACATAAATGAGATACTCGAGGTTTGTCTCTATATTCATTCATTTTCCTTCTTCATCCATTCTCTTTTCCAATTTCCAAACCGTCTCTCTACCTCACTCAGGAGTGGATGAGTGTTGGACTGGCGTCCCCACTAGAGGAGGCAGGAGAGGAACCGGTGGTACATGATGGCGATCTGACACCCATCATTGAATTAACAAGCGCAGAGGGGTCTCCCATCATGGCGGCTCCTGCAGCTGCCGGAACACTGGAGACCGATGCTCTGGACTCCTGTAAGTCTCACGCTTCAGTACTGGTGCTTGTTATCAAAAGATCCCAACGAGTCAGTGTACTCCTTGCACAGTGATATCAACATTGGAGGCTCGTCAGGCTGCGGAGCTCGGGCCGTCCGTGAGCTGACCAGTGGTGGACATACCACCTCATTCAGAACATGCTCCCTACATTGAGTTAACCATGGAAATTGGTGAGCAAGGGGCGGTGGGCATCAGTGGTGCTGTTCTTGAGGCGAGGCTGGAGGCTGACGGAGGAATCGTCGCTGCTGGGGTGAGAGAGGAAGGTCACCCGGACGTCGAGGATCCTATTCCTCACAAAGACATCCCTGAGGTAGATCTTGTTGCCGATCTGCTGGCTGCCTTCCCTACATACCGACCTGCTGACCCTGAGGAGGTAGATGACTCGGACTCATAGGCAGCTGAGGAAAGCCGGATGACACGACACAAAGGGTGGAAGTGTATCCAGTGCTTTCTCAGACATCCCCAGTCGGATTGGCTAAGGCGGATGGGATCACTTCAGACCTAGCTACGCTTCCTGTGCGCCAGAGGGGCTGACACTCATCACCTTCATCTGACAGTCTGTGATTAAATGGTCGTGAAGATACACGAGAGCAGCCGACGCACTAACATTTCCCAATGTCGGGAAGGATCAACGAGAACCTGAGCATTGTTGAGGGAAAAGCAGGAGGTCCGACACCTCGAAGGGCAGGCGGCATATAAGAAGGCCTAATTGAAACATTCTCTGAGCTTGTCGAGAAACTGACAGCCTAGCTGGTTGACGCGTAGGAACAATTGATGGAGGTTAGTCACCAGATGACCGTACTTCGAACCAAGTGGGCGCAGGCACAATCTAGGATTGACGAGCTGCGCTCTGCGGCGGTTGATGAGGAGAGAGTCTTCAAGAAGCGATAAGATGTCCTGGAGGCCACCAGCCAAAGGGTAGCAGTGCTCAAAAGGACGATTCAGCACGCTGATCCTTAAGGGCTTTGTTTTGTCAATCTCATGAAACTCTTTCTTGTACTTCTCACATATCAATCCAATACATGGCCAAATCCATTCATCTGTAACATTGGTTTAATATGATCAACAATAATTCTGAAATGAATAACAACCAGAAGCAAAGGATACTCGTGTAATCACCTCGTCCAACTTTGGGGCATTGACCATGCCTCAGGCATCCGAAATTGGGCCTGGATTTCTGAGGAAAAGACCTCAGAGCGATTGATATATCACCTTCTCAATGTGCTCTGACACATGAGCGGGGAAATTCCGGGGGCATTGAAATCCATCCGAACATAGGGAGATGGAAAGGAAAGGTGACTCACGCTACCCGAATTTGGAACACTGTGGGGCGCGATGATGGAAGATAACTGTTAACCGTGAAGGAAACACAACATCCATATCATGTTGGCCTGATGTGGGGACAATAAATGAGGGCTGACTCCTGACCATATTTGCAACACGGGACCTAACTCAAATATCGCCAGTCATTTTCCCGGAACGTTGGCTCAGGACAGCAGGCGGACCATTGGTCTATCATCCATATTGCAACAATAGGCGGACCAAAGGTCTATCATCCATATTGTGGAAGTAGGAAGACCAAATTCTATCACCCATACTATTAGGGGGTCCCGTCAAACATGACCAGTACTCCAGAACGTTGGCCCAGGACAGTAGGCAGACCGTAGGTCTATCATCCATACTATTAGGGGGTCCCGTCATACATGATAGAGAATGTGGATCCTAATAATGGGGAACACAAAGCATGGATGGTGGAGTGGTGGTTTGTTCAAACAGAGTCCAACACTCCTGAAATTGTGCCACTGTAGTGAAGGCGCATTAGTCAGACTTACCAACCTGGTCACGGGTCATCCCAATTTTCAGGAAAGACCTCTCTGGCGAGAGAAATTCTGCTTCCCAGTACTACTATGGGGCATCCCGAACTTATTTTGCGGTGGATGTCACGATTACACCACTTCCCATGAAGTTAGGAAGAGGGCCGACAATAAGGAGGGATGGGGTTTGGTAATCCCTGGTGATGGACCCAAGACGAAATGTCTGGGAGTTCCTACATATCTCATTAGGATTAGAATCAATCCACACGTAGTTATAGAAGCACAGTTTAATGTCATGTTGGACTAAATACAGTTTAACGTCGTGTGGGACGGGGGACACATCTCATCTAGGGATAGGCACGACACGATGAGTAACCCAACGCGAACAAAGACATAATCCCGCACCACACCGTGCAATCCCACAAGAGAGACCGAGTCGTGGAAATCCATGCAAAGGAACTTAGTTTTAGGTCATAGAAAATGGACCAAAGGAGAAGGGGAATTGGAGACACACGGTAAAGCGGCTGAAAAACCCAACGTGAGTGTGGGGAAAGGCCCTGCTTACTATGTGCTCCTGGGGACGCGTTTAGGTCAAGAGACCAAACATGAAAAGTTAGGTTGGGCCTGTGGGGAAGTTCCCAGGCACTCCTATGTATCTCATAAGGATGAGAATCAATCCATATGTAGTTCTTGAATGGTAGCATGGCGCGATATGGCGCTTGCGCAAAGGACGAAGGAGTCGTGCGGGTCTAGCCCTCGCACCAAAAGAAGCGGCATTTGATATATCTTGTTTGTTCTTGAAGGTAAATGGTTTTTCTTTTATGGGGTGACTGGCTAGGGTAGAAATTCATGGCGTCTCCACAATAATCAAGCCATAACAGGCATTGACAAGTGGCATGGTAATCAAACAATACCTGGCGTGATGTCCCCCATGGGGAGGTCATCACAATGCGATGCCATTTTTCGTCATGTGGCCAGGACGATATCATCACAGTTTAAGGTCTCATGGTAGGACAAACAGCACAGTTTAAGGTAATATGGTTTGGACCAACAACACAGTTTAAGGTCGTATGGTTTGGACCAACAGAATAGTTTAAGGATGTATGGATTGGACCAACATCACAGTTTAAGGTTGTATGGTTTGGACCAACAACACAGTTTAAGGTCGTAAGGCTTGGACCAACAACACAGTTTAAGGTCATAAGGTTTGGACCAACAACACAATTTAAGGACGTATGGTTTGGACCAACAGCACAGTTTAAGGTCGTATGGTTTGGACCAACAACACAGTTTATGTTTGTATGGTTTGGACCAACAACACAGTTTAAGGACGTATGGTTTGGACCAACAACACAATTTAAGGTCGTAAGGCTTGGACCAACAACATAGTTTAAAGTCTTAAGGCTTGGACCAAAAACATAGTTTATGTTTGTAAGGTTTGGACCAATAGGAACAAGCACGATGCGATAAAGAATACCTGACGCAGGTGAGGGCGTAATCCCATACCATCATCGCGTGTAGTTCCGAGAGAGGAGCCTCAGGCCAAAGGGGCCTACGGGGGTTCAACAATTAGGGGGTAGGAGTTGCCAGCTCCCAGCTACGCTGGTCTCGAAACGCAATGTTTGGGAGACTCCTCATTCCCCATGGGGATGAGGGTCAAGCTGCATGCAACCTGTAGAGAAGAAACCCAAGAACATACTCTAGTGCTCAGATCGCGGGAGCCCCGAGAGACACCGTTATGCAGCTCGGTCTGTCTAATGTGTGGGGGTGTAATGAGGGTTAGTACAAGAAGTGTCGAGATTCCACCATGACATGGTGGGGGCGGAACACAATTTGAATCATACAACCAACATTCAAGGCCCGAGGAAGCCAACGTGATGACTGAGGATTACTTCTGACCATGTTCACAACACAGCATCATGTCGCGTTAGCATATAGGTAGGGGCAAACAAATGAGTATCAACCACAGAACACATTCACAACATGGTATTTGTATCAATTTTTCACCCAAAACCCTCAAGGGATTTGGCCCGTGACGGTAGGAGAGCCCATAGGCGTTGTATCCAGGCCGTTCTTGGGGGTCTTTCCAAGTGTGAAGGATGGTGGGGCCTGAATGAAGGGGAGAATGAAGCTTGAAAATTCAAAGAAAACTTGTCTAAGTCAAATATGACACTCCAGGTCCTACACCAGAGTACTCTAAACATATTAGCAGACCACTGGAGAGGGTCGAAGGGCTCAGTCTGAGAGCGGCCAAAAGATGACAGATTCCCAAGCGAAGGGCAGGCCAAAAGATCGAGGCAACGGGAGATTGTGGGATCTCTTATGAGATAGGGCTGGACCTGAAATCTAAGTGTTCAGTCCATCCTACATATCCCATAATGATGGGAATCAACCCACACATAGTTTTAGAGACGCAGTTTAACATCATGTTGGACGAAATACAGATCTTAGTTTTAGGTCTTAGAACTCCCACCAAGGAGCACAGATGTAGGGCAATGTGTAGTTTATGGTCATGCGGGACTGGGTGTAGTTTAAGGTCATGCGGGACCATACAGTTTAAGGTAATGTAGGACCATATGAGGATCTTAGTTTTAGGTCTTATAGCTCGGACCCTGGTGCAGTTTAAGGTCATGCGGGACCAGGTGTAGTTTAAGGTCATGCGGGACCGTACAGTTTAAGGTCATGTAGGACCATAGGAGGATATTAGTTTTAGTTCTTAGAGCTTATAACCTGGTTCAGTTTAAGGTCATGCGGGACCGTACAGTTTAAGGTCATGTAAAACCATAGGAGGATCTTAGTTTTAGGTCTTAGAGCTCAAACCCTGGTGTAGTTTAAGGTCATGCGGGACCGTACAGTTTAAGGTCATGTAGGACCATAGTAGGATCTTAGTTTTAGGTCTTAGAGCTCGGACCCTGGTGCAGTTTAAGGTCATGCGGGACTGGGTGCAGTTTAAGGTCATGCGGGACCATACATTTTAAGGTCATGTAGGACCATAGGAGGATCTTAGTTTTAGGTCTTAGAACTTAGACCCTGGTGCAGTTTAAGGTCATGCGGGACTGGGTGCAGTTTAAGGTCATGCGGGACTATACAGTTTAAGGTCATGTAGGACCATAGGAGGATATTAGTTTTAGGTCTTAGAGCTCGGACCGTGGTGTAGTTTAAGGTCATGCAGGACCATATAGTTTAAGGTCATGTAGGACCATAAGAGGATCTTAGTTTTAGGTCTTAGAGCTCGGACCCTGGTGCAGTTTAAGGTCATGCAGGACCGGGTGTAGTTTAAGGTCATGTAGGACCATAGGAGGATCATATTTTTAGGTCTTAGTGCTTGGACACAGGTGTAGTTTAGGGTCATGAGGGACCAGGTGCAGTTTAAGGTCATGAAGGACCGTACAGTTTATGGTCATGTTGGACCATAGGAGGATATTAATTTTAGGTCTTAGAGCTCGGACCCTGGTGCAGTTTAAGGTCATGCGGAACCAGATGTAGTTTAAGGTCTTGTGGGACCATACAGTTTAAGGTCATGTAGGACCATAGTAGGATCATAGTTTTAGGTCTTAGAGCTCAGAACCTGGTGCAGTTTAAGGTCATGAGGGACCGGGTGCAGTTTAAGGTCATGAGGGACCGTAGGAGGATCTTAGTTTTAGGTCTTAGAGCTCAGACCCTGGTGCATTTTAAGGTCATGCGGGACTGGATGTAGTTTAAGGTCATGCGTGACTGTACAGCTTAAGGTCATATAAGACCATAGGAGGATCATAGTTTTAGGACTTAGAGCTTGGACCTTGGTGTAGTTTAAAGTCATGCGGGACTGGGCGCAGTTTAAGGTCATGCGGGACTATACAGTTTAAGGTCATGTAAGACCATAGGAGGCTTAGGCAAAGTACTTCTTGAGGAACCTGGCGTTGGTGGGAGGACTTATGCACTCACAATCAATAGACACCAGGGAATACGCGCCATTGGGATAGACCTTATAGACAATAAAATACCCCCCCCCATTTGGGCTCCAACTTGGGAGGTTTCCTGCCGGGAATCATTGGCGCTCTAAGAGCCAGCACTAGGTCACCTTGCAGGAAGGAGCGGAGGCGAACCTTCTTATTGAAATCTTGAGCCATCCTGCTCTGATTCCTTTCCAACTTATGTAAACCGCGAAGCCTACTTTCATCAAGTGCTTCCAATTCGGCTAGACGTATTTCGGCAACTCTATCTGGCGCCTGCTGGTTGTAGACCGTTGTGCGTAATGAGGGAAACTGGATCTCGATGGGAAGGACAGCCTCAGCTCTGTATACCATGGAATACGGAGTCACCTGGGTGGAGTTACGAGTCATCGTCCCATAAGCCCAGAGGACGTTGGGGAGCTTTTTCGGCCAACTTTTCTTGTTCTGACCAACCATCTTTTGAAGAATGTTAGAGAGGGTTTTGTTAAAAGCCTCAATCTGTCCATTCACCTGCGCATGGTAGCGGGAGGTGTGGTTAGAGCGAATGTTGTACTTAGCGTACAATTTCTTCAGCTTGGCTACTCGAAAGTTGGTTCCGTTATTCATGAGGATAGCGTGAGGTACTCCAAACCGATAGATGATATTGGATCTCACGAGGTCAGTGATAGAACAGTCCTTGAATTCCCTGAGCAGGATTCCCTCCGCCCACTTCGAGAAGAAATCCGTAGCAGTTAAGATGAACCAGCACTGGCGGGCCATCGCCGGCGGGTAAGGCCCTATGACATCCAACCCCCAGACTGCAAAGGGCCAAGAATACTTGGTAGTATGGAGAGGCTCCGGTGGACGATGCACAATGTTAGCATGAACTTGGAATGCATGACACCTCTTGGCATACTCAATGCAGTCATAGATCATGGAGGGCCAAAAGTATCCCAGCCTCCGAATCCGGTGGGACAACTTTGACCTGGCCTGGTGGGCACCACATGAACCAACAAGCCCTTATTGCATGACCTGTGGGATCTCGACTCCTTGAAGACAACGGGGGAGAACACCATCAAATATTCTCCTGTAAAGGACCTACTCAAGGATGGGACCACTTTGAAGGGTGAACTGCAGCGCGTGGTGTCAGATTCGTTCTCGCTCGGCTCGGTCCGGCGGAAGATTGCCATGCTGGAGATATTCAACCAAGGGCGTCCTCCAGTCAAGAACTGACTCGATTACTGCGCCTGAAGACCCCGTGGATCATGAAATTAGGGCACCAACGGTGAGATGGTTCACCCGCGGGCCACGATCACCCTCCGGAATAACAGGAGAAATGACTCTCTGATGCGCCATGTGGATGATTAGGCCATCTTGTTCGGGCTCTGCAAGTGATGCGGCCAGGCTGGCCAAAGCATCTGCTCGAATGTTCTGTGACCGCGGAATGTGAACGACCTCTGGCTGGGAGGGGAACTTATCCATTAGATGGAGGGTTCACTCCAGCAATGGCATGAGTTCGAGATTTCTGATAGTATATTCACCATTGACCTACTTGATTACTAGCTCGGAGTCCTCTTTTACATACATATGGGGTACGTCAATATCGAGAGCCAACTCGAGGCCAGTAATGAGGGCATGATACTCCGCCTCATTGTTGGTGCAGCCTTCTGACAACTGGAATTAATACGACAGAACGTCTTGCTCTGGGGTGTTGATAACGATTCCCAGGACTACTGTGTAAAGCCTAGGATCATTGAGCCTTCTACCAGTGGGGCTCTGGGAGGTGCTGTCAAAGTGCATCTGCCAGCATAGGATGGCATGATCGATTTAGAGGATTTCCTCATCAGGAAATCCTAGATCCAGTGGCTGGTCCGCGAAGGTTTGGTGGGCAGCTAAGAAGTATTCCAACGCCTGTCCTTTGACAGCCTTCTGAGGTACGAACCAGATGTCGAACTGCTGGAGGATCACTGCCCAGCGCACCAATCAGCTGGTCAACATAGGTCGGTTCAGGATGTATTTCAACAGGTCTACCCGAGAGACCAGCTGTACCTCATAGTGCTGCAAGTAGTGCCACAATTTATAAATGGAAAATACGAGCGCCAGACAGCTCTTCTCGATGGGAGAATATTTAATTTCTGTGTCGAGGAGCATGCAGATGGGGTAGTAGAGGCTATTCTTTGTTCCCTCGTTGTTCTTCTGGGTGAGAAGTGCGCTGAGGGACCGCTCCAAGGTGGTCACATAACGGACCAACAGCTTTCCATAAACGGGTGGCATTAAGACCGGAGGTTGAAGAAAATACTTCTTGATTTCCTCAAAAGTGATCTGACACTCTTCATCCCATTCGTAGGCGGTGCCCTTATTCATGAGCCGGGAAAAGGGCTTACACTTGCCGGCCAGATTCGCGATGAATCGGCGTATATAGGCTAAGTGGCCTTGAAGGCCTCTCAGCTCCCGAATATTACTCATGGGAGGCATCAGACTGATGGCCATGATCTTCTCTGGGTCGATCTCGATGCCTCAATACCTAACAATGAAGCCAAGAAACATTCTGGAGGTGACACTGAAGGCACACTTCAACGAGTTCATCTTCAAGTGGCGAGAACGGATGAAGACATACACTTTCTCAAGGTCTTTGAGATGGTCTTAGCACTGACGAGACTTAACTACTAGGTCTTCCACGTAGCACTCCACCAGCATCCTGAGAATCGGCTTGAATATGCGGTGCATGGCCTGTTGATAGGTGGCACCTGCATTCATTAGGCCGAAGGGCATAACCCGGTAGTAGAAAGTACCCTGGGGGGCCCTGAAGGCAGTGAACTCTTAATCCTTGGGGGCCATATAGATCTTGTTGTACCCATAGTACCCATCCATAAAGTAGAGGGCTTGGAACCCGGCAGTGGAATCGATCAACAACTCTATCACGGGAAGGGGAAAATCATCCTTCGGACAGTGGAGATTGAGACTTCGGAAGTTGATACAGACCCTGATCTGCCTGTTCTTCTTCTTGACTAGCACAATGTTGGCCAGCCACCTGGAGTACTGGACTTCCTTGACGATGTTGGCCTTGATGAGCTTATCAACTTCGGCCTCAACAATGGCACCGTGAGAGGGGTGCATCTTTCTGGGAGGCTGCTTGAACTCGCAATGGTTTGCAGGAAATCCAAGGCGGTGGACGGCTACCTAGGGATCTAGTCCTGGAATCTCATCATAACTCTAAAAGAACACATCGCGGTGCTGTCGGAGGAAGTCTATGTACCGTTGTCATTCTTCAAGGGGGCATAGCGGTGCTGACCAATGTGGGTCTCGGGTCCACCTCACTACCGAGTTTCACCTGCACTAACTCATCAACCATGGTGGGGACGCCCTCCTCAAATGCAGGAGGAGCATCTTCCATGTCCTCCTCTATGCTTGTGGAAGGATCATCCATGAGGGGAGCCGTTTCTGGGCTGCCAGACCCTGATGGGAAGATGGTGCAGGCTTGGGCGGAAGAGGACGTCACATTAGGGGACCCATGCACTGTAGAGACCATAGCGACAAAGGCCGTTGATCTAATCCCATCTAGCCTTCGGACCAAGGGGCCATGCTTTATGAAATCAAAGTAGTAGTAGCGCGTTGGCGTGAGCTGATCGATTCCGGTCCGGCGAAACAGACCCGTATGACGTACTGTCGTTGCCATGAGCCCAACATCCCGATATCATACAGGGGTAGGAGGCTCGAGGATCACCTGAGCCTGGATGGTGTAAGAGTACGAGGTGATTTCCCACCATCGCTTGGACCCAGAGATATACCTTCCTCTGGTACCTGAAACAACAAAGCATTGCCCCATGTTGGGGGTCGTGGACTCCAACTGATGGATTAGGAAGACATATGTGTCGTCCAAACCAGCCCAGGGACCACTCGCGACAGTGGCGGGCTCAACCTCACCTGCCAGGATCTTCTTTTCCTTGCTCTTGTAATAGTCAGCGTCCAGATAACGGGCTTCACAAGAGGCAAAAGGAGACGCATCACCATGGAGCATGCCCACTCGACCCTTAAGGGAGTATTTGAGGCACTGGTGATATGATGAGGGGACCCCTGCATGAAGGTGGAGCCATGGCCTGCCCATCAACGCATTGTAGGTGGTGTCCTAAGAGACAACCATGAATTTGGTATTGGAAATTAGGCCACCGAACTACGTCTTCAGACGAATCTTACCGAGTGGAGTTTGCTCGGTTCTGTCATACCCCTCGATCCTGAGGTCGGAGGGAGTTAAATCATCCTCAGACAACCCTAGTTTTCCATAGTGTCTGAGTTGGGATTAGGTTAATCCCGGAACCCGTGTTAACAAGACAGTGGTGAACTTCCACGCCATTGAACTGGCTGGTGATGTACAGTGGGTGAATGTGCCCCTGTATGGGAAGGTCTTCATCTTCAGCAGAAAACGAGATAACCACCTGACATTCGGCGTCCTCAATCACCTCGGTGTGGAAGGCTTCTACGGCTGCCACATCCGTCTCAAACTGGAGGGGGCTCCTTAGAGCCTCGGCGAGCGCCTCACGCATTTCAGATGACTGGTGGTGGGGCCTCAAGGATATAAAGCCTTCACGGAATGCTGAACAGGTGCTTCAGAACATCATACTATCGATCCAAACATGAGATTTTGCTTACAGGAGGCCGCTCTGCGATTGGAGACATGACGGGTCCTGCCGGCAGGACCGGTGACTGATTGGTACTAGGCACGACATGCTGTTCACTAATCAAATCTCGGGAGGTGGCTGCCGCGTTAGGACCGGAAGGCTGTAGTCAACCGGTGGAAGGGCGGGGCTGGTCGGGACACGGATGAGGTGGTCCTGCCTGATCCAGCAACACAAACGGTGGTGGAGGCGAACCTGTCGACACCGGGTGAGGGGGTCGCGTGCGCTGATCTCTGTATCGGGCCAACTGCCTGGTCTCAGTAGCGTGCACGGCCTGACCGGAGGTGACGACTGCTGTGCCCCTGCGATTGACGTAGCCACGGATCCACCGACATTGGCGATGGCTGGGGACATTGGGTTGGTCCACCTGGCGTTCCTCATCGTCGGGAGTCAAAAAGGGATTTACCAACTCTACGGTGTTAACCGAAGGGTACCCCGGGCTTTAACTCGAGGAGTCATCCACTACCGGACGGAGTCTCAGAGGGATCCCCATCCCTGGGGGAATAAAATCGCCAAGAGTGTGGGAAGATGACGGCACTGGCAGGGCGCGTTCTTTCTTCTTACGCCACCGCTTGCTCTTCTAGAAAGAGGTAGGCTGGGACGACGATGCCAAAGCGGCGCTCGCAGTTTTTGAGGGATCTGGATGACTCAGGCGGGCACAGATGATGCCATGGGCATGGGAAATAGTCCTTCACACCATCCAGTCATTATACTTCCGGGACCCATGGTCGGAAACCTGCTCCTACATATCCTCGTTGTCACCGCTCCCATCTGGTCTCACGAAGACACCTTCCACCAGCGCCAGGGCTGGGCCCAACTAAACTATGTTTTTGTCAATCTGGTCTTTGAGCCAGTCCTTAAACACATAGCATCGCTGGATGGTGTGTCCCAGGATATTGTGATAAGGGTAGTAGTTAGGGTGATCATTAAGACACGCCTCTTCTAGCTTCCGGCACTCAGGCAGCCGCACGATCCTCTACTCCAAGGCACTACGGAAATAACTGAGGACTTGGGCCTCGTCAAACAAGTAAGTCTGATTCCTTCTGTCTGGAAAGGGGGATCTTGGAGGTTGACCACGAAAAGGGGCTAGAGGAGCATGCCGCGGAGGTGAATCCTGGTTATCTTGCCTCGGTGGTGGTAGGGCATTACGTGGAGGCGCCTGCCGATTTTGAGGTGGTCGCTGCTAGGCCAGAGGCTGTGCCCATGGAGGTGGACCCCTATGAGGTTGCTGAGCTGGCCATACTGGTTGCAACTCTAGATGTATGGGGGCCTCTATCTGGGCTACAACAGCAGGCTCGGCTCTGGCGGCTCTCCTTGTAGGGATTACAGGAGGCAGCGGGCGTGCCTGACTGGCCTGTTGCGGGGCTTCTTCGAGGCCTTGAGCCTTGTCTGAGAAATACCGTAACCCTCCAGGTTAATTCTGAGTGATCAGAGAATGAACCAGCTCTTCCTTGACTTTCCCTACACATATTTTCAATAATCTTCCTGAGTTGGTGGCATGTCAAGGGAGTACGTGAGCCCCTTCCACCGGGCGACGAAGTCCACGACCCCCTCATCGGGCCTTTGTTTTCACCAGAAGCGGTCTGTGATGTTCGTCTTCAGGGTTGTGGAACTGAACTGGTAGAGGAATTTCCGGCGAAGGTCCTCCCATCTATTCATACATTCAATAGGGAGCTAGTTGTACCATACGAAGGCTGGTCCTTCCAGTGTCTGAACGAAGCAACGGAGCATGGCAGCCTCCTGCTGCGCCGGAGTCCCAAACATAGGCCTGCACCGCGAGTTGAAGTGGGATAGGCATTGTGGCGGGTCTCTAGTCCCGTTGAAGGGGGTGTAAGTGGGGTTCCCAAATCCCGGCGGGGCTGACATATCATCCACCCATGCTGGGTATGGCTTGCCGTCCGGTGGGATTGCCACCTGCTGAGTTTCCAGGGCCTCCAAGCGGGCGATGAGTACTTCTATCAGATCGTTCAGATGTGGATTCCTATCCTGACGGGGATATCTAACCACAAGCGCATTGCCAGGCTATCCAATCTGGTATTCAAGCTCAGCAGCTCGCGGGTTGGCTGGCGGAGCGACTCTTGGGGAAGCGGGAGGAAACCGAGCATGGTCCCCCAGGCGATCCCGCCACTCAGGAGGGTTCGGCGAGACTTATCATGCCCTCTTTCCATGAGCGCCAGACTCTCCCCTGTCGGCGAATGCGACATGGTCATGGTTACTCGGGGGAATCTCGGTGAGGGGTGGGTGCTCCTGCCCCTACTATCCTGGCCTAGGATTTCCGTGGTCAGGTCGCTGCTCTGCAATTCGTTTGGCCAAGAGCTCATCAACCAACCTCTTTTTCTCAGCAAACTGTTGGCATAGCGTGGCCTTCTCGGAGTTGTACTCTTCCTTCTGCACTGAGGCAGATGGGTCAGCGAGCTTGACAACCCCGACATTCTCTTTAACCTTGCCGATGTTTCGGCTCAATGCCAGTGCCTCAGTGGGTGTGGGGAGACCTAGGAGGATCCTCTGGTGGTGAATAATCCTCCCAGATGGGTCCAGTGGTGGCTTGTCCCCAGGGGGTGAGTCCCCATCGAGGAGCTCCACACTGTTTCCCACATCTAAAAGGTCACCCATGTTGACCGCCACTACCCTTGGAGACATTCCCTCTGGCCGCCCGGTGAATCGGGCTATCGGCGGATAGCACAGAAAAGAAGGGCAGCGTACTGCCCCCATCCACGAACATGTGTGTGGGGGTTGGATTCCTCGACAACCTTGCGGAGTACTTGAAAACCTTGAACGCATTTTTGTGGAGGTCCCTACGGTGGCCGGGCACTCAGGATGCCGAACCGTAGGGAGCGCTGCCAGGTCGACCCGACGACACTGCTCACTGATATCCTCGAGATGTGCTTAACTCCCAGGATAAGGCACTAGATGATGGCGAAGACGAGAGTGAGTCACCTGAAGAGTCTGGCGGAATATTCAAACTCTTCCAGGGTGAGCGACTCTGGCATATCAAAATTCGGTCCTGCAACTGGCCAAAACATCTCGGGGAAGTGGCCCGCTACGAGGACGTTCCAGAAGCTCGATGACTCCGGTTCGGGGTCCGGACCTTGCTGCCCCGACTCATAAACCGAGAATGGATAGGGAGATGGCAATGTCGTCGAGGCAGGTCACCGGGCCGGCGGGCTGGCCAGCAGGGAATACGGCGAACAGGCCGATTGGCCGCCGATCCCTGAGTCGCCCTCTAAGGGTTTCTGCGCCTTGGCTGCCACGTCGCGATAGGACGGGCCAACGAATGAGCCTCATGTCATAGCGTCGGTGCTCGCCGAGGGTGTGTTGCCTTGAAACTCTTCGTTCAGTCCCTATAAAAGTTCCCCACCCTCCCTGACTGAGGTGGAAGGCGCTTCCGGGGAGGCTAGTGATAACTGCGGGTTTGACCCCTGGGGGTACGCCCAGTCCTCATCCTCCCGGATATACCTTCAGAGGGAGGATGGAATCATACGGATCTCGCATTCGGGGAGTATGAGAATGATGTGCCGCGTCCCCATCCCTACCCTCAACTCATAGGGTTGGGGGGAAGGTTCCACCGTTGAGTCGTACTCTGCCTCAGAGTCCGAGAAGCGGACTAGTCTAATTTCAGTCCGGACTCCCCTGACATTCCTCCTAGGGAAACGACGCCCCGCCTTCCTGCCCTTGGGTGGCTCCTCAGGGTAAGGATGATTTTTGTCAAGGAGTCCCCTGGCCGCAATAGTGCTGGGGCATAGGGGACTGAAGGCCGGGGTGTGGGAAGCACCGAGACAGATGTCGAAAGGGACATGGGGAGGACCACCATGTGAGTGAGCGAGTGGATATGCAATGGATCCATACTCGTGGCCAGCGGTAGGGGGAGTGACCTCATTCCCAGTGCAGTGGGCACTGGAAGGGTTCATACCCTGAGCGTAGCTGTCGCGAAGAAGCCTTCGGATTTCCAGATCAGTGGCACGGAATGAGCCCTCATCGTGGGTGGCGCTACCACGGATTGGTCTGTGGTGGCCATTGACTGTGCCGGCGACCGGGAGAGTCGACCCAACCTTCTTGTAGGATGGTCGGAGCCTCGATCCTAGTTGGTCATGTGACTTCCCCTACTCAACGTGTGCGGGGGTCTGGTAGAAGGAGTCAGCAGTGGCTCGGGCCATAGTGGCTACTGACGTTGGTGCCCCAGGACGAGAATTCTCTTCCACTCGTGCCCGACGTCGGCGTTGGGTCAGATGTGTTGGAGCCGGTGGTGCGGGCACAAAGATTTCCTGGTCCTCGGCCCGGGGAGCCGGGTGATGACATCAACGCAGCCTGGTGGGGGTTCTTTCCGTTAACCCCTAGTATGGGTCTCCAATCGGGCGGACCCAGACATCCCCCCCCCCCCTCAATGGAGTAGGGGATGGATGGGTCAAGGAGCTCCGGGGATAGGCTCCCGAAGCAGTTGAACGTCTGAGTGGGGATCTGCAGCTCACTGTGCGGCCATCGGGGGTAGAGACGATGGTGAGGAGCAACTGCCTCTAGATCCAAACGGGCCATGCCCCTAGTGGGGATGATCCCTTCCTCGTCCTACCTACGAACCAGGTCGTTGATCACCCTTTTCTGGATGATTTTTGAAGGGAGAGGGGGCGAGAGCACCCGGAAGTCATGGAAATTGGAACCGGGGAGACTGTAGAAAAGGCGGGACCACGTGGGGTAGCCGCGTTGGTACTGGCCCTGCCCCTGCGCCAGTGGGAAGGTGGCGATCGAGCTCTGGATGTAGTGATCTGATTCCTGGAAGCAGGGAGATGAACCCATTAGTACTAATAGGAAATGAAATCAACAACCAGTAGCCCAGCGTCATTCAGTCTTCCGTGGTTGGCGAGAGGGATCAACTCTGACAACATCATAGAATGGAGTGCACAACATCCTGACTGCCTCAACCCCTGGCGGGTTTCACGTCCCGGTGATAGGTACCCGGACCTGGTGACATGCTAAACTTCCAACACCCTGAACGCTACCCGTCTCCGTATTGAGGAGAAGAGACTCACATCGGGTTCACCATTTTCTATTTCCGACGCTTTTACGCTGGGGCGCGCGCGTGTGTCCATCACGCAAGGACGCACGGCTTGTTGCACCGCATTCCCTCTTTCCAAAGGCGGGTGGCATCTGTTCATTATTCAGGGACGTCTACTCCTTGATCGAAACTGGGATGATGGGATGTTGGTTCTTCCTTCTGTGGATTCCTCCTCGGAGCTCGTCACCTAGTCCGGGTCTCCCACATAGATTTAAGACGGGTTCGTGATGCTCGTTCCCGGTGCCATATCTGCATGGACGCCAGTTAATTACGTTGCTTCCGTCGAGATCCTCCAAGGGGTCTTGTTAGGGAAGAAACCTTCGGTGAGGAGAATGGTCACGTTGGGGTGTCGTTGGCATGTCTGGGCGATGGGGATCATCATGTCTGTCTTCTGTCCCTTATCACAGGGCTTCTTGAGGGCGCGGAATCCTAAGGCATCCCACATCAAACGCGGGGAATTATGTACCATATTAGGTTTTCCTCATATTCCCATGTTTAACACGGGCTATGCCATGATTTTAATGTCTTGCGGAGACGGATCAGACTGATCGAAACACTGAGAGTGGATCAGATTAAAGGACCCCATAGGGGGAGCACCGATGTTGGGGCCAACACATGGGCGGCTTCCCGGATACCGTGGAGTGGGATGGGGTGGCATGATCTCACCGGGATGTGGTGGCCTGAGTAAGGATCAAAGGGGATGGAGTGATGGTATTGAACCTCGTGGAGGCTTCCTATGTATCCCCATGGCAGGGAATCAATGTCTGCGTAGTTCGGTGATACGGTGGGACACCAGAAAAGGCGACCTGTGAGAATAGACGCATGGATTGGAACCTGGAGGAAGTAAGATCTCTGGGCTAGGGCATGAGCTTCCCAAGGCACGTGGGCTTTAGGGGGGATGTCGGGATGAGACGTGGATGTGAGGAATGGGGATTATGCTCTGAGATGGCCTAAGGGGGCGATACAGTTTAACGTCATGCGGGACAAGATACAGTTGAACGTCATGCGGGACGAGGTCATACAGTTTAACTTCATGCGGGACCAGGAATCTGGGGCTTATGCTATGAGGCATCCCTGAGTGGATATGGGGCTTATGCTCTGAGGCGGCCCATGGTGGTTGGGGAACCGACGTGGAGAGGTCGGAAGGACCGGGTGGTGGGCGTGAACCTCTTGGAGGCTTTCTACGTACCATGCGTTAGCACGAATCAAAGTCCATGTAGTTCGCTGGAATGTGGCTTAAGCTCTGAGGCGGCCCATATGAAGATGTCATGGTTGATGCGCGCTCTAAGCCCATGTGAGTCATGATCGGTGTGAGAAACAAGAGGCAGTAGGGACCAGACGATCACGTCGCGAAGGGTGCGTCCGTGAGAAGCGGAATGGGGCTTACGCATTGAGCGGCCCAAAGAGGAAATAGGGGCTTACGCGTGGTTAGAGGCCCTGGGTGTCGGGGATTACTCCAGGGTGGAGGCCTGTGGTGTGACAAAGCATAGTGGGAAAGGGACTCTACTAGCCTTGGTAGGGGGATGTACAGAGGTGCATGGGTGCAACCTTCCATAAGAGAGGCTAGGGGATTACGCTCTGAGGCAGCCCTTCCCCCATGGACAAACGCCACTCCGACAAGGAGGGTATAATTCCATGTGAGGAAGATTCCATTCCTGTGGAGAAAAGAGGCGTAAAAAATGTCTGAGCTGGGGGGGGACCCTGCGTGCGAAGCACGGGGTCAGACCAAAGTTTAACGTCATGTGTTAAGAACGAGGTGCTTAGCAGTTTAACATCCTACAGCTTGGACGAGGAGGTTTCGCTTCACACCCCTAATGATTACATGCCCAATGCCCTCTACCCCTTGTGGGAGGGAAGGCATCGTCAAGGCCGTGGTGAAGGGGTGTCGTAGGGAAAACCATTGAGGGGCCCATGTTAGCGTGCCTATGTGAGAAAGCAATAGTCGTTAGCGTGCCTATGTGAAGAAGCATAAGTCAAAGCAACACAATGGGAAATACTACCCAAGGGACCTTGAGGTCACTTCGTATGATCCTAGAAGGCCGTACGAGAAAACAACGCATGGCGCACATGCCCGGAAGGGGAGACATAAGGTGTCAGTGCATAAAGGCAGCCAAGGGGCGTCAGGGTAAAGCGGTCCTGGGTGTTTCATGCAGAAGGAAGGTTTGTGCGCAAAACACCGATATGGCGTGAAATTGTGCCAGAGGATTGTGCGTATAGGTGATTGCGTGCAAGTTATTGCGCTTAGAGAAGGGGATTGCGCACAAGGGGCAACGATCGCACACAAGGGAAGTACCCAGAGGAGGAGGAAAATTCACTTAATCCAGTGGAGTTGCGCGAAAGGCAAACCTCGGGGCAAGGTTGCATGAAATGGGGGATTACCTGGAATTCATATTGCACGGGGGGGGGGGGGGGGAGTCGAATTGCGCGCACGATAGCTGATCTGAAATCCAAAACCCCCAAACCGTCTGGGGTCGCCTTCTATTTATAGGCATCATCCGGCGTGGAATCCAGGCGGCGTGTGAAAGTTTCTGCGACCGGAACCGTCGGCGCGCAAAGCTTCACTGCGCGGAGCTGGGGCGCGCAAAATTGCGCGCACTGGCGGCTCGATTACGTGAATCCCAGGAATGCTTCGCGCGCACATCTTTATTTTGTGCACCACTTCCCGGGCCTCCGGACCGGGCCTCTGATTTCGAATATGTCTTCGCTTTTCCATTTTGAAACTTCCTCTTGGAGTTACAGACATTTTTTCAGCGTCTACAGAAGCCTTTCTTCAGTCTCTAATAGTCACACCTTCACTTCTTCAGTGATTTATAGAGGCACATCATTGGGATGTTGACTGTGAGACACAACGCGATCAGATATCCTCAGGACATGCACCTGATGGGTTTTTTTGATGGTGTGGAGCTTGTCATCTTCTTCAGAGGAAGTACCATGGAAATAGTTTCACTATAGGAGGAGGTGTTGAGGGAGTTCCACAAATCCCCTCAAGCAGTACATCCAGGAGTGTCGAAGATGTATTAGGACCTCAGACTACAGCACTGGTGGCCGGGTATGAAGATGGCGGTAGCAGAGTTTGTCTCATGATGCTTCACTTTTCACCAAGTGAAGGCGGAGAACCAGGTACCAGTAGGCTTGGTACAACCCTTAGAGGTCCCAGAGTGGAAGTGGTATAGGAAATCCGTGGATTCCGTGATGGGACTTCCATGTACATCCTAAGGAAACAACTCTATCTAGGTGATCGTTGACCGACTCACCAAGTTGGCCCACTTCCTACCTATTAGAGAGTAGGGTTCAGAAGAGAGCTTGGGACGCCTCTACATGCAGGAGATTATTCATCTACATGGAGTACCTTCTTCTATTTTCCTCTTCCCGTGATGCACCCTTTACTTCCCGGATTTGGAAGGGGTTGCAGGAGGATTATGGGACGCAACATCGCTTGAGCACCACCTTCCATCCTCATATGGATGGCCATACCGAGCTGACCATCTAGACACTCTAGGACATGCTCTGTGCTTGTGTCATTGACATTGGTCATAGCTGGGAGGATCACTTACCCTTGGTGGAGTTTGCGTACAACAACAGCTACCACTTCACCATCAGGATGGCACCTTATGAGGTATTGTACGACTGACCTTGCAGATAGCCTCTATGCTGGACTGACCTAGGGGGGGGCAGCACTTGTAGGACCAGAGATGGTTCAGGCAGCGTTGGTGAAGGTGCAGATCATCTAGGAGTGGATAAAGACTACACAGAGAAGACAAAAGTCATATGTTGATAGGAGACAGAGACCACTGTAGTTTGAGGATGGCGACCACGTCTTCTTACGGGTCTCACCTCAACGAGGTCTATGGAGATTTGGCCGAGGCGACGAGTTATCTCCACAATTCATCGGACCGTTCCATGTTATCGGTAGAGTAGGCGAGGTGGTTTACCGATTGGCCCATCCACCTCAGTTGTATCGGGTGCATGACGTCTTCTAGGTATCTCAACTGAGGAGATACATGCATGACTCATTTTATATCATCGACCATGGGGAGCTGGACATCGATGACAGGGCGACATTCACGGAGGTTCCAGTAGAGATAGAGGATAGACAAGAGCAGGTCCTATGTGGATGGTCAATTCCTCTGGTGTGCATTCGCTGGCAGCATGGAAATATCCAGGAGATCACATGGGAGAGGGAGGCTCATATGCGTGCTCAGTGTCCCCATTTATTCCCTTAGTGTGTGTTGTAGCATACGAGGACGTAAAGACCTGAGGTGGGGAGAATGTAAAGTCCCTGAAATCCCATTGATTTTTTTTCATAAATACTTGGGAATTTTACGAGTCCTCATCTTCTGACGATGCTTGATTATACAGCCTGGTGTGCCCAGAATCAATTTCTGATGTTTTTTCGTGTACGTTTAGTAAACGTACGTGTAGGTTTTTTGTATCTTTTTAACCGGTGCTTGGAATTGAAATTTGAGGACACCGATGAACCCACAGTTCCGGTATTCTCTTAAATAGATCATTACCACAGTTGTGTTTCAACACGAGTGGATGTCTTAAATTGGGGTTTCTAATTAAAAGTTAAAGATTAAATAAAAATGTGTGTGTAAATTTTTTTATTTGAATGGTGGTTAAAATATTTGTGTGGTGTTTTTTTCACCAAAGGGAAGTTGGAGGTGGGGCCACCCCCCCCCCCCACATTACATCTCACCAGAAGATATTTTATGGTTGGGCCAAAACGAGTTCAAACCTCTCAACTCCCCTTGAAACCCCGTTTTGACTCATTAACTTTCCTAGAATTTATTAAAGCCAACACTCTACATTTTTTATTTTTAAAACTCTTCACCTCCCACCTTCTCTCATTAATGTGCCAACACTTCTAATTAATTAATTGAGCTTCCACAATTAATTAATTATTTTATAGTATCATGAATTCATATGAATTGATTTGAAATGCATGTCAATATTAGAATATTGGGGAGCCCATTATTTTATTGTCCTTGGAAAATATTCTGTTGGGAAGCTTTGGGAGAATTAGAAAGAAAGTGTTCTTCCATGAAGAACATATCCACCAATTCTTCAACCGGGGAAAGAAAGTGAGGCGACGCCTCTAAGGAACGCCCGTCTTCCTTCCTCTTCTACCGCGTCATGGGAAAAGACACCGCCCGGGAAGAACGTTGCCAACAATGATGCTTCCTCCTCGGATGCACCCCGACGTCCACCAATCGACGCCGTCGTCAACGAACGAACATTCAATCAAGGAAGGGGTTTTGATTAAATTAAATTATTACCATGCATTCGATGATTACTTTGGTTGAAGGTGACCATTTGTTATAATTTGACATGGAGGGCGCGGGCCAAACAAACATGGCCCAACGTCCCTCTTTTGGTTCATGTTGTTTGAAATTGGAGGTAGAGTAGGCTCAGTGCCATCACGCCGCATGGAGGGTAGCGTGTCCACTACACCGTCGCTCTGTAGGGGAGATGTGGAGGTGGCCGACCGAGCCGACCGCTGTGGAGCTGGGCATCGGGCCAACCGACAGCCCGTTGGAAGACCGCGGCGCCCGAAGGGGCCACGTGGAGGAAAACCAAGGCCCGCATTTTTGGACCTCTCTACAGGACAAGAACCGTCCGGGATGGAAGAACCGGCCTGCTAAGGCCGGCCGGGTAGGAGGATTGTGGAGCCCGCATGCGCCGTGCGGCGGGAGCACCATGGCCCGCAACTGCAGGGTGCTTGCCAGGAAAACCGGCCGGCCGCCTGCCGGCCGGGATGAAGAATCGTGGTGCCGCTTGGAGCTGCGTGGGAAGAACAGTAGCCCGTTGTGCGGGCCGCTCACACCAGATAGAATTGGCCAGCTACAGCCTGCTGATAGAGGAGGGGCGACGCCTCTTGGCACCGCAGGTTGAACTGAACCGGTCAGCAGTGCAGGCCGAGTACGCGGGTGGGCCATGCCCCACCAGGTCGGACCCGCTAGGATGGGTCTGCGGGTGGGCCGTGCTCCACTGGGCTGGGCCAACCCCCAGCCGAGTCGGACCTGCCGAAACGGGTCTGGCCGACCTGCCAGCCTGCTGGGCTTCACAGCCCGAACCCGTCTTTGCTTAAATGAGAATATCTCCTGGACCACACATCTGATCGACACACCGTCTATAAAAACGAGACCTTGCAATGAGGAGGTCCTTCTGGGATACTCTAAGTAAGTTTTGGAAAACATTGGAAAATGGCTGGGTTTGGAATGAGCGTAAATCCAACCGGTCCCCTGGATCAAAAAACTAATAACTCTCAGACCTAGTGTCAGATTGATGCGCCATCTATCACGTTGGGTTCTTTATGATGTGACGGAACTACGGGATACATCAACTCAAGACTTCGTTAATGTATCGATACTTGAATCGAGGAGCGGACCCTCCCGGAATTGAGTGTGATATGTGCGGGAACCCTAGAGTTTGCTGCGACGACTACTTTACCAGAATCCTATGTGGGTTCGACAGCGACGACTTCTGTAAAAGAATCCTACATGGGTTCGACGACGGTGCTACTGTACCGGAATCCTCCATGGGTTCGACAGCAATGACTACTTTACCGGAATCCTCCATGGGTTCGACAGTTCTGACTTCTGTTCCTGTATCCTGTGTGGGTCCGATAGAGTAGCTAGTCTTGTATCCTGTGTGGGTCCGACAACTTAGTAGGTCCTATATCCTGTGAGGGTCCAACAACATAGATTAATCAGTGACTACATCTAATCATCTCCATCACTCTATGAATGATGTATACCTGTGTGAGAAGAGTCTTTTATTTCAATCATTATCTTCGATGTGATTGACTTTACATCCTGTGTGCACTGGGTTGTGATTGGGATCGAGAGTTAGAGCCAGGCTATGACTGGTAACTTAAGTATATGTCTGGGAATATACCTACGTAGGGTTTGTTGATAATTCGTGATTGTATCTTTCTACAATGGTTTTTATTATGTGTATTCTAGGAGTCCTTCAGGGGTCTCGGGGTCCCCTACTGAGTATCTTTATACTAACCCCTACATGGGCTATGCTCGTACATCATTATGTTGGCTCTAGACGACAGACAACACAAATCGAGGAAGAGAGTTGTAGAGATGGATGGTACTCAGAGGTGGACCACTTGGTGAGACGTACTTGAAGTGGACGGACGGACCTGGGGTGTTGAGGAGGCCATTTGTACCCCCCCTTCAGGAGGGATTCTCAGAGGACAACTCAGTAGTTTCTATTTACCTTTATGAAGTGGAAATAGCTTTACAGTTGTTGTACTTTAATGTTGGGGTTGTACTTTCAGCCCCTTTCCATTCAGCACTTACGTTTATATACTGTTTTACATAGTGTTTACTTTCGGTTTTGTACTGTGCTGCTTGTGTTCAGGCTGTGTGTGTGTTACATGTTATAAGGCAATGCCTTCCCTTTTTATTGGGATTATGCCTTTGGTGCTAGTCGCCAGCCCCAGGCCTATGGAAGGCGGGTTTGGGGTCGTCAAGACACAGGCCTCGAGGACGGGTCGTGACAATTTCCTTTGAAAATTATTTTTAAATTAAATACTAATATGGATTTTGGTCTTTATTGTAATGTAGATATTGTTTTCATATAGTATTTTCTCTGAAAACTAGATTGTATACTATTTATGTGTTTGTAAAAATGCCTTAAATATAGTTTTTAAATAGTAATGGATTTTAAATCCTTTATATTGTATTTAATCACGATAGAAAGCATTTCATAAAAATGTGGGAAATGTAATGAAATTTTGTTTCATTGGAAAATGGTTTTAAATATTTTTTATATGAGGAAAAATTAATTCAGGTTAATAGAAATAATATATATTGTTTGAGGAACTCCTACTAAGATTTACCTTCCACACCGTATCATTTCATTTGGTAATTTTTTGACTCGGTTTTTTCAGATAAAGGTAAAGGTAAGAGAAACATATAGAGGACATCCTTCTTTTTTATTGACATATTTTGATGGGTTGTGATAGTGGTGAAATATTTTCATTATTTTTCTAAAACATGTGTTACTTGAGGATCCATATTTATGGTATTTCTTGTTTCTTATTTATCCCTTACTATCAGCTTCATGGATATTACTTTTACAGTTGTATTTATTTGATATATGAAATATTTTTGATATATGATGTGATGATATATCTATTTCTATCTTATAATACATTTTATAAAGGTTAAATCATTCCCATGTCTCATTTTATGATTTCATGGTGTTGTTTACTATCCAGTGATGATAAACAATCCACATTAGGCCCTGAGTAAGGACAATTTTTGAGAAATCATGGGTTTACCTAGGTTGGTCTATTACAGGGACCCTATACATCCAATAGTAAGAATGAAAATGTGTTAGTAGGATGCTATAGGTGATGATGTGGCATACATTTTCATATTTTAGTATGCTTCCATTTTTTTACTTCTTGGTTAATTTCAATAGAATTTTTCATCAACTTTATATTTCCCTTCTATTAATTTCTTTTTATCTTATTTTATACCATTTATTTTAAATTCATTTTAAAATATATTGGAATGTATCACACATTTAGTGGGAATTATATTTTTTCTATTATTTCTATAAAATATATTTGACACATTATTGTTTCAAAATTTCAATATGTATGAATTTTAAAAACAATAATTCAACACATAAAATCATAAAAAATGAAATGGATGTCAATGTCAAATTAATACAACTTATTTTCCATGACCAAGAAATTAATTTTTTCTTTAAGAGGAAAAATTGCTTTTCTTTTAATATCTCATAGAGTTATTCTTTTAATGAACTATATGATCATTGTTTCATCAATTATAACATTGATAGACTTTCCTGAAAATGTATTATTCATGTGTAGTGGAAGGATATTTATAAGCACATCAAATTTTTTTCCTTTAGTAATATTGGAAAAAACATTATTTATCTGATATATTTTTCCTTTATAGGGAAAAAATTCTATTATCACCATAATAAATTATACCAATAAAGGAGAATATTACTGAATCATACATTTTCATTTTAGTTTTATTTTTCTTTTACAAATAATATTCATATAATATCCATTTTTATTTAATATCATTTATATTTGAATCATTATAGTGCATTATTCATGCTCATTTCATAAATTTATTAGCCAATATTTTTAATTTACATTCCGCAGTGGAATTATAGGACATTTTATATATTTATTATTTAAATAATTTCTTGGGGGATACTTATTAGATGAATGGTACACAATCTTTATTAATTAATTTATTTAACCTTTAATACACATTAATATTTATATAATGGAGTCCAATGTTATTTTTGTTAATTCCCTGAAAATTTATGACCGAGGTGGTTGAAGGGTAATTTTTTCATCATCTATAATTTCATCTCATATTTGGATGGGGGATGTGGTTTTTAATTTACATCCATGCAATTTAGAAGTTGGTTGGTCCAATGAGTAGTATATGTTTGGTGACACATGGTCCAAGATTAGGTATGGAATTATTTTGTATTGGATAGCATGGTCGGAATCATCAATGGATGAGGTGGAATGTCTGATCATGTTGAGAAATTTAAGTGATATGTTTGGTGGTAAAGAAGTGTAGTTTGGTATGAGGTGGCAGGTGACATTGTGGTGTTGGGTGTGATCACATGGAAGAAAGATCCATGGGGAAATGGGTTTTTTGATATTTTGGATGTGTTCATGAAATGTAATTTATACCAATGGGAATTTAAGAGATTCAAATTTTTAAGACTATGTTTCATTTGATCCATGTTTTATTTTGTCCATTGGGATCTTTTGGATCTTCAAGCCATGCATTTTTTTGTCATTTTCATATGTAATGGGTTACCCAAAACCATTCAAAAGTGGTATTCTTTTTTCTATTTTAAAAATGGGGATTGACCGTAAAATATTTTGTAATATCTGATGTAATATGTAAAAGTGGGAAAAATTGATATTTTTTCACTGAGATTTAATTATATATCAGGAATTATATTTAAGAGTTAATCCTATACATTGAGAGTTTTATTTTATTTTCAAATCAATAAAATAATAACCATTTAATCGTTGAAGAAAAATTTGTCAAAATTACAAGTTATTTTTTTTATTTTTCTTTTAATATAATAATTTAGAATTATGAGAAACCAATGGATCGAATTGTTTCTCATGATAATTGATCAAAATTCTAATTAAAATGAACAATGAGTAATGATTGAGTTGTTTTTCTGGAAAATAATATCGTAATTTAAAATGGATAAAAATATTATGTTGAATAATGTGAATAGAAAATAATTTGCATTATGATGTGGATTCATGGTATAAACATGGTTGAGAACCCTTAATTGGACGAGTTTTGAGCTTTAATTTTTTTTAACCTTGTTATTTAGGAGTATAATGAACTAAATGTATCCCTTATTTGTATATGTATTTTTTATTATTAGACATTTATATGGTTTATTGATAATAAAAAGAAGCTCTCGGTGGGGGACTTTGACGAATTAAATTTATACTTATATTTTTATTTATAATACCATTAGAAATAAATATTGTCTACTTCGAATTATTTTAATGGAAATTTAGTAGAATATTTATTTTTTATAAAACTGAAAGAGGTTTGTAAATTTGTTAAGATAAATATAAGAAACCATTAAATAAATTTGTGGTTATTTTATAATAAGAAAATATACATATTTATAAATAATTATAACACAATGAATTATTACTCTTCCACAATTATCATGGTTGATTGAAATTTTTTAATATATGAAATGTTAAAAATTGCACTATGATTGAAAAAATTTTATATAATATATTTTTTATGTTATGGAACAATAATGATTTCATTAAGGTGAACACACCAAAACCTAAAGGGAAGTGTATATTGAGTTACACAAAATAATTCCTTCCATGTTATCATATCCACTGTTGGATGATAATTTTTAGAAAGAGATAAATAATTGGAATAATGGAAAAATATTTCATAGGATTACATCACTGATTCTAGATATTTGAAGATATATTTAATGAGATCTAATGATTATGGTGTAGAATAAATTATTACACCATAACTACAAAGGAATAGAATTTTAAGAAATAAGATAAATAAATTCATTTGGAATAAAGTATATAAGAGGCTGAATAGATTCGATAATTATAGTGTAATGTTTATAGATGATAAATGATTTCCTAAGTATTATAATTTTAATTTTTTTGAATATTTGGAGAGAAATTGAATACTTTTTAATCTTTTACATTTATATAGAGGTATAGGACGTAAAGAAGTTTGTAAAGAAAACCAAATATTGATGTTTTATGAAGATTAAATTGTATTAATACTCTGGAGTATTCTTTTTTGTATTTTCTTATTCCCCTAAATTTTCCAAAACCATTGATATGAAATATTAATTTTTCATTAATTATATGATATTCATGTGTGTTTATTCTCTTTTTTGACTCATAAAATATGTTTTGGATGATGTGTACTTATTCATGTTTTATTTTTCATGTGAATGATTTTTTTAAATTTAATATTGTGTTGATATGGGGTTTTTATCTAATTATCAAATTAACACAGTTACAAATAAATTATTCAGGTAAGAAAACCAATATGAAAAGGTTGTTTTAAGGAATTAAATGTCTCATTGATTCATATTTTTCCTTAAAATTAGTATTTATTACATCAGATTATAAAAGTATTATTTTGTTTTAAAATAATTGAACGAATTAGGAAAATATATATATTTTATTCTATCCAACATATTTCATTTACATAGGAATATTTCACCATTTTGCTCAATTCATTTCACAAGTAAGAAAAGTCACATTTAAAAAAAATATTATCAAATTTGATTTTATATCTCGTATTTTTATAAAAATTAATAAATAATGGGTTTCTTAGTTTCTATTTTTGATTATTTTTATGATAATTTAAAAATTTATGAGTTATAATAGTTTAGGTTCTATAAATATTCCTTGTCCACAAATAATCCAGCGAAAATTCTAGACTACAAAAACCATTATAAATACATTTTATGGTTCATGAATTTTAAATTTTTAATCATTTATAAATATCCTCTAAAATTTATGATTCCTACTAGAGTAATAGTTAAATATTAATTAGAATTTACATATATAAGAAATTACATCAATGGGAGAGAAGAATTTGTAAGGTGGTTAATAATAATTTCATTATGATTTTTTTCTAAAAAATGATTATATTGGTGATTGGAGAAAAAATGTAGCATAATGGTATTTAAATTTTGATAAATAATAGGAAATATAAAATTCATAATTGGAATAAATATAAAATAAATATAAAAAATAGATCAGATAGACAAGAAAATCATGCGAGAAACTAATATAGAGAATAATTTTCTTTTCAAGGTTATAAATTATAAAAATACATAAAATAGATTAATGAGATATATATAAATTAAAAATAAAATGTTATTGAATTGATATATAGAAGATAATTAATATGGAATAAAAGAAAAAATATAAATTTTATATAATAAAAATTTATACTATCAAATGATGAAAAGGGTAAAGTATTAATCATGTTAGGAAAATAGTAAAAAGATAATAAATTCCCAAATTGACCATATTTAAAAGAATATGGGATTTAAATAATAAATTTATACAAAATATTTAATTAAATAAATGACATAGATAATATTAAATAATAATATTGATCGAGAGAGTACACCACAAACAAAAGTTGTAACATAAAAAGTATAAACTGATCATAGAGAGTGTATTGAAATCAATTGAATATACTAATGAAAATAATTGTTAATATTTTTATTATATGTATAATAGTTGAAGAAAATATATAAAATAAAATAATATGTTCATTTAATGTAACTATTAGAGATGAATTAAGTAAATTTTGAAAAAGGAAAAAATGAAATTTCAAAATAAAACTATATGAGTTAAGGAGATTCCATAAAAAAAGATAATTAAATGACTAGGAAATAAATATTATATCCAAAATAGAAGATACATTTGGACATTAATATTATATGATATATGAAACATTACAAGGAAGTTATAAAAAGAATTGGGAAATACAAGATGTTAAAATATTTTAATGAACAATAGAGATATGTTTGATTCAAACATTATTGTAAATATATTTTATAAATATGAAATAAACTCAATGGATGAAATATAAATTAAAAAAATAGATTGATAATAAAAAAATATTTTCAATTAAATGAATGAAAATAGAGTATGAAAATACCTTATGAAATATGTATGATATAAATTAAATAACAAATCATTAATAAAAAAATAAAATATTCTACAAATCTATATAAATTACTAAAATATAGAAATTAATATATATTATATTTAATATTAATATTTTTATATAAATGAAATATTAGATAAATATATTCTAAAATTGGAATAACAATTCAAAAAACCCTTAACAGAATTTATGACATACTAAAACAAACTCTACCCACTTATATAATCAATATTAGTTTGTCAGTTGCAGTTGTGGGTGGTGTTTGAGAGGTAAACCCCTAAGATGACATCCAAATAGACCAGGTTCAAAACCATGTAGGGATGATTACATAAGATACTATATTAGGAACTCTAGGATTACATTAGATTTTATGGAACTTTAACAGTGACGGCACAATAGGAGTATCATGTACAGTGGTAGAAACTGTAACAGTGGATGTATTGTACATGGTGTTGTAGCATCTCTAGTACTGTATAAATACTATTAATTATAGGAACCATTGTTAAAAATGGTATTTCAATCCTCGAATTAGGGAATTCATTCTTTATGTACTTTAGTCAATGTTCATAGGGCACATGGATTTGGTCCTACGAGTTATTTACTAGGTCACACTCTACCTAGATAAAAAGATGTATTCTGTTTCATAATAAAAAAGAGGATTCATCCCCAAATTTTTTTTAAATTTTTTTTGAATTATCTATTTTTTAACATAATTAGTATCTATTTTTAATATTATTTTTCTATATTTTTTTAATACATATTAATTTTTTAGATATTTCCAACATCAATCATCTGATGTTAGGAATGCAAATAATTCAATACACGTTTTGGAATAGAAATGTCATTCATTTCTCTATGGTCATGATTTTATCTTATTTATAAAAGTAATTTTATTAAAATCATTATATAATGATTATTTCGGAATTTTTATGTTTTTTTATAGTAGATACGAGTACGACCCATAAAAACCAATGATATATTATTTTGTTCAAAGTAATTTAAACAATAAAAAATATTAACATAAATAATAATTTATCTAATATTAATTATAATTGTATATCTAAAAAATATATTAAAATTATAATATATATTATAAATATATAATCCAAAAATGTATTTATATACAATTATGAGGATTAAAATGAAAATAATTTATAATTGTTCATGTGTTTTGTTTAAACCGACCAAAACAAGAACGTACTTGAATGAAAGTATACATAGGAGTTGATTATTAATATAATACAATATCATTATTAAAAAATTATAATGATTTGAATTTAATGTTTTTAAGCAATTAATAATATTTAAAAATTTTCAAAATTAGGGGATTAAAAAAATAATTGGAGAAGATTTCTTTTCCAAAATATAAGATATTTTTTATTCACATTAAATCCATTTTTAAGGGAATGGGGTCCTTGTAAAAATATCATTATAAAAGTTAAAAAGAATTATTATGAGGTAATTTTTATATATTATTATTAACAAACTAACATTCAATGTGGTTTGGATCTAGTGTAGGTGGGGTCTTTTATAAAACAAATTGGGTAGAATGTCTTAAGATACTCATTCATAAATTGTTAATGATCTGATTTTATGTAAAACTTAACTTTTAAATTCCAAAAATATATTTTGGGTTAAAAATTTCTCAAACAATCATGTTAATTATAATTATTAATGGGTATTTAATAAATTTTTTACGATATAACATTTACTATACCTACAATTTAAAAAAAATTCAACATTTTCCCCTATAACATATTCAAACAAAATGATATACAAACAATTCTGTAAATTCAAAATAATGATTTGATGTATTGAATCTATATAGTTAAATTCTAAATAAAAAATTGAAAAATTAACATGTTAAATAAAAATAAAGAAATATATAAATAATTAATTTATAATGAATACTATTTAATTAAAAATAAATTCATATATTTTGATTTCATATAAATCATTCATATTTTTATGAATGTTAATTAAATATTTATATATATATAATATATATTATTATTATTCGAGTAAATTAAAAATATCATTTTCTTAGTAATTCTAATAATAAAATACATTAATAAATAAACCATTATCACATTAATGATTACATATTCAAATTTATACTTATATAGCCTCTCAAGTCATATTTATATACCCAATCAGTGAGTGAATTCAGAATGGTGTTTTTAGTGGTGATATAGCTTATATGGATTAATTTTTATATTCAATATATTTAAATTAAACATTAATTTTTTCCCCAACCATAGTTTTGGATGATTGGATTGGGATATGTCTACTAATACCATACTATTTTCACCCCCATAACATGCTCAGAAAAATTAGCATCATATGGTAAAATTTAACCACATGACATCATGTATTCTCAATATTTATATAAATTTCATAGTGATATCACATATGTATACTCATAATATTTATTAAAAAATTATAACAGTCAATTCTCATGGTAACTTTATTTGAATATCTAATAATCTCTTACAATCAACATAATAATATTTATTATCCCACTAATTACCTTTATCCAATTTCAATATATATTTTGGATAGTTATATGTACCTAAAGACTATATGTACTAAATGGTTATATATACCCATACACCCTCAAATACTTCTATTAACTACTTATCTCGATCATTTATTTCACCTTCCAAATATATGTCATATTTATAAAATTATTCTTATTTGGATTGTTTTTCTTAGTGATGTGATTTATTTTTTATGGAATTTTAATTCTATATAATGAATAGAAAAATATTTATAATTATGGAAGCTATATAATTTTTAGAAAGAAATTATATTTTAAAACTTAGTATATTGTATTCTAATTCATTAATTTGTATCCTCATAATTATTACTTATATTTAATTAATAGGGACTTTTTTATTTTTCATTCATTTGTTAAAGGTTAGGGTCAAATCCCAATTTATTATTTAAATGTCATAATTTTAAAAAAAAATTATAATGTCACTTATGATACTTTACAACACATGTATGATTTTAAAATGTAATTTTCTTAGATAATTTTAATTTCATGTGATATATGTGATACAAAAATGACTGAGAATACATGGATATATTATAATGTTAATTTCAATTGAATTTAATGTAAAAAAATGATCCAGTATCACTTGAAAAATATTTCATGATAATAATTGTAATAAATTTGTTGAAAAAACAACCCTATATTATTATACTAGTCATATAGAACATGTAATTTTAAGTTATGGTTTATTTACCATAATAAAAAAAATTAACTATACTGAAATTTGATAATAATTATGAAACCCCACAAACCACAAAAAATAGTTATTGAAATGCACAACTAGAACCCAATTTTCTTCCTTATTAAATTATTTATATATTATCTTTAATCCTAATAAAAACATCATAACAATTTTTTCCATCATAGATATGTAATTTATATATCAATTTCTTTTTCCTGTTTAATACATCATGGATTCTAATTGATCCTTATACTTTTTAACCTTAATAATATTCTTTTTCCCCTAGGAAATTTTCATAAAATAAATGGTTGGGAGTAACTTATGGTACGGGGAATTCAAAGAACTATTAATTATTAATAATTAATAATACCCTAAAATACTGAATATATATCAAAAATGAATGTGCAAACACATAATACTGCTACAAAGGGACCTTGAGAATACTAAAGAGTCGCTGGATCATTATAAAGTTGATGAATTTTGAGAATTTTTTATCTCTCATGTAGTGTATTTAAAAAATGTAGTTGTGATTATTCTCAATTGAGATATGATCCAAAAATAATTTTCCCACATCATGATATGGATTATCCCCAAAATCAAAATTATTTACAATGGTCTGGTGTATAGATAGACTCTTTATTAGAGCTATATAATGAGTAGTTTTTTAGGATGTTATTTCATGGTTTAGGAGGTTTTTTTTATGATATATATATTGATAACATACTTGAGGATTAGTTTGATACTCATTAGTGTTGAGTTAGAATATGTAGTAATTGAGTTTCTCAATGATGATTTGGTTCAAAATATGAAGGGTATTGTTTCCTCTGGATGAATTTGAATCATATTAACAATATATATCTAATAAAATATTGAAAAATGGGGATATGATAGATTTAATATGATGAGTTTAAATACATAGATTCACATTGATGTTAAATTAAATACCTCATGAATCATTTAACTATGGTATTATAGAGAAAAAGTAATTTTGTAAATATTTTACCCAGAGAAAAATGTTTTTTCACTAGTTTCAATTCCTAATTTTCATTCCCCACCATGAAAAGCATCTCACCATGGAGATGTAGATGTGGTTAAAGTGGTTATAGTGTGGAATTTAAATTCCCTTTTGGAATGATAAAAAAAGTTATCACACAGAATGTATTATAGACACACTATAATATTTATGACACAAATAAAGGTAGATATTATGTGATATGGGGTTCATCATACTAGTAATGGTTCTAATATTAATTAGTAATCAAGGATATTTGGTATTTATTCATATTTTTTGAATCTTTCCTTCACATCCGGATGAAAGTGGTTTTGCTGTAATGAATCTGTATTATATAAATAGCATATCATCTCACAATATCAATGTGTGGGATATTTTGATGAGATTTGGTCACACATTCTAGGGATCATTGTAATTCCCCCAAATCTAGAACACTCTCATGTTAAAAAATAATTTTAGTTAATAGTGCTCAAACACGCATCCCCATTCCCCATAGGTTGATGACTAGATGTGGGGGTGATACATTCATAGTACAATGACTATACCACCATGTATACAATATAGTATTGTAGAATAATCTATAATAAAAAAATCATAGTAACACTAAAATATCATAAATATTATATCAAATATCTAGAAATTTAAGGAGAATCCAAATAACCAATAATGAAAAATCATATAATGTCAAGAGTATATGTATCTAAATTTTAGATTGTGAAGAAAAAAATAAAATAATTATGTAAAAAAAATTACCCCAATATACCATAGTCTCAGACCCGATTTCAGACCCATCTCTAAACACCTTCCCAGCCAGTAAAAATAAAAATACCTATAAGGTACCTTACCCATGTACAAACTAGAATCCACATAATCAGATTAGGTACCAAATGATAGCCTGAAAATGGTGTGAGAAAAACTCAATAGGTTGACACCACCATTTCTAAAAAACAAGTCTGATAATAATTATATAAAGATAAGAAATTAATAAAAGTATTAGTTAATAAATTAATATAATACATCAAAACAAAATTATTCATCACCATGTGGGAATGTCTCTGAGAATGTAGAATAACAATTCCAACCATAACAATAAACCATGGAATAAAAAAAATGGGAATTGAACCTTGTATAATAATTTCAGACTCTATAAAAAAGCCGATATATATGAATTTTAGAATCAATTGGTTTAAGTTCTCTATATAATCATTTTAGAATCATTCACAAGGGAGATCCCACTATATATGGATTTTAGCATGTATAACTAGTACAATTCCACTATATAAGAATTTAATCCATCAATAAAATTCGTATATGTAATCATTTTAGCATCTAGCCAACATGTCACCACTTTAAGGATATCACAATATGATATCATAAATAACAATGATGAATTATGAAAATTTCAATTTTTCATTATGTTTCACTTTAATTTATATACCAGTTCATCCAAAACCATATCTATATCCCAGGAGCTACTACCCTAGAGAATATAAATCAACAAATACCATGGATTCTCATGTTATGGTAAATACTGTTTAATCCATTATTCATCTTCTCAAAATTTAATGGTTATTTCACCCAATGAGATTCCATAAGCCTGATCGAATTATTAATTTATTCCAAAGTGATCCATCCAATATGCCAATCCATGATTTACTTAAATCAATGAATTATAAATATTTCATGTTAAATAATCTCATTCAACGTATTATATGTACACCATAATTAAAAGAACAAATGGTTAGGATTAGACCCCCTACCTTTATCAGATGATTAAGAACCCCTTCCAACTAGAATCACCAATAAAAACAGAGGTGTTTCAGGTAACAAGAAGGAACTTATATACCACTATATCAGTGATCAAAATTAAAAATGTGGTAAATATATTTTCACCACAATGATAGAGACAAACAGGATAAGAAAGGGGAACATAATCATAACAACTCATCAGAAATCAAATTAGTAATTGAAATGTCTTTAATAGAGGAATAGACTGAAAAATCACCAATAAATACTCAGAGGGACAAGAGGGGAGTTATGAAATGATTTAATGATATAATCATACCCATTTACCACTTAAAACTATTGGGTCTAGTGAATACAAGGTGTTTAATACTTTTAGGCCGTGTATTTATTCATTTTTGAGTTACGATAAAGAACTCATCACCTTGGGATAATATTTATATCGATCTCAATTTATAATATGTGAATTAGTTTCATGTCACTTAACCAGAATATGTCATGAACCAGTTCATGGAATGTGTAAGGTGGAAATTACACATCGTAAAACATATACACTCTGTAATTTTCTAGTTAACTATTTTCAATCCAGATTATATAAAAGTGCACGAACCACCTATGAAGAATTTAAAACTCATGGTAATACCTCGTAAGACCATTTAAAATTTTTATACCCAAAATCAATTAATCCAGTTAAACATAAATCCACAAAAATTAGGTTATTTTCCTTATTTAATTCTATCTTTATCTCTGAACATGTCTCGACCACCATGGTCTAATGAAAAAAAAATGTTATGTGTGGGAAAATAAAGGTATTTTAAAACTTCTTGGGCATATAACAGATAATCCTCAAGATTATAAGGGAATCAATGTAGGGTTTGGTGAAAAACTATATCAACTGTTCTTGTATGTCAAACTATATCTCCTAGGTTGCCTCTTGAATGTGAACATGATTCCACTACATATGAACCTGAACTATAATCCTACCCTAGAGATACTTCATGCTATTTTCTAAAATCCCAATTGAATTATACTCAAAGGATGCATACAAAATATCCATTTCCTCTTCAACTACCACATTAGAGGGGTCAGAATATTATCTCTAAATCTTTAACATGTGAAACTAATTGTGTATGAAACTGTATCACTATGTAAGGGATAATAGGAATTCTATATGACTAACCTTATACACTACCTATAACATGATGAAAAAATAGATTCTATAATCCCTTATTTCATGATATTGAATTTCACTAACATAGGGGACAACATTAGGAAAAAATATTGACCATCATTGAATTACTTATATCATCTAAGATGGTCAGTATATAATTTCTGCCTACTCTGCAAGTCCACCAATCTCGCCTTATCATCTGTACCTTCCAAGAAATCTTCTGCTTGATACTATTCCCAACAAGAACTGAATTTCCTAACTCAAACCTACAAAGAGGCTAATATAATGGAAGTCCATAAAAATCGTTGAAAGGTTATATCTGGATTTATGTCTATAAAATTGATCTATATGAACACTCCATGAGTTCTATATACTACTCCCACAAACAACTAAACCTAAAACAAAGGTTCATAACATTCCCTCTAGAACTAATATAGTCCAATCATATTAACTAACAATATGAGGTTGATATGTTGTTCTCAAAAGAACTTACAATACCAAAGTCTTATGAATACCCTTCCTGAATCACAATTTTAAATGATGATCTCTATCTAAAATAATACTCCTTGGAAAATCATGAATGTGAAATGTATCAGGCGGCTAAATACTACCAAGATCATCAATAGTGATTTCTTCTATGATTAAAAAGAAGTTGGATAACTTTTTCATTCAATACTAAATCACCCATATTGAATCATTCTTAGAGGTTGTCCTAGATAATCTTGTCACAAAATCTATAGTGGCATCATCCCAATTAAACTCAAAAATGTGAGATGCTTACAAAGCTTTGCTGGACACTGAATGTCAGCTCCCACATACTACTTGATTAATCATCTCCTAAAAAATCATGTTTCATCCATATTAATTTGTGTAAAAAATTACTTTATATGATGATCATGATGCATATTTTTCATCCCAAGATGTTCTTCAAATATAGAAGAATCAAACACTCTCTTCCTATACTGAAGAAAGATCATAAGAACCCAGAATCATCAGGGGAATCTAAATGAATGTTCATGGACAAGTGACCATTCTGATGGTCTCTCCGAACCGTATTAGTTGTCTCACATAACTAAACAGTTATAGTCAGATAACAGATCTCTCTTAGTCCATTCCAAATAAATGAGTATAACAAATTTCAATGTTATATCTTCTCATGCTTGTGACTCTTAAACATATTTATTCATGTCTAAAAATAGTTCCTTCATCCACCACTCATCACAAGAATAATGAACATCATATTTCGACATCTTTTAGCTACTGAATTTGTTATTATGTTTCCCTTTCTTGGTGTATAATCCAAATCTATATTAAATGAATGATGATACATGACCCACCTCCTCCATCTAAGGATAATATTCTCTTGACAAAATATGTACATGATTCTATTGCGGTTTGTGTACACTGTAATCCTCTTTCCCATTATATAGTTTCTCCAAAATAACTATTCATCTACCACTATAGGTAAATCTGGATCTTGAGTATGGTAATTACTCTCATGCAGTCTTAGATGTCTTAAGCCATAAGAAACCACTTGTTTTACATACATCATAAGTTCTTTATGTCCCACTCTAGATGCAACATAATAAATGGTATATGATTTACCCAGTATATGTAATGTGAGGATATGTTCTAATGTTATCCTACATTTTATCTCTTGAAAACCACTCTCACAAGAATATATCAAAACTAAAATTACCACTTTATTGATCAGCCCAAACATCAGTGCTTCTAGGATGGATATGTCCTGTGTAAAGAACTAATAATAACCTACTAAACCAACAAATCATTGAATATAGAAGAAAATTTTGGTCTTCTCCAAAGATACCACTACTAAAACTTTCTATCGGTCCACTAACACTTTTTTATCTTTGATGACATGTTTCATGAAATTCACATAATCAATCCTTATACTACATTAGGTTAGATTAAAATAATGTCAATTCTCTTTCCATTTACTCAAGGTGATTTCTAGATGTCGTGAATTATAGTTTTCAAATGTGATGTACACATATTTATTTAAAAAACCACTACAACTTGATCCAAAAAAGGATGAAATATCAGATTCGTTATGAAAATAAATATAGAACGCGTGTTCATAAAACCAAACAACATCACCTCATACACATAAAAACAATACCTTCTCCTTGAAGAATTCTAAGGTATGGATGATAGCATCAAACTTAACATGTGGTATCATGATCTCAAATTAATCAGGGAGAATATATTATCACTCTTCATTTAATCAAATAGATCATCGATATATGGAAAGGAATAGTGGTTCTTAACTTTAATTGGGTTCAATATATGATAATCAAGACATAAACACAAGGTAAAATCGTTCTTCTTGGACAAAAGTATGGTAAACCCCCATAAAGATGAACTAATTCATATGAATTCTTTAGATTCTAAATCTTCCAACTGAAAATTACACTCCAAAATCAATGCTATTGACAACCAATATGGAGGGATTGAAACCGATTCATCTACCAGAACCAACTCAATTATGAAATGGATCTCCCCCTCAAGTAGTATGTTATAGAAACAATCAGAAAATACATTCTGTTAATGTTATACAATTTGAAGAAAAGTATCCCACCGAACACTTGAATCATCTAGAACAAGACTTTATGTTTGATCTTTGAGGTAATTTTATCTACACTGAATTAGTCTTGCATGACTAGGATGAAACTTCCACTCATCTTATTGAGAATACATTCCTCATTATAGAGATATAAAAGTAACTCTCATCTAGTAATAGTCAATATGAGGCTGGTATATGACAAACAAATCCAAAACAATGGGTCAAATAAAAAACTTTCATTCCTAGCATAAATGGTTCCCATAAGAAAAGGTAACTACTAATATCAAGAGAAAATTCCTTACTACATTTTGTATTCACTCACTCCACTCCCAACTATGTATCACTGGTCTAAGAACCATCCAATATTTCAACAACCAACACCAAAAAACATAAAAATAGACTATATCAAAAGGAATGTGATACCCATGTATCAAATAAAACACATTAAAGGGTAGATGATAAAAGAATCATAACTCTGATAGCAGAAGGCCTTGCATCCATAATAGTCATAGTCATGTGCATGTTGTGCAGCTTACCAGCCCCTCTTCACAAGGCTCTGGCCTCCCCCCACCCACCCCAATGTATTTTCTATACCTGGTACTTATATTTTTACACTTTCCTATATCATTAACTAATCATCATGTAGAAGTCGAGCTACCTATATACTAAGAATTATATGAGTCCTTACAATACTTTGATACCATTCCAGCTCCCCAATCTCTTCTATCTTGCATGATGTTCCTGAAAAACATCTATATATGAACCATCTAACTGCAAGCATGGCACTTCAACATAGGGTATGAACAGTAGTATCTTTTGATTCTTAACATTTGACACCGATATCAGTATGTTGATTCCAAAATTGGATGCAAACGAAACATTATAAAATTAGGGACTTCCTCAAGAAGCCGGATCATGAAGCTCCTGGAGCTCTGCGGCAAGTGCAAAAGATCTCCTTCGTGACCCGCCGCGAAGCAAGGAGGAAAGACTTCTCCGTGAGTCCCTTTTAATTTCATGATCCATAATGAAGAAAAAAGGCGGGACTGCTCCGCAAGACCCTTTGACGTTTTCCACCCACCATGAAGCAAGGAGGCGGGATGACTCCATGAGCACCTTTGATGTTCATGACCCGCTGCGAAGCAAGGTGGCGGGACTGCTTCGTGAGCCCATTTGACATTCGCGACCCACCATGAAGAAAGTTCCATATTCAGGCTGAGTGATCCCTGCTTTGCGGTGCCTCATGCCTATAAATACCAGGCTCCCCTCGAGCCCAAAGGTCACACTCTCCGACCTTTCACCTTCCTAGATCCCGAATCACGAAGAACCTTTGCTCTGTGAACCATGAGTTCCTCAAGGTACTTTTTCTCCATGATGTACCTCCCCCTTGGTCTTAGTTGAGACCCTCTTTAGAGAGGTATTATTTCCGCGAATCCCAAGGGTCTTCATAAAGGAAGGAGGTCCCTTTGGTGACTCGATTCATTGTAAAGCACTTACGCTTTGCGAAGCACCCCCCCATGTGCATGTAACCCAAGTTCCAAGGTTGGGTCACTGTGCATCGCGATGAAATTTTCTTCAAAATTCTATGCTTTTGAAGGCACTTTTACTTCATGAGGCATTGCATAGAGAATGCATTTCCACATTGTGAAGCCCCTCCCATATGCACCTATGCCCTATCCCTGGCCTAGGCGACTGGACTTTGCGAAGCACATCCCTTCACGGAGTCCCTTAACTACATGGAGCACCGAAGCTTCACAAGTCCTCTACATGTGACCCCCTTTGCTCTGCAACTCCTTTTTCTGTGCATCCCTCTTGGTTTGCATGAAGCAATTTTAACGTCCCTTGGATGTTACTTTCTATTGTGTTGCTTCACCTTTTTCTCCATCGCTTAGGCACACTAACAGTTATTTCTTCTTCACATAGCAGTGCTAACGTGATCCCCACAATGGTTGCCTCCATGACACACCCTAGCCACGGCCTTGCTGATTCCTTAACTCCCAGATGGGCGGGCAAGTACTGGTTAAGTATGTCCTAGTGGTGCAGAGTGAACCCACCTTGTCCGAGCTGCAAAAAATTAAACATCCAAGTGCCATCATCCTCAGCACAAGACAATAAATTGTGACCTCACATCGTGCCTCACACATGGGGAAAGGGAAAAAATCTTGGTGTAATACCCTTTCAATTCTTGTAGGAGGTAGTATCGTTGCTCCTCCATTCTTTTCCGGTGCCCAAGGATAGAAAAGGGTGTGATGGGGAATGGTGCCCCTCATTTCTTCGGTGCCAAATCTCTCTCCCGCTGGGCTTTTCACCACTGGGCCTCCATCCTGGAGTAAGACTTAACCCATTTTGGATGCTAGCCATGCATAAGACCATGTTTCCTCTTTGGGCTGCTAACCATGTGGGAGCCCCATTCCTCTTCCCACAGATTCACCTTTCGTGATGTGATCGTCAGGCCTTTGTGGACCCTTGTTTCTCACACTGAGCACAACTCGCGTGGGCTTAGAGAAGGCATCGACCATCACATCTTCCTTGGGAATCCTAGAATGTAATCCTCAAACCAAACCTAAATTATGTGGTCTTTGATACTTTCCAAGGCAAGGTATGTAGGAAGCCTCCCTAAGGTTCAAGCCCACCATCCACCAGTCGTTCCGACCCCATTCACATCAGTTCACCAACACCTCAGGAAACCTCGAGTGTAAGCCCTGAACCCATCCTAAACTACATGGTCCTTAATCCTTGCCAAGGAAAGGTATGTAGGAAGCCTCCATGAGGTTTAAGCCCACCATCCACCAGTTTTTCTGACCCCATTCATGTCGGTTCACCAACACCCCGAGCAGCCTAGAGTATAAGCCCCGAACCCAACCTGAACTATTTGGTATTTGATCCTTTCCAGGGAAAGGTATGTAGGAAGCCTCCCTAATGTTCAAGCCCACCATCCACCGGTTTTTCCAACCCCATTCATGTCAGTTCACCAACACCCCAGTCATCCTAGGGTTTAAGCCACAAACCCAACATGAACTACATGGTCTTTGATCCTTCCCAAGGCAAGGTATGTAGGAAGCCTCCCTAATGTTCATGCCCACCATAAACCAGTCGTTCTGACCCCAATCATGTCAGTTCACCAACACCTCAGGGCATCCTAGAGTGTAATACCACACCATCCCACCTGAACTACATGTTCTATGATCCTTTCCAAGGAAAGGTACGCAGGAAACCTCCCTGATGTAAAATCCCACCATCCATTGGTTCCGACCATCTTCATGTCGATTCACACCACCTCAACTATGAGGGTTTGATCCTTGTCTCCTAGATAAGGAATGTAGAAGGCCTCCCTAAGGTCCGACCCTATCCAGATGTAAGCTGTGAACAATCCATATTCAGCGTTAAGCTGTTGATATCCCCATTCAGCAGTAATCCATTGACATCCCTATCCAGTGGTATGTCGTTGAGACCCCATTCAGTGGTAATCCAATGAAACCCCCAATCGGTAGTAATCTGTCATCAAATGAACTACATGGACTTTGATTCCCTGCCACAGGGATACATAGGAAGTATCTTTGAGGCTTAATCCCAAAATTAGCGTCATTCTCATGGAGTTTCCACCCTATTCGCTATCCACTTCACTCAACACTCCACCATCCATCTTGATTCTTACACATGCTGCCACATTCCGGTGAGATCATTCCACCTCATTCCCTATTCCCTATAACAACAATAAGAAATATAACCACACATTAGACCCAACATCGGTGTTTTCTATAGTGGTCGAACCAATCTGATCCACTCTAATCAGTGTTCAGATAAGTCTGATCTATCTTTTTTGAACATTAAACATGTGGCATACCCTGTTTTAAGAATGGGAATCAGAGGAAAACCTTAGATATATGCCCATGGAATATGATTCCCTAACTTAAAATTTGGATGCCTCAGGCTTCCGCACCATTGAAAAACCCTATAATAATGGGAAGAAACCCAGACGCGCCAGTGTCCCAGTGTCCAGACACGCCAGAGATGTCCAACATTACTACTCCGCTAACCAAAGGTTGATGCCCTGAATGAACCCCTTTTAATGTCTTGATAAAAGTAGTGTAATTAACTGGTGTCCATAATGATATGGCACTAGGAAGAGTTTCACGAACAATGTCAAAAATCTATAAGGGATACATGGAGTAGGTGACACGTTCTGAGGAGGAATCCACGGACGGAAGAACTAACATCCTAGCATGCCATTTCGATCAAAGAAGAAATGTAAATGAACAATGAATGGATGCCGCCCACCTTTGGAAAGCGATAATGCGGGGAAACAGTAGCGTGTCCACCACATATGGATGCGCGTGCCCCAGCAAAATTCTCGGAAACATAAATGATGAACCCGATTTTAATTTAGTCACCTCAATATATATATTAGTAGTGTTAAAAGAATCAATGGACTAGCGTGTCCCTGGATCCAGTTATCTAGCGCCAAGTCCCTTTAAGAAAATAGAATGCCTGGCGTGAAACTCACCAGATGTTGGGGCAGTCAAAACGTTGGACATCCTATTCTACGACATTGTTGGTGTGGACCCCTATTACCGATCATAGAAGATGGGATGGTGATGTGGCATTGGTCATCAATTCCTTTTACTTTCAGTAATGATGAGTTAATCTCCAAAATCTTCAGGAATCAAGTTGTTGCACCCCAAATGCGATCACTGCTAGCACACTGAACAAGGGCAGTGGAAATGCCAATGCAGAAATCCGACGCATTTCTACCTCTTCCGCAACGGATTCAACACCCAAAACCATGGGGCACCCACGCCCCATATCCCAGACCGATTTAATCCAACGAAGGGTGATCAATGACCTCATACGCTAGAACAAGGAGGAGGGCATTATCTTGACTCGGGATATGGACCGACTAGATTTGGAGGCATCTACGCCTCGTCATCAACATTTCCCCGAGGGCCGCGAAGGGAGTAGCTGCTCTCCTCCCTGACATATAACTTTTTCAAGAGCCTGTCCCCGAAATGCTTCCACATATCCCTCCACTACCCCGATGAGGTAGGGGATGTATGGGCCAGCTTGGTCAGATTCCCATTCCAGGGGCTCCCAGTGAGGACTCCCACCCAACCGCATCAGCGCCGCCACCCAGTCTTGCTGGAAGAGGAAAACGTTAGACACATACATTCACCCCCGGCTCCGGTTCGTCCGACCCGATGCCAGTGTTGGGTGCAAGATGATGAGGACGCCCTCCATGGGGCGTCAACGTCACTGGATACTGTGGCCCGAGCCATCGCAGACGCATATCACCAGTTACCTGTATACACTGAGCGGAGGCACATATACACCCCACCAGGATCGAGGACCCAACCTCCCAATGGGCATGCTGGGTAGACTCTCTTGGTCACAGGCACAGGTAGTGGCCGCATTGGACTAACCCGCAGTGATGCCACCCAGTATAGAGGTCGTCCCCATACCGCTACCACGTAGAATGCGGGATTTACCTGCTTTGAGGATCGACATGGAGGTCTTCCCCATGCCACCTTCAATCTAAATGAGGGTCTCCCCCATGGCGGTGAAAATTAGTATAGAGGTCTCTCTCGTGCCCACTACACCGAGTATGGAGTCATTCCTCCTTCCCCAGACTGTCAGTGTGGGGGTGTTGCGCATCCAGTCTCTCATAAAAATTTGGATCCTCCCCATGTCCTCCTAGCATCTGGTGAAGGCCCCCCTCACCTCAGCAACCAGAGGGGTGAAGGCCAACCTTGCATCACTTGCACCCAACATGGAGGTCCTACCCGTGTTTAGCTAGACCAGTACAAGGACCTTCCTCATACTGAGGTCACTAGGGAAAATAAGCATGGTGGTCCTCCCCATGCTCCTTCCAGTTAGAGTGGGGGTATTTCCAGCTCTAGTGCTACCTATTGAGTTCCTTCCCATGTCCCCTTAGACATCTATCATGGTGCTCCTCACACACCAGCTTACTCAGGCGGAAACCCTCTCCGCCCTAGCACTAGTGCGGCCGAAGGACCTCGTGTCAGAAATCTGCCCTATCCCGAGGATCCCCCTAGGGGTAGGAAGGAGGGTCATTTCCGCCATAAAAAGAATTCTGGGAAGGTCCAGACAGATATTAAACGAGTCCACTTCTCAGAATCCGTAGCAGAGTACGACTCAGAATGGGAACCATCCCCTCGCTCATATGAGTCAAGGGCTGAGGAAGGAACAAGGTGCATCAGCCTAGTACTCCCTGATTGTGAGGTCCTCTATATTCCAACTTCCCTGCACCTGTATATCCAAGAGGATGAAAATCCGGCAACCCCGTAGGTCATAGTCGTGCAATCACCACTATCGTCACCAGAAGTGTTCTCTACCTCGACAAGAGATCATGAAGTGATATTTGGGGGACTAATGGCAGGTGAGCAGTATTGCGGCCTATCTCCAGTATCCCTATACCATGCGCTAGAGACTGCAGCCGTCAGCCCATCCTATAATGATGTGGCGGCCAGGTCACTACACTATTCATAGGAAAACCTGAGGTTCGGAGGCCAATCAGCATGTTCACCGTACTCTCCATCGGCCGTCTTTCCATCACATTGGTCTACCTCAGTACCGCTTCTAGTTCCTCAGCCTCGTCCAATGGACGAGTGGGGTAATAAAATTCCATACCCTAAATCTTAGCATAGGAGTTTATGGAACATCCATGCTGCAGGCCACTTCCCCGAGATGTTCTAGCCTGTGGCCGAGAAAAAATTCTATGTGTCGGAATCCCTCAGCCCAAAAAAAGTTTAATGTTTCCACCAAATCCTCTAGGAGATGCATTTTATCCTTATTCATCATAAATTTGTTTATCATAGGAGAAAATCACATTTTTAAGACATTGGCAAGAAATGTTGTCTTGTTGATTTGGTCGCGCTCCCTGTGGCCCAGCATCCCGAGTGGCCGTCGCTCCATAAGGCCCTCCAACAAAAATGTGTTCAGAGTATCAGGGTACTCCGCATGATTTTCAAAGATGCTACCCCCATGTGTATGTTCATGGCTGGGGGAATTATGTTTCCCTCCTCTTTAGTCTTTTCTGGCTGCAGCTTGACTTGCTAGGCGATATCAAGGACATGCACCCAGGAAGGGTCATGGTCAACATGGCTGATATAGGGGATAAGGAGGACGAGATGGAGATTCTCGATGGGTAATTAACCCCTGAGAGTTTTCCACAGCTACTTGACCCATCGCGGTGAGTTACTCACCAGTAGAGGGACCTACTAGGACTCCCTGTGCCCACTGAGGCATTAGTACTTAGTTGAAATTCTGATAAGGGTAAAGAGTATGTCAAAGATGCCAAAAAATATAACCCGTCCGCCTTAGTGTGGAAGGTAGAGGAGGACCCTAAGAAGGCCACATTGTAACAAAAACTTGCCGAGAAGAATAATTTGGTAAATGACCTCCTGTTTGATTGCACTGCCGAGTGATAGCATGACTATGGCAACCCAAATCTAGTACAACATCGGCAGGAACAACTTCCCCTCGGTGAGCTACCCACAGGCAACCCTGGTCGTCCTGCTCCCTTAGACATGGTTGAAGACAGAACTCATAGCAATAGTGTGTGGTATGTATCACCAAACCCTCCAGAACAACACGATAATCTAGGGAATCTAGGTTGGGTTCCCCTAGCTGCGCCACAGGTCGCTCCACCAGCCCCTCCATGTAACACCCTGAGATTTTATGAAAAATATTCTTTTAATTTCATTAATGTCTTGGGTTTTATGTTACACCAAGATTACCTTGCGCTATACGCAACACCATATTAGCTTGCAGGATACGCAACACTATTCTTGGATCGTGTTACACACAATTTTGATAATAGTTATTCTACGCAACATTGAGTATATATATTTATATATATATTAAATGTATAAATGAAATATGGTTGGATTCTGTTAAACAAAACAACAAAGGATTCTTGAAAAACACGCATCCTTGACTTGCCTTGCATTACACGCAATCGCAACCTTCCTCGATAGCGTGTGTAGTACGCAATACTGAGTTTCACTAAACAACGATATGCTATTAAAATATTATTAAAATAAGCCGTTATGAATAGTAATAACCACCTTTTAAAATTTTAGATATTTTATCTCTCAAAATGGACTTCATTTTTGGAATCAGAGTATCAAATTTAGCCTAAGGTAAAATTTTGGTACTTTTCGGATAACTTTCATATTTTGATGAATAGTGAAAGTTACAAAATTTTAATTAAAAACATCTTTTTAATCAAAATAATTAGTAGTGATAAATTATTAATTTGAGTGCTTTGAAAGTATATTTAGAATATAATTTTACCATTTAATACAATGTTTGTCATTGAATGATATTTCACAATTAAACAAGACATAAACAACTGTCAATCTTTTGATAGTTATCATCGCTTAAAAACACGCTATTTTTTTTGACGATGAGAATTATTTTCTAAATTAATTAATGCAACTGATATTTATTTAATTTGGTAAAATAGACATAATTTTTGAATTCATAATATCAAATATATCTTAGGCCTAATGTTTTGTATTATTCTGATAACTTTCATATTTTAATGAATAGTAAAAAAACGCTATATTTTAATTAAAAACAACTTTTTTTCGTCGTAATACTTTTTATGGTTAAATTATAATATTGATTGTTTTTAAAGTATAAATAGAATATATTTTTTCCATTTAATATAATTTATGTCATTAGAATTAATTTTACATCGAATTCATAGGTAAAAACATTTCAATCTTTGGCAATGTTTTAACTTTTAAAAACCCATTTTCATAACAACAGGATTAATTTAAAATTAATTACTGCAGCTTCTGTGTTTTGAATTTTTAAAAATGGATTCCATATTTGGAATCATTGGGTCCAAATTATGTTAATAGTTTACTTGTAATTTTTTATATTATGAATAGTAACTACGGTAATTTTTATTTACTACAGTTAAAGGTAAATAGGGTAATTCAAGGTTAAAAGAATATTATAATAATTAAAAATTACCTTGAAACTTGTCTTAAACTTATTGGATGAGTATTGGCCGACCATGGGCATCCTTGGGTTGATTTTGGGACCCCATTGATCCACTTGGTTGTGACAATGACAATTTGGATTAATTAATTTAATGTAAAGACAAAATTGACATTAACAAAAATCTTTTAGTAATTAATTTTTATAAGGGATTATATAAATTATATTTTCGACTATAAATATTCATTAAAAAGATGAAAATATTTCCTACATAATGATATTTTTTTTATAATTTTTAGACACCAAATAAATTAAATTATTTATGACACAATAATGCTGAAGTATTTTCTTCATTAATAAATGATTTGAATAAATAAGATTAAAATGATTAAAATATTTTCCAAAACATGTCCAATTCTGATTGGATGATTTTATTTCGACCATGAGTCATCTTATCTTCATCTTTAATGTGTTTTTGACCTCTTGAAACCGATGATAAGTTTATAATAAAATAATGTTTTCACACTTTCCTAAAGAGCCCCTCCACTCCCTTATAAAAGGAGACCACTTCTATGCAATTCCTCACACCTCTCAAGCCTTTTGTCTCGTCCAAACTATGCCCAACTAATCTCCCTACATCCCTATCCTCCCCCTTGGAACATTACATTTGGCAGAAGACTCTCCAAGAAGTCCTTTTAGTTCAAACCAAAGGAAGTTACCAAAATTAAAGGTAACAGTTTCTCTTAAGTTGTTTTCTTTTATTCTACTTCTCCAACCCCTAAAATATTTTTAATCCTTTATTTTGTGACAACACCAGTATCCTGAAAATACTAGGATGTTGTTATGAGAAGGATTAGAACTGCACTTACACACACCTTCATCTAATGGATGAAGAACATAATGTTTCTGTGATGGCAAACTAACGCCTCACGAAATGATGATTGTTCGATTTTCTATTACCGCCTCTCATGGTGGACATTATGATGGCACTGTATTTATATATAATATATATTATGTTTATGATTTCCTTATTCTTCTTTAATTCACAATTATATCAAGCCTTTATGGTTTCCATAGTCGGTAAATACGATAATCTCATTTGAGGAAGTGCAGACTACCGCCCCCTCAAAGTGATGTGATTCGTTAATACCTTATGTGGGATGTATAAAGGATGTGGTTAATAATATTATATATGATATTATACTGTAATTATAATATAACTATTTATCATTATGTTTTAATTCCATTAAAATAATAAATAGAAATGAAAGTAGCTTCCATGCGTACGTACGACTTACCGTCTCCATGAACGGTGCACTTCATTTCTTACCTCCATATGTTATGTACTATTATAAATGCTTGTATATGATGGATATATAATGAATATATATGATATATAAATCATGATTTACATTTTTTAAGTAATTTAATCATGATATAAGTAATAATAACATCAAGAAAAACAAGTTCAAACATGTACAATAAATAAGATAATTTTACCCAAAACGTTGCTTTAACATGGGATTTACAAAATAACAGGTAATATAAAGTCATAAGTGAACCATATATGATATCATATCAATGCGTATGATTCTGGAATAAGTCAATGACATCATTTAAATCATTATACAAGAGGTTCAGACACTTACGAAGCAAATCGGACCTAAGGTAAGGGAAAATATCACAATCTCATTTTTATCCGAGATTGTTTATACTTTGGTATTTACTGGGGTGTATTTTATCATCCACATACATGTTTCCAAAATATGTAATATTGTTTATATCCACCTATAATTTTTTAAATCCAATTTTACCCTTCGGAGATTTTTTAGTAAAAGATATGAAAAGAATATTTTGTCGTTTTTTTTCATACGAGGTACTTTTTGACTTTTCTGAAAAAAGTACGAGAAGAATGTTTTTTTAACTTATATGGAATGAATGTATTTTTAAAACATTTTTTCCAAGAAGCTTCCATTACAAGTTTTTATGCTTATTTTTAATCAACTTCTTTTAGTTTAAAATTGTATGACATGTTAAAGAAAGGAAAATGTTGTTAAAGTAGAAAGGATATTTTACTCAAGAATGGAGTTCAAGTGTTTTATCAAAATTATTTTTCATCTAAGATAATAAAGGGTTCTGTTTCTATACCTATTATTTCCTTGATTTGATTATGTTGTGAGGGAATTATTTTTATGAATTCCTCTATCTTATATGAGTTGTTTTATGATGTCACGATGTTTAAGATTCCCATTTTTATTACATGTGTTATGCTATGATGTATGGTTTATGATTTTGTGGCACAAATAAGAATGGTATCATTATGAGATGGGTGGGAACTATATCTCCCTCCAATGTATTGGGCAAATATTTTATATCTCATGAGATAGACATGGCTGGAACGGCAGGTTATACCGGTTCAGTAAAATAGGACTGTAACGAGGAGTGAAATTGGTTCAGAAATGGACTTTTTCCACTAAGATAGTCTTGGAAATGAGTCTCGACTAATAAGAAATGATTCTCTATGATTATGTGTGTATTCCACAGAGTTTCATGATTTAATTTATGATTATTTGGATTACATTTCACTACTATGATTTACCCCATGTTATGATATTATGATCTCTTTTGCAGGTTAAGATTTCCAAAATGTTAGGTTCTTATGAATATGATGTGATTGATATTTCTTTTGTTTTCCCTTACTGATCATTTGAGCTCACCCTTTTATGTTTTCTTTTCTCTAGGATATAAAGAATGTTTTTAGGTAAGAAAAAAAGTGAAGATCTTTATGGGAGATGTTGAAGATCTTTCACCATGATTAGAAGATTACGTTCCGAGTTTCCAAAGACACTAAACTATTACAGTCCTTGTGTGTGTGTTTTTGTTATGTACTAAGTATTCCGCAAAAGTAATGTAATGTCTATGTACGTCAAGCTTCGGGTCTCTACAGTTGGTATCAGAGGAAAAGTTTAGTCAACCTTTGGAAACTAGGATGCGAAAACGTTACTAAGATCCGTAGAGATATTTCTAAGGTATGTTTAGGGATGTCCCTAAGGATAAGTATACATATAGGATATAGTTCTAGAACTATGGTAACGATATTAGATTAAACCAAAGATGTTAGATATTGATGTTACTCCCCCTTTATTATGATTATTTCTTCTCACACTATTCTTTTTGGGTTTTAGAAAATGGCTGGAAACAAGATGATTCACAATAATGGAGGATATGATGGAAAATGGAATGATATTCTTCATGAGAAACCAAATGAAATGGGATTTGGAGGTCCAAACATCATTATTATACCAAATCAGCAATCTCATAACATGATCAATAAAGTAAAATTTGTTAAGTTTCCTGACTCGGCTAATAAGAGAAAGATGGAGTTTCATGATGATCATAGAGGAAAGAAAGTTCAATTTCCCCTATGTAAATAATGTGGGAAGAGGCATCAAGGAGAATGTTTCGGAGGAACTGGAAGATGCTTTGGGTGTGTAAAAGAAGGACACAAAGCCAGTAAGTGCAAAGGAAACGGTTCATTTAACACCATGGATGAGGATAATGGTATTGCTATGACATCAACAATGGTTAAATGTTTTAAATGTGGAATGTACGGGAATTATGCAAACCAATTCCCTAAGGTAAAGTCTTGTGAAGAGAATCAGTATGGTCGTATGGGTAGTATTTATGTTGATGATAATGAAGAGAATACAAATGATATGTGAGATGAAAGAATTGTTGAAGCTCGGTCAATGGTTTAAGAATGTAGTGGAATGATTACATGTTCATCATGTGTAATGTTTTATAAGTAATCTCATGGTACTATGGAATAAAGAGACATCTAAGGATTGTTACACTGTTGTCTTTCCTTGAGTTTTGAAAGTGTATGATTAATGGTACCAGTATCCATGAAAGTTTATTCAGATATTTTTTGAATGTAGATGATATGCGCATAATGAAGGGATAAGGATAAAATTAAATGTTTGATAGTATTCATGAGCTCATGATTGATATAAGGACTAAGTGATATCATGGTTTGAGTATATAGAAATTTTGGATTTTGGTATGTGGAAAGAGTTAACTTTTGACAACATTCAGGTTTTCACTAAGGTTTAATGGGTATTCATTTTTCAAGAAAATACATGATTAATGTATTCAACAAGATATATCTTGTGATATATGGGGGATAAATGATGGAATTCATGTGATTGTTATGTGACATTTCAATAATCATTTTCTTTATACTATGATCTTGGACCGAAGTATTTTAGATAAGCCTAAATATTGGAATGGATTATGTTGGACATAAGTTAGTATTGTATAAGGATAAAACTTTTTTGATATTGTTGATGGGATGTTATAGTAATATAGATTTAGAAAAAGGACAACCTGCAGGACGGGCGACATCCCATCGCGTCGGACAAGGATGTGGGAATCGAACCCACAACCGAAGTGCGACTGGCCTTTATCGCCTACCACTGGCCTACAGGAAGTCCCTATTTAGTAGAAACTAGTTTTATTATATTAAGCTGTATGATGTATGATGTATAAGTCCATTTTAGGAACCATATATGATTAATCTCACTATAGATAGACTTATGTATTTTTTTGATATCTTTTCTAACCTTTTGTTTGAGACAAATGGAATGACCCATCATTCTATCACATGATCTGCTAACACATCACGAATAACAAATTCAACTTCATTTCTTTAAGGGATGAAGTGGAAATTGTTCAATTCACGAACAACAGTGAGATTGTACCAAAATCATGCAATTATTTATTTTAATTCATCAACTTTAGGGAAATGATCTTGAAAACCAAAAATGTTGTCCTAGTTCCCTTATATCCGATGAATCAGATGGTACTTTAGATCATCAAAAATCAATAGCTTTGTGATTGTTGGCTTTTTCATAGCCATGTTCTCTACCACTCTCCATCAGAACTTGATGGTTAGATTTTTCATCCATATCCATATTTTCACCTATGTTCTCCTACGTGGAAACCCAGTGATGAGTTAATTTGGGTAACCATTACATTTCATACTTTAGTTTTTAATTCCATGTTTTGGTATTTCTTTTTATGATGTGGGTTTCTATTAAACAAACATTCGAGTAGTAAACCATTTATAACCCCGACGAATGTTGAGGGAGAAATTCATTTTAAGGGGGGTAGAATGTAACACCCTGAGATTTTAGGAAAAATATTCTTTTAATTTCATTAATATCTTGTGTTTTATGCTACACCGAGATTACCTTGCACTATACGCAACACCGTATTATCTTGCAGTATACGCTACACTATTCTTGGATCGTGTTACCTACAATTTTGATAATAGTTATTCTACGCAACATTGAGTATATATATTTATATATATATTCAATGTATAAATGAAATATGGTTGGATTCTGTTATACGAAACAACGAAGGATTCTTGCACAACACGCATCCTTGACTTACCTTGCATTACATGCAATCACGACCTTCCTTGATAGCCTGTGTAGTATACAATACTGAGTTTCACTAAACAATGATATGCTATTAAAATATTATTAAAACTAGCCGTTATGAATAGTAATAAACACCTTTTAAAATTTTAGAAATTTTATCTCTCAAAATGGACTTCATTTTTGGATTTGGAGTATCAAATTTAGCCTAAGGTGAAATTTTGGTACTTTTCGGATAACTTTCATATTTTGATGAATAGTGAAAGTTACAAAATTTTAATTAAAAACAACTTTTTAATAGAAATAATTAATAGTGATAAATTATTAATTTGAGTGGTTTTAAAGTATATTTAGAATATATTTTTACCATTTAATACAATGTTGGTCGTTGAATGATATTTCACATTTAAACCAGACATAAACAACTGTCAATCTTTTGATAGTTACTATCTCTTAAAAACACGCTATTTGTTTTGATGATGGAAATTATTTTTTAAATTAATTAATGAAATTGATATTTATTGAATTTGGTAAAATAGACATCATTTTTTAATTCATAATATCAAATATAGCTTAGGCCTAATTTTTTGTATTATTCTGATAACTTTCATATTTTAATGAATAGTAAAAACATGTTATATTTTAATTAAAAACAACTTTTTTCATTGCAATACTTTTTATGGATAAATTATAATATTTAATGTTTTTAAAATATAAATAGAATATATTTTTACCATTTAATATAATTTATGTCATTATAATTAATTTTACATTGAATTTATAGGTAAAAACATTTCAATCTTTGGCAATGTTTTACCTTTTAAAAACTCGTTCGCTTAACAACGGGATTAATTTAAAATTAATTACTGCAACTTCTGTGTTATGAATTTTGAAAAATGGATTCCGTATATGGAATCATTGGGTCCAAATTATGTTAATAGGTTACTTTTATTTTTTTTATATTATGAATAGTAACTACGGTAATTTTTATTTACTACAGTTAAAGGTAAATAGGGTAATTCAAGGTTAAAAGAATATTATAATAAATCAAAATTACCTTGACACTTGTCCTAACCTTATTGGATGAGTAGTGGCCGACCATGGACATCCTCGGGTCGATTTTGGGACCCCATTGATCCACTTGGTTGTGACAATGACAATTTGGATTAATTAATTTAATGTAAAGACAAAATTGACATTAACAAAAATATTTTAGTAATTAATTTTTATAAGGGGTTATATAAATTATATTTTTGACTATAAATATTCATTAGAAATATAAAAAGATTTACTACATAATTATATTTGTTTTATAATTTTTAGACACCATATAAATTAAATTATTTATGACACAATAATGATGAAGTATTTACCTCATTAATAAATGATTTGAATAAATAAGATTAAAATGATTAAAATATTTTCCAAAACATGTCCAATTATGATTGGATGATTTTATTTCGACCATGAGTCATCTTATCTTCATCATTAATGTGTTTTTGACCTCTTGAAACCGAAGATATGTTTATAATAAAATAATGTTTTCACACTTTCCTAAAGAGCCCCTCCACTCCCTTATAAAAGGAGACCACTTCTATGAAATTCCTCACACCTCTCAATCCTTTTGGCTCATCCAAACTCTGACCAACTAAGATCCCTACATCCCTCTCCTCCCCCTTGGAACCTTACATTAGGAATAAGACTCTCCAAGAATTCCTTTTGGTTCAAACCAAAAGAAGTTACCAAAATTAAAGGTAACAGTTTCTCTTAAGTTGTTTTCTTTTATTCTACTTCTCCAACCCCTAAAATATTTTTAATCCTTTATTTTGTGACAACACCATTATCCTGAAAATACTATTATGTTGTTTTGAGACGTATTAGAACTACACTTACACACACCTCCATCTAATTGATGAAGAACATAATGTTTCTGTGATGGCAAACTAACGCCTCACGAAACGATGATTGTTCGATTTTCTCCTACCGCCTCTCATGGTGGCCACTATGATGGAACTATATTTATATATAATATATATTATGTTTATGATTTCCTTATTCTTCTTTACTTCCCAATTATATCAATCCTTTATGGTTTCCATAGTCGGTAAATACGATAATCTCATTTGAGGAAGTGTGGACTACCGCCCCCTCAAAGTGATGTGATTCGTTAATACCTTATGTGGGATGTATAAAGAATTTGGTTAATAATATTATATATGATATTATAATGTAATTATAATAAACCTATTTATAATTATGTTTTAATTCCATTAAAATAATAAATAGAAATGAAAGTAGCGTTCATGCGTACGTACGGCTTATCGTCCCCATGAATGGTGCGCTTCATTTCTTACCTCCATATGGTATGTACTATTATAAATGATTTTATATGCTTGATATATAATGAATATATATGATATATAAATCATGATTTACATTTTGGTTGTATGTAAATCATGATATAAGTAATAATAACATCAAGAAAAAAAAGTCCAAACATGTACGATAAATAAGATAATTTTACCCAAAACATTGCTTTAACATGGGATTTACAAAAGAACGGGTAATATAAAGTCATAAGTGAACCATATATGATATCATAACAATGTGTATGATTCTGGAATAAGTCAATGACATTATTTAAATCATTATACAGGAGGTTTGGACACTTACGAAGCAAATCGGACCTAAGGTAAGGGAAAATATCACAATCTCATTTTTATCCGAGATTGTTTATACTTTGGTATTTACTAGGGTGTATTTTATCATCCACATCCATGTTTCCTCAATATTTAATATTGTTTCTATCCACCTATAATTGTTTAAATCCAATTTTACCCTTTGGAGATTTTTTACTAAAAGATATGAAAGGAATCTTTTGTCGTTTTTTTTCGTACGAGGTACTTTTTGACTTTTTCGACAAAAGTACGAGAAGAATGTTTTTTTAACTTATATGGCATGAATGTATTTTTAAAACATTATTTCCAAGAAGATTCCTTTACAAGTTTTAAAGTTTATTTTTAATCAACTTCTTTTAGTTTAAAATTGTATGACATGTTAAAGAAAGGAAAATGTTTTTGAAGTAGAAAGGATATTTTTCTCAACAACGGAGTTCAAGTGTTTTATAAAAATTACTTTCCATATAAGATAATAAAGGGTTCTGTTTCTATCCCTATTATTACATTGATTTGATTATGTTGTGATGGAATTATTTTTATGAATTCCTTTATCTTATATGAGTTGTTTTATGATGTCACGATGTTTAAGATTCCCATTTTTATTACATGGGTTATGCTATGATGTATGGTTTATGATTTTGTGTCACACATAAGAATGGTATCATTATGAGATGGGTGGGACCTATATCTCTCTCCAATTAATTGGGTAAAGATTTTATATCTCATGAGATAGACATGGCTGGAACGACAGGTTATACCGGTTCAGTAAAACAGGACTGAAACGAGGAGTGAACTCGGTTCAGAAATGGACTTTGTCCACTGAGATAGTCTTGGCAATGAGTCTTGACTAATAAGAAATGATTCTCTATGATTATGTGTGTATGCCACAAAGTTTCATGATTTATGTTATGATTATTGGGATTAAATTTCACTACTATGATTTACCCCATGTTATGATATTATGATCTCTTTTGCAGGTTAAGATTTCCAAAATGTTATGTTCTTATGAATATTATGTGATTGATATTTCTTTTGTTTACCCTTACTAAGCATTTGAGCTCACCCTTTTATGTTTTCTTTTCCCTAGGATATAAAGAAAGGTTTTAGGTAAGAAAAAAAATGGGGAGATCTTTATTGGAGATGTTGAAGATCTTTCACCATGATTAGAATATTACGTTCCGAGTTTCCAAAGACACTAAACTATTACGGTCCTTGTGTGTGTGTTTTTGTTATGTACTAAGTATTCGGAAAAACTAATGTAATGTCCCTGTACGTCAAGCTTCGGGTCTCTACACTCCACAAGCTGCTGAGCTGCCTTACCAGGTTGAATAACCTACCAACGCACTCATGGTCAAGGATACCCATCATGACAGAGACCCCCACCCAGATGATCCAATGTTGGCACTCATTGCCCGTCTTGAGGAGTTATAGACGCGACAGGTGGTGATCCCACCAGATGGAAAGTAATATCCAACATGGATGAATGATATGTCGGCACATCTAGGTTTAGGGAATCCAACATTATCCACCTTTAATGATACAGGGGAATCACCGTAGCACCTGGCCCACTTTGCATCAAGGTTTGGGCCCATGCTAGGGACTCCAGTACTACAAGAGGCCACCGAGCTCCGATGTTTTGTGCATACATTGGAGGGGCCTACGTTCATCTGGTACAACCAGCTTCACATCTGATCAATAACTAGCTTGAAGGTCCTCCGAAGGCAATTCTTCTACTAGTTCATCTCCACCACATGGAAGAAAAATATCACGTACCTCTTCAATTACAATCAAAGGCCAAGTGATCATGTTACATACATTATTGCCTGGTAGAAAGGGCTTACATATTCCCTTGACGTTCCACTGGCTCAGGATAAATTAATGAAGATGTGTGTAGGGAATGTCAAGATAGAACTGGTTCCCTCTCTGATACCCCAAGAACTACCCCAGGGGATATTAAGACATCTCCGATAAGGTCCAGCTTTTCGAAGAAGCCTAGAAACAAGCCGGCCCGGAACGTCCGTTGCCTCCCACAATTCTTGCGAGAAGGGCTGTCAGAGCTAAGCCTGCCACGATAACCTAGATAGAGGGCCCAAGATAGCTGCTATTATAACCAGTGGAGCCACCTCTCCAGCCTCCCAATAGCCTGCCACCACAGGCGCAACCTGCATCCCAGCAGCGGTATCTCTAGAACTGGCAGGTGCCCCCGCTTAACACACCGCCACCACCTAGGCAGGACAATCATACTCCTCCTCCTTGATAGGCTCATATATCTCCTCATCAGGGCCAAGCTCCATGGCCCACCTTTCCAGAAAGAAGAATTCGGACTTACTCATTCAACGAGAATCAGGTCCTTGGCTATTTCTGGAGTGCCTTGGAATAGGGGATTGTGCATTTTTCTTGAGTACAGATGGCCAAAAGAGGTGGACCTCACTGATATCCCCAACTAAATCCCCAATCATCGGATCTTGGGGCTCACCCTCAATTATTTCTATATGTTAAAATATTGGCTTCAAGACCATGTTGATAACAATGTAGTCAGGCTGGTCTCTACCCCAACACAAGTGGCTGGTGTTTTCATAAGACCAAATAGAAACAGTGACGATGAAGGCGAGTGGAAGCAGATTTCGAAGCCCGAGTTCTGAAATTATGATGACTGGATGGCTTGAAAAATGGTTTCCCATGCCCATGGTATAATTCGTGCACACCTGAATTGGCCGGAGCCTTTAGAAGCCAGCCACTACTTCTACATTATCATCTAAGTTAGCCTCTTCTCAGAAGAGCAAGCATCAACGGCGCAAGTGAAAGTAATGCACCCCTCCAATGCCATCTTCATCCCATACTCTTGGCGACTTCATGACCCCGAAGATGTTGATTCATCCCAAAATCTTCCTAGTAGTGGATGACTTTTCAAGTGATAGTCAATTGTACGCTTCAGTTAACACTATAGAGTTGGTAAAGCCTTACAGGACTGTCGACGGTGTGGAGTTCCAGGCGGACCTCCCCAACATCCCCAGCCGACGCCAAAGTCGGAAGAGCTATGATCATATAAGTAGTCGAGGAACATTAGTTGGAACTACAAGCCAAGACGTACACGCCACTGAGACCAGAACATAGGCCCAACACAGAGCTCAGCACACGCAGCCTCTTCATCCAGTGTCATCTGGCCACCTCCACCGCCGTTTGTTCTACTGGATTAGGCTGAACCAGTTCAACCATGTCACGACTATCCTCACCCTACTATAGGACGATCTCAGTTGTCCGACCCTCTTCTAGTACCTACTCTGTGGGCGTCGACTAATGAGTAGCAGGATATGCCCATCACCAGTCAACCGCCAGTCCAGCCAGTAGGGCCTACCATAAATCCCATCATAGTGCAGCCACCTCCAAGAAGACGTTCATGCCTGGAGAAAAAATATGATGTTCTCAAGAACCTTTCTAGCATCCCTGCATGGCTTTCCATCCTTGAGGCCCTTATCCTATCGTCAGATATGCATGAGGCCCTCACTGAGGATTTAAGAAGCCCCATCTAGTTTTATACAGAAGTAGCAGATACGGAAGCCTTTCATGTAAAGGAGATAGAGAATACTGAATGTCAAACCATCATTTCCTTCTTCAGAGAAGATGAAGGATCCCCCATAAAGGGGCACATTATCCCACTGTACATAACTGGCCAATTCAACAACGTTGAGGTTCACCACTGCATTATTGACACCAGCTCTCAGATTAACCTTATCCTCACATAGATACTATGGAAGCTGGGATTGTCTGAAAATGACCTGAATCCATCCGATTTAATAATCTAGGGATACTATATGACCGAGCAGACCCTAGACAGTAATATCCATTTGAAGACCTAGTTCGGGGGCCTAGTGGCCAGCACTGAGTTTCTTGTTGTCTCCCAAGACACCGCATGCAATGCCTTGATGGGAAGAACATGGCTCCATATGCACACAAAGGTCCCCTATCATTTCACCAGGGCCTCAAATACTCCCTCAATGGTCGAGTGGGTGTTCTCCAAGGTGACGTGTCTCCTTTTTCCTCTTGTGAAGCCCTCTACCTGGATGCCGACTATTACCAGAGAAAAGACAAGCAGATTCAGACCAATGAGGTCGAGCATGCCGTGGTCGCAACCGACCCTAGGGTAGGGTTGGATGATGCATATGTCATCCCGATCCATCAATTGGAGGCCAAGACCCGCAATATGGGGAAATTTTTTGTTTACTCTAGTACAAGGGGAGGCATATTCCTAGGTCCAAGCAATATAGGGAGATCACTTAGTATTATTATACAAATCACGCCTCGGTGATCACTGTGCCCCTACCCCTGTAAGGTATTGGGATGTCCGCCCAATGGAAAAGGTAGTATGTCATATGTGCCTATTTCTCTGGGCATGAATCAACCGAATCAAACCAACGTGCCACTATTAATTTGATATTGTCAATAATGGCCCCTTAGGCCGAAGACCAGATCGGATCAGGTCAACACCCCTAATTACTATGGTTTCAGTAGAACCGAAATCTGCCGATGCAGTGATTTCTGTTGCTCAGACATGTACCGGCCTCCCGTCGGAATCTGCCGACCTAGAGGAAGATCCTCATGTTGGTGATCCCTCCTCCACAATTGAAGAAGTTGATTTAGAGGAGGCTACCACCGCCATCGGAGAGGGATTCTCCTACATGGTTGATGAACCGGTACAAGTAAACATCGGTTGCGATGCAGATCCTAGACCTACATTAATTAGTTCCGCCATGTCCTTCGTGATGTATCCTCAATACATAGTCTTCTTGAAACAACATCGTGATGTATTCAGCTAGATCTATTATGAGATGCCATGAATAGATCCTCAGGTAGTCGTCCACCGCCTCAGTGTCCCTGCAAATCATCGTTGGTTCAACCAGCCACCCCGAAATATGCACCCTTCTCACAGTGCAATGGTGGAGGGAGATGTTGATAAGCTCATCAGATCCAATTTTTATTAACGAGGTCCATTACCCGAGATGGCTAGCCAAAATTTTTCAGTTAGGAAGAAGAATGGACATATCAGAGTCTGCATCAACTTCCAAGATCTCAATCGGCACTGTCCGAAGGATTATTTTCCCCTTCCTATGACAGAGTTGTCAATCGATGTTACGGCTTGGTTCCAATCCCTCTCTTTCATGGATGTGTACTCTGGGTATAACCAGATTCGAATGGCCCTCAAGGATGAGGAATCTATATCCTTCAGGTTGACAGAAGGTACATTTTGTTACCAGGTCATGCCCTTCGGCTTAAAGAATGTAGGTTCCACCTATCAGTGGGCCAAGCATCACATATTTAATCCAATCCTTAGGAAATTGGTGGAATGTTTGTGGACGATCTGGTGGTCAATTCTCGCCAGCACCAGGACCATCTCAATGACCTTGGAAAAGTGTTCGAATTCCTCCGTTTTCACCACTTGAAGATGAAACCATTGGAATGATCCTTTGGGGTCACCTCTAGAAATATCCTTTGATTTTTTGTCAGGTACTGGGGCATCGAGATCGACCCAGAGAAGATCAAGGCCATCAGCCTGATGCCTACCCCAAGAAATATTTGGGAACTTCGGGTTTTCCAAGGCCATATAGCCAACATATGTCGATTCATTGTGAATCTGGCCAGCAAGTGTAAGCCCTTTTCCTGGCTCATGAAGAAAGGAATCTCTTATGAATGGAATAAATAGTGCCAGACCGTGTTTGAGGAAATCAAGAAGTATCTTCTCCAGCCTCCGGTCTTGATGACACCCATCTCTGGAAAACCAATGATCATGTATGTGACTACCCTGGAATGATCTCTTGTAACCCTTCTCACTCTGAAGAATAGTGGGGGGACGGTGAAAATCCTTTACTACCACACCCACATATTCCTCAATACGGAGACCAGATAGTCCACCATCGAAAAGAGCTGTCTTTCGCTGGTATTCGCAGTACAAAAATTTCGACACTACTTGCAGCACCACAAGGTACAGCTGGTGTCATAGATAGACAACCATAAGTTCATTTTGAACATCCCCATGTTGACTGGACGTCTAGCACGGTGGGATGTAATTATGTAGAAGTTAGACATTAGGTTTGTCCCTAAAAATCTATTAAGGGGAAAGCATTGGAAGGAATTTCATGCTTCCCATCCGGCTCATTCTAACCAGTCCATGGATATCGATATCCCCAATGAGGTGGTCCTCTCTCTAGACCAAGCCATGTCGTTCTAGCAGATGCACTTTGATGGTGCTTCCCAAAGCCCCACCAGCAAGAGGCTCAACGATCCTAGACACAATAGGGAAGGCTTGGGTATCGTCTTTATTACCCCAACAGAAGCCATTCTGCGGTACTCATTCCTATGGTCATATAGATTCACCAACAATGAAGAAGAGTATCAGGATCTTATCACTAGTCTCGAGCTGGCCCTCGAGATTGATTTGACCCATTGAATGTGAAAGGGGATTCCGAACTAGTCATCAGACAGATCAACAGTTACAATGTCATTAAAAAGCCAGAGCTCATACCATTGTTGAAGTGCACTCTCCAGCTAATGGCGTTGGTTCCCATCTTCTCCGGAAGTTACTCATGTCCCTCGATATCAGAATGGTCGAGCTGATTCCCTGGTTGGCATGGCTGCATCACTTGTAGAACTCGAGTAGGATGATCTAATTATCCCCGTGGATCATCAGAGAGTCATCACTCATGTCTCCTCAAATGTTGAAAACGGAATGTGGGTGAGCCATGTTACTACCAGAGCATACACTTTAGAAGCCCATGGTCCCTCAGATGCAGTTGTTGAAGTGACTCCTAACTAGAGAGCCCCCTTTGTCGATTATCTCCAAAATGGTTACCTCGTTGTTGATCAAGCCGATCGTGAGAGAATTCGACGCCACGAACTACAGTTTACCCTCTAGAGGGGTACCAGTCATGAGAAGATACTCTATAATAATGGGTTCAATGGGGTAATCCTCCATTGCATCCAAGGAGTTGAGATTTTATAGGTCATGTTTGAGGTTTATGCCAGTTTATATGACACCCACCAAACTGAGCCAAAGTTATTCCATCATATCCAGAGACTATGGTACTTTTGGGCCTCCATGATCCCCGACTACATCGAGTTCGCCAAACAGTGTCATGCGTGCCAAATTCATTCTATCTTTAGGTATCATCCACAAGAACCTCTACACTCCACCAAGTAATAATGACCATTTTCAGTGTGGGGATCGATGTAGTAGGACCATATCCACCAACAACTGCTCTCCAGTGCTGATTCATCCTGACCGCTACGGATTTATTTTCCAAGTTGGAAGAAGCATTTCTGCTCAAGGTGGTCAAGGCCCTATTTATCGTTGACTTTTTGAGCTCCAAAATCATATACCAGTTTGGATTACCACACATTGTCCTCACTAATAATGACATCAACTTCTGAGCAGTTGAGATGATGAAGTTGTATTCCATGTACAACATCTACTCGAACCATACCTCCTGCTATCACCCACAGGCAAATGGACAGATCGAGGTGTTCAACAGATCCATCTCTAGCATTTTGTAGAAAATGGTAGGTCAGAATAAGAAGAGTTGGCCGGACAAGCTCCCCAACGCCCTATGAGATTATAAGAAAATGACACATAATTCCACCCAGGTCACCCCATATTCACTGGTGTACGGAACTGAGGCCGTCCTGCCCATCGAGATTCAGTTTCCTTTATTACGCATGGCAGTCTATGATCTATAGGTTCCAGATAAGGTAGTTAAAATTCATCTGGATGAATTGGAAGCACATGAAGAGAATAGGCTTCATGCCCGAAACAATCTAGAAAGTCATCAATCCAAGATAGCCATAGCATTCAACAACAAGGTTAACCTCCGTTCCTTCTTGCAAGTTGACTTGGTATTTACCCTTCAGACACCAATGATACCTGGTAGGAAAGCATACATGTTGGAGCCCAAATGGGAATGACCTTACATAATTCATCGGGTTTACCCCAATGGTGCATACACCCTAGTGACCCTGGATGGAGAGCGTATAACTCCTCCCACCAATGCCATATTCTCAAGAAGTAATTTTCCTGATCCAATCTGGTCCTACATGACCTTAAACCGTATACAGTCTGTCATGACCCTAAACTTTTTGGCCATGCATGACCTTAAACTACCAGGTCATGCACGACCCTAAACCACTTCATCCCGAATGACGTTAAACTATTCATCTTCCTCATAGCACGACATTAGACTTCATGGCCCATTAGAACTACATGTGGATTTATTCCCATCTATATGGGATATGTTGGAATGCTCAAGCATTTCGCCTCGAGCCCATCCCCAATATCTTCTCTTTGACTATCCCCCTAGGTTTAGTTCTCTCAGAGGATCGTTGCATGATATAGAGTAGGTTTCCTTAGCCCAACTCTGGTAAGGATTATGAAGATCGCACCATGTTCCCACTCCACGTTCTTCTATCCCCCCACATCATCACCGTACGATGCTAAACAAAATTTCCTTCAAGAACTACGTATGGATAGATTCCCATCCTCGTGGGATACGTAGGAACGCCTTGACATGTCATTTGTTGGCCCAGTCCCAAACACCAGAATCACCCCATGGGTGATGAGAAATGGTGTGTTGTAGTCTTTTCCCCCAATTCATGTCAATATCAACTCGATACTGCCATACGTCCGACTCCCTGTAGGTGTTCGCCTCTTTCAAATATGGGTACATCTATGCATTACCCACTACATTGATTAGGTCTCCACCATTTTTCCCATCCATAAGTTCCCTCAAATGGAAAGGAAGCTAGACCCAATGTCTCTCCAACCACTTCAGGCCAACGCCCTCTAGGATGTTTAACAACAAATTGATACATTTCCCGCGTTGCGAATATGGTCAACGATCGATGCTCATTTGTTGTTCCCCATCTAGGTAACAATAGTGACACTTTGTTTCGAACATGGTCAATAGCTATCAATTTTCATTAGATCCACCCCAAGATGTCCCAAACATTGAGTTTAGTGGTCCATTCTTCCCTGTTGTATCTCCAACCGATGAACATTGTTTGGGAAATTCCAGCTTTTAGACCCCTATACGACAGGGTGAGCCGAGTTCGTCTCCTGGTTTCCCACATCGAGCACCGCTCACGTGGGCTTAGGAGATGTAATGAGGCGGTAACAACACAAGAGGTCGTATGGATACCGTTGTCCGGGACACCTAGCCTTAGGGCCATTGGCCTTTTCTGGACCCTTTTCTTTTTCCATCCCCTCATCCAAGTTCTCATTTTTGGTTGTGTGGTGTGGTGTGGAATTATGTCCTCATTCACATCGAGCTAATTTTCAATGCCACACATATCCCCTTGAGACATCCCTCTCTTCATTTATCATCTATACCACGAGCACATGCCCTTCTAAGCTTCATGTTCCCAATCTTGGGCCCTGGACCAAGTCTTAACTCTTCTTGGATTGTACGGTGTGGTTGTGACATTCTCCTAATTCACATAGGGGTTCTAGCAATGCCGTACACATCCCTAGGTGAGATTTCATACCCCTGCCTTCATCCTCACTTCATGACATTAAACTACAAATAGGTCGGGACATTCCGCCTGAGGCCTAGCATCAGGCCCCTATGCCTTTTCCTCCCCATTATCAATTTCTCACTTGGGGTTGTATGGCGTGGTTCCAGATTATTTTATCATTCACATCGGGTGACTCTCAGTGTCATAAAAATATTTGGTATTGGGTATCTTAACCATTTTCATCCTAACTACATCACGATAATCAGCACATTATCTCTTTCAAGAACTACGTGTGGCTTGATTCCAATCCTCACTGGATATGTACGACTGCTCGAACATCTAGACATCAGGTCTCGAACCCTCCCGTAGATGTTTCCCTTTCACCATGGCCCCTTTTCCTACCCTTTCCCAGGTAGTGGAGTATATGGTGTGGTGTGGACTTATGTGCTCATTCACGTCGGGTTTGTGATGGCCACGCCATGTACCTATCCCTCCTGAGAGTTCCCTATCCCCTTATTATATACTCATCCCTTCAAATCGGTTACTCTCTAGTTGGGTACCCTCCTTGACCCTCTTTGGTGATTCACCAATGTGTCTAGGAGTACTCTGGTTCAGCTTTTGGAGTGTCATATTTTACGTTGACTTGCATTCACCAATTTTTTTGGCTTCGTGTTCCCCTTCATTTGGGATTCCGTAATCTTCCACACCTGAAGGGTTCCCCAACTAGCATGGCTTCTTGGCCTAAGGGCTCTCCTAGCATCACGGGCCATCATCCTCGTGGGTTTCAGACAAAAAATCGATACAAGTCCCGTGTTGCGAATATGATCAGTGGATGACACTCATTTATTGTACTCATTATAGGCTAATGTGATATGGATACTATGTTTTGAATATAGTCAATAGTCATCCTCCATCATCATGCCATCCCCTTTAATCCTTCAATTTTGGTTACATGATTCACATCATTTTCCACCCCATCTTGTCCAAATGGAATTTTGACACCCCTGACACTATCCCTTACTGTGCATGGGCACGTTAGGAGAAAAAATTTGTTGTAAAGGCGTAATTCAGGTATTCCTACCAATTTCCCTTTGGCATGAATTCCAGGTATTGCAACAAAATCTCTTCCACCCTTGTATCCCACACAGAGCACTACTCACACGGGCTTAGGGATCGAGTTGAGGTCTGAACTTACTTAGAAGGATTTCACATCTCCATGGACCGATATCTAAGACCATAAACTATGATCTCTTTTAGAACTACGTACAGCTTGATTCCCATTCTCATGGGATACATAATAACACCAGGATGTCTCATTTTTGGGACCATCTCAATAGGGAGATAGTTTCTCATACCCACCCCGTTTTTCCCTTTAATCATTATTGGACCCTCGACCTGAGGTTTCCTCCATGGAATTGCACATGGTATGGTGTGGACCTTGTCCTCATTCATGTCAGATATGATTTATCACACCGCATGCATCCCCTTTGGAACCTCATATCTCCTGTATAAGTCTAAGATATTTGCCTTTAAACTATGATTCTTAGTCCCACATGACGTTAAACTATTGCATCTATTCTTCATGACATTAAAAGTGTGTGGTTGGTCCCATAACATGACCCTATACTATGGAATTATCATCCTGGCTGCATGACAAAAAATGGGACTGCATTATGATGTCCTCATCCTAGGGGACGTAATGTTTGGTATCAGTTACACACCATACCATTTTTAAATGCTTACATGTGGCTTGATTCTAATGGAGATACCTGGACCTTCCATCCTAGGTCCATCAATTCACAAAAAAACATTCGTCCTAAAGAAAAAACAAGATATATCAATTACTTCTTCTTTTGGTGCAAAGTCCAGACCCACACAAACTTATTATCTCTGGCATAGGTATCATACCATGCCATCCAGAAATATGTTTGTTTTGATTCCCATTCTCATGGGATGCGTAGGAATGCCCAAGAATTGTTGTCTCTGCGTCCAGCCCCAAGAATTCTACAAATATTGTCTTTTCTTTTTCAGACCACTTGGTCCAAACTCATTTGGGGACATGTGGTGTGGTGAGTACCTCCTAGGTTCTCCCTCCAATTGGGATTTTCAATAGCCACACCATGTGTCTCCCATACCTTTGTGGTCCATGTTCAATGTCCCAAAACTATGATCTTCTTATGGGAACTGTGCATCACGTTTTGATGTTTCACCACCCTACTCACAGTCCATTAAATCAAGCCACCTTAACGGTCCACGCTTGGACATTAAGATAAAAGCGTGCAACCCCAAAACCCTTTTCCTTGGGGAGGGAGTTGAATCCCTCTATCTGATGTGTCTCATACTTGTATTCAGATGTTTTTTGACAAAGAGCCCGAAGTATGGAATTTTCACGGGGGTATTTCCCTCGTTCTATGTTCAAGATTATTGATCCCTTCATTTGGATCCTCATCCTCTTTCACATCTGAATGGACCCCCTTTTTCAGCCTGGTCTCATGCCACACTAGGTTACCTACCATCCTGGGCCAACTTCCATAGGGATCTTGGACGAATTTTGTGACGGATCTCGTGTTTCGAATATGGTAGGCGTCCGAACCCCCTTTGTTTGTCTCCATTTCAGTCTAATGTGTACTAGATATTGTGTTTCAAACATGGTCAATAGTTATCCCTTATCACCACACCGCCATCTTTGTGGTCCAGATCTCAGGCATCAATATTCACATATTTCCACTTCCTTATCTTCAAGTAGAATTCCAACAAACATGGGTTTACTCATCTGTGAATGTAGTTGTGATATATAGGTGAGTCAGCATCAGTGGGATGTCATTCATCAAGTGTCCCATCATCCCTAACGTGTGCCTCCCTATGAAAGTAATGTCCCATCAGTACTTTTTTCCCACATAGAGCACGACTAACATGGGCTTAGTAGTTTTGGTAGGATGTGTACTGGAGCAGCCATGCCACACATACCTTTCTTCATTTAGCATGACATTATACTACTATCTCAGAACTACGTATGGCTTGATTCCTATCCTCATGGGGTACGTTGGAATGCCTGGCCACTTTGCTTCCGGGCCAGCCAAATTTTCACTCTTGGTCCCTTGACCTGAAGAGTATCTTCCGGGGAAACATGGGGTGATATGGACTCCATGTCCACATTTAAGTCAGTTTTATAGCTACCACAACACATACTCCCCTCCCAGGATCTTCACTTTCACTTCGCGTCCTATCATATGACGTTAAACTGCGCAGGCCCACATGTCCTCCACACATGACACTAAACTGTGGTTATAGCCTGAAAAAGATCGGGATTCCCCATGATAATGTTGGGAGGTGACAGTTTCTTCATCATATGGGTCTTGTTCAGAAATATGTTTGATCCTTGATCAGACCAATGTACCCACCTATTGAATTTCCAAAATAGTGGCGTTATTTTAAGAGTTTTGGACTCTAGTCAAACAACCCATCACTCTACTCTCAACGCTTTTCATGCCCTTTATTCAGATCATCTCCCTCTTTAACATCTAGATAAAGCCCCTAACAGTATGGATGCACAACCTATGGCTAGCCTACTATCCTGGTCTTACATTCCAAAAAAACTAATGGATGATATTTTGGTTCAGGCCTCGTGTTTTGAACATGTCCAGTGGTCAACCATCATTTGTTATCCTCATTTTAGGATAACACAATAAGGATACTATGTTTCGAACAAAGTCAACAGTCATTCTAAATTGTCATTCCATCCCACAAGAGTTTCGAATCGTGGGCATTGTAATTTAAACAGTCCATTCCCCCCTATTCGGATTTATTCCAGCGCCCCTAGAATTACCCCATTCATGCACATGAGAACACTGGGAAAATCGTAATTTGGATGTTCTGATAGCGTCATTATCCAGTCAGGTCTCTCCCTTCTCCTCCCAGGAATTAGGGTTTGTTTTCCAATCTTTTGTATGCCTGATGCATGGTTTTCACTCCTACATTTTGATGGAGTGATAAGGTGGCAATCCCTTTTTTTCACAATGGGACAAACCCACGTGAGCTTAGGGAATGATCGCTGGATGCTCCACGAATATCATGGGTGTGAAATAAAACAATACAAATAACTGAACTCGTGGATACCGCATGCATCAAATAATCGAAGCATGAAAGAATGTTTGAGGGTTCATAATCATTACAGTACCTGAGGGTCGATTCCCCCCACAGACAGGTTAACCTCATCAAAAGATAATAACATCTCTGCCACTCTATGGCTGGTGGCATCCATGATTTGGTGCCACTTTTTCAGTTCCCGCTCCTCCTTGGCAGCGATGGGGCACAATTCATCAACCGCAATCTAGGCCTGCTCCATGCCAGTCCGAATGACGATAATTTCGTCAGAGGCTATCTTTATAACCTTTTTTGCCTCTGTTAGCTGGGCCTTAAATCACTATATTAACTCAGATTGCACCTTGAAGGAGGCAGAGTGCTCATCCTCCCGACTCTACAGCCGCTGGACCTCATCTTCAGCCTCCTGCAGCCTCTTGATGTTCACCGCTTTCCTCCACTATAAACCCACACCGAGGCCACAATTATTCTCTCAAATCTTCTCCGCCATAAGATCTCAGATGAGTATTTGAGGAAGGTGGGAATCTACTCCCCCATCACACACTTCACGTAGTTGCGTGTGAAGTCTATACATCTCATCTATATATAGTGCCTGGGGGTGTCATAAATGAAGTTCTTGATCTGATTCCATGATCAGTGATGGACTATTCTGATGTCCTCTTCATCAGAGTTTTTCTCGTCCCATTCAACCTGGTTGGCAGGCTCATGTGTGGGGAACTCCTCCAAGAACACTTCTATAGGGTCCATGTCTAGTGTTTGATTTGGCATGGTGGGAACTAGGCTATCTGATCAATCCTCATCATCAGATACCACCTCAATGATCTAAGGAACATCCCCGCTGATGGTCCCACTAGTGATCAGGAGCGTCGTGGTTCGGTCGGTCTGGATATCCTCCTCCATGATCACCGACATTCTTCTGGGAATGATTTCTCCAGAATCCCCAACCAACCTCTCTAAGGTGACACATGACATTTTAAGAACTTTACACACCAAAAGGGACATGAATGTTAGTTAACATTGTCAGTGGATGACATTCATAAAATTGGTAGAGGGGACTTATAGAGATCTAATTCCTGATATCGGTCTTGGGTTGATGTCGTTGGGACCCCGAGGCGTGGCCCCCCATATATTACTGGAAGATATGAAAGCTCTGTAGGGGTCACCTCATGCGTCTTGGCCCCGCCAGACACAGCAATTGATGTATCCACATGTGTGGATCCCAAAGGCCCCGCATCTGCATCAACTAAGGGATGCAAACAGGTTCTGTGAATTACGATTTCCTGCATAGTTTAACCGTTAATGGAGGGTCAAAAGTAGTCAGGAAACAGATCCTAGAGAGTGGATTAAGGATTTTACCACGAGTTCCTTGGAAATTTATTCAAGGTCCAAGCCCTGATCGCCAACTTCTCCCTCCTCCAACAGGATCCACCTACCGGCCTCTTCCCCCCAAGAGGACTTGTCTGATTCTTACATCAGAGGGAAGCGTTCTTTTAGTTCAGTGTCCAATAACAATAGAGGAATCATGAAATACTACAGAACCTTGATGCAGTCTATAACTAGGCATGAAGAACTCTAATAATGCACAAAGATCTCCAGCTCTGCTAGGTATTGTTCCACCTCTGCCGGGAACACCGCAAAGCTGGCCCTGATAGGGCCTATCCCCCACAAGTCCATCCCGAGACAGTTTAGGTGTTGCCACATCTCGGAAAGGCTCAAGAAGTTTCTCTTGAATTCCAAGATATCCCAGGCCTTTGAGAAGACAACCTTCTTTTGGAATGTCTATGTGACGTAACCGCTTCTTTGGATCCTGGGTGGGTATCCTACAAAAACCCCTCGGTGGCCTCCCTCCTTGGTAACTTTTCCCTTCTAGGGCCACCAGGTCTATTGCAGCTGCCTTCCCCTCTACGGGTGTATGCATCTTTGCCATGGCAGCCTTGCTTCCACAGGATGTACATGCCTCCTTCTGGCCTCAGCCTTGAGGGTGGGAATGTCCACCCTTACCATCCTGGACCGTTGGCTGCATTAGCATTTCCCCCGGGCAGGCCGCCTCCCATCATTGGTCATACTCCTTGACCAACATGGAGGGAACAGTGGGAGGAGGTAGCTCATTCCCCATATTTCCATCCTCTCGAGTGAACATGAGACACATCTACCTCATCATGAATGGATTCTTCTCATGGTGCACCCCTAGGTAAACCTGGGGGGTTAGTCTTTGTATGCACCAAAATTTACAGGAAAATTGGCGTGGGGTGTGCCGCTCATAGAGCGGCTCACGTTCCACCCTCGCCACAAGGACTCCACCTTGAAAGGCCAAGAGATAAGACCCATGATCCTCTATCCCTTGGACATCATCTGTGAAGTCCCCTGTTGGAAACAGGAATAAATGGAATTTGAAATCTTATAACTTCCAGATTTGGTTTAATACAGATGGTATGTTCAGCTTGGACGGGAAGCTCCCTGTGGCATTCAGGATATATGGGAGAAAGCCCAATCCCGGAGGAGAAATAGGGTTTGGGTATTCATAAACCCCCTAATGTGTGCTGATATCCATCCGTTCATAAGGTGGAACGACCCAGATATCCTCTGTGGACTCTTCCCCTCGCTGATGTGCCAAAGCATTTTGTACATCATGGCAAGAATCAAGATTCCGAGGTTCACTCGCACTCTAGTCAATAGCATGGAGGCCATGATGAAGTTGTTGGGTCATACACCTACGTTTGTGCCCCTCATTGGCATGATCCATCCGCAGATGAGATCCACGATTAATGCTGCCAGCCTGATTATCGTCCACTTCTCGGTGCTGATGTTCAACCCATAAGTTTTCCACTAGCTGCCCTCTTAAATATTCCATTACGAGTGCTCTGTGACTCATTGAGATCCCTTTCGACAAGTCTTAGGCATCACCAGGAATATTCTATTTTCTTGGAAGTTTCAAAATTTCTTGAAACACCATCTGATGTGGACATCCCTCACAGATTCCTTGTCCACTCCTGGCACCAGTCTCATAAACCACATTGCCAGTGGCGGCATCTACTCAGGATCCTCTCATGCACCCATAGCTGGGAGGAACTCGTCGTACATCACTCCCAGTACCGGGACCCCCGAGATCTGATGCACATCCCATAATATGATGCCAACCTCCCCTGATGTAGGTGGAGTTTATTGGTCCTCGATGACCATCAGCTCAACATCTCTAGCATCAGCTGCTTCGGCTTGTAGATGTGAAATTGGGAGGCCCAGGCCGCCTCATACAGACTGACTCTTTTCAACTCTACCCCAAACTCTTCACACAAGGAGCTTTCCCAGCAGGCCCAGGCCTAGTCGTATGTGATGTTTCCACCATGGCATAGGTCCCACTCATCATATCATCCATTCTTCGGGTTCCTCAGCACCGCTGTTAGAAATGATTGGTACAGACGAGGGGACTTATCTGGCTACAATGCTTTCCCATCAATGTTGTTCATATTATTTTATAAACAATCAGCGGTAAAAGGCGTAATGTACTCTCGAATGTGGCCGTTAGGCTCCCTAAACCACTGGCACAGGCACGATGTGCTCCTAAAGTAGTAGGATGGCTCGTCCCAAATTGATTCTAGGATAAAGACATCATCCCTCGGTCCAAATCCATCCAAAGGTAGCCTCTTTCCAAACGGTCAGTCCCTTTTCCTTTCTAAAAATAGCTGAACTAGTGAATCGTGGTTGGAGTGGCTCCGTACCAACTCCCCCAGTCCCAACCAGTTCTCCATCTCTTCCCTTTGGGAAGCATCCACAAGAACCTCCTTGACGACCTCTTGGTGAGCCATCCTCTCCTTGAAATTCATGTAATTTTTTGACTGGATCGCGAAGCTCAATTGTGGAGATCACTCACGGAGCTCGATCTGGACAATGGAATTGAAATGCCATTTAATGACCCTCACACACAAGTCATGTAGGACATTAACGCGAAGCTGAAGATTAGTTGTGCACAGTGAAGCAAAACTCCTGATTCTCAGAGAGCGATAATGGAGTATGCAGAGCATCGCTAATCGAGAGAACTGAATGGTGAAATCACGGATGAGGGAAGAGGAAAAAAATAATTCATCCCCCTATTTATAGTAGATGACCCAAGGTGCTTCAAGGCATGTCTAGCTGTAATGGCCTTCACGGCGTACCCATCCCTTACATCGCTGCTCCGCTTCGCGGGCCTCCTTCGCAAGGCCACTTCGCGAGCTTCCTTCACAAGGCCGCTTCACGGTAAACCAAGGAATTTTGGCGATGGACCCTCAGACTTGGATTCTAGTTTTCTCCTAAAATCCCAGTCTGAAGGGGTTATTTTTTTATGAAAAAATTAGAGGCAAACAGAACATCATGAAAATAGGGACTGCCTTGTGAAGCCGGATCGTGAAGCTCTCGGAGCTCTGTAGTCGGTGAAAAATATCTCCTTCATGACCCACTATGATTCAAGGATGTGGGACTACTCCACGAGCCCCTTTGATGTTCATGAACCTCGGTGAAGCAATGAGGTGGGACTGCTCCGCAAGCCCCATTGACGTTCGTGACCCACCGTGAAGCAAGTAGGCGGGACTGAACCGCGAGCCCCATTGACGTTCACGACCCTCAGCGAATCAAGGAGGCATGAATGCTCTGCGAGCCCATTTGATATTCACGACCCTACGCTAAGAAAGGAGGAGCGACTACTCCATGGGCCCATTTGATGTTCACGACCCACCACGAAGCAAATTTCATCTTCGCATCGAGCGAACCCAGCTTCGTGGCTCCTCATGCCTATAAATACCAGGTTCCCCTCGAGCCCAAAGGATGGACTCTCTGGCCTTTCTTCTAATAGATCCCAAATATTGAAGCACCTATGCTCTAAAAACCATGATCTCCAAAAGGTACTTTTACTCCATAAAGTACCTCCCCCCAGGGTCTTAATTGATCCCCTCTTCCGAGAGGGATGCCTTTCGCGAATCCCATGGGTGTCCACATAGGAAGGAGATCCCAAAGGGGACTCGGGTCTTCGTGGAGAACTTATGTATCGCGAAGCACCCCCCATGTGCATGTAACCCAAGTTACAAGGTTGGGTCACTGTGCATCATGAAGAAATTTTCTTCCCAATTCTATGCTTTGCAAGGCACCTTTTCTTCGAAAGGAATTACTTCGCGAATTCCTTTCCACTTTGCGAAGCTCCTCCCATATGTACCTATGCCCTATCCCTAGCCTAGGTGACTACACTTCGCAAAGCACATCCCTTCGCAGACTCCCTCCACTTATTGTGGAACCAGAGCTTCACAAGGTTTCTACATGTGACCACCTTTTCGCTGCAACTCCTTTATCTGTGCGGCCCTCTAGGTTTACATGAAGCAATTTCAAAGTCCCTTGGTCGATACATCCCGTTGTGTTGCTTCTGCTTATGCTCCTTCACATAGGTACAATAACAAATATTGCTTCATCACATAACCATGCTAACGTGGAACCCCCAATGGTTCGCTCCATAACCCCCTAACCACGGCCTTGCTGATGCCTTACCTCCCACAAGGACGGGTGGGTACCGGTTTTGTATGTACTTGGGGTGCAGAGTGAACCCACCTCATCCGAGCTGCAGGATGTTAAACTACCAAGCAACATTGTCCTCAACACATGATGTTAAACTGTGACCTTGCCTCATTCTTCACATGTGGGGAATGGGAAACCATCATGGTGTAAACCCCTTGCCTTTCTTGTAGGAGGTAGTAATGTTTCTCCTCATTTCATTTCTGATGCCCAAAGCTAGAAGAGGGTGTGATGAGGAATGGTGAATCTCCTTTCTTTAGTTCCAAATCCCTCTCCCACTGGGCTTTATCGCCACTAGGCCTCCATCCTGGAGTATGTCCTGGACCCTTTGGGCTAGTTACCATGCATAAGAAACTGTTTCCTCTATGGGCCGCTAACCATGTGTGAGCCCCACTCCACTTCCCATGGATTCACCTTTCATGATGTGATCATCAGGCCTTTGTTGCCTCTTGTTTCTCACACTGAGAATGACTCATGTTGTCTTAGAGAAATCATCGACCATGACATATTTCTCGGGTATCCAAGAGTGTAAGCCTCGATCCCAACCTGAACTACGTGGTCTCTGATCCTTGCCAAGGCAAGGTACGTAGGAATCCTCCCTGAGGTTCAAGCCCACCATCCACCGGTATTTCCGACCACATTCACGTCAGTTCACCAACACCTCGGGCAGCATCGAGTGTAAGCGTAGAACCCAACCTGAAATTCATGGTCATTGATCCTTTCCAAGGAAAGGTACGTAAGAATCCTCCCAGAGGTTCAAGACCAACATCCACTAGTCGTTTTGACCCCATTAATGTCGGTTCACCAACACCCCGGGAAGCCTAGAGTGTAAGACATGTACCCTACCTGAACTACGTGGTCTTTGATCCTTGCCATGGCAAGGTACGTAGGAAGCCTTCTTGAGGTTTGAGCCCACTATAGACCGGTCGTTCCGACCCCATTCAAGTCGGTTCACCAACACCCCGGGCAGCCTAGAGTGTAAGCCCCGAACCCCACCTAAACTACATGGTCTTTGATTCTTGCCAAGGAATGGTACGTAAGAAGCCTCCTTGAGGTTCAATACCACCATCCACCGGTCATTCAGACCCCATTCACATCAGTTCACCAACACCTTGGGAATCCTAGAGTGTAAGCACCGTGCCATCCCACCAGAGCTATGTGGTCTTTGATTCTTTCCAAGGAAAGCTATTTAGGAAGCCTTCTTGAGGTTCAAGCCCTCCATCCATTGTTTCCGACCATATTCACGTCGATTCCCACCACTAGAACTATGCGGGTTTGATCCTTGTCTGCTTGATATGGTACGTAGGAGGCATCCCTGAGATCTGACCCCATCCAGTGGTAAGCCATGGACAATCCTTATTCAGCGTTAAGCCGTAGAAATCCTCATTCAGTGTTAAGCCATTGACATCCCTATCAAGTGGTAAGTCATTGTGACCCCATTCAGCGGTAAGCCATTGAAACCCACAACATGCAATAATCCGTCTTCAAATGAACTACATGGACTTTGATTCCCTTCTATAGGGATACGTAGGAAGTCTCTTTGACGCTGAAGCCCAAAATCATCATCATCCTCTTGGTGTTTCCACCCCATTCACTATCCACTTCACTCAACACTCCATCATCCATACTGATACTTACCAGGGCCGCCACATCCCGGTGGTATCATTCCACATCATTTCCCATTCCCCTTAAAAAATTAAGAAGATAACCACACATTATCCCCAACATAGGTGTTCCCACTAGTGGTCGAACCCATCTGATCCACTCTAATCAGTGTTTTGATCAGTGCGATCTTTCTCTATTGGACGTTAAACATGCAGCATACCCTGTGTTAATCATGGGAAGCTGAGGAAAACCTCAGATACATGCTTATGGCATATGATTCTCCACCCTCGATGTGGGATACCTCGGGCTTCCACTCCATCGAGAAGCCCTATAATATTTGGAAGAAACCCAGATGCACTAGTGTCCCAGCATCCAGACACGCCAGTGATGCCCAACGTGACTACTCCCCTTAATGAAGGTTGTTGGCATGACTGGACCCCTTGGAATGTCCTGACAAAAGAAGTGAAATTAAATGGTGTCCATGAAGATATGGAACTAGGAAGAGTTTCACAAACAACGTCTTAAATATATAAGGATACCCAGACTAGGTGATGAGTTTTGAGGATGAATCCATGGAAGGAAAAACTAAAATCCCATCATCTCTTTTCTATCAAGGATAAAACGTCCCTGAATAAGGAACAGATAGTTCCCACCTTTGGAAAGCGGGAATGCGGGGCAACAGATGCATGTCCTCCACAGATGGATGCATGCGCCCCAACGAATGCATCGGAAACACAATACAATGGAAGGAAGTCTTGAGATGGATTCCCATGGCCTAGTCTACTCTGCTCTCTTTTTATTTAGTGGAAACTTTCATTGAGGTGCTTCTTTTTAATAATAGAATATATCACAGTTCTCCATAGTGAAACAAATTATCTACTGCTTGGGTCCATACTCGAGGTACCTTCAAAGACGATTTTATAATTCAACACATCCAAAAATATTCATAGAAAAAAAAATCCCATATGATCAAATATGAGAGATAATAGTTTTCTGAAAATTTCTACAATACAGATCTCATTTTCAGTTAATGATGGAACAATTTTATGAAGGTTAGTGAAACATTGATAATTTTATATCATTGAAATTATCTCTAATGTTATATGTATGAAACTCTAATCCTTATCATCCCACAACATCTCTCTGTAGAAGTTGATCAAGAACATCACCAAAAATTCCATCAAATATAACTCCTCATATTTCATATACTACCCTAAAATGTCCCAAAATTTCATGGTTTTCTCTGGGAGCATATACAATAATAGCATCACCATTCTGTTTGTTAGTTTCATATGATGATTAAAGATCATATGGACTATATACATCCCTAATTTGGTTACATGGGGTTATCCCTCACTATTAAAGTTAAAAAGATGTTGTAGTTGAATCTATCTAGTCCTCTCATATATCGAAGGGATGATACGAATAGTCTCACGTTCTATATATCAGATAACAATTAATAAAATGTTTGGAATATGAACATCCATCTCATCAATAACTCATACAGGATGATCCATATCTTCTATGTTAGGAATGTGTTGACTTACACTCCCCTAATGCTTCATATGAATAATAGGAGGATGATTTTTCTATAAAAACTAAACGCACTATTTATAAACCTTCGTGAAAAGGGTCAACCTCAATAGATGAAAATAATAGATAACCACTACTCTTAGTCTTGCTATACATGGATTATATGTTTCTTATAATGAAATACCAGTTCTTTCAAATCATTTATCTGATATAAAATTAATTTCATTTCATAGATCCTATAGTAAAGTATATTATCCATTTAATAAATATGTCCCTATCATGAATAATTCATTTCAATTTATATCCCTATGTGTATATCATGATTCATGGAAACTCATCATATCACATACTATGCCATGGCTATAAATCACAAGAAACAATATCATCTCAAAAAAATATTATAAAACAACATGAAAATAACTCAAGGTGAAATAATATCAATTTTTACAAAGAACAACATAAAAAACTATTCCTTACCCAGTAACTTAGATTTCCCCCATACATTGGTCAGTTTTTCTAATGAACAATCTCGTTACTCTGCCCCAAAAATTTACCGTCTCCATTATACCTTTCTAAAATAGTAATGCAATAAAAAAACCCACTCTTATGATACCACATTGTAATGTTCCTCGGTCCAACACTCTATCCCATGGCCAAATAATTTTTGTTAATAGACCTCAAGCGTACCTTCCTATATGCTAGAGGCTTCTGACTAGAAGCAATGGTTTGAAATGTATAGTGTGGGAAATATAACCCACGGTATAGAGTAAAATACATTGAAATATTTAGTAATAAAAAATAAATTATAATGGAAAAATTGTGGAAACTGTATATTATACAACTAGGATGTAAAGGAGAAACCAACAAACAAATAATGATGATTCATTTAATGATAAAAAGATGTTGATCAAAATGTAAAATTAAAAAAAAATAAAAACAGAATAATTAGTTGAAAAAATATAATCCAAATGGTCCCTGGTCCTAAACCCCATGTTGGACCAATAAACAAATTACATCCCATAAAGCAATAAAAAAATAACTTCCCTTGACATTTTACAAACCTTCATTCATGTAATCTTCTTGGAAAACAAATAGTGGACCCAATGGGGTTTGCGTAAAACTCAGTAGGTCGACCCCACCATGTCTAAACAATACCAGTCTAATAATAATTGTATACAATAATTTGATGATGATGTGTATTAATTAGTTGATTAATATATTATATCAAAATAAAATCTTCAACAACATGAAAGAATGTCACTTAGGATTTTGAAAAACTATTCCACAGAAAACCATAAACCATTGAATAATAAAAAACTAGTCAGTTCCCTCTGTATAATAATTGTAGCCTCCGATAATGGAACTATATACAATTAATTCAGTACCAACCTAGAAAACCCCACTATATAATCCATTCATATTATGTCAATGGGTAGATACCTCAATATAAGAGTTATATTATGTATCACTAGGCCAAAACAAATAAAATAAGTATTTAATCCTTTCAAAAAACACCAATATGTATTCATTTTACCATCAACTCAACATGTCATAACGACAAGGACATAATAATATCACATTATAAATCTCAATGGATAATTATGTAAACTACCATTTTCCTTTCAATTATGTATGCATTTATATGTTAGTTAATCAACATCCATAACGATATCCCAAAATCTATTATAAATGAGATAACATATCACACAATCACCTAAAATCTCATGACATGTAAATCACTCTTTAATCTATTATCCATGTTTTTAATATGTAATGGTTCATTCACCAAATGGGTTTCAATAATCCATGACACATCAGAAATTAAATCCAAATGTTTATAATGAATATTCTAATACATGATTTACAATAAACAAAATGATTAATTAGAGTAAAATTTATGTCAGTTCATTTATCATATTTAATATAAACCACAATTAAACTAGTAATAGTGTTAGTTTTAGTCTCCATACCTTTATTTTGAGACTAAGAAACACTTACAACAAGAATTGAGGTGAGGAGATCAATAGATGAAACCTAGATCATAAAATATCAATGATAAAAGAACCCAAAACAAACACATTCCTTTTATTTCCACTGCAATTATGGAGAGAAATGGGAGATGATAAGGAAACCTAATAAAATATACTTACATTGAATTAGACGAGTAAATTGTACATATTTAATTAAAGAGGAGACTCAAAAATAATATAAAAATAATCCTATTGTTGAGAAGCGAGGTCTTAATGGAAGGAATGAAAAATTTATTTCTGCTTCTCACATTAAACTACTATGTTCGAGGAATGCATGTAAAATAATCTTTTTACATTTCATATTTCAATAATTTAGAGTTATGATGAAAAAAATCACTTCATGTTAATATTTATTCCAATTAAAATCTACCTTATGTGATTTATTTTCATATCATGTAACCACTTCATGTCATGAACTATTAGAAAACATTTTTCTACTATCACATAATAGTCATTCTACATATATGTTGTGTGTAATTTCCCATTGAATATTTTTCATCCTAGATTCATTTATATTTCTTGAATATCCTTGGAAGCCATCCAAAATCATGGGAAACCCTTATAATCCCATTTAACATGCTTATAACCAAACTCAATTAATTAAATTAAACATAAATCTATAAACATTTGGTCATTTTACCCAACAAAGGGTCTCTATATCCATACAAGAATATTCCACAAATGTCCAATGAAAAACTCAAAGAGGGACATACCTATACAAATATGGGATCTTAATAGAATTGAATGATGTTTTTATTAAAAATAGGGATGACTAATAAGGGTGCATACATTATTCGGATTTCATATGAACATGAGGTTTGATAATCATATACATATATAATTATATTAAAATTTAATTCTGTACTATTATTTGATTTCATGTCCAAATCCATTATATTTTCCTAGTTCCAATTGGTAAGAATGTAGGAATAGAGATAATTGTATCATAATTGGTTCTCACCGATGACTAGTCTCTGGATAAAAAGAGTCGATGAAACAATTATTTTAGCCTTTTATTATATGTGATCATTATCATTATTTTAATCAACAAAATATCATCATATTTCAGATCATATCAATACTAACCAAGGTCGAGGAAAAAGTCAAGATTTGTTGTTTTTGGAAAACACTTATTCACCAAATCAAGTTTTGTTAAACTCTCACCTAGTATTATCAATTGGTATCCAATGTATTTTAGAAAAAATCCATATAAATTCTCCTTAATTTATATTTGTTTTAAAATATATATTTGATCAATCAGATCATTGGAATATATGATTTATATAAAAAAACAAAGTATTTCATATGTTAGAAGTAAGGATATTTTATTTATGGTTTGAGATGATGTTTTTGATTATTTTTCCACTATTCTTAGATGTGTGTGATATTAATCGATATGGTGTAAATATTCCTGATATTAGGATAGTATATAATATATTATATGATTTTAATACTTTATATGTGGGTATATCATGCAATATTTCACTCTCATCCATCGGAGTGAAGAAGTTTTCATTATTTGTGGTGAGAAAATTGTGAATGGAATATGAACTAAAATTTATAATATCCAAATGGGAAACAAAAAAGTCAAAGAATTCTTGATTTTAAACAAGTCGATATTGATTTTTGGATATTATAAAGGTATAATATTGAATAGGTTATGAATTATTTCTTTATATGAAAATAATTTTTATCTCATTTGAAATATACCGAGAAGTTCTTGAAAACTCTACCATGATGAAGAATTTAATGATAATAATCAATGAAAAAATTTATTTAAATATTTTTATCATTTTGAATAAACACATAGTGTATTATAAAATTGATAAAATTAATAATTTAATTATAGGTTAAGATATTTTAAGAGGGTTAGACATAAGATGAAATTGAAAATCTGAAAATGATATGGCATTAAAAGATATAAAATATTTGAGAAAACATGATCGAAATATGTTTAATGAAGAAAAATATAATGATATAGTGGATACCATGGATTTAAATGAATTTATGTATTTATATTCCAAAGAATATATGATATGAAAATGTTAAAAATGTTAATATTACATTTATGTGATTTTTTTGTTGGAAGATTGGATTATTTTCATAAAACATCCAAAAGTAAGAATAAGAATATTCTAAGCTTGATGAATCACATTGATCACAATAATGGATAAATAAGGTTACCGATGATCACTATGAATAAATTTAATTAAAGGTAGTGGTAATCCTAGTACAAAAATGATTACTAATTTTTTTAAAAACATTAGGGTAAATATGGTGATGAGAAAATAGAAAGGTAGTGAGGGTACACAAAGGATAAAGGGACAATGGATTTATTTAGATAAATCAAACATTCCTAAAGATCCCACATATATAGAATAAGGAAGGAGTAGTGATGGTGAGTAATTCCATGATATGGACACACAAAAATAGAACGAATTAAAAAAAAATTCATGGTATTTTTCATGGAAATTTGAAATCCTATGATAGAAAAGAATAATTGAAATCTTAGAATGTCTATTAGAAGAAAATATCTCGATGGAGAAAAATATAAATACATTAATCATATGAATGTGGATTTCCCATGTTTGGTGGGAGATATAAATTTAATAATTAAAGATATCCATTATATGAATGATATAAACATTTTTAAGCTCATTACAATGAACAAATAATTTAAATAACTTGAGGAAATGTTGATTGTGAAATAAATATCTCTAGGACCACTAATTTTATGATTATAAATTTTATCAATTAAATCATTGAAATCAAAACGTAATTATAAAATATTTCCAATATAAACAATCATATTTGTGAATGTCCCATCGGTCAAGAAACCATTGATTTGGGAACCAAGACATGTATAAAAAATGGTGGCAATAGCAATAATGGGTAGAGAAAGGTTATAATATCTCCCAAGAAGGTAAACACACATTTTCCTAAAATCAGTATTAGTTCAAAAAATTAAAAAAGAAATGTGTTTTGAGAGTAGAATAACACTACATATATGCCCAAATGGAAGGATAAAGTGAAGTAAAATATCTAAAGGATTAAAAAATTTAACAGAAAAAAGTAGATTTAAAATCATTTTAAACTACACAGTAAAATTATATAGAATGGATATATTAATTGAGGTTATTATTCATTGAAGAAATATCATGATGTTATGGACTCTATAGACCCTATGCATATGTGTGATGGTATAATTATTCACCAATCTATTTGAATATTGTATTCTAATTGTGTGGGATTTCACATTAATTTTAAAAAATTTATTTGAGACAACATCCACAATATATGGTATAATTTAATTATATGTATGATTATAATAAAATGGGATATTTCAAAATAAACTAATATGATAAATAACACAGAGAATACAATGGTGGTTCAGGTCACTTACAAAGCTGGAAAATGAAAATATCTATGGATACTAGATAGTGATTTGTCATCTCACATGATAAGCAAAAAATATCTTGATACATATGCAATAATATGAGGGAGTATCTATTACTTTTTAAAATTTGGGATTACTGAATTATAAATTATTTGTATAAAAAAAATTAAGATGAAGTCTATTTATGTTCTCATCATTAATGGGACAAAATAAAACTTCTAGATTTAATCTCATCATGGTGACAATGTAAATTAGGTGAAATTTTACAAGGATTTATTTTTCATAAATAATTTTAAAGATGGAACAATCATTATGAGGGTATAAAAAAAGTAATAACCAATTTAAATTTTACAATTATGAAGCAGTGTTTTTACGAACATGATGGGGAAATTAAATTATTCTATAGATCACATACGAAATTTGGCCAAAAATTACATGGATTAACATATCAAATATTATTCATTGAGGAATATTCTCAAGATACATAATTAATGGATAAATTTTCTATATAAATAATTAATTAAAAATTATAATTATTATCCACAAGGAAGTGGAGATCATGAAAAAGAAACATCTTGATTTGGTGAAATTATTTGTGTATGTACTAATTAACATTAATTAAACCAATGGTGATAGTTAACTCATGACTTTTCTTGAGGATTTCTGTAACGCCCCAACCCAAGTTACCTAGAGTCAATACCATATTTCAAAAAATTGGCATGAACACAAGATATAATGTCTCTAAAGAACAATTAGTTTAATATCCTTTGATGTACCAGATAAATATATAAGTTTTAAATTACATTATGAAATGGAGAAACTTCAACATTGTGTCTCCTTTGAACACACTCATTTCCCATAGACTATTCATGTAGGTCAATCATAATACACTTCTTCGCATAATGGAGAAAATAAAACATAAGAAATGGGTTAGCCCATATGCTCAGCATGGATAACAATATAACAGAGACTATCATAAGAAAACATAAAATTTTAAAGAAATATAAAATAACAAAAAATAAGACTTATAAACATAAACATCAGAATAATATGAAAACAATAAATCAAATAATTCCATTTACTTACAAGGATATTCTACTAGTCGAATAATATTATGTAATGTCAATATATAATTTTATAATTATGTAATGCATAATGTTGGACACAATAACCACATTTTCAAGGCCTTGTTCCAATATTAAAAATAACATATAGTCAAGCCTTTCTTAAAATACACTGATTTGTTCCATTACACCTATAGATTCAACGAGGGGCTATAGAAAACCATGCCCGTCACTTACTAAGTCCAATGCATTCCTCATATAGAAATATTGAAACATAATATAAACATTTGTATTAAAAATTACATATGAAATTTCTATACTTTAACCATAAACCATGAATGGTATAAAAATAGCACATCCATAGTCAAACATATCACAAAACCTTCAATACAATACGGAATATTGTATCATAACAAATCAACTTCAAACAAATATTAAATCCAACGAAGGATGTTGACATAGACGATATCAATCCAAAAATTATTTTATTGAAATACATCATTCATTTTTGAAAATATTTAAAAGTAAAAATCATTTATTTTAAAAATATTATTATAAGCTTGTAAGGGATGCTTATAAGGAGTTATAATGGTGGAATATAGCTGCACTAGTCCTATAAGTTAAAAAACATTACTTCCATAATTTGTCAAAAAGCTCATAATGTACCTTATTTGGAAAGAGAAATAATGATTCGTTTATATATTTTTTTAAAAAGTAAAATTATGGTATAAATGAAATTAACCCATAGTCTAGTGGATAGTAAATATGTTTTGATATACATTTTTAAGAAACACGGATGAGGATGATAAAGAAGTCCCAGCAGATACTTACGTATCAAAAACCTTGAATAATAAAGTGATTGTGAAATTATCACATACCTTTTACATTTCCTTAGTCAAGGGTATGTTATCATCCTATATGCTGGTGAAATAATTTTTATTAAATAATAAAATAACCACATAAATAAATATGATATCATATATGATCTTCTAATATTTCTTTTTAAAGTATATTTCAGTAGTGTATTTGTTTTGGGTGTTAACTGATTCATTTTCTTTTATATAATTTTTATGTAAGGAATGATTGTCATGTATAAGATTTATTATTTTTAAATTTAAAATGATAGAAATTTTTTAAATTTTATTTTTAATCATCAAATGAAAATTATTATTTAATGGTTTCGACGGAGAACGAAAACCCATCGCGTCATGGAGATGGTAATCCGTACGTATGCACGAGCTACAATATCATTCTATTTGTGGTGAAATAAATTTTAATTATATGGTATATTATATATAAAAAATAATTCACATGTTATATTTATAATTTACATCAGTTATTCTCATTATTATACTCATCCAAATAATGATGTGTTGAATAACAAACTACACCACGATGCGGAGACTCTAACCAGTACGTATGCACCTATGGTGACATTGTCATTCATAGGATGGATTGAATATTGAATATTAATGTACCATATTTTTAATAACATCTCAGTATTTAGTAGTTACTTGAGTTATTATTTTAGTATGGAAAAAAATGAAAGACGAAGTTGAAGAAGAATAAAACATTGAAAGAGGAGATTAAGTAATTGCTTCTTCTTCGGGTTCATCCTTTTGATTAGAACAAAAATTATACTTAAGATGGCTTTATTATCACAATAATTCCTCTATGTTTAATTTAGGGTAGTTTGGAAGATATTTGAGTAGGGTTTCACTGAGACAAAAGTCTTTGGAGGTGTGAAATTAAGAGAAGGGGAATTACCCTTTTATAAGAGCGGTTAGGGTTAATTTAAGAAAAGCTTAAACAATTATTCTACTATAAATTTATTTTTGATTTATAATGGCTAAAAATGTATTTATTTAGAGTATTAGGTGGGGATTGGTCGATAACCTCTCAACCAATAGGTCTTATATATTTTTAGGTCACCATATTGTCCTTATATTTCAGATTTAACTCTTAGTTAAATAGAATAATATTTAACATGTCTTCTTGTCTTTTTATAGGTCATAGTTAATAAACATAAAATAAAAATACAATGGAACCTAAATTCAAACTTTAATGACATATATAACATTATATAAGTCATTTGACCAAACAATAGATTTTCTGGAATATTATATAATTTATTTAAATAGTATTTGTTTTAAACACTCAATTTTTCAATTATGAAACTATTTAGAATTTGGTTTTTGTGAAAGTTAGAAAAACAATAATAAATCAAAAAATAATAATTTAATAAACCATATCCTGTTATATTAACCTAATTTTTTTTGGAATTCATAAAAAGTTTCAATTTACATTTATTTTAATATTTATAACATCAATTATTTTATTCTTTCATTAATAAGCTCATTACCACATCCTCATTGTGTCATAAATAAATTCAATTATCTAATGTCCAAAAATTATAAATAAAATTACCATGATTTAGTAAATATTTTTATCTTTATAATTAATATATATAGTAGAATTTATCCTATGTGAAACCCTATATTAAAAATGTTTTAGTTATTAAACTTTGAATTTAATACATTTAACTCTTCTATAAATAAAATATAATAAATGTGTTAATCTAATAAAACGGAATTAAAAAGAGTAAAATTTTTGTCCTACGGTTGATTTTGGTCGAAATATACTTATCCAATAGAATTAGGACACGTTTTAGGGTAATTTCAATATCATCATTACCTTTAATTATCATATTTACTTTTAACTATGGTAATTGAAATTCAAAAGTATCTATTCACCAGAAATTATTTTCATCCAATTGAATGAAATTTTATATACTTATTGGTACCTTATCACTCGGATTTTTGAAATTCAAATCAATGATGAGGTAAAATTATGTTTTATGAAAATTTTCAAATGCGCCTAAAAGATGGGTAAAAGATGGTAAAACGTTTAACAAAATTTTATATGTCTAATCTTATTATAAAATGACTCCAATGAATTAAATTGAACTTTTATATATATTATTTATCTATTTTTACTTAAATTAAATTTATATAAAATATTTAAATATTTAAATAAAATGTTTGTTTTAAACAATAACACATTGTTATTCACTATTCATCATAAATTTAATGTTTTCTGAAAAAATACTACAAATTCACCCTAATATAATTTTCATGTTCCAGATCCAAAAATGAAGTCAATTTTGATAAATATAATTAATAAAATTTCAAAAAATGGGTATTACTATTCATAACGGCTAGTTTGATTCATCGTGGTGTCTAAGATCTCATAGTTGTGTTCAACGAAAGCTATGGTATTATTCAAAGTGAAAGATATCATGGAAGCTTGGGGCATTACATTCACCTCTATTTCAAATAATTTTGTCATCGAAATTTCTAGAATATTATTGCATTAAGATATTCTAGTGGTTCTTCATCAAATGTTCCTAAGGTTCCCACGTTACCTCTTCCATTTTATGGTTTCTCCAAATAACATTTACCAGATGAGTAATCCAGTTTATCAACAAATGTTTTTGGGTATCAATTTTCTTTATAGGTTCTTCACAATAAGATAGATTGGGTTCCAGTTCTAATTCTTCATAAGTTATTACAATAATTGTGGCAGATATGTATTTTTTCAACAGTGATAAGTGGGACACTTCATGAAATTTAGAAAGACTTGCCGGCATTTACAAACTGTAATCTAAAACTCCAATTCGTTTTATAATTTCGAAAGGTCTGATGTACCTGGGACTTCATTTACCCTTCTTGCTGAAATTTATAACACCCTTGCATGGAGATACATTCAAAAATCATGATCACCTACTTGAAATTCCAAATCCTTCATCTGGTTATCGGCATATCTCTTTTTCCAACTCTGAGCTTCTTTGATGTGGGTTTGGATAATCTTCACCCTTTCCATTGTTTCCTCAACATGTTCTAGGACTACAAGTTTTCATTCACCAACCTCATCACAACAAGTTGGTGTACGACATCTCTTTCCATATAATGTTTCATATGGTACCATTTCAATACTATTATGGAAGCTATTGTTATAGTAAAATACTACTAAAGGTAAATACTGATCCAACATTCCTTGAATGTAAAGGGATAAATATCTCAACATTTCTTCTAAGGATTGAATAGTTCGTTCTGACTGTCCATCAGTTTGATGTTGGTAGGCAGTGCTCAAAAAAAGTTCAGTATCTAGGGATTTCTAAAGACATTTCAAGAATCATGATGTGAAATGGGGATCAAAATTAGAAACAATCTGTTGAGGTACTCCATGATGTCTTAAAAATCCATTAACATATAGTCCTCCTAAATGCTCATGTTGTAAACCTTCTCTATATATAAAGAAAATTTGATGACTTTGTAAGACGATCAATAATAATCCATATTGCATCATTCCTAATAGGATTATTTGGTATCCCCATTAAAAATTCCATCGTAATATCATCCCATTTCTACTTTGTTATGGGAATAGGTTGCATGACTCTTCTATAATTCTTTCTTCCAGCCTTCACCAATTGAAAAACCATATATCATTACACATAATCAGTAATATTTCTCTTCATGTTGTCTCACAAAAAATGTTCCATCAAATATCTATACAATTTAGTGATACCAAGGTGTATATAGAAATTGTATCTATGTGATTTATACAACATTTACCTTTTTAGATCAGTTATATCAGGAACACAAAGCCATCACCAAAATTTCAAAATTAAATCTTCCTAAATAAAGTCAATAAATCTCCCATCATTCACAGCATTAATTTTCTTTTAAAAACTCATCTTCATCAGTCTGATAAATTTTTATACTTTCTAGTAATGATGTTTTGGAAACCATTTGAAAATGTATCGATGATTGAACTTCTATGATAATTCCCATATCCATGTTTACTTGATCCATGAAAATAGGATCTGTTTCAACTCTCATCTTGTTCAGAACACCATGATCCTTTCCAATCAATGCATCTGCCACCTTATTTTCCTTCCCCGTGTGGTAGTGTATTGTAAAATCATAATCTTTTATTAGATCAAGCCATAATATTTTCCTCATGTTGAGTTCTTTCGGTGATAAATTATACTTCGAACACTTATAATTGGGATAAATCTCAAAATTTTTACCATTGAGATAGTGTCTCCATATCTTCAAAGAAAATATTAGTACTGCTAACTAAAGATCATGAGTATGATAGTTTTTTTCATGAATTTTTATCTATAATGATGCATAATAAATAACTCTATCATTCTTCATAAGGACACTACCAAGTCCTTTCTTTGTATCATCAAAATAAATAACATAGTATTCCCCAATTGTAGATTCAAGATAGAAGCATCGACTAGTCTTCTCATAAATTCTTCAAAACATTCTTCACACTCTTTTTTCCCAACCAATTTAACCACTTTACATGTTCTCTTGGTTAATGGGTGTTTTTAGTCTGGAAAAATTGTAAAGACCCGTAAAATTCAAGGAAATTTTTTTTCTTAATTTTCTTTAGAATTTTACAAGAGCGCGGTTTCAGACGGCACCTGATTCCGAGGCCCGGAGCGCCCGGAATTAATTTCCGAAGTTTGGCTCGGGTACGTTCAGTAAACGAACGACTGGGATTTCCTAACTTTTGATCCGGTGCTCGGAATTGAAATCCGAGGGCACCGATGAACTCACAGCGCCGATATTCGCTTAATGAGACCTTATCGGGAGTTGCGTTTGTTGCGGGTTGAAAGTTACGTTTTGGGGTTTTTCAGTTAAGTTAAATAAAATTTGTGTAAGACAAATTTTATTTTAACTTATTTAAAAACCTATCAAAGGAGGTTGGAAGTGGGACCCACACCCACTTAACCTCCCTTGGGAGGATTAAGTGTGGTGGGGCCCACACGAACCCCTTTTCTTTTCAAATTCTCTCAACGTACTTAACCCCTAATTAATTGGCCTATGTTACTCTTAATTAATTTTGGGAGTTAACTCTTTTGAATTTCAAACATTTGAAATTCTTTTGAGTTATGTGTTATTAAAATAAGATGTAATCTTATTTGTTTATGGGTTGTTGGTTTATTCCCTTGAGAACTTTTTGAGAGCTCCTCTTCATCTTCTCCGGCGAAGAACGTCTTCATCCTCAACGAAGAACGACAACTCTTCGTCAAGGATCATCGACTCGGCGACCCGGTATCTTCGGACCTCTTCTTCCTCCCCGAACCTTCTTCGTCGGCAATCGAAGATCCGCCAACGACGTGTCTCTTCGGGCATCACACTTCGTCAACGGAATCGACGAACGACGACCGCGACGCCCGACCTCCGTGACGCCGTCTTCCGCGGGACGTAGACGATTCTTCGAGACTTAAACCCGAGGTAGGGGTTGTCGTTTTCTTTTGGTTTTCTTATTTTATTCTTGATCGTAATTCTATCAAGACTAACGTGTGACTTGATTTATTTTAAGTTGCGTTTTTATTTTAACGTGAGGGGGGCCGGACCGCACGAACACGGCCGAACCCCCCCTCCATCGTTCTTGTTTAATTATTTTGCGGAGGAAAGCAAGTGGCGTGGTGCCGTCGCACCACGCGGATGAACGTGCGAATATCTTACGCGATGCCGTCGCACGCACCATGGAAGTAACAACAAGAACACGACGCCGTCGCGCCGCGTTGATTAATATCAAAGCACGGCGAAGGGACGCGGTGCCGTCGCACCGCGCCGGATGACGAGAAGACCGCGGCCGGTTCCGGGCCGCGGCGGAAGGAAAGACCGGCGGCCGGGACGCCGGCGTCGGAAGTCGAGGGCGGGACCGGAATTTCCGGTCCCGCTGGTAAAAACCGGCCGGCCAGCTGGCCGGCCGGATATCATAAAAACCGGGGGAATAAATCCCCCGGCCGGTTCAACAAACCCCCCTCTTAATGAGGGGGGCGGTTCATTAAAGGAGGGGGGGGGGCAACAGCCCCCCGGTTTGTCCAGCCGACCCCCACTTGCGGGGGCCGTTTTTTTTTTGCAAAGGCACGGCTCAAAGCCGTGCCGCCTTGACAAAACAGCGGGGGCCTTGCCCCCCGCGTGCCACCCGCGTGCGCCGCGGCCCGCCGCCGCCACCGCGGCCCGCCGCCGCCGCGCCCCCGCGCCGTCGCCGCCGCGCCGCCGTCGCCGCCGCCGCCGGCCGCCGCGCCGCCGCCGCGCCGCCCCCGGGGGGGGGGGGGGGGGTCGGGCCGGGTCGGCCCGGACCCGGACCCCCCCGTTTCGAACCAGATTCGGTTTTTCGCTCATAACTTGAGCCTCGGACCTCCGAATGACGAACCGTCTGCGGCAACGCGATCCTTGGATCGAGACGGTCGTTTCGGTATATCGAACTCAAGGTTTCGGTTTACTTTGAGTTCGGCCGGGTTGGTTCGTTCACGAAACCAACCGGGCCTTCGGAGCGGAAACACTCATATCTTGAGCTACGGACGTCCGATTGACGTGCCGTCAGTCGCGTAGTGTTCCTCTTAGTGAGACAGATCTTTTGGCATACTCCGCCCGAGGTTTGGACGCAGGTGGAGTACGGTCGGGTTGGTTTTGCCTTAAAAACCAACCGGGCCCCGGAGACGAAAATGCCAATAACTCTCAGACCGGGCGTCCGATCGACGCGCCGTCTGTTGCGTTGAGTTCCTGTTGTCGATACGGAACTTTTGGATACATCAACTCTGGTCTTCGTGACAGTTGATGTATCAGCCTCTCGGCTCGTGGAGCGGACCCTCCATACGAGCTAGCTGTGTGCGGGAACCCTAGTGCTGGCTGCGACTGTTCTACTGCTACGACTGCTACTGTGACTGCGACGACGACAGTACAGAGATCCTGTGTGGATTCGACGACGACAGTACAGAGATCCTATGTGGATTCGACGACGACGACTTCAGCACTCAGCGATCCTACGTGGATCAGTGCTACAGGTCCTGTGTGGGCCCGATCCTGTGTGGGTCCTTGCGCTCAGCGGTTCTGTGTGAGCCAGCGCCAACAGGTTCTGTGTGAGCCCGATCCTGTGTGGGTCTTTGCGGGGGTTAGTTACCTATCGATCCTTCGTGGGTCCGACGACTTAGATGGATCAGTGATCATCTTTTTCGTCCTTGAAGAAGTATACCTGTGTGAGCTGAATCCTGTTGTTTTCCTGTGTGGATTGTGTTGTGCAATCCTGTGTGGATTATATTTTGCTTTCCTATGTGGAATACGTATACTTTCCTGCGTGGACTGAGTTGTACTTGGGCTCGGAGGTTGGAGCGTATTTTAATTAATGACTTAGGTATATGTATGGGCATATACCTAAGCAGTGTCGGTTGTTACTTCGTGATTGTACTTTTCTTCGTTGTTTATCCTTTGTGGATTTGAGAGACCTTCAGGGGTCTCGGGGTCCCTACTGAGTAGCTTATACTCACCCCTGCACGGGCTTCGCCCGCACTACGTTGTGTTGGTTGCAGACGACGGACAGCGTTGACCTTAGCTGAGGCTTGTAGAGCGGGACGGTACCCGGAGGTGGACCACTGGGCGGGACGTGCACGGAGCGGACGACGGGACCCGTGGAGCAGAGGAGCTATCTGTACCCACCCTTCAGGTGGGATTTCCGGTGGACAGCTCGGAGTAACGGCCTTTACTTTACAGTTGCTGTTTTTCCCTTTTTGAGTTGTACTTTACTTTCAGTTTGGGTTTGTATTCTGGCCCATTTACCTTTCTGCACTTTCAGTCGTACTCTGTTTGCTTAGTGTTTACTTTCCGCTTGTTTACTCTGTGGTGTGTGTTTACTTTTCAAAGGCAATGCCTTCCCTTTTTACCGGGATTTATGCCTTGGTGCTAGTCGCCAGCCCCTGGCCTATGGAAGGCGGGCTTGGGGTAGTCACGGCACGGGCCCCGAGGGCGGGTCGTGACAAATTGGTATCAGAGGAGTTCGGTTCTACCGCGAACTCTGATCTTTTCTATGTGAAGCAATAATGTTTAGCGTATTGAGTGTGGTTATCAGTCCAGGGAGTCCAGTGTTGGTGCGGCGGCCGACGTATCCGTACACCAGGACCCTGACTTCTGATATCCGACTTAATGCACGAAAACATTGATTGCGTGTGTGTTTCAAAGTTTTCTTTGTGATTACTTATATCAGCTCACCAGGTATACTGTTCTAACCGTGGCGCACCTGTTTCCTTTTCAGGATGGCCCCACGACGGCAGCCAGCTAGGGTTCCGAGAGTCGAGCGAGACGACAGCCCACCGAGCGACGAGGCCTCGGTGCAGGGCCCTTTTCCAGTAGTGGCACCGGCGGTAGCTTTACCCGCCGAGCCCCCGATGCTTCCAGCAGCAGCCGTTGACGATGCACGTCGCCTGAGCACACTGCATGAGTTTCAGCGCCAGCGACCGCCCAGGTTTCGCGGGGAGATGGTCCCCAGGCAGCAGAGGACTGGCTGGAGGCAGTAGTACGAGTGTTTAGGCTAGTGAGGACACCAGCAGACCTCATGATGATCCTCGCTGCGAGCCTATTACACGCAGCAGCAGGACGATGGTGGAGCCTGATGCTCCAGGTGCACGATGAGGCATCTCTTCTTTGGACGGACTTTGAGAGCCTCTTCTGCTCGGAGTTCGTCCCAGCCACCCTTCGTGCGGTGCGTATCCAGGAGCTTCTACAGCTGCGGCAGGGCAGCATGACGGTCGCTCAGTACTCGGCGAGATTTACCGATCTCTCGCGCTACTCGACCGACATGGTACGGGATCCATTCTTCCGGGCCCGGACCTTCGAGCAGGGTTTGAGACACGAGATCAGGGCATCGCTGATCTCCCTCAGCATACCGACTCAGAAAGGAGTACTGGAGCGAGCCCTTCTGAACGAGAGCTTCCTTGCTGAGTCTACACCAGCACAGCGACCCACCGCAGGGCGGCACGTGGCAGAGTCATCTGCAGCAGGCAGTCGACGGATGACTCAGGGGTCCAGACAGACCAGACCTTCGGGCCGACGCCCTCAGGGCACTGGCTCAGCAGTGCGGGGCACACAGCGCGGAGCCAGTCTTCCGAGAGGCAGACAGTGCTACTCGTGCGGCGGGCAGGGCCACATGGCTCGCGACTGCCCGACCCGTCGTGCCGAGGAGCAGCAGACAGTTGATGGACCACCGAGGCAGAGGCAGAGGGTCGACCGTGGCGGTCCGCAGGGAGGAGGCGGACGAGGCAGAGGAGCTGGACGAGCAGCTGGTGGTGGCCGACGCTTTGAGGCTCTACCACCACCACCACCAGGAGGTCCACCCCGACCACAGGGAGCTGGCGGGCAGCGACAGGCACAGCTCCAGGCAGCAGAGGCCTACGACCACGGCGCACCCGAGATGATTCGAGGTACTATCTGTGTCTATTCCACCCTTGCTGCAGTTCTTATAGACACAGGAGCGAGTCATTCTTTCATAGCCGCTGCCCTTGTTCGGAGCTCGGAGATTCCGACAGAGCCGTTGGCTCGATCCTTACGGCTAGAGACTCCTACGGGAGCAGACTCGACGATTACGCACTGGTGCCGGCAGTGTGAGCTTACTCTAGGAGGCGAGAGCTTCGGCTGGGATCTTCTTGTAGCAGCGTCGAGGCCTTACGACGTCATCTTGGGCATGGATTGGCTGTCTACGGTCCATGCACAGATTGACTGTTTTAGGCGCAAGGTGCGATGTGTACGCACCGACGGGAGCAGGTTCACCTTCACCGGCGAGAAGGGAGCCTTAGCAGCACAGGATGGACTTCCGCGGAGGAGAGGACAGCCCATCACTCATCAGTTGGCTAGCCTTATCCTTGGAGCAGTTGACGTGCGGAGTCCTGGTTTTCCTGCAGTGGTGGATCAGTTTGCGGACGTTTTTCCCGACGACGTTCCAGGGCTACCTCCTCGCAGAGAGGTAGACTTTTATATTGACTTGTACCCCGGGACAGCCCCGATATCCACTCCAGCATATCGGATGGCCCCCGCCGAGCTTCGAGAGCTACGGGTACAGTTGGAGGACTTGCAGGGCAAGGGGTTCATCCGACCCAGTGTTTCACCCTGGGCTTCCCCGATATTGTTCGCCAAGAAGGCGGACGGGAGCTTGCGACTTTGTGTTGACTATCGTCGCCTAAACCAGGTGACAGTGAGGAACAAGTATCCGCTACCGAGGATTGATGACCTCTTTGATCAGCTCAAGGGAGCACGGTGGTTCTCGAAGATAGACCTCAGGTCAGGCCATCATCAGCTCAGAGTCAGAGACGAGGATGTGCAGAAGACGGCCTTCAGATGTCGGTATGGCCACTATGAGTTCTTGGTTATGCCCTTCGGTGTAACCAATGCTCCAGCAGTGTTCATGGCTCTCATGAACAGGATCTTTCAGCCATACCTCGATCGGTTTGTCGTGGTTTTCATCGACGACATTCTGATTTACTCTACGACAGAGGAGGAGCACGCCTATCACTTGCGAGTTGTTCTTGACACACTCCGAGAGCACCAGCTTTATGGTAAGCTCTCGAAGTTCCAGTTCTGGATACGTGAGGTCCACTTTTTGGGACACGTTATCTCTGAGGTGGGAGTTGCAGTGGATCCCGCGAAGATTGAGGCTGTGTTAGCATAGGAGCCACCCAGGAGCGTGACTGAGGTTCGGAGTTTCTTGGGACTAGCTGGATACTATCAGAGATTTGTGCCGAACTTCTCCAGAGTTGCGACATCACTCACAGCTTTGACGAAGAAGGGGAAACCCTTCGTGTGGTCAGACAGTTGTCAGCAGAGCTTCCAGGAGCTGAGACAGAGATTGACTAGCGCACCTATCTTGAGATTGCCTGAGGAAGGAGTAGGGTACGTAGTCTACTGCGATGCATCAGGGACCGGACTCGGATGTGTTCTGATACAGGAGCGGGCAGTGATCGCCTATGGATCACGACAGTTGAGACCGCATGAGCAGAACTACGCTATCCATGACCTGGAGTTAGCAGCAGTGGTCTTCGCTCTGAAGACATGGCGACATTATCTGATGGGCGAGCGCTTTACAGTCTTTTCCGATCATCAGAGTCTCAGGTATATCTTCTCGCAGAAGGACCTGAACCTGAGACAGCGACGATGGCTCGATTTCCTCCAGGACTATGACTTTGAGATAGTATATACTCCTGGGAAGGGGAACGTAGTAGCCGATGCCCTCAGCAGGAGGACGGGCATTCAGCTACTTGAGGAGGTGACGGAGCAGCTAGCCTCTTTGCAGATATCCTTCGTGGATAGAGATGGAACAGCCTTTCTTCAGTCTCTCACAGTCACTCCACCACTACTGCAGCGAGTCAGGGAGGCACAGCATGGGGACGCTGACTGTGAGACACAGCGTGCACAGATATCCTCGGGACAGGCACCTGATGGTTTCTTCCTTGGAGCAGAGCACGACATCCTTTTCAGAGGACGTACCATGGTACCAGTCGCTTTGCGAGAGGAAGTGCTGAGGGAGTTTCACACTTCTCCTTTGGCGGTACATCCTGGAGTGGCGAAGATGTACCAGGATCTCAGACGACAGCACTGGTGGCCGGGCATGAAGAAAGCTGTAGCAGAGTTCGTTTCTCGATGCCTCACCTGTCAGCAGGTGAAGGCAGAGCATCAGGTACCAGCAGGCTTGGTACAGCCCTTGGAGGTTCCGTAGTGGAAGTGGGACGGCATATCTATGGACTTCGTGACTGGACTTCCACGCACTTCCAGAGGTCACGACTCCATCTGGGTGATTGTTGACCGACTCACCAAGTCGGCACACTTCTTACCAATCAGAGAGCAGGGCTCAGTGGAGAGCTTGGGACGTCTCTACGTTCAGGAGATTGTGCGGCTCCACGGCGTGCCATCATCTATCGTCTCCGATCGAGATGCCCGCTTTACTTCCCGGCTTTGGAAAGGGTTACAGGAGGCATTCGGGACGCAGCTACGTCTTAGCACAGCTTTTCACCCTCAGACAGATGGTCAGACGGAGAGGACCATTCAGACTCTCGAGGACATGCTCCGCGCATGTGTCCTCGACTTTGGTCGTAGCTGGGAGGACCACCTACCCTTGGTGGAGTTCGCATACAACAATAGCTACCACTCCACCATCGGGATGGCACCGTACGAGGCGTTGTACGGCCGACCATGTAGATCTTCTTTGTGCTGGACAGACCCTGGGGAGTCAGCGCTGGTGGGACCGGAGATGGTCCAGGCCACGACAGAGAAGGACCAGGTCATCCAGGAGCGGATGAGGACAGCTCAGAGCCGGCAGAAGTCATACGCTGATAGGAGGCGGAGGCCACTGGAGTTCGAAGATGGCGACCACGTCTTCTTGCGGGTCTCACCTCGACGTGGTATTCGGAGATTTGGCCGAGGCGGCATGTTATCTCCGCGCTTCATCGGACACTTCCAGATTCTCAGCAGGATTGGCGAGGTGGCTTATCGCCTGGCTCTACCACCTCAGTTGCACCGGGTGCACGACGTCTTCCACGTATCCCAGCTGAGGAGATACGTGCACGACCCGACACACATCATTGACCATGGGGAGCTTGACGTTGACGATGGGGCGACTTTTACGGAGGTCCCGGTGGAGATAGAGGATTGACAGGAGCGGGTCCTGCGTGGGCGATCGATTCCTCTTGTGCGCATCAGATGGCAGCACGGGAATCTCCAGGAGAGCACATGGGAGCGGGAGGCTCAGATGCGTGCTCAGTACCCTCATTTGTTTCCCTAGTTTTTGTTGTATCTTTACGGGGACGTAAAGCCCTGAGGTGGGAGTAATGTAAAGACCCGTAAAATTCAAGGAAATTTTTTTTCTTAATTTTCTTTAGAATTTTACAAGAGAGCGGTTTCAGACGGCACCTGATTCCGAGGCCCGGAGCGCCCGGAATTAATTTCCGAAGTTTGGCTCGGGTACGTTCAGTAAACGAACGAGCGGGATTTCCTAACTTTTGATCCGGTGCTCGGAATTGAAATCCGAGGGCACCGATGAACTCGCAGCGCCGATATTCGCTTAATGAGACCTTATCAGGAGTTGCGTTTGTTGCGGGTTGAAAGTTACGTTTTGGGGTTTTTCAGTTAAGTTAAATAAAATTTGTGTAAGACAAATTTTATTTTAACTTATTTAAAAACCTATCAAAGGAGGTTGGAAGTGGGACCCACACCCACTTAACCTCCCTTGGGAGGATTAAGTGTGGTGGGGCCCACACGAACCCCTTTTCTTTTCAAATTCTCTCAACGTACTTAACCCCTAATTAATTGGCCTATGTTACTCTTAATTAATTTTGGGAGTTAACTCTTTTGAATTTCAAACATTTGAAATTCTTTTGAGTTATGTGTTATTAAAATAAGATGTAATCTTATTTGTTTATGGGTTGTTGGTTTATTCCCTTGAGAACTTTTTGAGAGCTCCTCTTCATCTTCTCCGGCGAAGAACGTCTTCATCCTCAACGAAGAACGACAACTCTTCGTCAAGGATCATCGACTCGGCGACCCGGTATCTTCGGACCTCTTCTTCCTCCCCGAACCTTCTTCGTCGGCAATCGAAGATCCGCCAACGACGTGTCTCTTCGGGCATCACACTTCGTCAACGGAATTGACGAACGACGACCGCGACGCCCGACCTCCGCGACGCCATCTTCCGCGGGACGTAGACGATTCTTCGAGACTTAAACCCAAGGTAGGGGTTGTCGTTTTCTTTTGGTTTTCTTATTTTATTCTTGATCGTAATTCTATCAAGACTAACGTGTGACTTGATTTATTTTAAGTTGCGTTTTTATTTTAACGTGAGGGGGGCCGGACCGCACGAACACGGCCGAACCCCCCCTCCATCGTTCTTGTTTAATTATTTTGCGGAGGAAAGCAAGTGGCGTGGTGCCGTCGCACCACGCAGATGAACGTGCGAATATCTTACGCGATGCCGTCGCACGAACCATGGAAGTAACAACAAGAACACGACGCCGTCGCGCCGCGTTGATTAATATCAAAGCACGGCGAAGGGACGCGGTGCCGTCGCACCGCGCCGGATGACGAGAAGACCGCGGCCGGTTCCGGGCCGCGGCGGGACGAGAAGACCGCGGCCGGTTCCGGGCCGCGGCGGAAGGAAAGACCGGTGGCCGGGCCGCCGGCGTCGGAAGTCGAGGGCGGGACCGGAATTTCCGGTCCCGTTGGTAAAAACCGGCCGGCCAGCTGGCCGGCCGGATATCATAAAAACCGGGGGAATAAATCCCCCGGCCGGTTCAACAAACCCCCCTCTTAATGAGGGGGGCGGTTCATTAAAGGAGGGGGGGGCAACAGCCCCCCGGTTTGTCCAGCCGGCCCCCACTTGCGGGGGCCGTTTTTTTTTGCAAAGGCACGGCTCAAAGCCGTGCCGCCTTGACAAAACACCGGGGGCCTTGCCCCCCGCGTGCCACCCGCGTGCGCCACGGCCCGCCGCCGCCACCGCGGCCCACCGCCGCCGCCACCGCGGCCCGCCGCCGCCGCCGCCACCGCGGCCCGCCGCCGCCGCGCCGCCGCCGCCGCGCCGCCCCCGGGGGGGGGGGGGGGGGGTCGGTTTCGAACCAGATTCGGTTTTTCGCTCATAACTTGAGCCTCGGACCTCCGAATGACGAACCGTTTGCGGAAACGCGATCCTTGGATCGAGACGGTCGTTTCGGTATATCGCACTCAAGGTTTCGGTTTACTTTGAGTTCGGCCGGGTTGGTTCGTTCACGAAACCAACCGGGCCTTCGGAGCGGAAACACTCATATCTTGAGCTACGGACGTCCGATTGACGTGCCGTCAGTCGCGTAGTGTTCCTCTTAGTGAGACGGATCTTTTGGCATACTCCGCCCGAGGTTTGGACGCAGGTGGAGTACGGTCGGGTTGGTTTTGCCTTAAAAACCAACCGGGCCCCGGAGACGAAAATGCCAATAACTCTCAGACCGGGCGTCCGATCGACGCGCCGTCTGTTGCGTTGAGTTCCTGTTGTCGATACGGAACTTTTGGATACATCAACTCTGGTCTTCGTGACAGTTGATGTATCAGCCTCTCGGCTCGTGGAGCGGACCCTCCATACGAGCTAGCTGTGTGCGAGAACCCTAGTGCTGGCTGCGACTGTTCTACTGCTACGACTGCTACTGTGACTGCGACGACGACAGTACAGAGATCCTGTGTGGATTCGACGACGACAGTACATAGATCCTATGTGGATTCGACGACGACGACTTCAGCACTCAGCGATCCTATGTGGATCAGTGCTACAGGTCCTGTGTGGGCCCGATCCTGTGTGGGTCCTTGCGCTCAGCGGTTCTGTGTGAGCCAGCGCCTACAGGTTCTGTGTGAGCCCGATCCTGTGTGGGTCTTTGCGGGGGTTAGTTACCTATCGATCCTTCGTGGGTCCGACGACTTAGATGGATCAGTGATCATCTTTTTCGTCCTTGAAGAAGTATACCTGTGTGAGCTGAATCCTGTTGTTTTCCTGTGTGGATTGTGTTGTGCAATCCTGTGTGGATTATATTTTGCTTTCTTATGTGGAATACGTATACTTTCCTGCGTGGACTGAGTTGTACTTGGGCTCGGAGGTTGGAGCGTATTTTAATTAATGACTTAGGTATATGTATGGGCATATACCTAAGCAGTGTCGGTTGTTACTTCGTGATTGTACTTTTCTTCGTGGTTTATCCTTTGTGGATTTGAGAGACCTTCAGGGGTCTCGGGGTACCTACTGAGTAGCTTATACTCACCCCTGCACGGGCTTCGCCCGCACTAGGTTGTGTTGGTTGCAGACGACGGACATCGTTGACCTTAGCTGAGGCTTGTAGAGCGGGACGGTACCCGGAGGTGGACCACTGGGCGGGACGTGCACGGAGCGGACGACGGGACCCGTGGAGCAGAGGAGCTATCTGTACCCACCCTTCAGGTGGGATTTCCGGTGGACAGCTCGGAGTAGCGGCCTTTACTTTACAGTTGCTGTTTTTCCCTTTTTGAGTTGTACTTTACTTTCAGTTTGGGTTTGTATTCTGGCCCATTTACCTTTCCGCACTTTCAGTCGTACTCTGTTTGCTTAGTGTTTACTTTCCGCTTGTTTACTCTGTGGTGTGTGTTTACTTTTCAAAGGCAATGCCTTCCCTTTTTACCGGGATTTATGCCTTGGTGCTAGTCGCCAGCCCCTGGCCTATGGAAGGCGGGCTTGGGGTAGTCACGGCACGGGCCCCGAGGGCGGGTCGTGACAAAAATTCTGAACAAAACACCAATTATAACATGGTAAACTAATAAAACTACGTACCTCAGTTGTACTCATCAATGATAAAAATTCTTGTATTGCTGTTATCATAGAAGGATCAACATAGGTTCCATCCTTAGAGACAATATAGACAAGAAAAGTAATCTTTGGAATCCTGAATTCACACTTTCTAAACATCCAATATAACTCATTTCTTCAAAGAGTCTTTTGAATAGTGTGCTAGTGATTTTCATGATCTTCAATGATTTTGAATTATACAACGATATCATCAATAAATACCACTAAAAATCCTATAATATATTTCTTGAAAACACTATTCATTAGACCCATGATGACAGAGGGTGAATTAGTCCATCCAAAAGTCATTACTTTAAACTCATAATGCCCAAAACTAGTACGATATGCTATCTTCCGAACGACTTCTTTTATCATGCACAAATATTGTTATCCAAATCGATGGTAAATATTTTAAAAATATTTATCTCCATGATGTTGATCAAATAAATCATCAATGAAAGGTAGGGGATACTTTTTCTTTACTGTTATAGGATTGATCTCCATGTAGTCAATGCACAACCTCATCGATTCATCTTTATTGTTAAAAAAATGAACAGGGGATCCCCATAAACAAACAATAGGGAGAATAAATACATTCATTCTCAATTCCTCATGTGGTTTCTTTACATAAAATAATTTTTCAGTGGAAATTTTATAAGGGGTCATTGATATGGGACTTGTACCATGAATTAAGTTAATGGAAATATCAGCTTCTCATTCTAGAGGGTGTCTAGGTAAATCCTCTGGAAACAAATCAACATATTTTTGGAAAATAGGTACATCCTATATTTTAACATTATTTCCTCAACAATAGTTATTTCACTCTCTTCCACCCCAATAATTTAATTTAGTAGTGCTACTAGGGGTGGATCTAAATGAGAATCAATTGTGATGTTTCTGCTCTAAAGATAAGGTATTCCTTATCATCCTAAAAAATTGTTACCTCCTTATTCTTACAATAATTTTTTGCATCATCATATGAAATCCAATTCATACCAAGGATTATATCAAATTAAAACTTGGTTATGAAAATGAGATCAGCAAATAAAGAACTTTTATATGCCATAATAGTAATTGATTCACAAAACATTGTTGCAATGATACTTTCCTTAGGAGTTTTGACTAAAAACCCACTTATTAAATCATATTGGAAATATATATTTTTTTTGGAAAATAGGGATGATATGAAAGAATGAAATGATCCAAAATCAAATAAAGCATTGGCTAAATTTGAGGAAATGATTAATGTACCTGCCACCACGTCATTCAGGAATTCAACCTCTAGAGTTAGGATTTCATAATATTGGCCTTGATAACTTATTATTTTCTATGATAAGATTCCTTGATGCTTAGGATATTAATGTGCATAATTCCCCATTTCATTACAGCCATAGAATTCTATATTTACAGCCTCTTTCATCCCCTTACCACCACGATCTTTGTGTCCTTTCTCCCCAAACATGTAGCGGACTCACATTCCCTTCAGGAAAGTTCTGGGGTGTTTCTTCCCAAATTTACTGTAGGATAGAAATTCAACTTTTCCCTTCTTCCCCTTATTTCCATTTCCTAAGTTTCCAGCAGATCTCTTCTTATCTTTCTTTTCGTTAAAGTCATAAGACTTAGAGAATTACTTTTCTGTCTTGATTGCACATGAGACAATATCTTTGTACGATGAGAATGATTTTGAGAGTAATTCAATATAGGTAAATGATTTTAACCCATTAAAGAATTGATCAATCTTACTTCTCGGGTTATGTATATAATATAAATCGTGCCTTTATAAGCTTTTAAATTTAGCCTCAAAGATTGTGACATTCTCATCCTCCTTTTCCCTCATAATCTGAAATTTCCATTCCATATCCGCTTGATGTTCATGAGGAAAGTATTTTTCTAAGAAAATATCTTTATAATCCCTCCATTACATATTTTATAATTCTTAATCCTCCTTTTTGTTTTGAATTAATGACCACTGGTGATCTTCATCCCCTATGAGGTAGTAAACTTCCATGATAAATTTTTCCCTTCCGCTACTCCCGAATGCTTGAAATATTTTCTCAAAGGAACTTATCCAGTTATCTGATACAAATGGATTTGTAGTACCATTGAATGTATTAGGTTGTTGCCTCATGAAGATGTCTTAAATTTATCCTCCACGTTAAGTATAAGTGTACTTCATATAAAAAAGTTTATTATTCATAACCTAAGTGAGTTTTACTAGTATGGTTATAAGGTGTTCACCATCAATTACATCACCTGCTCCACTATAATTATCTTCAGTATGAGGGAAGTACCATCATGTATTATGTGCATTGATACAGTTTCCATCCCTTCCACTAGGCGCCATTTATAAACAATGGCATATTCTAGATTAGTTTATGAATAACCATACATAATTCCAAACATGAAAAATACCTGACATAAATTGAATAGTTTATGCAAATAATTGATAATAATAAAAAATGTTTTCATTAAGAAATTATAAACTCTTAAATCCGTGATAATTTATTTTAAAACAATGTGAATTATCCTAACAATATCCCCCTATTGTTTCATAACCAAGAGTGCAGTAAGTTTAGTTTTCGTGCACCGGTTCTTGTTTAAGTCCAGCTCAAAGCGGTGTTTTCTGGTTTTACCCCTAATACATCTGTGCCAGAGCCGCCTCTAGCTGCTCATATCTAGGCATGGATCTATTTCGTGGGAAAATCACAAAAATATCTACATTACCAAAATTCTAGGAATTGTTTCTATACTAATACTCAAAGTCTATCTTAGGGTAATGTTCAATAATCATTGTTGTTCTAAATCTAGTTTTCATGGATTTTACTAAGATTCCTCTAATACCAAATTTTACACCCTAACTCCAGTTAACTAGAGTCGGTGCATTATTGCGTAACATCGGAAAGAACACAGGAGATCGAGTCTTGAATGACTGATTAGTTTAGTAGCCTTGGAAGTACTAGATACATACATAAGTTTAACAATAAATTATGAAATGGACAAACAAAACTATTGTGTCTCCTTTGAACACACCCATATCCCTTAGCCTAATCCAGAAGGTCAATCATAATAAACAACATCGCATCTTGGAAAAAAACATAAGAATGGGGTGAGATCATATGCTCAGTAAGGATAACAATATATCAGAAACTATCATAAAAAACATATACATTTAAGGCAATGTATAAGGAAAAAACATAAGACATTTAAACATAAACTTAAAAATAATATGGAAATGATAAATCAAATATTGACATTAACTTATTCACATGGATATTTTACTAGTCGGATAATCACATGTAATATCAATAGATAATTTCATAATTTTGGAATTCATAATGTCAGATATCATAATCACATAGTCAGGGCCTCATGCTAAGAATATAAATAAGATTTTGTCAAGGTCTTATGCTAAGACACTATTTTTTCCCATTATACCAACTGATTCCTCGAGTGTCTATAGTAGGCTTCCCCCATCACTTACTATGTCCAATACATTCCTCATATGAAACAGTTGAAACATAATTTAAACATTCGTATTAAAACTAAAATACAAAATGTCAATAAATTATCCAATAACCATTATTTATACAAAAATATAACATCCAAATTCGAATATATCACAAAACTATAAATACAAAAGGGTGATTTTATCATAATAATCCAACTTCAAACAAACATAAAATCCAATGAATAATGTTTACATAGATGAAATCAATCCAAATAAAACTTGAGTGAAATATCTCTTTCAATTTTTAAATCATGTAAAAGTATTGAAAAAGCTTATTTCAAAAATATTCTTATAAGCTTGTAAGGGAATATCCTAAGGTGTTATAACAGCATAAAATAGAAGCACTTCCGTGTAAGTTAAAAAAATTCGTTCATAAATTTTTCAAAAAGGTCATAAAGTACCTTGTTTATAATGCGATGGAAAGATTCCTTCCAAACCATTTTATAAAAAGTTAAATGAATGTATACATGACTTTATCCCATGGTATTTTAAATAGTAAACCTATTTTGAAATACATATTTATGAAACACGGATGTTGATGATAAATAAGTCCCAGTAGATTCATACGTATAAACAACCTCGGATAATAAAGGGATTGTGAAATTAAACCTTACCTAGTAATTTTACTTACTCTAGGGTAGGTTAACCTCATATATAATGGTGAAATCATTGTTATTAAATTATAAAAGAACCACATACTTAAATATGACAAAATATATGATCATCTAATATTGCTTTATAAATGATATTTTAGTAGTATCATTGTTTTGGGTGCTAAATGATTCATTTTCCATTTTATGTTTTGTTACGTATGTTAGGATTGTTATGTATAGGATTTATTGGATTCATATAAATAATGATATTAAGTTCTTAGACAATATTTTTAATCTTAAACTGTAAATTATTCTTGAATGGTTAGGATGGGGAACGAAAACTCCTCATGTCGTGGAGATGGTAAGCCATATGTAAGCACGAGCAACAATATCATTATACTAGAAGTGAAATCATATGTAATTGGATGGTATATTATATATACAGAATAATTAACAAGTTATTTTTATTATTTTTATTAGGGATAATCATTATTATACCCATCCAATTAATGAAGTGTTGAATAACAAACTACACCACGACATGGAGACGGTAAGCCGTACGTATGAACGTAAGGTGAATTTTTAATTCATAGGATGGATAGAATAATTAATATGGATGTAACATATTTATAATAAAATATCAATATGTAGAAGGTAATTGAGTTATTATTTTAGTATGGAAGAAATAAATAAATAGGACGAGGAATAAGGAAAAAACATTGAGAGAGTTGATGAATTAATTATCTCTTCTTCGGGTTCTTCATTTTTATTTGAACAAAAGGGATCCTTAGGTTGTCTCTATGGTCAATATAAGGCCTCTAGGTTGAAGTGAGGATATTTGGGAGAATATTTTCATAGGGTTTGGCAGATCCGAAAGGCTTTGGAGGTGTGAAATTAATATAATGGGAAATAACCTTTTTAAAGTGAGGTGAGGGTTATTTTATTAAAAGATTGATATCGTATTTTATAATAAAATCATTTCCAGTTTCTAATGGCTCAAAATGGATATGTTTCAAGGATATGGTGGGATGTCTCTCAAACCTCCAAACAATTTGGTTTTTGAAAATTTTAGGTCTCTATATTAACCTTATATTTTAGATTTAACTCTTAGTTAAATAGTTTAATAGTTTACATGTCTTCTTGTATTTTTATATTACATTGTTAATAAATAGACTATAAATATTCAATTGAAACTAAAGTGGTTATTAAATGGAATATATATCATTTAATAAGTCATTTTTCTGAACCATAGATTTTTAAGACTATTATATCATTTAAAAAAATATTATTTTTTTAAAATCATTTATGTCAATTTTGACACTATTTAGTATTTGGTTTTTTTGAAACTCATAATAATAAGAGTACTAAAAGGGAAAATAGTTTGAATCAATTCAAATTTCATTTAATTTTTTTAAATCCCAATAAAGTGTTAATTTAACATAACGTTTTGCATTTTATGATATTGGTTATATTTTGAGCTTATGAGTAAAAATGACCAATTTTGGATTTTTAACTGTTTTAAATTATTTTCATATTTCGACCATAACATTTTATTAACTAATCCAAATTAAAAAATTATTTATTTTAAAAATTCTAAACATCATGGGATTCATTTTATACTTCTTGAAAAAAACCTAAATCGACCATATGGAAGTTCAAAAGAAGCTCAAAATTTGGACAATGAAAACTATTTACAGATCTGTCGATGTTTGGTGAGTTGCCTATAACTCGTTAATGGTGGTCCCAATTACTGTGAAATGTGGTAGGTGGATGCGCAATATATTTCGGAACATATTTTAATAAGTATAGGATGGGTGAATTTTCCATTTTTTGTGGTTATTAATGAATCTGAAACCGAAGGATTGCGTTTTGGAGAGTCTGATTGGACAGAATACATTGTTAGCGTAAAACCGGCATAACTCTCAGAATATGTTTCCCTATATGCTGATATTTTTAGGGTAAGTGTCCCAGATAATTATGAACAATATTTAAGAAAGGTTGAAACACGTAAATATTCCCTTTAATTAGTTTACAACGTGTCAATGTTTGGAGGAAAAATTCTGGCTATAAAAGGAGGGCAGCTCCTCCCTCTCAAAGCATCTCATTCCATCATATTACTTAAATTAATAACAATGAAAAGAAATTTTATGATTTATCTATTTTATTTATTTTATTTTAAATATATTTTTAATGTCTTCTTCTTCCCCATTCATCTTGATTAACCGTACTATGGTGGGTTAAGCATTTTTAGTGATTAGGGAAGTGTTGGTTTTCTATTTTTTATTGCTTGAGTTCATGGATATAATTGAATGAAATTTCATTCTTCATCAATGTTGCCTTCAATTTCATATAGATTATTTTATTATAAAGTGAGATCATTCTTGAATTTTAATTCCGTTATTTATTTTTTCTTTTGTAAACTAATAATTATCTCCCTCAACTAATTTCTGTTTTATATATGGTGGAATAGACTAGAGATTAGTTGGGAAGTACTCGACGATCGTTAGTACATGTAAATGGGGTAGTAGATGTTCTTGATTGTATGGTATAAATTATACCTAATCTGGTATTGGCCAAGTCAATTGAGGATATTCAATACAACTCTTATTCCATTTTATTTATCTCTTTTCTTTTATTTAATATTTTATCATTTATTATTTCATATCAATTTCTTTTTTTATCCTCATTCATTATTATCTATTTATATCATACTTTTCTTTTACTATTTAATCTACTTTATTCATTTTTCTTTTCATCAAATTTTTATTTTTTTACTTTCATTTTTAATTCTATATTTCTCTTTCTTTATTTCATTTTTCATTTATTAATTCTCATCTATTATTATTTTTATATACATTTTTTTATTTTCATATTATTATTCTATATTTGTTCTATTTTTTATTTTTCTATCATTATTTTGTTCTCATTTATAATCATTTATTGAATTATCTATATATTATTCTATATTTTCTATACATTTTCCTTTTCTATTTGTTCATTCATTCTTCTTTCTCTTATATTCAATTTTAGTATTTGTTATATTTTACGTTATTATTATTCTATCTTCATCTACTAAAATCCAAGAGGCTCTTTCCACTCAAATGGATATTGAAGAATAACAAACATAGGGAGATGATATTTTCATAAACAAATTATCTTCTAATTTTGGTGAAATTGAATTGTGTATATCCTCTAATTATTTTAAATTTTAATATTCGATCAACACATATATTTCCATGGTGATTGAGGAAGAAAAAGAAGATTCACCTGATGAAGATCATATAGAGCACCTTGTTGTTGTTGAACACATATCATAGGAAGTTCTAGAGGATACAAAAGTGGATTTTACTACAGGAAATGAGATGCATGATACTCTCATTAAAAAGGATTCATTTTATATTGATTTTTTATTATTTAATTTGTTTAAAATATATGTACAATCTGAAATTCCATTTCATTATTACCTTGATGTTTCATATCTTAAGAATGAACTGGTGAATGATGAAGAAATTATGCAAGTGGAATCTATGAAAGAAGAGGACTCATTCATTATCTTAACCCCACCATACATGTTGTATCTCATTATAGTGGGGGTGGAATTGGTATGATATATCCTTGGAGTCCTCAATCAGAAGGAACTAGTTCATACTGAAAAGAAGAAATTTTGTTGGTTCATGAGCAAGAAACCCCACCCACCATCGGATTGGGGATAACTATTTAGAACCACCCCTTGGGAGGCAGTCAAAACACAGGGCTCACTTAGGGGATTAAACCAAGATTTAACCTTCTTTAATTATTGAAATTATATTTTCATTTATTTTAATAAATTTATTGTGTCATATTTTTACCTTTTTTAGGTTTTTAAAGGTAAACACTTAGGAGCCTAACTCAACGTTGCATTTCCAATAAGTCAGGTCATAACGCTCCTTTACATTTTCTTACTTGTTGTGATTAATTTCAAAATCTTCTTAAATGTTAAATATATTTTAATTCAGTATTGAAAATGAATCATTTTATTATGGTGGAGGGAACCATTGTAGTTTTGGATTTTTATTTTTTTTAGTTTAGTATTTTCTTAAAAAAACAGTTTTTTGTTATTCACATATTTGTTTGTCTATTTTTAAAATTTAGTGTGATTTCATTACTTTTGAGATAAATTATTATCATTTGTATTTTTCAAACTCATATCAATGAGTGAAGTTATCCATTATATGAAACTAAACTTAAATGAATGCTGAAATGACTTTGTTTTAAATTCAAATATTTTGGAAATTCATGAAATTTACTCTATTTATTAAATACCATGCCATATCTCACTGTCATTATTTTTGAAAACATTTTCTTGTGATGCTTCTTTACCATTTTTTCATATTCTTTACATTTACATCATTATTTGAGATAACCATAACATTCTTGTTTTAACTAGATTTTGATTTATTCTTGTCAAAACTTGAAGGATTTAGGAACTTTTGTTTTAAATGATTGAGAAATTTATTTTGTTTTAATTCACCTTTTCAAAATAATACTTTTTATTATAGTGTATTTTATATATTAAACCTTGTATCCCTTAAAAGCCATGAACAACCAATTAGGTTAGCCAAATTACAAGCCAATTTTCCCTATCGAACCTGATCATGAAGTGAAGTTGAATTATCTAGTTGAACTTGGTTGTGAGGGAAGATTTTTTATGGTTTAAAACCTCATTTGGTGATACTTTGGGTGTAAATTAAAATGGTGAAGATCTAATGTTTCTACTAAAGATTTAATTTTGTTAAAATTTGTGCATTTCTTGGAACATTCATGATAAAATAATTTTTCCCTTTCTCGATCATCCAATTTAAAAAGAATGTTTTTCCTTTTCAGCAGCTTTCAGAAAAATAGATGTTGTATCTTTCTGTAGCTTCGAATTTAAAAACGAAATATGTGCCTATATGGAGCATTGAAGAAAAAAATGTTTGAGAAGAATTTTATACCGGAAAAATGCAAAATGGCATCAAAATTCCATTATTTCTCATGATGATTGAGATGATTTTCTACAAAGGGGAATATAAAGACACCTTGCTGGAGTGAAAAAAATTATCTTTAAATTTCCACTACCACAAAACTAGGTTTCCACATGGACACCCTTTTTCAGCGCTTTTTTTAGTAGCGCTAATAAAGGGGGGTTTTATCAGTGCACATTTTCCTAGCACTGATAAATGTGTATATTTCAAAAACAAATTCATAATAAATAATATATTGATATATAAGTATATTTATATTGATATAAATATTATAAATATTTTTTAAAATATGTTTTAAATCGATTTGATATGTCGTAGACCCAAAATGGACAACCCGTAGTAGAAATTATGGCCGTTTCTTGGGATTAATGACCTTTTTGTACCTTCAAGAATATGATAAGCTATTACAATAGTCATCATAGTGTATATCTGGTCGTAAGAATTTATTTGACATGTGGTTGTGGCAAAACGGACACACGGAGCAGAAGTGATGGCGAAACAGAACCTTGAAGCTAAACTTATGACCACTCAGAGGGTTTTTGGACCTTTTTGAACCTCAAAAAATGAAAGAAGGTGTTTTGATGATCACCAAAGTGTGTAACATTTTGAAAATTCTATTTCATATGCGCTAGATCCAAAATGGACACTCGAAGAAGAAGTTATTGTCGTTTGAAATTTTGCAACTCTCACATATCCTAAAAACCTAAGAAACCATCAACACACTAATATAGGAATAACATCTGCTCCAGTTTTCTATTTGAACATTGATACCCATCAAATTAATGCTTTTGAAATAAGTGACGACCATGTCTAGTCGAAACCGTTAGAAGATTAGAGGAATGAACGATATATTAGTTATAGCACTCCAAAAAAAAGTTCAAATTCAAACAGACATAACTTTCAATCCGGGTGTCTGTTTGAGTTGTACCAAATATAAAATCGAATGCAGTGAAGATATATACACATCATTCTGACTCAATCATAGTCTCAGCCAAATATTGGACCGAAAATCCCAAAAAATCACTAGATGGCCTCCAAAACTATGTTTCTGTGTCTGGAACCCTATCAAATATTTATTAAAATGATAATAACTTCTTATTTGTTTTCCTTTTAGGCCTATGAAACCTTTTTTATCATAGTTCACTCCATGATCTTCAGTTTGACAATTCACGGAGCTGAAACAGACACCAGGAGAAGAAGTTGTGTCTTTTTCAGTGACTCTTCGATTTGTTAGGTTTTTCGAGATCCCATTTCTAGAACTTTTGTATATACATATTAATATATAATATTTGTAAATATATATAAATATGTATAATAATACCTACAAATATACATATAATATATATTATTTTATGTGTGTTGTATATATTTATGTATGTATGTGTGTATTTATTTATTTATTAAAACACACATAAGAAAACTTATTTTATTAATGTATTTAAAACTAATCTTATAAATATATATTAATATATATTAATATAAAAATAAATATACTGACAAAAATTTATTACCAAATATATATATATATATATTAATATATACACGCACACACACATATATATATTAATATAATTAAATATATATATATATTAATATGGCTAAATATATATGTATATATTAATATGACTAAATATATATGAATATATTAAGATGAATATATATATATATATATATTAATATACGGATACATATATTAATATAAATAAATTTACATATATATTAATATATGAGTAAATATAACTAAATAGATATATTAATAAATGAAAATCAAAGCAATATGGTGGAGTGGTAAAGGCATAGGCATGCAAGCAAGAGGTCCTGAGTTCGAATCCTAGGGGAGGTAGGTCGCACATGCAGGTTTGGGGAATTACAGAGCATTGTTAAAGGGTGGAGGGCATTGGTGGAGCTATCATGGGGTGTGCGTGGGCTACCATGGGTGGTGGGTGCCATTAAAGTGCGGCTTCTAGCACTATTAAGCCCCCCATAATTGAAAAAATATTTTTTTAATTTTTTTAAATATTTTGTTATCTTTTATCAACGTTTTTTAAAAAGCGCTGATAAAAGGGGCCTTTATCAGTGCTTTTCTAAGCACTGATAAAAGGGACCACCCTTTATCTTCACCTCAATTAACATCGCATTTTTAGCATTGTTAATCATATTTTCATGCATTGATAAAAGTTATATTTATATTAGTGTTTGCTTCAAAAATTGCCAAGCCCTCCTTTTTCAGCCTTAGAATTTTTAACATCTAAATCCTACTAACCAGAAGCAACATGACAACACTGAAAAGTCCTCATGAAAAACACATATCCTTGACTTACATCGGGTGTATAAATAGGAATTTATTAATCCTATGGTGAATATTGTGTGAGTTTGGATGAGAAAAGCCTTGTTCAACATTTACATTTGCAACATAAAAAAAATTAATGTGAAGTAGGTGTTTTGTGTGCATAGGATAAAAATAAAGTGGAAATATATTCAATAATATAAAATGGAGAACTTTAAATAATGGTTTTTTATGAAGAATGAAATCATTTTGTGTCATAGTGTGGATTTGGTAGATCTTATTGGTATGTGTTTTTGATTTGAATTGATTTAATTTTGATGTTTATATATCTTGGAGTCCAATTGATACGTGTGGGGGGGAATGATAGAGAAACTATTTTCAATCAATTAAAATTTAATTTCAAGGTTTTAAATCCCACTAATGTGTTAATTTAATATAAATTTCATCATTTTATGATATTGGTGATATTTTTAGATTACTAGTATAAATGGCTCATTTCATATTTTTAAGCGTTTTAAATTACTTTTTTATTTGGACTATAAAATTTTCTACACAAATCCAAATTGAAAAATTATTCTTTTGCCAGATTATACACATCCATGTATTCATTTAAAAATTCTTGACAAAAAGCTGAATCAGTCATGTGAAAGATCAAAATAAGCTCACAATTTGGAACTTGAAAACATTTTACAGATCCGTCGATATTTGGTGTGGGGTCCATAACTAGTTAATGATGGGACCAATGGATGTGAAATTCCTTAGGTGGTTGAGAAATAGATTTTGGAAAATATTTTATTAAGGTTTGGACATGTCATATTCATTTTATTTGGACATTATAGAATCCTAATCCAATGGTTTTTGATTTGGAGAGTCTAACTAGACAGAAAAAACTGTTAGAGTAAAACGGTCATAACTCTCGGAATACCTATCCAAATATGCTAATATGGTGAGGGTTAACGGTCAAGATAATTATGAACAACATTTTATAATGGTGGAACTCCTGATGAGGTCATTTAATTGGTCTACAATGCGTCATCTTTTGGGGGACACATTCATTCTATAAAAGGAGGGGAGCTCTTCCTTCTTAAAGAATGTCATTCCATCTCATTCCTTTGACTACACCAAAGAGGAGAACATTTTGGCTTTCTCTATTTTATTTATTTTGTTTCTATATATTTTTAATTCCTTATTCTTCTCCATTCATTTAGATTTCACTTACCATGGTGGGGTAAAAATATTTAGTGATTGGGGAAGGGTTGGTTTTCTATTTTTTTCCTTGAGTTCTATCATATAATTGAATGAAATTTCATTCTTATGAAAAGTTGATTACAATTTCTTATAATGGATTTTATTATCAAGTGAGATAGTTCTTAAATTTTTATTTTGTTATTGAATTATTCGTTGGTAAAATAATCATTATCTCCCTCCATTGATTTCTGTTTTATAGACAATAGAATAGACTATATATTATTTTTGTAGTACTCAACGATTGTCAGTACGTGTGAAACGAGTGGACGATGTTTTTGATTGTTTGGGATAAACAAGAACCTATTGGGTAATGCCCATATCAATTAATTATATTCAATAAAATTATTTTAAAAATTGAAGGAGAGTTGACTGGTCTAAGATCTTCGTAAGGTTTTCTCTCACCATCATAATTTCATCCAAGAAAGTGAGAGGAAATGATTATGTAAACTCACTTTAATCAACTAAGAAGAAGTGGTTTGAATTAAATTGAAAAAGGACAACATTAAAATTGGGAAACTAACCCTGACCTAATGAACCTTTTAATATCATATTTTTTAATCATTTGAATTTGATTTTTCCTTTCAATCACTGCCTTATTGATTTATTCTAAAAAACCCCATTTTCACACTCGTTTAAAAGTGACAAACTATTTTGTGTGCACTCCTCTTCGAAAGACTTTCAATGGTTAATCACTAGGCTACAAATATGGAATTTATAAAGAATTGTTTTTTCATGCCCTACGACAGGTTTGAATCAATCACTAAAAACAAAATTCATCGAATCAACCATAAAATGTCTTATTAAACAATAAAATTCATGAAATGCATCAAAAGTATCTATTTAGATTTATTTTAATATTTATAACATTAATTTTTTTAGTCTTTCATTAATAAGGTAATTACTATGTCATCATTTTTTCATAAATAAATTTAAATATTTAATTTTTAATAATTATAAATAAAATACCTTGATGTATTAAATCTTATTAGATTTCTAATAAAAAAATTTAGTTGAATTTATCTTATTTGTATCCCTATATTTAAAAAGTTTTAGTTATTAAACATTGAATTTAACACTTTTATTTCAACTTTAAATAAAATATAATAAATGTACTAATCAAATCGAAGTGGATCAATAAGAATAATATTTTTTTCCTAAGGTAGATTTTGGTCTAAATACACTTATTCAATATAATTAAGACATGTGTTAGGGTAATTATAATATCATTTGTACCTTTAATTACCCTATTTACTTTTAACTGTGGTAAATTAAATTCAAAAGTTATTATTCACCAAAAAATATTTTCATCCTGTTGAACCAAAATTTACATAATGAAGTCAAATTTGTCTCTCAAATTTTTTAAATTCATATTACCAAATCATTAAAATTATTTTTTACGCAAAATTTTCAATGTGCCTAGAAGGTGGGTACAAGACGGTAAAGAGTTAAAAATAATTATATATCTAATATTATTGGAAAATGACTCCACAAAATTAAATTGAACTTATATAGGTATTATGTATCTATTTTTACATAAAATAAATTTAAATAAAATAAATATTTAATTAGATAATAAGTCGGTTTTAAATAATAACGTAGTGTTTTTAACTATTCATCAAAAATTGATTGTTTTTTGAAAAATTCCAAATAATCACCCTAAGCTAATTTTGATATTCTAAATCTAAATATTAATTCAATTTTGAAAAATAAAATTTATAAAATTTCAAAGAGTGGATATTTATATTCATAGTGGCTTGTTTGATTGGTCGTGGTGTGCTAGAACTCGATTTTACATACAATGCAAGCTATTGTATTATTAAAAGAGAAGTGTACCGTGGAATCATAGGGTGTTACAATTTCAATCATATGATTTATATATTATTTATATCGAGTGAATCATTATCTCTTGATATAAGAAAATATATTTTTAATAATTACTCATAATCAATTGTCATATACTATCAGAATATTTCAATCCAGTAGTGGATATGAATAATAAAATTATGTCATTGAGTAATATAATCAGAAGAATGGTTTAATAAATTATATAGTTCTCTATACACCCCATAAAAATAGAGTAGAAGAGAATAAGAACCGGATCTTGGTGGACATGGAGTGAACCTGTTATCTAATCTACAAACATCAAGATTCTATTATATAAAATCAATGATATTAGATGCATATTTTAATAAATGGTTCCTACATCTATTTAACATGGCTAAAAATAAATTTGCGTAATTTTTTGTTAATAATTAATTATTCAAAATATTAAATGAATTTTTAGAGGAATTGTTTTTATCAAAATCAAATGCAAACATTTGGAAACGTTTTTGGATAGAATAAATTAAGGTATATTTCATAGATACACACATTTTAGAATTTTATTTTTATAACAATAATATGATGCTCTTTTTTTAAATAAGTGAAGAAATTATTTCGAAAACACAAATTACTCCTAAAATATTATTGCCTATTAATGATGATGTTGATATTTCTCTTAAAAAAATTATTGGATAGAATGGGCATTCAAATGATTATCTAGAATATTTCCTAAATTATGTGGGTGATTTTGAAAAGTATTGAAATGAGAATGTCCCAAGGTAATAAAAAAATTTCAAAATACATAGTAATCATGTTGATGGTCATAAAATTTTTATTGATTAGGGAAAATAATTTCAAACCCCTTGAAGTTTGAGAAATATCAAATATACTAGATTAAATTTTAATGTTTATAAAATGATTATTAAAGAGCCATTAAATAATAATTTCTAGATAGCGGTGATGTAAGAACCACTAATTCCTGTCTATAATAATGGAACTTGGACTTTGGTTTCATTTTATCATGATATTAATGTGACAAGGATGATAAATATTTTTAGTAATAAGCTCTATGAGAAATTAAAAGTATCATGAAAAAAAAACCTGCATTATTAAAATGGATACAGTAAAACATAGGGTATTTTTTATGAGATATTTTATGTAGTCACAAGGGTTCAAAATAATATAATCATCCTTTTTATATATTCTAAAATAATTTTTTCCAAAATAACTGAAAATTTATCATTTATAAAAGGTAAACATTTATAAGAGGTATACATTAAACACCTAGAGTGGTTTATTATTAATAATCATTTTTAGCTTAGTAAGAAAAATCATTATTTAAATTATATCAACTAATTTTAATTTTTTTATTAATTATTTATGTGTTATATGTTAGAATAATTAATTTTAAAATAAATGTGATGATTTTATGAATTATTAAAATGAACGTAAGTCCCGTAATTAACCACTTTTAAGAGCTCAATTGACTACATGAGTAGAAACATGGTCATGTGTCAATAAATTTAAATCTATCTAATTTCTCAGTTGAACACACCTGTACTAAATCGACATTAGGAAGACTTCATATCGACCTCATAAAGAAACTTTTATCCTATAATATTGTCCCAAAAAAAACATATCACAAAACTAAATGATCGTTTAAGTAACTAATCAATCAACCATGGGTGAAATATTAAAAATGAAAAATTAATATATGAAAAAATGAGGCTAATTCATAATATTCTTGATCAACCATGTGATATAATCATGAGACGTCATTATAGAGTTTTAATTTTGATTAAATTTTGATGAAACCATATATTGAATATGAGTGACAACATAATCAAAAGGTTGAGTTCATGACTAATAAAGGGAATCATTTAGTGGTTTTTCCTAGGTTTTAAATAAACTGTAAGGTTTCACTCAAATTTTTAATGATTAAATAAAATGTATCTGTAATGAATTATATTTGAGTAATATATTCTAATATACATATATATATAATTAAATACATTTTTAGATAATTTATTGCTTATATATTTTATGCTAAATTTGATTCTATTTAATGATTATTCATTAATGGTTATTTTTAGGAATAATTTATATATTGAAAAATATGTGTAATGTTAGGGAAGTGTGTAGAAGAATATTTATAGAACAGTAATGATGGGAAAGAGAGCATCTACTCTATTTCAAAAACCTAAACCCTATGTATTTATATTATACTTTAATAAATGTTCTGAGATTACATTTTGTATAATTTCATCTACACACCAAACTGAATTATGGAATTTACAAGATAAGAGAACCCTGAGAAAAAAACCTCAACCCATTATAAAGATATATTGATCTTTATATCTACACTTATCCCTCTATATCTATATATATTAAAATATTTTAGAGATTTTTGATTATTCATTTCATATATATGATTTTAATATACTCCTATAAAATATAAAATATTACCTTGATACACTATTCTAAATTACCATCATATTTATATCACCCTGAACAACTATAGAAGATGCTTTTTTATAGACTAGACAACTATTTGTGGTGTGGTAAACACTATACCAAATCATGATTTTATTTAATTATATATATATATTAATAAAAATAAATTATAATGATTTACTATCAAGTGGATAATACTATGTTTAATTAAGAGACAAAGTTTCATCAAGAGATATTCCAAATTTTTTGAGGAATCGTCAAAGAGAATTTAATTATTGCTAGCTGGTGTATCCCATGTCTAACCTTCATTTTTATTCAATTTGTAATGAATAATAGAAGCCTAGTAAATAATTAATATAGTTTTCTTCCGATATATACAATAGTATAACTGTTATACAATTTTTTATATCCTTCCATAAAAATTACATTTCTTATAGTAGTTCAGTTATTTAACTATTACATAGTGATTAACTAATGATAGACCCCTAAAGAGGTATATAATAAACCTATAAAGAGTCTTCATACCATAATTAACACTGCACGGAAATAAAAACTCACATAAAATCATTTAATTAATTTTTTTATAAAAAAATAATTATTATAAAATCACCAATATATATATTAATTTTATCATTGATTTTCCTAAATCATTTCTTCAGAAGGAATTTTGAAAATATTGATCAAAAAATATAATTTCGACCAGAATATATATTTTATAAATTCAATGAGAAATATAAAATTTCATTATGTTTTACATTTATTATTAAACAATAAAAAAATTATGTTTATTTATAATGAATATTTTTTTAATAACAAAAATTTTGGGATTTACTGGTATAATAAAAATTATTTTTATCCATAAATATTTTTCAATTTTATCAGATAAAACATTTATATTGAATAGAAAAAAAATAATTTTTTCATATCCATTAAATATTTAATATTTAAATAATATAACACCATTATTTTTTCAAAAACCAAATATTTAGAATTTTATTTTGAAAAATATATATTTTCATAATAAAAATAAAACAAATTGAAATTTTTTTAATATCAATTTACAAAATAAATGGAATCAAATATTGATATTATTTTTTAATCATAATGGTTTACATGAAAATTAATGAAAAATATGTGGTAGACGTGTAAAATGGAGAGACATTAATTCCTTGGATAATATTTATTTACAATGGGGGTAAGAAAATTATTTAATTACGATTTTTATGATCTCAATGCTCAGATAAAATAATATCCAGAGGAGATTGCTAGATTTAAGTATGAATTGAATGAAATGGAATATGGTAAATATGAAAATAATGATAATTATATGTATCTAAATCTCAAAGTATAGGAAAAAAATAAAATATTTCAATGATTAACCCTTATTATAAAGGATATGAATAAACACAATGAAGATAACGAATTTGAAAAGCTAGAGGAATGAATAATAAAAAGGAAATACTAAAAATCTATCAATTATTATCAACATTTAGAAGTCTATAAAAATTGATTGTATAGTTAATGATAAAGATCAGGATATATAATGAAATTCTTTAAAGAGGCTTATGTAATGCATACATTAACAATATTCACATTCCTGAGGAAAATAATCCATGGAGTAAAATTATTATAATGAAACAATGAATCAGAAAGTATGTTATGATTCTCATGAAAATTGATAATTTCTACAAACCTAAAGTTATTTTTGTTACATAGATGTGATATAATTTATGTAGTCTTCATTTTATTATTGTGGAAATATTTCATGACCCTTCACTATTATAACCCATTATGGGAAGGTACCGGAACAAAATGTGACCCGCAACACTATCCTGAAATAAGCCATATTTTTGTAACTATCGTTGAATGTATATGAAATGAAATATAAGAGGAATTTCCCTCTTAAATCTCATGAATAAAGGCAATTTCACCAATCAACATCAAACATAATATGTTATTTGAAAAATAAATCAAAAAAATTTGATGGATATGTGTAAAATGACATATAATAAAAACATCTCCAAAATTCAATATAAAATAACGATGCTCTAAGAAAATAGTGTCTCCTCTAACATCCACTGATCTGTGCCTAATTATTTAGTATGGACCATAACATTATCTAAAATTTCATAAAAATCATTCAAAAAAAAATTAGCAGTGGCCATACAAGTATACATTGTAGGTTCTTCACCCAAAAATCTCACATCAATATTAAAAAAGAATACTAAATATTTTATAAAAAATTGTGAAACAAGCTATTTTCGAATCATATTTGATATATAAGCCCCAATTTCACCACAATATGACTCTCCAAATCCATAAATAATATCAATATTGTACCACATGATGATATAGTAAAATATGTACACTACACCCTTTTCTCCCACTAATCATTTCTATATAACTTCTTAATAAATTAAACAATAAAAATTCTATCTCATACCATTCCATAAACCTCATCCTTATATCTGGGCCTCATTCCATGACCACATACCAATGTCACACACAATATTCATGTCTAGAAAACAACACAAACAATACCACAACAAAATTCTAAAACCATAACCACAACCATCAATTTAAGGGGAGAAATCAAAGTAGGGGTATTTATACATTAGTTTCATTAATATCCTAGATAATGAAGATTCACCTGATACCTAACACCCCATATGGAAATCATTCATGTAGCATGACATGGGTAGTGGTTCAAAATAAATAATTATAATACTAATGACTTAAAATAATGCATAAATAACACTCTATTTTCCATATCCTATAAATTCACCAATATGACATACCATCACCAATATAATCTGGATGAAAAAATCTATAACAACCACCTCTAACCAAACAAATACTTCCGGATCTTTCACCCAATTTCAAAAATCATTATCTATTGTACATTAATATTTAACAACCACTTTACACGACATTTATTTTCTAATGAATATATTCCATATAATTGTTTCTGATGCTTTTTCCATGGTGCACACATCCGTCTGTGGAAGACGCGCACCTATTACTCCGCATTCCCGCTTTACAAAGGCGGGAGTCATCCATTCCTTATCCAAGTACGTTTGCTCCTTGATTAAAACAATGTTCATGGGATGTCGGTTCTTTCTTCCGTGGATTCCTCCTCGGAACTCATAAGCTAGTTTGGGTCTCCCTTATATATTAATTTGTGGAACGTGAATCTTGTTCCTAGTGACATATCTTTGTGGACGTCAGTTAATTACAATACTTATGTTTGTAAATTACACGGGGACATGAAATGGTAGTAACCTTCAGTCAGAGTAGATGACAAAATTAGGCATGTTAGGGAATTTCTGGATGCGTAGACATTGGGGAACCTGTATTCTTATTCATAATAGAGAATCTCAAAGGTGCAGAACTTGAGGCATCCCACATTCGTCTTGGGGTATCTTAGGCCGGAGGCATGTATCTGAGGTTTCCCTCAGCTTGTCATGATTAACATGGGGTATGCCACATATTTAAAGTCTTGCAAAGATTGTTATGCCAGAGGCGTATCTTTCTAGGTTTTCCTCAGGCATCTCATGTTTATCCCGATGAATACATCGAGTTTAACATCATATGGAGATTCAATGAGGTTTATCAGAACATCCCATACAGACGGATCAGAGGTGGTATGTACCATGGAGGGGAGATGTCAAACTGTGAAAGGTGATCTAGACACCACTGAGGGTGGATCCGGGAGTGTGCACCCCATAATGGGGGGAACAACAAGGTTTACTATTGTCTAGGATTGAACCTCATGGAGGTTTCCTACATACCCTGTGTAGAGGGTATGGATTAAAACCCTCATAGTTCGATGGTGTGAGGAACTGACATGAATAGGTTTGGAATGACCATTTGTAGGGCTTGAACCCCAGGGAGGCTTCCTACATATCTTTTCATGGAAAGGATCAAAGAAAACGTAGTTTAGATTGGGGGGGGGGACAGACGTGAAGGCGTTTGGATCCAATGGGGTGTTAGGCTTGAACCTCATGGAGGATTCCTACGTACCTTTCCTAGGAAAGGATCAAAGACCACATAGTTCATGGGTGTGGGAACTGACGTAATGGATGGTTGGGATGACCAGTGGATGGTGTGATTGAACCTCCTGGAGGCGTCCTACGTACCATGCCTTGGAAAGGATGAATTTCTATGTAGTTCAGTAGGGTGTGTGAGGCTTACACTCTTGGCTGCCCAGGGTGTTGGTGAACCGACGGGAATGGGGTCAGAATGACCGGGTGATGGGCTTGAGCCTCAGGGAGGCTTCCTACGTACCTTGCCTTGGCAAGGATAAAAAACCACATAGTTTAGATGTGGTTTTAGGGATTACACTCTAGATTTTACAGAGAGGATGTCATGGTTGATTCTTACAACTATAAGCCCACGTGAGACGTGCTCAGTGTGAGAAACAAGAGGCATCATGGACCTGACGATAATAGAGAAAAGGTGCATCCATGAAGGGTGGTGAATGGGGCATACACAAGGGAGATTCACGGGTGTTTGTGAACTGATGTGAAGATGGTCGGGACCAATGGGGTGTTGGGCATGAACCTTAGGGAGGCTTCCTTCGTACCTTTCCTTGGAAAGGATCAAAGACCATGAAGTTCGTGGGTGTGGGAACCGACATGAAGGATGGTCGAGACGACTGGTGGATGGTGGACATGAACCTCAGGGATGATTCCTAAATACATTTCCATGACAAGGATCTATTTCCACATAGTTTAGAAGGGTGTGTGGGGCTTACACTCTATGCTACCCAGGGTATTGGTTAACCGACGTGAATGGGGTCGGAACGACTGGGTGATGGACATGAAACTCAGGGAGGCTTCCTACGTACCTTTCCTTGGCAAGGATAAAATACCACATAGTTCAGATATGGGTGTGGGGATTACACTCTAGGTTGCCCTGAGAGGATATCATGGTCTATTCTTATGACTCTAAGTCCATGTGAGTTGTGCACGGTGTGAGAAACAAGAGGCAATAAGGACCTAAAGATCAGAGCGCAAAGGTGCGGCTGTGAAGGTTGGTGAATGAGGCTTATGCAAGGGTGCTGCTTGGGTGCCGCTATGGAGTGACAATGGTGTATGGGTCTTATGCAAGGAAGATGACCGAGTGCCACTATGGAGTGGAAACGATGATTGTGGCTTACGTAAAGAAGTTGCCCGGGGGCCGCTATGTGGCGGTAACAGTGCATGGGGCTTATGAAAGGAAGCTGCCCGGGTGCCGCTATGGAGCGGCCACGGTGCATGGGGCTTATGCCAGGATGCTTCTTGGGTGCCGATATGGAGCGACAAGGGTGAATGGTGCTTACACAAGGATGTTTCCCAGGTGCCGCTATAGGGCGGAAAGGGTGAATGGAGATTACGCAAGGATGCTGCCTAGGTGTTGCTATGGAACGGCAATAGTGCCTGGGGCTTATGCAAGGATTCTTCCCAGGTGCTACTATGGAGAGAAAATGGTGCATAGGGCTTACGAAAAAATGTTGCATGGGTGCTACTATGGAGTGGAAATGGTACATGGGGCTTATGAAAAGAAGCTGTTCGAGTGCCCCTATAGAGTGGAAAAGGTGAATAGGGATTATGCAAGGATGTTGCCTGAGTGCCGCTATGGGTGGCAAGGGTGAATGGGGCTTACACAAGGATGATTCCCAGGTTCCACTATGGAGCGAAAATGGTGCATGGTGCTTACGCAATAAAGTTTCCCGAGTGTCGCTATGGAATGGCAACGGTGCATGGGGCTTACGTAAGGATGCTTCTCGTAACCTCTTCCTCATGTTGATCCTTGAGGGAATCTGAACCCACTGGTGGGTTGAGGACTTCACCTATGCTCTAGGGAACAAGAGGGATAATGTAATGGGGCATTATAATCAATCCGAACAAAGGGAGATGAAAAGTTTGAATCAGATGCCCGACATTCGGAACGCAATGAGGGAGGCATGGTGATGAAGGATAACTACTAAACATTATCGAAACACAACATCGATATCGTGTTAGCCTGAAATGGAGAAAAAAAATGAGGGTCGGTTGTTGACCGCGTTCGAAACATGAGACCTGACTCAAAGTGTCATCCATAGTCTTCTGTGGTGTTGGACCAGGACAGTAGGTGAGCCGATGCGTCATGGGACCAGGTTGTTAGGGGGGTCCCTTTAGACATGGAAGTGGATGAAGATCTGAATGAAGGACACATAAAGTGTTAGGTGGAGTGATGGAATGTTGGAATATATTCCAACACTCATGAAATTATACCACTGTAATCATGACATTAGGCATCTTATGGTTGGACCATAAGGCATCTCTTGTTTAGTGCATGAGGCATCCTATGTTTATCCCATAGGGTGTACTACAGTTTATAGTCATGTAGATAGGACTATTGTCCTCTCATGCTTGGAGCATAAAGAAACTCTTCTTTGGAGCAAGTGGCATCCTGTTTTTGGAACATAGGGAAAGCTTCAATTTATAGTCATGTAGATAGGACTATTGGCATCTCACGCATTGAGCAGAAGGATTCTCTTGTATGGATCAAGAGGAATCCTGTGTTTGGAACATATGGAAAGCTACCGTTTATAGTCATATAGATAGGACTATTGGAATATCATGCATTGAGAATAAGACATTCTTGTTTGGATTAAGAGGCATCATTGGTTTGGAACATAGGGTGAACGATAGTTTATAGTCATGTAGAGAGGACGGTTGGAATCTCATGCATTGGGCATAAGGCATCTCTTGTTTGGAGAAAGAGGTATTCTATGTTTAGAACATAGTTTGAACTATAGTTTATAGTCATGTAGAGAGGAATATTGGAATATGGTTCCAAAAAATGGTTGGTGTTGGGACTTACGCAAGGGAGGACCTTTCTGGTTTAACCTAGCATAGGAGTCAGGTGATGGGGTTCAGATGATTTGCTTGAGGAATGGTTCAAATCAAGATACATGGGGGGAATTGATGATGATAATCTCAACTCACGATATAGGAAACAAACCAAGAGTAATATGTCGACCTAAGGTGTTTCATGGTTTGTAGAGGAGTATCTCAAATACTGTTATTCCATAGGTGGAAGGTGGTTATGCATAAGGGTGCAATGGAAAATGTCAACATCCCATCCCAAAAAGTTCGAGGTACGACCCTCCATATTTCATAGATGTTAGTGACGGTAGCGAAGGGGTCGGCCTGGAGTGTAGGGACCGCATCCCAACACTGAACACAATCAGGGGTGCAGAGGTGTATCCCCCCACAATATGGACTGGTGGGAACGAAGGCAGAATCCTCACAAAGTACAATTAATCGCGAAGCATCTTCACGGAGCAATGCGGCTCGTGGAACATGGCATCTCACGAAGGATGGACTTGCGGAGCATGGGATCACGGAGAATATTTGCGAAGGAAGAAACTCGGGGAGTATGGACTCATTGAGTATCCTCGTGAAGGAAGCTTCTCATGGAGCATGGGCTCGCGAAGGGTCCTCGCGAAGGAATATGCTCACGGAGCATGGCCTCATGGAGCCACCTCCCGAAGGAAGCTACTCGCGGAGAACAGAATCGCAGAGTAGCCTCACGAAGGAAACTGCTCGTGGAGAGTGGGATCGCAGAGCCTCTTTGCAAAGGAAAATGGGGCTAAACGAATCGATAGATCAACTACCCAAGGGGCAGAGTGACCATCTGGAGATGGGGGGTGAGGTTGGTATTTATAGGCGAGAGGCACCACAAAGTTGAGATCGTTCAGCGCGAATACGGATTCCACTCCGTGGTGGGATTGCGAACATCAAAGGGGCTCACGGAGCATCCCACCTCCTTTTTCACGGCAGGCTCGGGAACATCAAAGAGGTACATGGAGCATCCTGCCTCCTTGATTCATGATGGGATCATGAACTTCAAAGGGGTTCGTGGAGCCATCCCGCCACCTTGCTTTGCAGAGGGCTCGCGGATGTCAATTCGGCTCCTGGAGCATCCTGCCTCCTTGCTTCTTGGCGGGGCTTCGCGACCATGGAGTGGGCTTCGCGAACCAGTTTTACAGCTCAACTTTAAATATCCTTAACTCCTAATCCGTAACTCTGTTCAGTCCCTACGACCAACAAAATCGAATCATGGGAAATCAGTTACGATCTTGGATCATGAATGGAAGCATTTCTAATGTTTTGGGGATGCGTTTTCTGGTGGAAACAATAATATAGTTCATATTATCATACAATTCACCCTCTATCCATTTCTAATGTAATTCACAAGCCCTATTAATACACCCTCTATAATTCATTACCATATACATTAATCACCATATTGTACAATTATATCTATATTTTACATTTTCATTATGTTACCAACACATAAAGAACACAAATGAAGCATGTCTACCTTATTATAATTATTATCAATTACCATATCTTGCTTTTCATTCCATTACAACATACTAACATTAAATAAAATATAACTTACATTTTGAAATTACTAAAATTCAACATGAAATATATTTAAATATGTATATTCTACTAAAAATTCGTTTATCTTATAACCAAATCCCAATTTTTTTTTTGCAAAATAAGAATGAATATTTTATAATTTCAATAATTTATTCACACTATGGATCATTTTCTTATGTTCATTATTTCATCCCATTCATGTAAAACTCTTAAACATAACCATGTAAACCTGAAAACCAAATCATATTAAGTAAATATTATTACACATTAAATATTATAGCATCTATACATTAACATCATGGAATTATGTTACGAAAAAGTGAATAATATTTATCTAGACACATAAACATGAATATATATTTGTAATTCACATATACCACCACACATTTGTTGATATCATACATTCACTATTATGTTTATATAATTAATGGAATATCATCTTTCTACACCTGAAAAATAAATCATGAAAAATCAAAATAAACTATAAATAGTCTAATATAGATTTATCAAATCACCCACCTCAAATGATGGATAGATCTTTACATTGATAATGGAATAAGATTAATTCATATACTTATAAGTACTCACAATGGTTCCCCATGTATCTAAATTTGGTAACCGTAAATATTTCATCATCCTTAATAAAAAATATATCACTATTTTTTATACCATAAATAGAATGAATTGGAAAATGGATTGAAGATCAATAAAAATAAGGTGCATTGGATCAGATAGATTATATAGCATTTGGTTATGAACTCATGGATCCCAAATAATGATCTAAACCAACTAATTGAGAGATATTATACATATATAATTCATGTGAATCCAACAAAACCCAAATTTCATATAAATATAGAAGATCATAGATTTATATTTAAATCCAATTATATAAAACCATAGTGTGGTTCTATAATCCAATATGTTATGATGGTTTTCACTTTCTTGGGGGCATATTTTTATATTTTTATATCTCACATCACTCCCTCTGTTTCCAATTTCAGGTTTAATCTCAAACACCTTGGATAGGGATGGTGGTAACTTTTGTTAGGATAGAGGATGGGAAATTAGATCATCCATGGAGGGTTCTTATTCATATGTTTAGGACTCTATTAATGAATTATTTCATGTTCAAGAAATCCTTTCCAAAAACAATATCGGTTATAATCATGTTAAATTTTTTGAATAAAAACCTGAATTTAGGAGTGTAACACCCAAAGCTTCTATAGTACGTTTCTCTTTCAATAATGCGATAGCGTGTGTTGTACGCAACATCGAGTTCTAACACACACCACAACCGATCAAACTAGCCGTTATGAATAGTAATACCTACTTTTTGAAATTATATATATTTTATATTTCAAAATGGAGTTCATTATTGGATTCGGAATATCAAATTTAGCCTAAGGTGAAATTTTGGTACTTTTCGGATAACTTTAATATTTTGATGAATAGTGCAAATTACTAAATTTTAATTAAAAAAAACTTTTTTAATTGAAATAATTTATATTGATAAATTATGAAATTGAGTGGTTTTAAAGTATATTTAGAATATATTTTTACCATTTTATCCAATGGTGTTCATTAGAATTAATTTCACTTTGAAATTGGACCTAAACAATTGTTAATCTTTTGGTATATATTGTTTCTTAAAAACACGCTATTTGTTGTAACAACGGGAATTAATTATAAAATTAATTAATGCAACTTATATGTTTGGAATTTTTTAAAATAGACATCATTTTTGAATTCGGAATATCAATTATAGCTTAGGGTGAAATTTTGGCATTGTTCTGAAAAACTTCAATTTTCGATGAATAGTGAAACTACTAAGTGGTAGTTAAAAAACTAAATTTTTCATAAAACTTAATTTTACCGCTTCTGTGAATGGAATTTCAAATATCCGAGACACATGGTTAATATCAAGAAGTAAAATGTGGTTCAATGAGATGAAAATAATTTTTGGTGAATAGTAACTTTTTACTTTTATTTACCACGGTTAAAAGTAAATAGGGTAATTAAGGGTAAAAATGATATTAATATTACCCTAACACATGTCCTAATTCCATTGGACAAGTGTATCTCGACCAAAAACAACCTTAGGAATAAAATATTATCATTTAGGTCCACTTGGATTAGATTAGGTCATTTATTATTATTTAATTCAAAGAAGAGTTAAAAGAGTTAAAATCAAAGTTTATTTACTTAAACATTTTTAATATAGGGTTATACATAAGATAAATTAGATTGTAAATATTCCTTAGAAAGCTAATAATATTTCCTACATAATGATAATTTATTTATAATTTTTAGGACTTTAAATAATTAAATTTATTTATGACAGAATGATGATGCAGTAATTACCATAATAGTGACAAATGAAAATAATTGATATTATAAATACCCAAATAAATATAATTTGAGACTTCATATGAATTAAAATAATTTTATAAGCTAATATGACAAGTTAGGAATGATTTAATTAAACTTGTTCTAAATAATCATTCTGTTATGAGTTTCACAAAAATCAACTATTGAATAGTGTCAAAATTGACATAAAAGAGTTTTTAAAACAAATATTATATTATTAATTGATATTAAATTACTAAAAATCTAAGTAAGAACAGAGTAAAACTGGAAGTGAGGAAAAGAAAATGGGCCAGTATTCAAACCCAAACTGAAAGTAAAGTACAATTCGAAAGGGAAAACAACAACTGTAAAGTAAAAGCCGCTACACCGAGCTGTCCACTGGAAATCCCACCTGAAGGGTGGGTACAGATAGCTCCACTGCTCCTCGGGTCCCACCGTCCGCTCCGAGTATGTCCCGCCCAGTGGTCCACCTCCAGGTACCATCCTGCTCTGCAAGCCTCAACCACGATCAACGATGTCCGTCGTCTGCAACCAACACAACGTAGTGCGGGCATAGCCCGTGCAGGGGTGAGTATAAGATACTCAGTAGGGACCCCGAGACCCCTGAAGGTCTCCCAAAATACATAAAGGATAAACCACAAAGGTGAGATACAAACACGATGTAACAACCAACACTGCTTAGGTATATGCCCATACATATACCTAAGTCATCAATTCAATACGCTCCAACCTCCGAGCCCAAGTACAACTCAGTCCACACAGGAAAGTATACATATTCCACACAGGAAAGAAAAACGAAATCCACACAGGATAGCACAACACAATCCACACAGGAAAGCAACAGGATTCAGCTCACACAGGTATACTTCTTCATAAGACGATAAAGATGATCTCTAATCCATCTAAGTCGTCGGTCCCACGAAGGATCGATAGGTAACTAACCCCCACAAAAGACCCACACAGGATCGAGCCCACACAGGACCTGTAGGTGATGCTTCACACAGGACCGCTGAGCGCAAAGACCCACACAGGATCGGACCCACACAGGATCGGGCCCACACAGGACCTGTAGCACTGATCCACGTAGGATAGCTGAGTGCTGTAGTTGTCGTCGGCGAATCCACTAAGGATCTCTGTACTGTCGTTGTCGCAGTTACAGTAGCAGTAGCAGTAGCAGTAGCCGTCACAGTCGCAGCCAGCACTAGGGTTCCCGCACACAGCAAGCTCGTTCGGGAGGGTCCGCTCCACGAGCCGAGAGGCTGATACATCAACTGTCACAAAGTCCAAAGTTGATGTATCCAAAAGTTCCGTATCGCCAACAGGAACTCAACGCAACAGACGACGCGTCGATCTGACGCCCGGTCTGAGAGTTATTGGCTTTTTCGTCCCAGGGGCCCGGTTGGTTTTTAAGGAAAAACCAACCCGACCATACTCGACCGGCGTCCAAACCTCGGGCGGAGTATGCCAAAAGATCCGTCTCACTAAGAGGAACTCAACAAAGCTGACGGCACGTCAAACAGACGTCCGTAGCTCAAGATATGAGCATTTCCACTCCGAGGGCCCGGTTGGTTTCGTATACGAACCAACCCGGCCGAATGCAAAGTATCCCGAAACTTTGAGTGTGATATACCGAATCGACCGTCTCAATCCAAGGATCGCATCTCCACTGACGGTTCATCAATCGGAGGTCCGTAGCTCATGTTATGGGCAAAAGACCTAAGTCGAAACGAAAACGGGGGGTCCGGGTCCGGGTCGACCCGGCCCGACCCCCCCCCCCCGGGGAGGCCCGAACCGGGTCGACCCGACCCGGGTCCGACCCGGCCCGGCCGGCGGCGCGGTCCGGCGCGGCCCGGCCGGCGGCGGCGCGGCCAGGGCGCCGCTCGGGTGCCACGCGCGGGGGGCAGAACCCCCGCTTCTCTTTCCAGGCGGCGCGACAACCTGCCGCACCCCATTTTAAAAAACGGCCCCCCTCACGTGGGGGGCCTGCTTTGGGGAAAACGGGGGGGCGCTGCCCCCCCATTATGGGGGGTCGGTTTTGGCCAGCCGGGGGAATTAATTCCCCCGGTCCTTCTCCCTTCCGGCCGGCCCAACATGGCCGGCCGGTTCTTCCTCAACGGGACCGGCAAGGCCGGTCCCCTTTCCGGCTTCCGACACCGGCGGCCCTGCTAGCCGCCAGTCTTCTCGTTCCGCCGTGGCCCGGAACTAGCCGCGGCCTTCGTCGTCCGGCGCGGTGCGACGGCACCGCGCCCCTCCGCCGCGGCCCCGCTCCGGCCGCGGCGCCTTTGGTTTCCTTCGACACGGCGCGACAGCGTCGCGTTCATGATAACCTTTCTGCGGCGGGGCGCGACGGCGCCGCGCAATTATAGCCATGCGATTCCCGCGTGGTGCGACGGCACCACGCCATCTCGTTCATCCACAAGAAAATAATAATATTCAAGAACAAGGAGGGGGTTTCGGCCGTGTTTGTGCGGTCCGGCCCCCCTCTCGTTAGATGATATCACTTAAACATTTATCCTCATGTTTTTCATGCTATAACAAAGAATGAGAATAAATAAATAATCCACAACAAACCCCTACCTCGGTTTCAAGAACAATGATCGTCAACGACCCGCAGAAGACGCATCGCGGTGGTCGGCGTCACGGAAGAAGGATGTCGATGTCGTGAAGCGAGGATTCGAAGTTCTTTGACGATGATTTCGTCGCGGGAAATCGTCGCAGAAGAGATGACGCAGAAGAAGACGTCGTTGGTATCGCGGGTATGACGTCGCAGAAGACGGTTCCCGAGAACGTGGCGTTCTTCGTTGATGTCCGAAAGTTCTTCGCGTTCTTCGTCAAAGTTTGAAGAAGAAGAAGAAGAAGAAGAAGAAGAAGGAGCTCTCCAATCCTCTCAAGAGCAAAGGAAACCAACCCAAAATAATAAAATAAGCTTAAGCTTATTTTATTACACAACATTCCTCTTATAATTTCAATGGTTTGAAATTCAAATTAACCCTCCTCAATTAATTAAACCAAGTTGTCAAACATTAATTGAAATGGGTTAAAGGGGAGTTTTTGAGAGAAGTTGAGGAGTTGGGGTTCGTGTGGGCCCCACCACACTTATTCCTCCCAAGGGAGGTTAAGTGGTTGTGGGTCCCACCCCTAACTCCCTTTGGGAGGTTTTTAAAAAAAACAAGTTAAAATAAAAATTTGTATCCCATAATTTTTATTTAACTTATTCTAAACTCCCAAAAACTAACTCTCAACCCGAAATAAACGCAACCTCGGAAAAGGTCTCCTTAAGCGAATATCGTCACTACGAGTTCATCGGTGCCCTCGGATTTTGATTCCGGGCACCGTTTCAAAAGTTAGAAATTCCCACTCGTTCGTTCACTGAACGTACCCAAGCCAAACTTCAGAAATTGATTCCGGGCACTCCAGGCCTCGAAATCAGGTGCCGTCAGAAACCACGCTCTTGTAAAATTCCAAAGAAAATTAAGAAAAAATTTCCCTGAATTTTACTGGTCTTTACATTACTCCCACCTCAGAGATTTACGTCCCCGTAAAGATACATGAAAAACTAGGGAAACAAATGAGGGTACTGAGCACGCATCTGAGCCTCCCGTTCCCAAGTGCTCTCCTGGAGATTCTCGTGCTGCCATCTGATGCGCACTAGAGGAATCGACCGTCCACGTAGGACCCGCTCCTGTCTATCCTTGATCTCCACTGGGACCTCCGTAAAAGTCACCCCATCGTCAACGTCAAGCTCCCCATGGTCAATGATGTGCGTCGGGTCGTGCATGTATCTCCTCAGCTGAGATACATGGAAGACGTCGTGCACCCGGTGCAACTGAGGTGGTAGAGCCAGGCGATAAGCCACCTCGCCAATCCTGCTGAGGACCTGGAAGGGTCCGATGAAGCACAGAGATAACTTGCCACCTCGGCCAAATCTCCGTATACCACGTCGAGGTGAGACCCGCAAGATGACGTGGTCTCCATCCTCGAACTCTAGTGGCCTCCGCCTCCTGTCAGCGTATGACTTCTGCCAGCTCTGAGTTGTCCTCATCCACTCCTAGATGACCTGGACCTTCTCTGGTCCCACAAGTGCTGACTCCCCAGGGTCTGTCCAGAACAAAGGAGATCTACAAGGTCGGCCATACAACGCCTCGTACGGTGCCATCCTGATGGTGGAGTGGTAGCTGTTGTTGTACGCAAACTCCACCAACGGTAGGTGGTCCTCCCAGCTGCGACCAAAGTCGAGGACACATGCGCGGAGCATGTCCTCGAGAGTCTGAATGGTCATCTCCGTCTGACCATCCGTCTGAGGGTGAAAGGCTGTGCTCAGACGTAGCTGCGTCTCGAACGCCTCCTGTAACCCCTTCCAAAGCCAGGAAGTAAAGAGAGAATCATGATCAGAGATGATAGATGATGGCACACCGTGAAGTCGTACAATCTCCTGAACGTAGAGACGTCCCAAGCTCTCCACTGAGCCCTTCTCTCTGATGGGTATGAAGTGTTCTGACTTGGTGAGTCGGTTAACAATCACCCAGATAAAGTCGTGACCTCTGGAAGTGCGTGGAAGTCCAGTCATGAAGTCCATAGATATCCCGTCCCACTTCCACTTTGGGACCTCCAAGGGTTGTACCAAGCCTGCTGGTACCTGATGCTCTGCCTTCACCTGCTGGCAGGTGAGGCATCAAGAAACGAACTATGCCACAGCCTTCTTCATGCCCGGCCACCAGTGCTGTCGTCTGAGATCCTGGTACATCTTCGCCACTCCTGGATGTACCGCCAAAGGAGAAGTGTTAAACTCTCTCAGCACCTCCTCTCTCAAAGCGACTGGTACCATGGTACGTACTCTGAAAAGGATGTCGTGCTCTGCTCCAAGGGAGAAACCATCAGGTGCCTGTCCTGAGGATATCTGTGCACGCCGTGTCTCACATTCAGCGTCCTCACGCTGTGCCTCTCTGACCCGCTGCAGTAGAGGAGGGGTGACTGTGAGAGACTGGAGGAAGGATGCTCCATCTTTATCCACAAAGGATATCTGAAAGAGGCTAGCTGCCCCGCCGCCTCCTCAAGTAGCTGAATGCTCGTCCTCCTGCAGAGGGCATCAGCTACTACGTTCCCCTTCCCAGGAGTATAGACTATCTCAAAGTCATAGTCCTGGAGGAACTCGAGCCATCGCCGCTGTCTCAGGTTCAGGTCCTTCTGCGAGAAGATATACCTAAGACTCTGATGATGAGAAAAGACTGTAAAGCACTCGCCCATCAGGTAATGCCGCCATGTCTTCAGAGCGAAGACCACTGCTGCCAACTCCAGGTCATGGGTAGCGTAGTTCTTCTCATGCGGCCTCAACTGACGTGATCCATAGGCGATCACTGCCCGCTCCTGCATCAGAACACATCCGAGCCCAGTCCCTGATGCATCGCAGTAGACTACGTACCCTACTCCCTCCTAAGGAAACCCCAAGATAGGTGCGTTAGTCAACCTCTGTCTTAGCTCCTGGAAGCTCTGCTGATATCTGTCTGACCACACGAAGGGTTTCCCCTTCCTCCTTAATGTACGGAAAAGCTGCAAAGATTTCTCCTTTTCCGAAAAGTGAAATCCGGTCTCATCCCCTGGATGAACCACGTTCCTTGCCTAATACAGTCAATCCCATCATGATTAGTTAATTCATGGCATGGATGATGTTGTAACCCCCCCCCCCCCCGCACCCACTAGCCACACGGGCGCCGCGCCGGTGGGGCCGGGCTGTGCCCACCAGGCTAGGCCACACCCTAATAGGCTGGACCCGGACCTGGTTCGGGCTGACCCGGGGGGTATCGGGCCGGGTCGGACCAGGCCCGAACCCCCTATTTCCAGGATGTTTTCGTTCAAACGCCCATAACATGGGCTATGGACCCCCGATCGATGCACCGTCAGTTGCAATGCGATCATTGGATAGAGATGGCCATTTAGGTATATTACACTCAAGGTTTCGGAGAATTATAGATATTGCCGGGTTGGTTCGAGCACGAAACCAACCGGGCCCTCGGAGCGGAAACACTTATAACATGAGCTCCGGACGTCCGATTGACGTGCCGCCAACTTTGTTGGATTTATTTTGATGAGAAGGATATTATGGATTACTTCACCTGAGGTTTGGATGCAGTTGGATACGGCCTGTTTGGTTCTCAAACAAAGCCAACCGGGCCCCTTGGATGAAAAGGCTAATAACTCACAGACGAGGCATCCGATTGACGCGACGTCTGTTGCGTTGAGACCCCTATGATGAGGCGGTCCTTTGAGATACTTCTTCGTGGGACTTTGTAATAATTGTAGTATCGAACAGTAGCTCGTGGAACGGACCCTCCAGGAGATGAGCGTACGGAGTACAGAGACCGTGTAGACGGATGAGACCTGACGACTGCTTGATCGACTCGACTTGGAGTGCATCGACTAGCCCAGTGGATGGAGCACTACTTTGTTTGGGAGAAGACCCATGGCAGATGGAGCACTACTGAGTTTGGTTGTAGACCCGCGGTACTCGTCTGGAGAGTACCTCTGCAGGCTATTAGAGGGGATGTACTACTGTGTTTGGGTGGCAGACCCTGGCGGGAATCACTATTATGTTAAGGTGGCTGACCCACGGTACTCGACAGAAGGAGTACCTCAGCAGTCTTAGTTTAGTGAGCAGTACCTCAGAGTCGTGACATGATCACTATACACTCCAGAGACGGGGCTCTTCAGCAGTTAGGGTTTCGATAATGAAAATCCTGGTTTCAGCTGAGTCTATAACCTTTTTGTTTACCTCATGATTGAGATGGGTCACTTGAAAACTTAGGTATATATATGGGAATATACCTGGGTGGTGGTTATCTATTGATTTCATAACCTTTGTGTTTAACATGATTGAGATGGGTTACTTGATAACTTAGGTATAAGTACGGGCTTATACCAAAGTAAAGGTTATCTGTTGAGATCCTTCTTTGTGGTTATCCTTGTTGGATTTAGTGAGAACTTGAGGGTCTCAGGGTCCCTACTGAGTATCGTTATAATCACCCCTACACGGGCTATGCCCGCACCTCATTGTGTTGGTTGTAGATGATGGGAAACGCTGACAGAGGCCAATTGTTCGAGGGCTAGACGGTACCCGGAGGTGGATCTCACGTCGAGTCAGTATCCGAAGGTGGACTTCAAGGAGAGACAATACTCGTAAGATGTTGACGGGCAAGAGCGTTGTGGAGGCTATCGGTACCTACCCTTCAGGTAGGATCCCTGGTGGACGATCCAGGAGCTGCGCTATCTGTACCTACCCTTCAGGTAGGATCCGAGGAGGATGAACCAGGAGCTTCATTCATTCTTCCAGCTATTTGTCTTTTTCTGTTGTACTTTCGTTCAGTTGTAGCTATACTTTCAGTTGGGTTTGTATTCTGGCCCACTTACTTTTCAGCACATTCTTTTGTACTTAGTGTATTACTTCTCCTTGTACCCTGGGATGTTTTCAATACTTTTATAAAGGAAATTCCTTCCCAGTTATTAGGATTTACGCCTTTGGTGTTAGTCACCAGCCCCTGGCCTATGGAAGACGGGCTTGGGGTAGTGATGGCACAGACCCCTAGGATGGGTCGTGACATGAACCATTGAAAATATTCATTCATATTTAGGAACTTTTAACAACTAAAATCTAATAATGGAAAAATGTCTGATATCATATTATTTTATTTAGTTACTTAATAAAATACGTTAAAAATTGAAATAAAAGTAATAATTATAACTGGACTAACAATAAAATGAGTTTTAATGTGTTATATAACTAATATTATTATATTATATGGGTATAGAAAAGTTTACCAAGATATACAGTACTTATTGTATGGTATTTTTCATAAAAACAATGTTTAGATATTTATGTCCAACTCATTTTCCTCCATATCAATAATCATTAAATTATCTCGATAATTTTACTATCTATGATTTAGAGGATTATAAATGTAATTTTATACAATTTTTTAATTACAATAAAATGTTGAAAAAATGAATCTTTTCAATGGTTTCATATGGACAGTTTTCTAATTTTTACAGATGTGGAAAAAGAATATTTTTATAATATACTAATTGACCACATTTTCCCACCATCTTAGCTCTTATTTTATATCAATATTCTTGAATATTATTATATCATTTCTTAAATAATATCATAATTACTCTATTATTATATATTTATTATATATTTATGATAAATAATTATATTTATTTTTAATTTTATAACAATATAAAAATGGTTTTTTATTATGTCATAAAATGACTTTTTCAATGGTTTTATGAAGAAAAATTCTTTGATTGAATTTGTTTGTTCATAATATGGTTCATTGTAATTTTATATAATTATATAAGATCTCGATATATCACAAGATTATGGGTGATTCTAATATTGTATTCAAATTCATTGGCTAAAATTTTTATCATTGATGGTAAAAATAAAGGAAATAATCAGATAGTTAAATATTATTAAATTTATTAGAAATAAGAAATTCTAACATGGTTTAAGCTTGGATAAACATGGGTTATGAATATTACTATCTAAGTTGAATAGTTTATTCATGATATGGATCTATAAGTATATATTTTTGTTTCATGATCAAGGAAAATTTTGGGAACTTATAATTGAGAAATGATAATTTTTCGAATAATGTTTTCAATGTGTTATAATATACCTCATGATGCTTCCATATTTTTTTAAGATTGATAAGGGGAATAAATGGTATTTATTAAATTATTAACTATTTAAATTTGGAATTATTTTATTTTTGTCCTCAATATTTAATTATGGAAATGGTAAACATTTTCTTGTGTTTGCTTCTTTTTTAATAGAATAAAGGGATTCATTAATTTTTTTTTATCCGTTACCAATATTTTTGTGATAGCCTAAAATTATCAAAAAGATTTCCTCTATGGATTATTAAAAACTATATAATGGTAAAACATTACACTTATTGGGTTTCTTAAATGAAAAACATGTTTCATTAATCAAAGGAGGTTGTAAACATAATGTTTTTTTATGGAAAAAAAGTTCATTGTTTTAAATTGTCCACTATGTTATATAATATTTTATCAAAATTATGCTAAAACATTAAACAAAAATTATCATGGAATTAAAATAAAGTTACATACTTTCTAATAAACTAATATTTATAGGACTTTAATATAACATGTTTTTACAGGATTCATAGTGAAGTGTGCACCATGGTAGGATACAAGGGAAAATTGGGAACCCATGTAGGATACCTTGGTGAAGTGGTCACTTCAGTAGGTGAAATGGTAATCCTAGTTCCCAGGTATGAGTATAGGGAGTAATGAAACATTTTTTTTTCAGTTACCAAGAATTTTATTTATAAGGTACTTCGGTACCTAGGTGATTGGTGCCATGTTGGTCATTTTCTAATATACTTTAGTGAACATGTGGTTGGGTGACAAGGTAGTCAGTGCACTTGTTGTCAGACACCCAAATATTATATTTCCTTAGGAGAAACACTAATTATGAGGCTCTAATATTATATGTTCAAAAACATATACCTATATTTTTATTCAAAAATTACATGAACAATAGTTATGTGGATGAATTTTGTGTATAATTGGGACATATGTCTGTTTAGGTTCCTCAGGCGCATAGTTTATTCTTCAATACACATTCCGTCATTTTTAGTTGGTGTCAAATATTTGAGTCATGGAATCCTGTTATAGGAAATATTTTTCATGGGTTCCCATCCATTTGTTGTAACCACCTTGGGAACCTAGGTGGGTCTTCTATTCACGAATGCATGTTAATCATAGCATGTAAGGTAGAACATGTGGGGAGTTATGCATTTGGCTATGTTCCTGGATATAATAACAAGAGGTTAGGGTTTTATGATTTTCTTAAGAATTGAATCATATGAGTATAGTGTCACATACATGAAATATTTAGAGTTATTTTTCATTTAATTTACATCCTTGATTTGTTTTGGTGGGTTTTCATGCATTTTTAAAGGAAATAGCGGGTTTCCAAAATTTGGGCCAACATAAGAGCCCATTTCCAGTTTTGAAAGTATATTTTGTTTCTTTAATAACTCCTTCATTTTTCAACATTTTTCAACCATTAAACTTTTAAAATGACATTAATTTAAATATTAAAACTAAAAAATAATTTTGGGCCCCTTAAAAATTCATTAGAATCATGGATTTGGGTGATAAAATTAGGTATTAGGCCAACCCGAAAGCCCATTTCCAGTTTTAAAATTGTTTTGTAATTCTTTCATAAAATATTTATTTTTCATCATTTTTCGTTGATTCTACCTATCACACATTCCCATCGAACCCAGCCACACCACCATCTTCGTTTTCGCATCTTTGGAGCTCATATTGATCGCTATTTAGGGCTGAACTTCTAAAGTTCCAAAAACGTCCAGATTTCTCAAGTAAGTTGTTTCTCTTCCTTATTCCTCCCTTCTTCTTAGGGTTTCATCCTTTTTTATTGAATCCCCAAATGTCCAGAAGATGGGGTTTCGTACCTAGGGTTTTAGTTTTGAGTTTCTTGGTCCAATCCTCTGGTTTTAGGTTCAATCTTACTCCTTTGTGGTGCGGCGGAGGTGCGGTTGAAGTGACGCACAAGGATTTGGGGGTTTTGACTCTTTTGGTAGGTGATTTCATATATAGGTATTGTATAATGAGTTAGATTGCTGTATTTAGGTTTCCATTATGTTCATCATTCTGTATTTTGATTTCAAAAATTGATTTGGGTATCATTTTAAAAGTGGTAGATTTTTAAGTGCCAATCTTGTGTGAAAATGGGTGTTTTACATGTGTAACCCATATTGTGCCTCTTGGTGTTGTTTTATAATTCAGGGATTGGATTTATAAAAATTTTTTTATGCTTAAATTTATTTTTTGGTATAATATTGGTCTCCATTTGGTTTTAAATATGGGATTTTAGATGAATTTAATGTGCAACATTTGATTAATTTTCATGAAATTGTTTTATGGAAATTATAAATGGTTTATTGAGTTATGCAAAAGGTGAAAAGAAGGTGTAGATACTATTTTGAATGTGTGTGACCAGAACTGATATTTATATGTGAATATTGATTTTGGTAGAATGTGGTGACTATTTGAGCACAATACGGGAAACCCGGGTATCTAGGTGGGCTAACGTGTACTAGTACGCTAGTGAACAGAGGGGTTTTGACCATGGTTCACTTAGAAAGTCTGACATGGATGACACTAAAAAAACTATAATGGAGATGATTGGAGACCACTAGGTTATGGGTATGCTCCCTACTAGTGGCTCGTGCACGAGAACGAATTTCTTTATGGTTACTTTCACCGAGGTACGAGGTACTTGGGGCTCACAACAAACTAGTACCTAGGGGGGTTCCTACGCTTGGTGCTCGTGGCCTTTTTTGCATTTAAACTTTATTTATGGTATTTTGGGATGTGAAAACCAGAAGATTGAATGTTTTATTAAATTTCACTGATTCTTTATAGTTATCCCCATTGAAAGTTATTTTCTTTTCAAAGTTTCACTTTTAGAAATAAATGCCACTATTATCTATTTATAACTCTTGCAAGCCTTTTATTTTACAATGCCTATCACTTGAAATCCTTGGGTGATATCCTATTGGGCTTAGTCTCACACCCTACTTACACCTTTGGGTGTAAGTAGACTTGATCATGTTTGACACAGGCAAAGGAAAAGCCTTGGGCGATGGCGGTTCGGGTTGCTAGTTTCTCTCGATGGTGCGGTGTTGTGGAGACGGCTTGTGGGTGATGACCCCTTGTCATGTGGAGTCTCATGGGCTGTTTGCTGCTACTTTTATGTACCTTTGGACCTCTTGTATCTTTTTTAAACTCATATACTAAGTTCTGAATTTTTATTCATTCTTGTTTGGCATAATTTTTCAGATTTGGTTTGTTGTTTGTTTTTGGTTATCTTGTGAACCCAAACTCGGGTAAATCATTCCCAAATGAATTTTTATGATACCCGGGCACTTGTGCCAGCCCGTGGGGATGGGGAACGCCCTTCGGGTCTTGCCATGATCCGGGTTTGGTGCTGGTTTGATGGCGACCAGATTCGGTTCGTGACAAAATGGTATCAGAGGAGGTTAATGTTTTTGGGTTATATTGTTATTTTGGGATGAGTCAGGATAGACAGGAGCTAGGACTGTCGGGGCTCGGGGTTTTGGTTGTGAGTAGGGTGTCTGGCCCACACCTCTCATGGAATACCCTGAGTCACCAGGGGATGTTGGAATTTAAAGATTGACTTCACATCCAGGTGAGACGTGTGGGATGTAGACCACATGTGGACATCATGCGGATGTGTTGTAGTTGTTTATTTTATTACTGAAATGTGTTTTGATTATCTATATTTGAGGTATTTCAGAATTGTGGTATTGATTAATATTTTGTGACTGTTACATTTTGTAACAACATGCCTCCCCGGAAAGCTCTCACGCTCCCACAGGAGGAAGCCGGAGAGAGTTCTCCCACACCAATTGATCAGAGGCTAGTCGAGGTCGTGGTTTGGGCTGTCCAGGCTCTAGGATATGGACCAGCTCCAGTTCCAGCTCCTATTAGAGAGGATGAGACTGGTCCTAGAAAGGACAAGGCCCCGGAGTTCCTTAATAATAATCCTCCAACCTTCCGAGGCATCTCAGAACCCCAAGAAGCAGAGGAATGGCTCGAGAAGATCAAGCATATGTTTGAGTTCCTGGAAACACCTGAGGAGATCAGGGTGAAGTGTGCCTCCTTTCTGTTGGAGGGTCCCAACCGTAAATGGTGGGAGTCAGTGCTTCAGGCTGGGAAGAATGAGCATATGCGCTGGGGAGATTTCAAGGCTGTCTTCAATGAACAGTACTACCCTGAGGTGTTGGCTTATGCCAGGTCTAGAGAGTTCATGGAACTTGTTCAGGGAAATCTATCTGTGATGAAGTATGCCAACCGTTTCGCTGAGTTGGTTTGGTATGCTCCAGAAATAGTCTCTAATGAGCAAGCGAAGGCCCAGAGGTTTGAGAAAGGCTTGAGACCAGAGATATACTCCCAGGTGTTCTTGTTTAAGCTGAGGACCTATGCTGAGGTCGTTGATCGGGCGTGCATGGTGGAGATTGATAGAAAAGGCAGGGCTGGTTTCTATGGTTATGTATCAGCAGTGGGAAGTGGAAGCTCCTCAGAGAAGAAAATTAAGCGGGAGGATCATGTGAAGAAAGGAGGAGGCAGTTCAGGGAAATCTTCTAGGCAGTTGTCATCAGCGGCTTCTGATGCGAGATCGGTCGTGTGCCACCAGTGTGGGAAGCCCGGGCACATCCGTCCAGCATGCCCTCATCCTCCGAAGACCTGTTTCCAGTGTGGAGGTATGGGACACGTGCAACGCTTTTGCGGGATAGCGCGTCCACTTCAAAGTGGGGCAGGATCCATGGCTCCCAGAGGAGTTCCAGCACAGTCTGAGCCGTCGAGGACTGGGGGATCTCGATTTGGAAGTCGTGGTGGTAGGGCTAGGTCATCTTCTGGGCAGAGCCAGTTTTGGTCACAGCCACAGACTAGCAGTCGTCTTCAGGCAGAGACTGGACATCTCCATGCGGTGGATCATGCACCACCAGGATCAGAGGCGGGACCGTCGACTGTTCGAGGTACCGTTTTGATTTCATCTTCTATATCTTATGCTCTTTTTGATACTGGTGCCTCTATTTCATTCATTTCTGCCCGTTTTTTGGACATTCTGAATCTTCCAACTGATTTGATGTCATTCGCAATGGAGTTGGTGACACCGCTGGGAAAGAAGAAGGAGCAGGGTCTCAGGTGCCCATCATGTGCGCTTTCTGTGTCAGGGGTTGAGATGGAGTGGGACCTCTTGGTCTTAGATATGAACCTTTTTGATGTCATACTCGGGATGGATTGGATAGTACACTTCCAAGAACACATCGATTGCTATAGACGACGTGTGAGTTTCACGGCACCTGATGGGAGTCGTCGAGTTTTTCATGGAGAATGGGATCCTCGGTCAGGCTGCACAGGGCCTCCACTCCCAGAGTTAGGAAGTGTTATCTTCCAGTTATCTTCACTTATTCTAGAGTATGGACTTTCCCCTGAAGGTTCACTACCTCATGTAGTGAATGAGTTTCTGGAGGTATTCCCAGATGATTTTTCAGGCTTGCCCTAAGAGCGGGATGTGGAGTTTTCAATTGATCTGGCGCCGGGAACACAGCCGATATCTCTTCCCTCTTATCGCATGGCCCACACCGAGTTGAGGGAATTAAAGATACAGCTGGACGACTTAGAATCCAAAGGATTCATTCGCCCGAGCGTCTCTCCTTGGGCCGCTCCTGTGTTGTTTGCAAAAAAGGCTGATGGATCCCTCCGGTTGTGCATTGACTACCGGAATCTGAATAAGGTAAAAATTAAAAACAAATACCCTTTACCCAGAATAGATGATTTGTTTGATCAGTTGAAGGGGGAAAAGTGGTTCTCAAAGATAGACCTGCGTTCAGGGTATCATCAACTCAGGGTGAAGGAGTCAGATATCCCAAAGACAGCCTTCCGAAGCAGGTACGGCCACTTTGAGTATTTGGTCATTCCCTTTGGATTGACAAATGCTCCAGCAGTCTTTATGGAACTTATGAATAGGGTTTTCCATCAATATCTCAATTCCATTGTTGTGGTGTTCGTGGACGACATTCTGGTATACTCTAGCTCTGAGGAGGAACACGAACATCACTTGAGGGTCGTTTTGGGTACATTACGGGATCACCACCTCTATGAAAAGTTGTCAAAGTATAGTTTCTGGATCAGGGAGGTGAGATTTCTCGGGCATGTGATCTCAGAGAATGGAGTTTCAGTGGACCCTGATAAGATTAGTGCGGTTATGTCATGGGAGCAGCCGAAGAATGTGTTCGAGATTAGGAGTTTCCTTGGCCTGGCTGGTTATTATAGGCGATTCGTTCGGGATTTATCTCGGCTTGCTTCACCGATGACTACCCTCACCCGGAAAGGGGTGAAGTTTGTATGGGGTCCATAATGTCAGGCATCATTCGAGGAGCTGAAGAGGTGATTGACTACTGCCCCCGTGCTGATTTTACCAGAGGCTGGAAAGGGATATGTGGTTTATTGTGATGCCTCAGGTATGGGTCTTGGGTGCATGCTTATGCAGGACGATCACGTGGTGGCGTATGGCTCACGCCAACTTCGGCCACACGAAAAGAACTACCCAACCCATGACTTGGAGTTGGCAGTAGTGATGCATGATTTGAAGATGTGGCGTCACTACCTCTTTGGGGAGAAGTGTGTGGTCTATTCTGATCACAAAAGCTTGGCTTATATCTTCTCACAAAAGGACCTCAACATGAGGCAGCGTCGCTGGATCGAGTACTTACAGGGGTTTGATTTTAACATTTTCTATACCCCAGGTAAGGGTAATGTAGTGGCCGATGCCTTGAGCATAAGGGTTCCAGTGCAGGCTTTGAGGAAGTCCAGTGATGAGTGGACATTGATGGGAATCTTTTCTCAAATGCATGTGGAGACCAAGGAACATAGTGGAGGGGCATTCTTGGCGAGCATCCAGTTGACTCCTTCTCTGTTGGAGTTCATTCAGCCGGAACAACCTAGTGATGAGATTTGTCAGCGATCGAAGCAGTTTCTTCATGGTGGGGAGACATCCTCTGATTGGTCATCGTCTCCCGAGGGCATCTTGTGCTTCAAGGGTCGTTCAGAAGTGCCGTTATCTCTACAGAAGGTGGTGATGTAGGATAGCCACTAGTCTCAGTGGGCTGTCCATCCGGGTTCCACTAAGATGTATTATGATGTCCGTCGGCAGTTTTGGTGGCCTGGTATGAGACGGGACATAGCGGACTTTGTGTCGAGATGCTACACATGCCAGCAGGTGAAAGCAGAGCACCAAAGGCCCTCCGGTTTTCTCCAACCACTACCCATTCCTACCTGGAAGTGGGACGAGGTTTCCATGGACTTCATTGTTGGATTAACTCGTACACCTCGAGCTAAGAATGCCATTTGGGTGGTGATTGATCGTCCATCCAAATCAGCCCACTTCATTCCGATCAGAGATACATCTAATGTGGATGAGTTGGGCCGTTTGTATCTTCAGGAGGTGGTGAGACTCCATGGTGTGCCATCAGCAGTTGTCTCAGATAGAGACCCTCGTTTCACATCTCGATTCTGGGAAGGCCTTCAAAAGGCCTTGGGGTCCCAGATTAAGATGAGCACAGCATACCATCCGCAGACGGATGGTCAGACAGAGCGGGCAAATCAGATTTTGGAGGACATGCTTCGTGCATGTGTCCTAGACTTTGGAGGTTCTTGGGATACCCATTTGGGATTGGTTGAGTTTGATTATAATAACAGTTACCAATCCTTGATTCGAATGGCTCCTTTTGAGGCGCTCTATGGTCGGCCTTGTCGGTCCCCCCTCTGTTGGGCTGAGGTAGGTGAGACCTCACTACTAGGGCTGAGTATGGTGCAGGAGACATCTGAGAAGGTAAAATTAATCAGGCAACATTTATTGATAGCTCAGAGTCGTTATAAATCATATGCTGACCGGAGGCGTCGAGACCTAGAGTTTTCTGTGGGTGACAGAGTATTCTTGAAGGTGGCCCCTCGTTTAGGCCATCGTCGATTGGGGAAGCAAGGTAAGCTGACTCCGTGGTACATCGGGCCATTTGAGATCATCGAACGTATTGGAAAGGTGGCATACAAGTTGGCCTTACCTTCTCAGTTGATGTCCATCCATGATGTCTTCCATGTTTCTCAGTTGAAGAAATACTACCCGGATCCGTCCCATGTGTTGAGTTGGGAAGAACTGGAGATAGAGCCTGACTTGTTTATTGTTGAGAGGCCAGTGAAAATAGTGGACTCACAATAGAAGATACTTCGAGGGAAGTCTATTCCATTAGTCCGGGTTCTATGGCAGTATGGAAATGATACACATGAGACATGGGAGCGAAAGTCGTGGGTCGAGGAAGAGTACCCGTTCTTGTTTTCTAATCAAGCCTCATGTTGACTTTCCGGGGAGGAAAGTCCATCATGGGGGGGGGGAGAATTGTCACATACATGAAATATTTTGAGGTATTTTTCATTTAATTTACATCCTTGATTTGTTTTGGTGGTTTTTCATGCATTTTTAAAGGAAATATTGGGTTTCCAAAATTTGGGCCAACCTAAGAGGCCATTTCCAGTTTTGAAAGTATATTTTGTTTCTTTAATAACTCCTTCGTTTTTCAACATTTTTCAACCATTAAACTTCCAAAATGACCTTAATTTAAATATTAAAACCACAAAAGAATTCTGGGCCCCTTAAAAATTCATTAGAATCATGGATTTGGGTGATAAAATTAGGTATTGGGCCAACCCGAAAGCCCATTTCCAGTTTTAAAAGTGTTTTGTAATTCTTTCATAAAATATTATTTTTTATCCTTTTTCGGTGATTCCACATCTCACACATTCCCATCGAACCCAGACACACCCCCATCTTCGTTTTCGCCTCTTTGGAGCTCATATTTATCGCGATTTAGGGCCGAACTTCTGAAGCTCCAAAAAACGTCCAGATTTCTCAAGTAAGTTGTTTCTCTTCCTTATTCCTCCCTTCTTCTTAGGGTTTCTTCCTTTTTTATTGAATCCACAAATGTCCATAAGATGGGGTTTCGTACCTAGGGTTTTATTTTTGAGTTTCTTTGTCCAATCCTCTGGTTTTAGGTTCAATATTACTCCTTTGTGGTGCGGCGGAGGTGCGGTTGAAGTGACGCACAAGGATATGGGGGTTTTGACACTTTTGGTAGGTGATTTCATATGTAGGTATTGTATAATGAGTTGGATTGCTGTATTTAGGTTTCCATTAATCAGTATTTTGATTTCAAAAATTGATTTGGGTATCATTTTAAAAGTGGTAGATTTTTAAGTGCCAATCTTGTGTGAAAATGGGTGTTTTACATGTGTAACCCATATTGTGCCTCTTGGTGTTGTTTTATAATTCAGGGATTGGATTTATAAAAATGTTTTGATGCTGAAATTTATGTTTTGGTATAATATTGGTCTCCATTTGGTTTTAAATATGGGGTTTTAGATGAATTTAATGTGCAACATTTGATTAATTTTCTTGAAATTGTTTTATGGAAATTATAAATGGTTTATTGAGTTATGAAAAAGGTGAAAAGAAGGTGTAGATACTATTTTGAATGTGTGTGACCAGAACTGATATTTATATTTGAATATTGATTTTGGTAGCATGTGGTGACTATTTGAGCACAATACGGGAAACCCGGGTATCTAGGTGGGCTAACGTGTACTAGTACGCTAGTGAACGGAGGGGTTTTGACCATGGTTCACTTAGCAAGTCTGACATGGATAACACTAACAAAACTATAATGGAGATGATTGGAGACCACTAGGTTATGGGTATGCTCCCTACTAGTGGATCGTGCATGAGAATGAATTTCGTTATGGTTACTTTCACCGAGGTACGAGGTACTTGGGGCTCACAACAAACTAGTACCTAGGGCGGTTCCTACGCTTGGTGCTCGTGGGATTTTTGGCATTTAAACTTTCTTTATGGTATTTTGGGATGTGAAAACCATCAGCTTGAATTTTTTATTAAATTTCACTGATTCTTTATAGTTATCCCCATTGAAAGTTATTTTCTTTTCAAAGTTCCACTTTTAGAAATAAATGCCACTATTATCTATTTATAACTCTTGCAAGCCTTTTATTTTACAATGCCTATCACTTGAAATCCTTGGGTGATATCCAATTGGGATTAGTCTCACACCCTACTTACACCTTTGGGTGTAAGTATACTTGATCATGTTTGACACAGGCAAAGGAAAAGCCTTGGGTGATGGCGGTTCGGGTTGCTAGTTTCTCTCGATGGTGCGGTGTTGTGGAGACGGCTTGCGGGTGATGACCCCTTGTCGTGTGGAGTCTCATGGCCTATTTGCTGCTACTTTTATGTACCTTTGGACCTCTTGTGTATTTTTTAAACTCATATACTAAGTTCTGAATTTTTATTAATTCTTGTTTGGCATAATTTTTCAGATTTGGTTTGTTGTTTTTTTTGGTTATCTTATGAACCCAAACTCGGGTAAATCATACCCAAATGAATTTTTATGATACCCGGGAACTTGTTCCGGCCCTTGGGGATGGGGAATGCCCTTCAGGTCTTGCCATGAGCCGGGTTTGGTGCTGGTTTGATGGCGACTAGATTCGGTTCGTGACATATAGGGTGTTAATGGTAGTGAATGAATTGGTATTTGTGTGAGTAAAATAACATAATTTGGAAACATAAGGATAAGGTTTTGTAGAGTTATGACTAAGGATTAGAACATAAAATTTCAATATGAGGAAATGGTCATACAGAGTTGTGCACAAATTTCATAATCATGTCAAGTGCCTATGAATACTATGTGACTCTTAGTATCAAACAATAATTTCCTGATAGGATGAGCATCTTTGTAAGGAAAATGTGACCACTTATAGGGATAAATTTGAAGGGATTGGGTAAAATTATTTCCTAATTAAACCAACCATGATTTTTCCCAATATGTTCATTTTCTATCCAAAACCTATTAACATAAATATTGATAAATGAAATACACCAATATATAATGATATTATAGATATATAATTTCTTACATATTCAAATAACTCACAAAATCAATCTAAATACTATATCATCCTTTTGACCTAAAATAGAATAAATTCATTTCCTAATCCTAAATGAAGGTTCTCACCACTGAATCATTAGATTGGGTTATTTTTTTAAAAGTATACACAAATATCTCTCATGTTTTAAACCAAATGAAAAAGAAAAGGAAATTAAAATTTTCTTTTAGCTGGGAAAACTAGTTTTAAAACTGAATGGAAGAACCGTTTTTCTCTAAGAGTTGTAAATTTTATGTGTGTTTTTAAACTATAAAATATATTTATTTTAATTATAGAAAAAATGGAAAATAATTTAAATGAAAATTAAATGAGAAAATAATTATAAATATTTGTATTAAAAGTTGTAATAACAACATAATTATTATTATCTTTACTAATGTTAATTATAATAATAATAATAATATTTATCCTTTTTTATAATTAATGTTTTTTTGGAAACTTAAGGGATATCCTCCCCCTTCCATTGTGTATCTCGCGACCCCCTGGGTTTCCCCTTCATCGCTTGCAACCTCCTACATCGCAACACTCTAGGTCGCGACCCTCTATAGCATGAAACCCCCATGGTCAGACCTTCCTCTGTGTGACCTCCCCCCAGGTGACCTTATCTCTAGGAATCATGACACGTTTTGGACTAACCCCATATGTGCACAATAACGTATCAGCATCTCCCTCTTCGATCTCCATTTTCATAAGATCCCATCTTGTTTTAAATTGATTGGTCCAGGTTTGATTCCTAGATCCCTTGAACTTCCTCACTTTGAAGAATTTATCATTTCCCATCACTCGATTTGAGTATGTCTAGACCCTAGGGTTGGGATAATCTTAAATTTTCAGGATTTTTTTTGGAATTTTGGTATTCTAAGAATCTATCGACACTCCTTTTTTAAATTCTGGTAGCCGCTGCTGAAAGCAGGTGAGGTGGGTTTGTTTTTACTCTCCATCATCATTGGGGAAAGGTTCCAAACAATCTAATTGGAATCCCACCCTTTATTTGATGGTATTAAAGTTATTATTGGTTCATAATAATTTACTTGAGATGTGTTGAACCATTATGGTATGTTTTTATGGTCCTTGTAATTTTAGTAGTGGGCTTTCGCAAACATTGAAGGTGTGTGCACGCAAATACAATGGTATGTATATATATATAATATATATGTATCTTCACTATATGTATTTCCTCATAGATTGGGAAATATAAACATTGGGTTAAGGGATATATATATATATATATATATATATATATTAAGTTATGTGTGTGTTTGTGTGGTGTACTATAGAGTGGTCACTGATAAATCTATCATGTTCCAAATGCTAAATTTATTTTGTATTGTGGTGGGGTCCCTTTTTCACATTTAATTTTATTAAATAATTAATTAATTTATAATTCCAATGTTATTAGTTTTTAAATTAATGTAGTACTGTTTTTAGATTAAATGTTTCCATTGATAATGTTGATGACCTGCTTAAATGTGATAAATGATAGTTTGATAAGAAAAGTTGTGGTTTTATAATAAAACACCTCTATTGAGTGGAAATGACTTCAATCTAAAAATGTAGTGATAGAATTTTATTTTTTACATAATTAATTAATTTGTGTCTCTTTATTCTTGATATTATAATTTTTAAATGGAATGATTTCTCTTTACGCTTCTTGGTTATTTCTTAATGAGGTTGATTCCTTGAAAAATGATTGATGAGACCAGACACCTCCTTAGATCATGAATCAAAATGTAATTAGAATTCCGAATGTTGGGGATCTACAGTTATCCCTATACTTCATCACTTATGTCATGACATGCCATTGAGAATCTGGGTGAAAACATCTAGCGATGCCTTGTCATCACTTATTAAATTGTTTGGTTTGTTCTATCATGCGGTTTTGGCCTTCACTAATGGAGAAAACTATTCAGGGTGTTCTTAAAGCCTCATATCCACACCTCTAGGTGTGGATAGCATAAATGGTATTTTTTCCTTATTCATTGTTTTATAAAATTAATGTTATGGTTTGAATTGAATTCCATTCTTGAACAAACTTGTTACCTTGTATCATTTAATTTCATTGATTACTTATCATTCGAGGCTTGTCGATTCCATGTTCTTTTATTTATATACTTCTAGTACTCGCCCGTGCATTCACACAGTGATATGATTCAAATCCACTATAAAATTATCCTCTTCTCTATAAAAAATCACGATCCACTACTCAAATAAAATAAATGTTTCAATTAACTTAAAAACCCCAATTCTGAAATTGAATTCATGGTTCACTGCTCAAAGAGAGTACATGATCCAGTGATTTCAAAGTAGAGAAACTCCATCATCAATATCAATGTAGAGCAAACTGAATGTGTAAAACATATGGTTTGGTAGCATAAAAACAAAAATATCACATCATGTTTAAATATAGATCAACACAAATATAAAATTAAATCACAATGTAACAAGTTATTTTAAGAAATACTGTAGTAAAAAACTCTTCTATGTGGTATGTGTTCAAAAATATAACATACCATCATGGAAATCATTTCCAACTATCTAAAGTGCATAATTATTTTTTTAAAGTGATTTTTTTGGGTAAAGTATATATATAGTAGGTGGTGATAGATTCTATATAATAGGAGTAGAACCAATACTATCCTCAGTGAAAGAGAATATATGGTAGGGGTTGAAACAATAGAAAGAGTTGAATCAATACTAACATCAAAGTGAGGAAGTATATAGTAGGAGTTGACCGGTCACAATATTTCTATAATTATGTAAATTTTTTGACAAACACACCTGATGACATTCTCATATTATTTTGAGATTCCTCAGTTAACAACAGGATTTCAGCAGCAATATCATCTTTCCCCATAAGAAATAATAAAACATCACCAATAGGCTCCCAAAAAATTATATGAGAAATAAATATGAAAAATTACATTTTTTGGAAAAATTATTTATATTTGATATGACACTATGAGATACACAACGAAGATAATAAGTGTTAACGAAATACACTGAAACAATTCAATAAATTCAAATGAAACCCAATTGAAGGATACATCATTGATAAGAAGATGATCCAAAACTCAAATAAAATAGACGTCTCAATGATATAAAAAAACAACCACAAGTCAAATTAGAAACCTCATTCACTGTTCAAATAGAGTACGTTATCCAATTTTCAAAAACATGTATCCAAAGAGATATATAGTACATGTACAAGAAAATAATAATTGAGGAAAAAGAATATGATCTGTTATATTTCTCCAAAAAGAATTTATAGTAAACCATATAACATGGTATTTGGGAATGACATCATTCATTAACATAGATTTGAAATAATAAAAAGTAATAATGACTATAGAAATATGAGAATTCAGACAATGAATGTCAACATAAATGAAAAATATTCAAATCAGGAAAACATAACAATATGTTTACAACGAAATCTTTCTATCTGAAAAGGAAGAAGAGTGTTGTAACAACAACTTTTTGTTTTTTCTAATTCCTCATGTGTTCCTATGATATAGTTAGCATATGGCAATGTTAGTAAAATCCATCCATTAGAGGTCTGAGTAGTTGTTGTAGTGAATCCCATATCGTGTATATTGGGTTCACAATGTTGTAGAACCATGAAGTAGAAAATTTAGGTGAGAAAAAATACTAGGAAATAAGTTATACAAAAAAATTGAAAAGTATAATACCTCCATCATTGTGTCATCATCTAAATCAAATGAGTTGTTAAAATGATCTACAGGAAACTAATTGGTAATTGGGACAGCAGCAATAATATCAGCGAAGGAATAATGACATAAAAAAGGAGTATTATTGTGAATGTTCCTATTTTGACCTCTTTAGATGACATAAACCAGTTATACACATGCAACATTAAACATATTTCTTATATTTTTGGACATTTTAACATCCAACAAAGTAGGGAAAAAGGTATTAAGTGTTTTTTACTATGGTGGGTGAGTTTTAAAGATGTCAAAGACACTAGAGATGCATATAGGGAAAAAGTGAGAACATAAGAGGTGCATAATGATGGATGAAAGTGGGACTTAAACCTTTTAGCTAACTAAAAAATGATTTGGCTTCAACTATCATGGGTCACCTGTCGATGACCAATTGAATCTGGTCCTTCTAATGAACCCTTCTATAGGTGCTGGTGCTATTGTTCTGGAATAGCACCAACAAAGGGCTTGTATGCAGTGGCTGCCTGGTCCATTCAACAACAGTTCCATGCAAACCATATCCTCGACATAGACATACCGACCACCATGGCCACAACATAGTAAAGAATTTTTTACATAACAATTGAAAAAATTAGAAATATAATTTTTAAAAAATTAGGATTATTAGTAATGAAATATTACAACAAAAATTTATGTATCACATTTAAGACTTATTCATCTGTTATGCACACTTTATAGACATTCTACAATATTTTTACATTAATGTTAAAAATTTAGAATGAAAAATAATCAAAATTGAAATATGAGTATTGGAAAAAATATATTACTTTATGACATCATCATACTCAATGAACATGTTTATTAGAGTATGGTTAATATAGTTAAATATTTACCTAACATATATTAAAATCCTAAAATAGTGATACTTAATATTGGACATGATTATTTTAGTTAAATGGTCAAAATAGTTAATGAACATGATTATTACAGGTAAATGGTCACATAAAATATATTAAAGTATCACGAACAGTTACTGAACATGATTATTAAATATACAGAAATTATGATGAAAGGTGTACCTGATTCACACTCAATATACTGCATAATTGACTCTTGAAAATGAAAAAATATGAGCCCGCACAGACAAAGTAAATAAATTAGTGAAACCAGAAATTAACGGACATGTGAAAATATTGTATTATAACTCCATATAGAACCTACATATTATAATGATAACTTGCTTATTTAGGCTATTCATGGTTAAATTGAGCCTGAAAAATGGTGCAAGGACTCAATTGTTGCTTTTCAAATTAGAAAATAGGTTTAATCAAGAAATCAAACACAGTGGTAAAATGGGAATTTCAATCTATTCAGAATTATTTACCTAAAACTCATTATGGAAAATAGTTTTTTATTGAAATGGATAATTCAAATTCCTGTAATGATGAATTGAAATGGATGAATATGGATACCATGTGTGTCGTGATATGGCTGCATACACCCCCACGAACTTCCTCATAGATGGAGCTTCTGGAATCAATTCCTATCATGTTGAAAACAGGTTGGTCCAAAGCTACATTAATATATACTTTGTGCCTCTAATTTTTTTTTCAATAACTCAAATTCATGTTTTGTTGATTATAAAAACATATATCTATACCAAAATAAAAACATACAAAACCAAGATTGTATGGAAAAAATTTATTAACACCATAAAAAACACAATAATATAGATATTTGAAAAAAGAAACTGACATCTTCATTTTTGAATGAAAAATAGAATATTCATTGTTTATAAACCTGAAATAGAAAACATATTCTCTCAAATATAAACATATAAATTTATTACATAAAATAAAAAATCAAAGTAACAGAAATGTAAACAAATTCATTAACAAAAAAACATAACAATTTAACTATTAATCAAAAATTTAAATGGAGTCATCATTTGAAAATGAAGCAACACAGATGCAAGAAACTTCATTAAAAAAGTTTACTAATAAAAATTTGAACTGAATTCTCAGTTTGAATCAATTAAATTAACACAGAATTCATGTTTTGTATATCTAATAAACAAATTGAAACATTAAAAATTAGATATATATACAAATTATCAACCATAAACAAGAGATTATTGTAGATGAGAATATTTAGGGAAATATTCGTATAAAAAACACATGAAATAAAATAACCTAATATATAATTTAATTACATAAATCATTTGATATCTATTAAAAGAAATGATAAAAATTTGTACATGTAGTTTATATAAATAAATTATTCTTTCATACCTAAAACCATATTGATGAAGAATCATTACTCGACACCCCTCATTTATTTTTCGTTTAAACTAATAAATGATAAACAAATTTAAAATTTCAAAAAAATAAGAATTTATATGATCTCCATTTTTGTTATAAATGACTGGCACAGAAATGTGGAAGTCAGATACATGCATTCTAAAGAAACCAAAAAAATATTAAATGACAAGAAGAAATAAATTTACACAAAAAACTACCCAGAACAATTATAATATGATGTGATCTCAGAAAATATCAATGGAATGAAATGTGATTAGTGTTTCTAATCAAAATAGTTAAAATTAGAAAAAATAATTATGAACAGAAGTTGGTTTTTCATACCTGATACCAAATAGAAGTAGAATAACTTATGAGACCACATCTCAAAGCATACAGATCTTAAAATATTTAAATATGGAATGATCAAATGAACCAATCCATAATAACCTCTAAATGTATAATACCTTGATCATTAGAGTGGTGATAGCATTAATGAAAAAGTGGAAATCAATATAATCTAGGGTAAGGAGATAGTTTAAGAAACATTGATCAAGCAGAAGGATATCAAGTAGTTGGAGTATTAGAGTAGGAAATTTACAGTATGATTGTCTGAGTTAATAGTGTGCAACTAAAAATAAAAAATGATGGACAAATGGGAGGGTAATTACATATATTTCAGGGTTATTTGTAGAAAATAAAGTGAGGGTCTATGCTTGATAAATATTCATAGAACCACAGAGTATAGATCAGAGGAAAGATATTGAACCTCTTCAGTCGAGAAAGTAATTGTCGTGATACCTCACTATCGATTCTTCCAAAGCTCGATGCACAAATCCATAGACGCTCCATGAGTAAGACACTGATGATTTCTCTCAATAGTAACATCCGCAATGGATCTAAAATCCTTGAAATTAATTAGTCAATGCGCATTTAAGGGATCGAGAACCTTAGGTGGAGCGGAGGACCTAGACATTTTAAATTTCAATGTTACATGAACTATACATGATAAATAATACTAAATGGAACATATTATAAATGGAAAAATATTTGGTAATCATTTAATTTTTGGCATATTGAGAAATAATATTCATAGAATAATTTATAACATAAATGATTTCACTTGCATGCAAGAAGTTCAATTTTACTAAACATGAGGAATCATTCCCCCCATCATTACCATAACTATGATTTTCTATTTTATACCTTCCATTGAATCCTTTAACATTAATGAATTGAAATAACATAAAAAATCCACATTTGTGTATCTTGAAAATGATTGTAAGAAGAAACTTATTAATTTGAAATGAATCTATGCACATAATATTATCAATCTCTACAACCTACATATGAACTAACACTTACAGAACAATTAATTAATATCAAATTTTATAACTAATGGGTGAAAAACAAAAACCAAAACAAAATTCAATTTGTAAAACTAATGCACAAATTCAACAGCCCAATTCCATGTAATCTATAAGTTCTAAGGATAGCAGACTTTGATCCCTAAAATCCCAGTCTACTATATACATGAATATGTCTGGAAAATATAGTTTAATCTCAAATATCCTCTCACCCAGTAACAACATTCATCATTCAGAAATCAAGAACCCTAACACAATCAAATTAAACCAAAATTTAAATTTAAAAGACTTGTTTCTTCAACATGAAATATTTGGAATTGGTGTCACACATGAAAATATTCTCCCAAACATAAAACATCAATCCTTTGACGGATAGAAAATTCTTAGATTCTGAAATGCACTTTCCGCCCTTACATTGAGGCAAGAGTTATGAATCATAGATATTACCATTACTGGGAATGATTTTTCAGAAAATAATCCAACCTATGGTTTATGATGGAAGCACAAAGGAGGTCGAGGAGGTGTATGTGCACGTGGAGCCTGTAGATATAGATAAACTAGAGGTGGAAGAGGCCGAGCAGGTGGGAGAAAAATGCATAAGAGCTAGAAAGGTGTGGGTTTTATGGGATTAAAATTATAGGGGAATGAAGCACATGACGGTTGCAGGATTACGAAGTCGGCGCTACTCAGCGGGAAGCGTTGGAGGATTGGAGGGAAACCAGGAAGGGAAGCAGGATGTCGACGCTAGTCTGCAGCAACCATAGCTCGAGCAGAGTTAAATCATGAGTGGTGTAGGAGAAACCGAAGATATATCAAATATTCGTAGAAGCATGGGGTAAAGAGGTCTCAAATGAATACAGATGGAGCATAGGGAGAATCCTAGGTGGATAGTGCGAGCATGAGAAGTGAGATAGGGTTTTTTTCATCGAAGTTGGATGCAGCAAGGGGAGTCTCTGAACATGGAGTAATTTGATGATAGTGGAGGGAGGATGTGGAAGGAAGGTATTAGTGCTGCTTGGAGCACAAAGGGAAGGGCACATATGCGGTAGGAAATCCTAAGATTATTATATTTAGTAGATTACTCTAGAAAGTGCCTATTTTTACTCCTTTTTCAGTGGATTTATCTGCATTCTATTACTGTTACCTTAATATATTAAAATACTAATAGTTTGATGTAATTTTTATGTGATTACTTTTGTGATAAATGACATGTTCCATGTTTATGTCTCGGATTGTTTTACTCGATGGGTTTAATAGCTTTTGTCCCATGATGTTTGTTTGATTAGCATAATTTAGGCATATTCCTTCCATGTTATTTATGTATATAGATTTTCCGTGCAATGTGTTTTGGATATTATGATTCACTTGATGGGGGAGGGTGAGAACATGGGTTCCATATTAAGGACTCACAGATGAACTCGCATACTCGATTGGTTATACCATGATGCATTGGGGGTGATGATTTAGCTTGCCCGATGAAGAATTACCAGAATGTTTAATATAATTTGGGGTGATACAAGTTCCCTAGGGGAGAAACAATGGATAGACACCTTGGAAAGATGTATATTCAATGCCTTGGGTGATACTCAGTCCCCTAGTGAGATACCTATAATAAACATAGAGTCACCATGTGTCAATCGATAAATGGTATTTCTAAATATTTTAATGGATAGGCTCGGTAGTATTGGTTAAATTTATGGATGTACCATAAAAATACCTTCAAGACTGGATTAGAATAAAACTCCAGATTTTATTGAATTTCATTCAATAAATATTTCAATTTAATTTCTTCTGCCGTTATTTTTTTCTTCTATTTATATTATAGCATACACTTGTGACTTTTATCTCGTAATCATTAGTATAATTATGTGATGACAATGGAATTAGACACCAAGCCTAAGCACATGATTTGCGGTGCGCCTTTTTGAGTGTCCTTGTTTTTTTGAACTAGTACACATATTATGCTTGTACAAGTTCCATTTTATAAATTTTGTCTTAAGTAAAAGAAGGTGGTATGAGAAGGGAGTCATATTAGGGACTCGAACCATGTTCCCATTACTAACTATTTATCAGTCAACATTTTTTTTATATTGCACACCTCATTGGGATTTAGTGTATTTTTTTATTATTTTAAATTATTTTAAAGAATGATATATTTTTTACTTCTTTCAGTTATCTATCATCACCCTGACATGCATTTATCTGTTGTACTACCTAGAATTTTCCACTTTTATTAAATTGTTAGTTTTTTTCTTACACTCCTTTTTCAATAATATATTATAGTTTTTCATAGTATCTTTTCTTTTTATGGTTCCACTATCTAATGTATTTTTAATAATCAAGAAATATGTGATCTATGAGGGTATAGACTACCCACAGACACACTCTAGGGCCTCATTACTAGTTGGAATCATTTGGACTTTTGGGAGATGTGCTTCAGGTCATGTGACCCATTGGTCTAACCACCATCTTAGAGGTGAGCCGGGTCGAGACATTACAAAGTGGTATCAATGGTGGTTATTTTTCATTATGTTCACAACCTTTGATATTATAGTTTATATGATTTTACCTCGATGTATTGGTGTAATATATGTTGTTTACGATTTTTGAAATTCATGGAAAATTACCATTTTCCTAGTTTGACGAGGTTGAAACATAGCATGAATCATAATTGGCACATAGGGATTCACATGTTATGAATATGTCATTCCTTGTTGTTGTATTCATTGGGTTTTTATTGATATGATTGATTGCCATGAATTCAATGACATGTTGTTGTGTTTATTAGCATGCATGTTTATATAACCAGCTTAGGTGTTACTATGCCATGCTTATGTGCCTATAGAATTTCTTATATGTGTTAGCTTCTAGAAATGACATGATGGTTTTTCTATGATGTAATTGATTACATTGGATAATTAGATTGGATTCAATTAAATAAGCACAAAATTCCACCTGTAATGTGTATGAGCACATTATGGATCAGTATATGGCCTCCCACATGAGTGGACTATTGAATGTGCGCATGTTGTATTATGAAATGGTTTTAAAATTAAAGGGATTTAAAAGGTAACATGTAGTGGTGTTCCCTTTTTAAGACCATCATGTAAGAGAATATAAAGATTCCTTATATTTCATTGAAATTTAAGTGTGTGTGTTTTCCATAGGTTACCATTCTTTTAGTAAAGGATTTGATTATGAAATTTTGATCCTAGTGACTTCTTATAGAATTAACTAGTGTTCAGGTTCACACTTCTTCCTCGTAAGGTACTAGGACATTGTAGGTAACACCCTAAGAACTTAAAATCCATTCTAATGTCAAGAGTACTCTACATTTTTGGTTTCATTCAAGTCCTGATGTTCCTAGTATGAATCTTACTTTCAAATGATCCCCCTTTTTTAGATGAGTGTTCATGGTATCCTAGACATTTGTTTTGGGATTTAGCATTAGGTAATGTTCCTTCTAAGCATGTTGGTCATGCCTCCAGCATGATTAGCATATTTATAGTTTGTTTGACCGTATCCCCTCTACATTGATGGATGACTTGGAACATTTTCAAGTATGTTAAAAGTAAAAATTCTTCTCTATCACATTGCGGTATTATACATTAACATATGCAATTCCATCGAGTCAATAATGTTGTTACCAACTGGATGATTTCAATGTCATTGTTTTCCCTTATACTGTTAAATACGTTTGGTGTTATATCCATAGTAGAGTGAACTATGTGATAAATGAATCATGTTCATACCAAATCTTGGGAAGACATCTAGAGACTTCAGTGTTTTGACATTCCATCCAGTTTGGTTTGGTTTTCATACTATTTTTTTAAAACATTTATGATTATGGTAGTTCTTACCTAGAATAATTTTGAGTTCCTAGTCTACCATTTTTTTTGTGGAGAGGATTTTCCTGAGCTGGGTAGTGTCATGTTTATTCTATTAAATACATGTCGTTCAAGGTATAAGGAACAAAACAAAATATGGCCACTAGATAATGGTCAGGATTACAAAAATGTTGTGAGAATTGTGACCTTTAAATCATGTTGGTTCTTTCCGGTCAACACGATGTTTGTGTGGTTGGTGGTGCATAATACCTCTGAGTAACACCATTTTTCATGGGTTTACTATAGTGGTTAAGGTTGAACGATCATGGGATGTCTAGAATGGTAAAGGCAACATTATTGGTAAATAACGGTGCAACAACATTTGAATCTGAGTTTTTTTAAGGTATCGACCAATAATGGTTTGATGTTTTTCTTTCTTGTAATATTATAATCCTATTATTGTAAACCTCATTAAGGGATGGTCATGATCCCAATATTTCTTATGCCCTTGACACACTAAGAGAGAATTAGCCTTACAACATGGTAAGACTTTAGATATTGATGGGCCTATTTAGGGTGGTTTTCCCAGGGTTTCACACTAAATGTCTGGTTCAAATACATGCTTGGTTAGTCTTGAGTGATCCTATGGTTTCTTGTATAGGTATTCCTTTGATGCACTCTAAGAAACAAGTTGTCTTCATTTAACATGACCTCTATCAAGATTTTGTTCTAGGCTTATTCAAAGACCTATTTTAGAAGTTTTGTCCATGTACCAACGTCTCTCTCATTAAAATGTAATATGGAATACCTTAGGTTAGTAACCATCACCCCATTTATCCCAAAATGAGGTTATCCCGAACCTAGTCTTGGGCTCTATGATGATTAATTAAAGGAATGTCACTGGATTTTAGGTATGGACTTTGGTTTACGTGTTTATGGTAAATGAGAGATACCTTTGAAGAAGGCATCACAATTTATTTTGTAAAATGATGGCCATATAAGATGAGTGTCTTATATAATGGTCAGCAATAGCAACTCGACTGCCTTCCTTCCTCTTAATGTAATGTTCATTAGTAGGTTTCATGAATCATAATTTTCCCATTTATAACATTAATTCCTAAGGTGAGAAGTCTCTTTGGGAAGATGTTTAATGAGACAAATACATGGTATTGTCTCTAGCTAAACAGATTTGGATAATTACCGTATCCGTGTTTCTGTTGGAAATGAGCAAAGGATCATAACTAAATGGCATATATCCCACTTGCATAATCAATACAAGAAGGTGTATTGGGCATTTGAAGATGCAACATGACTGGTTTTGTGAGACTTGTCTACCTAGGTAGGTCAGGTGATACCAATGTTGATCCCAAAGGATTTTCAGGGATGAGAAGTTCTAAGGTGGGAAGGCTGTAACGTCCTATGTTTTGATCCGTATGAAAAGGCAAGGAAACCTATATTTATCTGTTAGCTAGGTAGTCTAGTTTTAAAACTTATCGTTAGAACCTTTTTCTCTTTAATAGTTGACTCTATGACGTATTTTTTAAAATACAGAAGTTAAATTAATAATATTATATTTAAAATGGATTAAAAATTTAATGTAAATTTAATTTTAAAAATAATAATAATGGTGTGTATTGACAATATTAATAATAATATAATTTGTTTTATGATGATTAATTATAATAATAATAATATTATTATTAATTTAATTTAAATTTTTATTTATGTTTATGGGTTTTAGGAAGAATAAGTGATTTCCTCCCCACTTTTTTATGCATTGCATGACCCCCTAGTTCTCACATTCATCGCATTCGACCTCCTACCACAAAAAATTATTGGCCTCAACCCTCATCAATGCAATGACATCCATGGTCATACCTTCATGCGCCCTCCCTCTAGGCCACCTTCACTCCAGTTGATGTGACACCTTTCGAAAGAACCATGTATGCACCCGACCCCTTATCCAAAGATCCCTCATCGATCAATATTTTCACTAGATACCATCATGTTTTCTGTTTATTCTTCGAGTTATGGATCCTAGATTCCTTAACCTTCATATCATTGAGAAATTAATCTTTTCCCATCACTCTATTCGAGTTTATCCTAACACTAGGGTTGGTATAATTAGAATTCTTTGGGTTTAATTAGGTATTAGGGTATTATAAGAATCTAAATGGACACCTTTGTTCGTATTCTGGTAGCCAACACCAAAGGTTAGGTGGATGGTATCAATTTCACTCACCACTATCATTAGGTAATGTTTTAAAACTAATAATTAGTGTCACACCCTTTATTTGAGGGTATTGAAATGTTTATCAGTTATAAATAATTTTTTAAGATGCATTTAACTGTGCCACTGTGTTTTTATGGTCCTTTTAATTATAGTAGTGGATTTTGGAAAACATTGAAGGCTTGTGCATGAATATACTAAGGTATGTATATATATAATATGTATCTTCAATGTATATATTCCTACATGGAATGGAAAATTGATGAATTAATTCAAGAGAAATATATATTTTTATGATGGTATGTGTGTGTGTGTGTGGAGTAGTTCTGAGTGGTTGTTGATAAATCAATCAAGTGTCGAAAGTTAAATTGGTTTTTCTTTGGATGTAGGGTCCCTTTCCATGCCCTATTAATGTCAGTAATGAATTAATTAATTTACCATCACAACATTACATGTTTTTAAATTAATGTGGTAGGGTTTTGAGATTAAATACTTAATGATTATAGGTTATAAATGATTGATTGATAAGGAAAGTAATCTTTTAATAATGAAACCCCTCAATTGAGCTTAAATTCCTTCAATAAAAAAGTGTAGTGGTAGATATTTATGTATTCCTTCCTTAATACAATGGTGTATCTTTATTTTTGAGATTATACTTATTTAATTGATTTTTTTAATGACCCCTCCTGGTTATTTGTAAATGACAATGATTCCTTGAAAATTTGATAGATGATCCAAGACACCTCTTAAGTGTTTGGATAAACATATAATTATAATTACTAGTGTAGGTAGTTAACCCTCTTCCCATTACATCATCTCTTATGTCATGTCGTTCCTTTATTCCACTCGCTGAAACCTTTCAGTGATGCCTTGTAATAACATATTAAAATGATGATTTGTTGTATCGTGTCATTGTGGCCTTCACTTATGGTGAAAAGCATTATAGGTGTTTGAATTGCCTCTTTTACACCCCTTAGGGAGTTCCTAGCCTTGATTGTCTTTTTACAAAATGAATTTTGTTATAAATGAATGTGATGAATTGAATTGAATTCCTTTCTTCAAAAATCATGTTATCTAGTTTCATTTAATGTCATTGATAACCTATCATTAAAGGAATTTTGATGCCATGTTCTTTTGTTTACATTCAATTTCTCCTAAAAGTGACAAATTTTAATGCCTTATTTTAGTGGCTTCATCAGCATTCTATGATTGTTCAAATGAAATATTAAAATTCAAACATTGTCATGTAATTTTAACAAGCTTACTTTTGTGATAAATGTCTTATGACATGTTGATGGCTTGGATTGTTTAACATGATGGATTGAATAGATTGTGGCTCATAGTTTTTGTTTGATTAACATGATTTATGTATATGCTTACCATTAGATATATGTATTGTGCATTGACTTGTAATGTGTTTTGGCTATTATTTCCCACTTTATGTGGGCCAAGCGAGAACATGGGTTCTATATTAAGGAATATTGGATGATAACCCATTCTCATGTGTTTGTACCATGACGTTCCAGGGGTATTCCTTTGTCTTGCGAGGTGAGGGATTCCTAGGAAATTTAATATACTCATGAGTGATATTGGTTCCCTAGGGGAGAAACCAGTGGTAGAACCATTAGAAATATAGATACGCCATGAATTTTGTGATAATATTTACTCCAGTGAGATACATTGAACAGACATAGAGTGACCATTCCTTGAACGAAACATGTTATTTCACAATATTATCATAGATGGGATTAGTGGTATAGGATAAATTGAGGGATGTACCGTAGAGATACCATATTGGCAGGCTCAGAATCCAGGTTTCGATTTGATTGAATTGCATTGAATGATGGGTTTTGTTTAATTACATGTGATATACTTGATGTTTTTACTTATATTAGAGCATACAGTTATGAATTTTCTCTCTTTCTTATTAGAAAACATATGTGATGACATGGTAATTAGACCCCAAGATGAAGAAGAAGCTTTTGGGTGTACCTTTTTGTGTGGCCTTGTTATTTTTGGCCCTGGTACACATATTTTCTATTCACATGTACCTTCTTCTAAATTTTTTCATAGACTGAAGTAGGTGGTATGTGAAGGGAGTCTGTTTAGGAACCAGACCAATGATTATATTACTAATATGTTATCACTCACCATTTATTTTATATGAATCACTTAATAATTTTTATTTCATTGTCTAGATTGGGCTAGAGATCAGTGGTTCCAACCAACTAATATTTATATCTCACACCCTACTCAGGCCACTATTGCACAGGGGTACCTTAGTTGACTTTCTTTGTTCATAGGATTGCAGACCATGATTGAATGCTTATGTTGTGTTGTTTGTACCAAGATGTTAGGAGAAAAGGACTGAGTTGGAGTTCAGGATGATAATGGATATCACCCTTGGGGATTCGAAGTATTTTCCTTATTATTATACTGTGTTTTAAAGCATGATGTATTGTTTACAACTTTCAATTAACTATCATCACCATGTCAGGAATTCATCTATTGTAAAATCTGGAAATGACCACTTTTATTAAATTGTCAATTATAACGTTCCACTCATTTTTCAATTTTTTATTATTGTTTCTATTTCTGTCTGTTCTTGTTATGATTCCTCTCTATAATATATTATTTATCGTTATTCATACTCTAATTTAAGAGGGAATAATCTCCCTAGAGAGACAGTCTATTCCTTTTCTGCTAGTTGGTGGCCTCTGGCATTTGATAAAATATTCTTGAGTTCATGTGACCCCCTGGTTCGGCCACCATCTTAGAGGTGAGACATGTCGAGATGTTACAATACCCCTTAGAGTGTGACTAATCATCTAGAACATTAATATCCCATTAGTTTCATCTTTGATTAGTGTGATCCTTATTTTTATGAACTCAACCGATGTTATCTAAGAGAATATTATATTATTATCATCATCATGTTAAAGTGTATCATGTATAGTTTTCATGTCAAAACACCCCACCTTTTATATTCATTCAAAAATTAATAGAATATTATTTTGATGCAATATAGAGTACTTTTCCGTATTAGGTCTATTCCTATATAAGATTCATCAATAATATTTTTACCCTAAGGAGGTTCTCAACTCATAGATTTTTAACACCAAGAGTATAGTCGTGAATAATGGTTCATTGGTTTCCAAGAGGGGCAAATAAAATCATGTATTATGGATTTGAAAGGAGAATATTTTGACTCAAGGATGTTTTTCTTTCCAAGAGGAGGCTCTAAACAAATGGATTTTATATCTACATACATATCTCAAATAAAATATTCTTGGAACCAAGTGAAAAATCTTGAATTGTGATATTTTACATTACAAGAGGAATTCATGAAATGAGTATTTTTGATATTTTTATTTGGAATAATAAACCTAAAGTATTTTCTTTCATAGAATAAGTTTAATGGGGGAAACATGATGTCAATTTGTTAGCCCAAATATTAGGATGCTATGGGGAATGGAAAAAATGTAGATTTTGTGGTCGTGTTTGATAAATTAGATCTGGATGTCACTAAATATTCCATAAAGACATGAATAAATTCACATATTTTAAATCCATGATATTTTTAAACATAATATATTTTTTTTTAAAATATAATATCTTTAATAGATTTTGTTTCATGCAACATTTAGTTTATGTGATCCAGTTAACATTAAGAAAATACTATTTGTATGTTTGTGCCTATCTGTTAGATTATAGAGAATGAATTGTAAGAAATAAATTTTTATAAGATATATTTTATACACATTTATAAAATAAAGTCATTAGTTATTAATTTTTTATAGTTAAAAACAAATAATATTTTAAAATAAAGATAACGTTTTTCTGCAAATAATGTTTTTTTACGTTAAATGAATTTTATGTCAATTTATCATTATTTTTGCAGGGTTTTAATAAAATTAATATATTATTTTTATTAATTGATAATTTTTTTAAAAAATTGATATATATTTATCTAATATATTATATATTTTCAAATCATGATTAATTCTTAAAAATGTATTTTTCCAAAAAAATAATGTTTTTCATGTTTTTTCACATATATTAAAATTAATATATTCTATTTATATGTATTTAATTAGATAAAATGTATTACATATTTATAATTAGGAGATTATAATTTCATAATTATTCCCCTTTTATTTTTAGTCATTATAAATTTTAACAGCGATAAAATTTTTCACCTCAGTAAGGGTAAGTTGAGTTATTATGGATTAAAAATATGTGATAAGACCATAATTTTTCATTAAAATTATTTTTGGTGAATTTATTTTGGATCTTATAACTTATATTTCTAAAATGAGTCAATTCAATGGACACATTTCCATGAAAATGACCAATATATTATTTAAAACAAATAAAGTTCCAAATTGCACTCTATGAGTTTTAAAAATAAATTTTGAGTTCACATAGGGGAAAAATTAGTTATGAATGAATATTAATTTTAATTTATTTCATAATGAAATTATATTCATGTGATTACTGTTTTTATTAATTTTTAGAATTAAATAATTATATTAAATTTATACACAATGCTAGTGGAGTAATTATTTAATTAAGTGAAATATGAAATAATTGATATTAAAAACATTGAAAGTATTATAATTTGAGAAAATTAATGTGATAGAAAATTTTATATATTACCATAACTTTTTGAAAATGTGTTAAAATTATTTTTTCTCAATATAATTAATTTATTTCTGTTATTAAATTCAAATTAATAAATAGTGTCAAATTAAAATTGATGTCAATTTACGAAGATAATAGTTTATTAAATTATTCTCAAATCACAAAATCATAAAATAAAGAAAAAGAAGAACATTTATGGAATAAACTATCATAAATTTTCTTTTTAGGTTCTAATTTATGCCTTATATGTAAGACATTACAATGTCTTAACATTGAATAAGTTGTTACAATTGTTAACAATTAAAATAAATTAACTATTTGTTAATCAAAATGAAGAAGATGAAAATTACACAAAAACATCACTAAAATTTATTTTTTGATGGAATTAAAAGAACATAGCATTTTAACTTAAAATAAATTTCCATTAGGAGTTATTTTGATTTAGATTTAATGTTTTATAAATTAATATTTTTTGAAATTCTAGAAGTTCCCCTCACCTCGATTATAAATGGACACCTCCTCCCCAATATCATTATTCCACATTGAAAATTCTAGATCAACCATACTCTACAAATTTATATTTTCCATGTCTGAGTTAAAATTCCATAGGTTAGTTTCTTCCCAAAATTACAACCCTATATTCTTTTATAGGATATTTAATGGATTTATTTCAAAAAATATGCAATCTCTCTAACCGTTCACTTTCTTTTTTTACTTTTCATTACCTCCTCTAAATTTGTTAAATTAATCAATATAATAATAAATTAATTGTACTAAATATGAATAAATGTTGTTATTATTATTATGACACAATCATACACACTCTTTCCAATAAAATAAGAAGGGAATGTATTGTTCGTGCATACATATAGCTTACCATCTCTACATAGCTATATATATATTCTTTATCACAATATTCTATCGATGGGTTTTATAATCGTATTAATGAATATATATAATATTTTGGATATTATTATTCTTTTTGAAAGATAATATAATGTATACTTTCTGATTAACAATCATTTGAGAAACGATAATGTTGCTAATGCGTATATATGGACAACCATCTCCACAATGCAATTTGTTTAATTTTTCATGTATATATCACATGATGGTAATAAAGATGGAATTTATAAAAATAATTTTTATATATAACATGATAATAATTTTGGAAAAGTGTAATATTATCTAACATTCTTTCATTCCATTAGATGTAAAACTGAAACGTCTTTTTTGTGTACGTACGGCCTACCATCTCCCTGAATAGTGTAATTCATTTTCCTATATCATATTTTTTTTATGAATATAAATATGAATATAATTATTATATATTATTTATATACCATTATTCAAATTTTGGAAATTATTGGACCATGATCAATATATAAGGACCAGGAAAAACGATAAAACATATTGTTGGAAAAAGAAGTATTTATCACTCAGAACAATGATTTTAATTAAAAAATTATAAATGGTTCAGAAGTTGTAATAAATATTTCATACAAATTATTATTGAGGTATTATTATGGAATAATATATTTATGAATACATATTTATTAAAAAATAAGATTAAATGTGAATATGTAATGGTGAGACTTGATGAAATGGTTTAATTTATAATATCATAATTATTCAAGATTATATACGTTTATGTATCTCTAGGAGAATTTTTCAATACCATGTACACAATTTCAAAAAAAATCTCTTTACTATTCATCTAAAATTTATTGAAATCAATATTACAAATGTTTGAATTTTTTTGATTTTTTAAGGAATATTTTTGTGTTGTTATAGATGAGGTTCTTTGTTCATTTTCACCAAAAATTCAGAATTAATGTCTTTATAACTTATATTTCATGAGATTATTTTCCTACTATTATGTTATATTTATTTTTCTAGAATTTTTTAATATTGTTTAAAATTTCTTTTCATCGAATTTTATTTCCATTTTATTTATATGACCTTTAATAAAAGAAAATAAAAATGGAAAGGATATTCTTCATTATGAATTATTTCAGGTGGAATTTATGGAATAATTTTACATCTTAGAGAAATTTATTTTATGTTAATTTAGATTTATATGGGATATTATTAAAGGATAAAATTGTTATTTTTTCTATTTGTGTTTTATTTTTTTGATCGATTAAGAATATAGAATGATGTTATTTTCCTTGAGTTGTGTTTTGATGAAATTTTAATGAAATAGATTTATTTTTATGGGTTATGATGTCATTATGGGTTTATGATCTTATTGAATGTATATGTATGGTTCATATTATTTTATGGGTGGAACCAAAACCTGCCTCCAACGTATTTTTTGTTTATTTGTATCTCATGAGATTTTCAGTAATGGAAAATGGATTGAACCTAGTTCACTAAGGACCTTTTCTTGCTATTGTGGTCTTTTTAGTGAACCATGACAACTATTGTGGCAGGGGTGTGAATCCTTAACACTGTGATATTATTGAAATAAATCCACTAATACTAAGAAAATGACTTTGACTTCTTATGTGTGTGTGACAATTCCATGATATGATATCATAGATGATTTTATTTTATTCATTTATTATTCACATCTTATAAACATATATAATTTATTTTGCGACACACGATTATGATATTTGGTATACAGGATGTAATTTTGAAATTTTTCATCCATTTTTTATATACTTATTCTAATTTTATTGTTATGAAATCATTGATATATCTCTTTTTAACTATATTGAGAATCTTATCACACCATTTTATTATATATCATATCCCCGTTATGTGAAAAATTTTATTAAGTATGATATGTCAATGAGTTTTCCAATTATGAAGAAATAATTAGGAGAAAATATAGATATTTTATGAACCAGCTGATAATGTTTCAATGTTTCAATAATAAATATAACATTATGATCCTCAAGTGTGTGTTCATGTAATGTAATGAATATTAATATAAAACGATATAATATCTAAGTATTAGAACCTTGGTTGGTTATAGTTGGTATTATAGTATGGGTTCAGTTATCCTTTGGGATCTAAGATAAGAAAACATAAGAGATAGGTCTATGCAGAGGAAAAAATTTGAAATTTTTCATAATAACCATGAATGGACTTCATACAACTAAAGGATTCATAGGATAAGGTTTTGTGATAATAAATTATATAATTTTTTTTTATAATTCTAATTTTTTCACTATTATTATCATCTCCCATGTTATTCTTGTTTTTTAGTAAATGGGTAAAAGATAAAGGAATCATGTTAATGTTGAATGTCATGGAAAATGAGAAGATTTTCCACCTGACAAAACAATTGTTATGGAAGTTGTTTTATAGAACCTCATTTTTAGGCTCAAAAAACATTCTTAGTGTATGAATCTTATCAAAGTTACAAAATGAAAAAGTGAGGGAATAATATACTATCTATCTTTCAAGAAGAAAAATCCAATTTATTTTAGTAGATATTTTGATCCACTAGTTTTTGGGTGATGGATCAACACCATCAACAAAGTGTTTTTGGTTCTGAAATTTTAGATATGTGATAATGTTTCCCAACCTATTTATCATATAAATGGAAAAGTAGAAAAATAGTGGAATATTATCACAAATATGATGAATGAAGAATAAATTTAATGAATGTAATAGGATAATTTTTATAATTGACTGCTTATATTGTTAATCTATCATATTATATGTACAATGAAGGATATGGAATTTCTTGAGGTAAATAAAGAGGATGAAAAATCCATTTATAAATATGAGGAAAATTTTAAAGGGATTGAAGAGTATGTATATGGTTTAATTTTCATCAATGAACGTAAAATTTATCAATTATTTAGTGGAAGAAAATAAATTCTTTGAAGGTATTTAGAAATACGATACTTCAGTACCAATATGTAAATTGATTGATGTTCTCTCAAGGTAGTGATATAGATTTGATTTATCCATCAGTCTTATGGTTTTTATATGAAATTAAAAAAGGAATCTCCGGGAATTCAAAAACCCACGGAGAAAAGAGGATAACATTACATTTATTCTCAATGAGAGGAAGGAAACATGGCGAAATTTGTCTTAAAGGGGATAGTAAATGATTCAAACGTTAATAGAATGTTCAATGGGAAAAATAATTCCATTGTTATAGTAGGAATTTAGGAATTGTTGGGATTTGTGAAACGTCTCCATAGAATACACCACCAAAACTCCAATGCCTCAAATAGATGGGGTATTTTAATTATGCCAACCACTGCAAACATGTGATGGTTATTTATGATCAATTTCTACAAACTCTTATTCCAATAGATTAAGGTAAATATCATGGGATTATTATGGCCAAACTGGATTATTATAATTATGTGGTGAATGGAACACATATCATCCACTCTAAAAAAGAAAATTCCTCATTTGGTACTAGATCCACCCACTCTTTTATTTATAATTAATTTTCCAATTATACCACCACATTGCCCCAAAAATTAACTATTGAGTTATTTGTGATAACCCATAATGGAAAAATGGTCGTATAAAATGTTTATTTTATTCCATGATATGTGGTTGGGGGAAACATCATCCTAATAATCATGGGATTCACTGATTTGTTAAATTTTATGTGACTCCTCGAATGGATTGGATTTCTCTATATGGGGCTAAAATTTCATATTCTAACAAAAAACCACTAATTATTTATCGATGCGAGTATGAATATGAACATACAGTAGAAATTGATTCCATCTTGTGGGTCATAATTCCTATATATGATGGATATCTTTCTTAGATAGTTGGGGATAAACTCAATATCAAGGATTCACATATTATAAGTGTTTTTTTTTTATTTTTTTTCAGAATAATATTTTGGTCTTATAATAAAACCCGAAGTAAAATTTTCATTATAACTCATACCACTTACTATACATATTTATAATACTCAATATAGAATGGACCTAATTGAGTTTCTTGAATTGAATAAAAATACACTTGGAAAATCATGAAAAGGGATTCATAATCGTATTGCATCTCATTGGGGTGCAATGATTTTTTTATTCATGAAAAAATTGGATCACTGAGAATCAAAATTAACAATTGAGAATATAAAAAGATTACTATTAATAAAAAGTATCATATTCCCCATAATAATGACTTCCATGGTTAACTTTGTGCAGCCCAAAAATATTTCTTGACTAGCACTTTTAGTGGATGTCATCAATTGAGGGTCATGAAGGATGATATACCATATACGTCTTCGTATAAATGGTATGGGAATTATGTATTTATAGTGATTCATTTTTGTCTTAATAATTCCCCCTCTATCTTCATAGACATAAAAAATATTGTATTCTGTTACTATTGTGATCAGTTTATAGTGGTATTTATATATGATATTATTATATATTTAAATATAAATAATGATCATGAAGATCCGTTAAGGATTTTTTTGATGATCTTGAGGATGGAGAATCTTTTTGGAAAATTTCCCATCTATTAATTTTGGCTACAAAAAATAATTTTTGGGTCTGGTAATCTCATATAAGGGAATATCACTAGATCATTAATAGATAAAATCTATTGAGAAATAACCTAAATAATTCGTTGTTAGTAAAATCTATAGTTTTCATGGGTTGGAGGGATAATATCTACGTTTTGTGAAATATTTAATAGGATTATCTAATACACTCTTAAAGATGACTCATAAAGAGATTAAGTTCATATGGATATAAGAATTGGAGGATAATTTCAAGGATCTTAAAATATGGATGGTATGTGTACCAACTCACTCTCTACACTATAGTGTACTAATTTTTTATCTATAGTGATGTAGAAAATTGAGGAATGGGATGTGGTCTCTTGAAATGATATAGTGATAAATTATTCGTTACACCGATTGAAGGTCCATTATAGAGATTATCAAACTTGTGATTTGTAGATTTCTATGGTATTTTAGGAATTAATGAAATGGATGAATTATATCTATATATAATGGTAAAAAAACAATATATTGATAAAACAATTTGACGTATATTTTCACTTAAAAATATTGGAACATGGGTCAAATAATATTGTTTTAAATGATTAATGTTTAGGGATGATCATTACATTAATACTCTGGGAATGAAAAAAAGATGGATGATGCTTTTAGATTAAAGGATCATGCTATATTATCTATGATGAATATAAAAAAAGATCCAATGTTTATGGATTTTAAAATAATGTACTTTTAAAAAACAAGGTGGAAATATTATCTATCTTATTTTAGTGATAATCCATATATATATGTGAAGATTAAAGAGTCACAAAAGGATGATTTAGAGCTTCAAAAGAAGGTGAGAAATGTTCTAGTGTTCAACCTAGATTTTGATCTAATGATATGGTTAATTATCTTTATATATATCCCAAGCATACCATATTTTATGAAGGGGATATTGGATGAGGGTCATATATTATCATTATCTATTATTCCTGGATGAACAATGTTGTATAAAGAGCTAAAAATGTATTTCTAAGGGGATGGCAACAAGATAGACGTTGTACAGTTTTCTTCTTAGTTATGGGTTTTTTCTGCATGTTTTGGTTAAGAAATTGATATCTAAAGTGATATTACAATCATTAACCATACCTGAATGGAAATGGTAAAACATCATCATGGGTTTTTTTCATCGGACTCCCAAAAACATATTAAGGTCATATTAAAATATGGGTTATAGTTGATTGATGTAAAATTTTTTCACACTTCATTGTTATCAAATAATATTTCTCTCTTGGTCGTATTTCTAGATTATATATTAACGAAGTGTAATGATTTCAGGGAGTACCACTTCCCATTGTATCTTGTCCAGATCCAAGGTTAATTTCAATGTTATATCGAATTCTTCAGTAGAATCTAGATATAAAGTGAAGTTTTATCACTACTTATCATCCTTATATTGATATTGAGTCTAATAGGTCCATTTATACACACAAATACATGTTGTTAATATGATTTATTTATTTCAATGATTTTTGTGATTGGCACCATCCTTTGGAATATTTATCTTAAAATAATTGATTCAAATCCATAATTTTGATGGATTCCTATGAAGCTCTCTTAGTAAAGATGTTAAAAACTCCAAAATGATGGAATTCAGTCTGGTAAAAAATGATATTGGGACCTTATTTAGTTTAATAAGTCATATAGATGGTTAGATTCATTCCATAGTATGTAAGAGCATCTTAGAGCCTAAATCAATGTTATACTGCAAATATATGGAATGATATAGCATTTAAAGTGTATGAAAAGGTATTCCTATAAAAATATTACTAAAATTGAGTGCTTAGAATTGAAAATAATGGAAACCTATTCCTAATATATGTTGGTCCTTTCGAAATTTATGATCTTATCGGGATGATATCTTATTGATTTATACTTCCATCGAATCCCTCATAAGATAATGATGTTTTCCATATATCTCTCATATGTAAGTATATAACTAGTCCTTCACATGCATTAAACTCAATGGTATTACCTTAGGAGAAATATCCATCTTAGTAAGAACAACTGGTAGAATGTATGGATCATTGAGATAATTTTCAACAAAACAAGACCACTCGATTGTATAAAGTTTTGTTATGAAATCATCAACTTGAGGAAGATGTGTTTGAACCTGAGGATGTGATGAGTCATAGGTTTTAAATTCCAATGACTTATAAAATTATATATTTTTTTATAAAATATCTTATGAAATTGATTAATTTATTCAAAAAACATTTATTTATTATGTTAAATATACAAAATTGTATAATATTTTATTATTTTATTAGGTATTTATAACAATTTAAATTCTTATTTAAGTGGATTATGAAATTATTTTTTTGAGTTACCTATAATACATATAACATTTAATAAAAATAATGGAAAAAATAATTCAATATGATATAAATATATGAGATAAATTATGTTATGAAAATATTAATAAATAAAATTTCATTATTAATTGTGAATTTTTATGTCAATAACTTTTATTATTAAATATATAAAGAATAACTATTAATAAGAAAAATAAAAAACAAAAGAGATAATTTATAAAATGATATAAATTTTGTGTTAATTATAGTTATTTTATGTATATGAATCATGTGACTATTTATATATGAATATACCATTATTAAAAAAATTATGTAATTGATTATCATTGGTAATGTTAATTTATTTATAATAAATGATGTTTTAAACATTAAAACATATTTATTTTAACATATAATGTATTATAGATATAATAAAAAATATGAAATTATATGAAAATTTGTACTTTGAGTTATGAAATTTACTATGGATAAAATTATTTAAATATATTTTATAAAACGTTGAAATTATAAATTTATTAATAATTAGAATAATGATTAATATATTTTCACAATATTATATTTAAATTATGTATACATGAAATATAATTTATTTTAAATTTTAAATATGATATATGAATTATGAAAAAATGGATAATAAATAAACAAAGAATAAAAAAATGACATAAGGATAAGGGTCTGGGTCACAAGTTTGAGGGTTAGAGAAGAGGGGTTAGACCCCTGGTGTATAATAAACTACCATTGATCATGGTGGAGATAAAGGAAAGAACATCCGAGCAGATCAACCTTTAGGGCTCCGTTTATGGTCCGAGGAGTCAAGCTCGAGGTGTTTTTATGTTTGATGGTTATAATGTTGTTCTATTTATAGGGATATAAATGTGAGGAGGTTTCAAATTCTGAAGGTATACCATTGGAATATTCTTCACCATATACACTATGTGATCCACATATTTATGAGTTAGGAGTTACACATTCATTTTTAAGGTTCAATTTCTTCCTCCCATGGTTTTTTCTAGTGTATTAACATAATATTTCGTTTTATTCTGGTAATCATGATATGCAGTATTCGAATTTTTAGTCAAGGATTACTGTTGACCTAGAAGTGTTATTCTATCATTTTTCATCATTTTTCCACATCGATCGTCATTGGTTATCATCTTCATTTTATAGATTATATTGTTTTTTCTTTTTTCATTTGTGACTAAAAAAATAGTTGATTTAAATATTGATATTGATTTAAAACTAATCTGGTAGGTGTCTATCATAAATATTTTTTTCTTATTCACTGCCATTATCATCATCCTGACATATTTTTATTCTATTATAAATTTTTATACAATATTATTTAAGACTACCAAAAGATGATAGGAACATGTAAACTGGTGTATCTATAATGTTTAGAGATACTAGTAATCATGAATGGACTTGTTTCTTCCATGATACAAAGTCTCTTATTTAATGAGATCAAGGTATAAAATATCAATATATTTACCCAAAATCTAAAATTTAGTAGGATTTCCAATGACACAAAATAATCTCTTACATTTTTGGATCCCCATATTCCTGAAAACATATATAAATAATATATTTATTGTTATTATTTTGAAAAAAATGATCTATGTACCAATCAGCATGCCTAAAAAGATGGTATAATTGATTAAAATCAATAATAAATTATCTACAATCAAATTATAAATAATATACATCTATTGATAGTTTTATGTGACCTGATAGACACTATAATATGGTTTGATACTGTAAATATAGTAAGATTCTTTATGAGTTTGTCATGAAGTTTCTAGTAAACTCTCTACTCTAGTGTTGTTCAATTTAAACCATTGCCACAACTCTTTATGAATTAAAAATATGGTAAGAGATATTTTTTATCTAATTCAAAATTATTATTTTTATTTTCTATAAGGTATTCATTTAGTTCAATACACTCATTTTTTGTGAGATGTGTGTTTTCATGAGTATTAAGAACCATTATTTTATTTTAATATTGGAATTATATTTTTTAAAATTTGATTTCAATTTTGAAGAAACAAATTCTCAAATAAAAACATGGTTTTTAGTTTTTAAAATTTATTACAACAACATTATGTTTGAATAAAATAATTTTTATATTCATTATCATAATATTTATTATTTTAATATTATGGATTGTAAAATTAATATTTTTGAATGAATGATTATGAAATTGTATAAATCTCAAACATAATATAGCCTTATTTTATGTATCACATTCATTATATTATCTACATTAATTTTATTTTCACACACACACATATATATATATATGTGTGTGTGTGTCTATACTATATTAAAATAATATTTATGTGGTTATGAATGAAATATTACTTCATTATTGATAAATTAGTCATTTTATAACAATCCATTGTACATTATAATTCCTTAAAAGTTGTAAGATTCAATGATTCAAAATCATGAAAATGATATCCTGTGAAAAATATAAATATCATTATATATATATGTATATGAATATGATGCCATGAATTTTAAAGTATAAAACCTAGTAACAAATGTATCTAAATGTAAATAAAGAAAATGTTTTATAAAATTTTACACATGAATGTTGTAGATATGGTATGGAATTTTGTAGTGAACCCCTCCCTCGATAAGTCGGTAGGCCCAAGATGGAATAAATTTTCTAAATTGGCCTTAATGTTTGGGTTTCAAGTCATGAAGAGAGTCATCATAAAATCACTTGATTATTTCTAAATATTTTTTTGTGCTTAAGTATCTTCGAAATTTTGATGTATTTCCAATTACCAAATAATTTCCATTTTATTTGTAGAAGTATTTTATTGGTAATTTAAAAAAGAATTTCAAAAGAATTTCTAAAATGTTTTTTTAAGGATGTTTTCACAAAGGTATAAAAAGTATTTTAAAAAACATTTCTAGGAATGTATTCTTTCATCCCTCTATTTTAAAATTATTTTTATTGGTATCTTAATAGTTCCAATTTAGGCGTCTTTGTTTTCGAGGTCGGCACAATATGATCAAAAGTAAGCATAATATTTTATTCTTTTTCAAATTTTATAAATTATTAGATTTTTTCTAATTCTATAGAAACTAGATCGGAAAAGGTCCTTTATTGTATAATGTAATGATTATTTTTTATTTATATTTTTTTTAAAATTATACAATATGATTTTATTATAGAATCCGGATGCATAGGTTTGGGGTGTTATAATAGTTATCATAGGAATGGTCCAGACCACATTAGATATTAAACATTCTCTTTTGAGGAGACAATATTTACACAATAACATTCACTATAATTGTGTTACCTTAGAAATTATAGATTTTCTTTTAATAATTATGATGTTGAAAATTCAAAATTTTCCTAAGTCCGACAAATGTATTTGGATGGAACAAATATTTTAAAGGGGGAGAATTTAAAATCCCATGAATTATAAGTGTCATTACCCATCCCCAAATGGTGTACCCCTCCTGGCCCGGAAATGTGAGAGGGGAGATAGTGACCCCCGAGTCCTACCTTCAGTAGGCCCCACGTTAGCCACTTGCACTGAGGGTATAGTAAACATGAAAATGGGAGGCATTACACAATAAGAGAATAGATGATAAAGAGAGAGATAAGATAGACACCAACCAACTCCAACTCATACTATAATATCAAATAAATCCCTATACACATATATAATTTCGTGTATGAACTACTATGACTAAAAGTGAAAACAACAAGTACCAATAGAAAGTAAAAATAGAAGTGACCACAAGGCCGAAACAACTCCTACACATCCAAGCTAGTAGTAACTAGCCTGATCCCCAATTTGGTCCATGTGAACTGAAAAACTATTTATATATATGCATAGGGTGAGTATAATAGTATACTTAGTAGGATCCTCCCAGGATCCTATCTTGAAAAAGTAAAGAAAGCATGCTAAATCACAGTAAACAACTAGTAAAACTAAGTCATCACCTAAATAGGTATACTATGTTCCCAATCTCACCGTGGATACTCTCACGAGGTATCACATACAAGAGTATATAATATAATATTGTGTATCTAGCGTACTCCACCACCACATCCCCATGTATTTTCCACTTTTCCCCAATATCTCACATCTTAAGAATCTATCTCCAAAATCCTTTCTCATAGACACTAGGGCTTAGCACCATAATATGCACAATGTTAAAAAAAATTACCATGTCCATCTAACCAATGTAACGTGGTCGTTTTCAGGATCCCATAGCTCGCTTGACATGTATCATACATTGGGTATTAAACCTCAAGCCATTATATCCCATAAACCAAGTAAGGATCCTCAAGACATTATAGCCAATACATGTTACACCTATAGTATTATATAGGAAACCATATCTAGAATATATGTGTGTGAGTAACCACAAGAAATTATAAACCTCAACACAAATATATAGGGAAAACAAACCATGGTGCCTACCAAAACAAGAAACTAACAAGAGATTAAAGTGGGGCCCAACGGGGTAGTCAACCATACAACCTCCCAACATAATGTTAGGGAAAACACTACCCCGCAGATCAGACTCCCTGGGGTGTCAGTTTCCTTAACTAATGGGGTAGAGTAGTGTATAGAAAAAATCAATGTACATAATATACTATATCTCACAACCACACTATGGGAATATCCATGTCTTGGAATCAAATGCAGCTAACATCTCTCAAACACCCAACTGCCACATCTAAGTCTAGGTATCTTATAAGAACACAACCATTTAAATAGAATTATTAAATTACTTCATTCACTTTTTATCAGTGTCAATTTAAGTTAATTGATTTTTTAAACATTAGTTAAACATTAACAACTTCATATTATATTTCAGTTTCATAACATGTAAAGTCTACTGTTCTTTTAAATTGCAACCTTAGAATTGCATCCTAGAAAGCTCCGACCCCATGGGTTAACATCATTTATTAAATCATTTATTTACATCATCATTATTTTCCAATATTCCCAAAATTCTAGAAAAACATTATAATCTACTAAAAAAAGGGGGAATAACATGGTTGGTAGTTTAACAACTCATCATGTCTTTTCCTCCTATTGAAAGAGTTTAGACACATCCTCCCTCGAGGAGCTAAACATGGAAAGCACATGGAAAACCCAGTGAGTCTTCGTCCCTTTTGGAATGAGGGTAAGAAAAACCACCTGCCTTGAGCGGCGGGGAAAGTAAAACTAATAGACAAACAAAAAGAAACAACAAGCATAAAATCATTCACATACAACCCATTGCATCATATCTGGTGTCCTCTACGACACCCAAATGCATAAACTGATGCATCTCACCACACTAGGCATCAAAATTTCCCCCAACCAATGGGACTCTCGAACCCCATATATCACAACATCAATCTAGAATAACATCACTACACAATAATTGAAAAAAAAACATTATATCGACAAGGATATTGTGCCTTAAACAAGGCATCGAACCTTCAAACACAATTATCTCTCACTTCTCCAAGCATAAGATTGTTGTCCATTACAAGAAAGAGGGTAACTCAGAATTATATAATGATTTATCTTCTATCAAACATCATGTTCATTAATCCTTCCTCAATTAACCAATTTATTATTCGTAGGTTCCTAAAATGGAAAAAATAAACTTTAATATATAAAAAATAATTAAACATTCTTACAAAATCCATATGACTAACATAAAATTACCAAAACAACAACAAGATTCATTTATATTTCGCTTTATCATTGGTAAATAATTATAACTATTCACGTTTTATTTTTTTTACCACATTCTCTCAATAACTAAATGATAAACAATGGATGTATAGATATCAAACTATCTTGAAAACTATGATTAAATATCATACAATCGATAAAAGTTGATTTATCATGTTAAAATATTTATTATGTTAGTTCCATTGTGGTCTAGTGGCTAAATAAATCTAAATCTACGATTGTATGTAAAAGAATAGAGAAGAAATTAATCTCCATCCTTAACATTTTTCTAACATTATTCGCTCGAGAAAGGATCAAAGAAAATAGATCATGATCACCTTCCCTACAACAATTTCATGCACTAGAGGACGTCACAGCACAACCACATCAGTAATAACCAAAAAAAACTTCTCTAGAACCATGGAGATCAGATATCATTGCACGGAAAATATAAATGGGAGAAAATGATTGAATAAAACCAAATAATGGAGGTATATCTTTCCTCTGATTCAGGAAAAATCGAATAGGGATGTGGGGAATCAATCCATGGTGAAGGAATCCTCAAACGTTGATGAGGGAGGCATCTGGGTCGTTTGGGGTGGATATGGGGTGCACTAAATTCATAAGGTCTGAATAACACGAGAGGTTGGGTGTATTTAAAACACGCAGTAGAGAGGATGTACATGACATGTAACTTCTGGTCACATCATATACCGCCTCGAGGAGACTAACTCTGAAAATGTGTCACCTCACTACTTTGTTTTTTTTTTGAAACCCGAACGGTACACATCGTGTCCCACTTAGGCATTTTGTATAACCCCTGTTTCCATCTTCTCGTGACCGAAATCCTCCAAACATCCTCATATCCTTCTCCGAGAACCTTGGTCTTCGAGAACACACAATGGGTCGATTCATGCATATCCAGGACCTCACATCAAATACCTCTAGAAACCATTCTCGTCCCCAAGAATTCAAAATCATCCCATAGATGAAACAGGAAAGGGGTTGTCAGAACAACCACCAGCTGAGATACATCTCAAGGCATCTACAACCACAGAAGATCAACCACAACAAAATAACATCATACAACCACAGAACAACCACTACCATCTCATAGACGCTCTTTTAGGGGATGTACCTCTCAAAAAGATAATGCCACAAAAACTAACAAAAGAAAGGAGTCCCATAAATTAGGGAGGTATACAACCACAAAATGAACATCATTACAAGGAATGATATAAACATCAAACAACTTTGGGAAATGATCGCGTATCTATGACTAACATTCCAATGTACTCTCCTCCACTCCATTGTGTCTCCACAAGAAATGAACCAATGGAATAGAACGCTTGTGCAACACCTTCTACTTGCAGTCCTGGATCTCCATAGGATGCTCCTCGAAGGACGCATCATCACCAGCATCGATCCACCAATCAATGATGTGAGAGTCATCATGAAGATAATTATGGAGATGTGAAACATGAAAAACATTTTTGATCCTTCTCATCTTTGGGGGATGTTCTACCCGATACGCCATTGCTCCAAAAGAAGCGATCACCTTGAATGCCCCAAAAAATAGGGGAGAAATATTACTCTGACGACCAAACCTTTATTACCCACAAAGGGGAGTCACCGTTAGAAACACATTATGAACAACAACTACTCCAAAAGTATCCTCCTTTAGGCTTCATATGATTTTTGACAATCATCTGTCGTATTCATCCTCTCACGAATCACCTGAACCATCTCTGTCGTATTCTACACAAGTTCCCGTCTAAGGATTGCTAACTATCCGACCCATATCTAGCCCAACGTAGAATGGAATGGTCAGCAATTCAAGGATTCAAATGGATCCATACCGATGGTGAAGTGATAATTATTTTTTTAAGATAACTCCATGAATGGTATGGGAATAACCCCTGAACTTCAAGAATCCATGAATAAAAAGCGCAACATTTCTCCAAGAGTCTAGATAGTCTGATCTATCTAACCGTCAATCTGTGGATAAAAAGAAGTACTAAGGAATATATAAGAAGAAAAAGAATTTTGGAGACCTCTCCATCCCCTAAAGGTAATACGAGTATCTCTATCAGAAATTATTGTACTCGGGACTCCGTAGTCTCTCACCACCTCCTCTAGACACTACCTCGATAACACTTTAACTGTTCTAGACTCCTTTATCACTATAAAGTGGGATGATTTTGTTAAACTATGTACTACCACCCAAATAACATCTTTTCCTCAATGAGTGCAAGGTTATCCAGTAAATAATTCCATTAATATGTCTTCCCACTTCCACTTAGGAATATATAACAACTGGAAAAAGCCACTAGGGACACGGTGCTTGGTCGTCACCTTATGTGAGACCAAACATCAAGACAGAAACTCTGTAACTACATGCTTCTGCACAGGCCAGCAAAAATGACTCCTCAAAACTCGATACATCTTTTTCAAGACATGATGTACCGCTAAAGGTGAACTTTGTAACTCTATGATAATCATCTCACTCAACGCCAAAGGAACAAAAATTCATCCTTGATACAACACTCGATGTTGTTCATCATCAGCCCAACCATCAAGGGCCTCACCACAAACAACTAGGTAGCTCTAGACCTCCACCTCTTGATCTCCTAAATATGACTCTTCCATATAATATACCACAGAAGATTTCACCATCATCAGATAAAGACAAACAATTCGCCCAACTTCCCGCATATCAATATGTAATGATGAATTTTCATACATCACTCTCCATGAATCACTAGATTCATGCACTACACTACTACATGGCTTCCTACATAGCGCTACAGTCAGGAAATTTCCCTTTATATGTGTAGAAGATATTTCAAATTCATATTTCTGTATGAACTCCATCCACCGATGATGTCGCAAGTTCAAGTCACACTAAAAGAAAACATACATCAGGCTCTTTTGATCGGTGAAAACCACAAAGCGCTCTCCAATGAGTTAATGTATCCATAAAATCATAGATAAAACCATGGTTTCCAACTCAATATCATGGGTGGTATAGTTATGTTCATGGGTGCGCAACTGCTGGGACCCATAAGAAACAACAGATCTCTACTCCATCAGAACACAGCCTAACCCAAAATGTGAAGCATCACAGAAAACATCAAACTGTATGGCCCCTACTAGATGACAAAGAACTAGAGAACTAACCAACTTCTACTTTAGATACTCAAAATATTTATGACACTGATCATCCCAGATGAATGCCTAATCCTTTTTATTCACTGATGTAAAAGGTGTCCCAACCCATGATAAATAGGCTACGAACCTCTTGTAGTAGCCTATGAGACCATGTAAACATCACACCACTGCCGCTGTCACGGTGGCTTCCCAAGACAAAATTGCTTCTATCCACGAGGGATGCACAGATTATCTCATCTAGGAAACCACATTCCACAATAAATTTACTTCTTGAGCGCAAAACACACACATTGAAAACATCAAAAATAGTTTTTGTTAACGAAGAACTCCCAAAACAGTGTGCAGATGCTCAACATTATTCTCCTCATATGTGTATTACACAAGGAAGTCGTCAATTAAAACCACCACAAACTTATCCAAGAACTCATGGAACATAGAATTCATCAATCCCATGAACACACCTGGAGAATTCATCACATCTAACGGTGTTACGATGAACTCGTAATGCCCCAGATGACATCAGAAAGTAGTATTTGGGATATCATCATCCTTCAAACGAATCTAATGACATCCTAAATGAAATTATATATTATATAACCATATTGTACCTTTCATTTCATCAAGTTATTATTTTATGACACTAGGAAACGCCAACTTCAAAACCTCTGAAGCACTCGGAATCAGCTCAGCCCTCATGGATGACAAGGATGTAACATGCCTTTGACCCATATGAGGGTCTTTCTTCCCAACAAACACTACTGGATCTCCATCAGCATCTAAGAACACCACATGGAACCAATAGAAATTAACAATAGCCTACACCAAATACAAAATATCAAGTATGATGATGAAATCATCTGGTTTTATTTGTAAGTATAGGAAATCTCCATAAGATTAGTGGTTCCCCATCACTAGCTCACAGTCTCTACAAACTTAAGAAAAACTCATCTGGACCTCTAACTAGATTAGTCAATGCCAAAGGAACTGTAATCCTCTCTACCTTAGGTAACAAAGCTTGGATAAGGGAATGTGATATGAAGATGTGCGTCTCTTGTGAAATAAACAAGACATTCACCCTAGTAGAAAAAAGGCAATGGGTACATTGAACAACATCATGCTCTGGTGGCACTGGAAAAGCTAAAGAGTGAAGCTAACCACAACCATCTCCACAACCTCTCTGACCCTGATAACGATCCCCACCATGGTCGCACTCTACTATATAATGATGGGGGACATCACAGGGCTATCCTATGAATACCCCATCTGGTCTCTGCTGATCCAAAGATGGTACAACTTGCTGCTGCTGCCACGGTAGCAACTCCCTCAATGGAGGAACTTATAGTGGAAAACTTGGTGCACGATGACAGCTCTGAATGTTTGGAAACTCGTTATGCGGATGAGTTCGGCCAAGATAAAAAATCACCTGATCCATTGGAGTATGCATGAGTACTGCCTCCCATTTAGAAATGAGATGTTGAGGGATGGGACCTACCCTCAGCCAAATTGAAACTCTTCTATCTTGAAAACTGGGAATCCCATACCACATCTATACTTCATGAGGAATCATGAAAACATACCTATCGTGATGATTGGGTTATAGAAAATGTCCTTTTGATGACCTATACCCTTTTCAGAACCTAAATATATGCCTTCATCATAAACTAGTTGATCGGGCACTTGATATAAGGACAGAAAGCCTCCCTAAAATACCTTGCCCTGGAATTATCATCTAGAAACTGGTCTAAATCGTATCGCAAAAAATTCCTGAAAGGGATTCCAAACTCTTGCACATTGGATCTCCTCTATCGAAGTGTAAGAAGATCATAACGAGTAGACGCCTTCAGGGTGGAGGAATGAAACTCAACATAGAACTTTTATCGAAACTCCCCCATGAAATCTCCAACTCCTCGTGATCCTAGAGGAACAAGAACCACCACTTCATCGCAGATCCACACAACATCCTCACAACCAATGTCACCCAGTACTCCTTCTTTGATCATACTAAACTAAAGGCTATCTCAAACTCCTTAAACCAGTATTCTGTGAATTCACCTAAAATGGATCCCTCGTACTTCTCTAGACTGGGGTTGTGAATCATACATAGTGTCCCCCTCCATGTGTTATTTTCGTCAATATCTACTATGCAGCGATCTGCTGGCACAACCAACTTGACATTTTCTTCTCAAACCTAATGAGTATGTCGACCTAGTCCCATACAAATAAAATAACATATAGTTAGAGATATTAATCCCATAATATGGAAGGCTAGACATTAATTTATTATATGAATTATTTTTTCAATTTTAGTTTTACTTTTCAAATGGTCTACCCATTCATACACGTTCATCAAGAAGAATGACACATGATTCCATCCTAGGACTCTACCATGAAACTAGTATAAAATCATTTAGGAGACACTAAAAATTTAATGGTATGTGCATCAGATCACACATTTCACCCTAAACACCTATTTCTATGCCGATCTGTAGTGTTTACATCACATGCTACACATGACTAACAATATGGTCCTACCAACCCATGAAACATGAACAGTGCCTAACACCAAAATCCTTTATATCCCTCAACCATACCTCTGGTTCCACTCTATCACTACCCCTCCACACAAGGTGCACCCCTCGTAGGCCAGCAATGAGATAAGAGAGATAGTGACCCCAAATTCCCGCCTACAATAGGCCCTGGGTTGGCGACTATCACCGAGGGTATAGTAAACACATGAATGAGATCCATTACCCTATAAGAGAAGACATGAAAAATAATGAGATAATACAAACACCAACAAAATAAAACTCAAACTGATATATAAAATCAATCCCTAGTGCACATAATTAATGTCATGTAAGAGATACTACAACTGAAAGGGAAAACTATAAGTTCTAAAAGAATGTAAAAACATGCGCAACCACAAAGCCCACACATCTCCAGCAACCCCAAGGTAGTTGTAGCTACAATGATTTCCAACCTCATCCACGTGACATGAAAAACATCATATATAAACATACATAGGGTAAGTATAACAGTATACTCAGTTTGATCCCTCATATAGCCCCTTGTGCAAACGTAAAGAAAGCTTTTTAATACATAGTGAAGAACAAGTGAAACTAAATTATCTCCGAAATATGTATTATATGTTCCCAACCTCACCCTGGCTACTCTCCCCAAGTATATTATATAATAATATATAATATAATAATGATTATCAGGGGTGCCCCACTACCACTTCACCACTATGTTTGCAAATTTCTCTAATGTCTCATGCCTGAAGCATCTCTTTCAAAAAATGATTACCTACAGACACCTGGGAATAGATCCACAACAAGCACCTCATGCACAAAAACCTCCATGTCTATGTAATTTATGTAACCAGGTAGTTTTCAGAAACCACCACAGCTCGCATAATGTGAATCGTACATCAGGTATTAATCTTAAATATATTATATCTTATACACCGAGTAATGATCATCAAGACATTACAGACTATACACGTTACAATTAAAGTAGTCCATAAGAAACTATATCCAGAATATATGTGTGTCAATAACCAGAAGACATTAGAGCCCCATACACACATATATGGGGAAAACTAGCCATTGTGCCTACCATCAGAAGTAACTACCAAGATAAGAGAGCGGGGCCAAAGGGGGTAGTCAGCAATCCATACTCCGATCAGAATGTTGGGTAAAACACCCAAATGGATCAGAATCCCCATGGGGAAAATACCCCTAAATGAAAAGGTGTAGTAGTGAATAGAAACACAAAAATTACATAATATACAATATCTCACAACCACACTATGTAAATATACTAGTTGTAGACTCAATAGTAGCTAACGTCTCTCGGAATCCTAGCTACCACTTCTAAGACTAAGTATATTATAATATGAAAACCATTTAAAGAGATTTATTACTTTAATTCATTCTCTTTTTATTAGTTGCACAATATGATAATTAAATCTTTAAACATTATTAAACAATTTACAATTCCACATTATATTTCATTATCATAACCCCAAAAGTCTACAGTTCCATTAAATTGCATCCTCAACATTGTGTCCTAGAATGCTACACACCATGGGTTACCATAAATTATTAAATCATTTATTATCAACATTATTACTTTCCAATATTCGTAGGCATTATAGAAAAACATTCTAATCTACTAAACGTAGGGGGGACAACATGGTGGGTAGTTGAACTACTCATCTAATCTCTTCCACCTATAGAAAATATATAGGCCCATCCTACCTCAAGGAGCTAAAAATGGAAATCACATGGCATACCCAACGTGTCATCATCCCTTTTCGAAGGAGGTTAAGAATAACCAGTATCCTTGGGGAGTGGGGAAAGTAGAGTAGATAAACAACCTAAAAAATAACAAGCATTCAAACATTGACATCCAACCCGTTTCATCATATTCGATATCCTCCCCAACACCCTCATTCATAAAATGATGCATCTCGCTATTCTAGGCATCAACTACAGACAAAATCAATGGGTCTCCCTTTCCACACATTTCACAACAGCCATCTAGACTCACTTCACAACACAAGAAGTAGGAAAAAAAATCACATCGAATTGGATCTTGTCCCTTAAACAAAGAATCATTCCTGTAAACACAATGAGCTCTAACATCTCCAAGTATAAGGCTCCAAGCCTATAAAGCACGAGGGTAACTCATAACCCTATGAGGAATTATCTTTTATCAAACAAATAGTACTTTAATCCATCTGAAATTAACTGATTTGTGATTTTTATGTTCTAAAAGTAGGAAACCTAAACAATAAGCTATAAAAAATAATTAAACATGATTACTGCATCAATTTGATTAACATCAGATTACAACAATAACTACCATATTTATTTACATGCCTCTTTATCATTGAAAAATAATTATAATTTATCCCAGTTTATCTTCTTTACCAATTTCCATAATGAACTACATTATAAACAAGGAAAACATAAATATTAAAATATCTTTCAAAAACCAAGGTAATAAAATACAATAAATACCAATTGATTTATTAGGTTCAAATATTAATTATGTTAATTCTATTTTGGTCCAGTTTATAAATAATAACAACTCTACTATTCCACATAAAACAATAGACTAGAAATGAATCCCCTACCTCAAATGGTTTTGCATGTTTTTCTCTTGAGAACGGATCAAAAAAACGCGTCACGATCACCTTCCCCGCAACAACAGCATCCACCTGAGGATGTCGTGGCACAACCACAACAAAAATAACAAAAAAACCACCCTTAAAACAACGGAGATCACAAGAAGAAGCAAGAAAAAATAGAAACAGGTGAACACATATTGATGAAAACCAAATAAATGAGGTAGATCATACCTCATATTGTTGACAGATCAAAGAAGGATGCATGGAACTGATCCAGGATGAAGGAATCCCCGAACATTTAAGAGGAAGGCATCCAAGTAATCTAGGGTTGAATGGGGGGGCTCAAGCAATAGGGTTTGAAAACCCCGAGCGGCTAGGTGTCATTAAAACACCCAACAGAGGGGCAGTACATGACATGTACATGCTCTTCACGTCATGTACCCCCCAATGAGACATACGTAGAAAAACACATCACCTCGATGATTTGTTTTATTTTTTTGAAACCCAGATAGTACATGTTATTTCCCCCTTGGTCACATCATGTACCCCCCCTATTTCCATATTTGCGCAACATAACTTCTCTAGAATTCATTTGAACCATCTCTGAGGACCTTGGACTTCGAAAATAAGAAAAGGGTCGATCCATGCAGATTTTGGCCCTTACAATAAGCTTATATGATTTCCTTATAAAATATTTCATTAAATTTATTAATTTATAATCAAAAAAACTTTTATTAATTAATTTAAATATTTAAAATTTCATATTATATTATTATTTGGTTAGTTTTGTAGAAGGAAATAAAATTTTAAATAAAAGGATTACAAAATTATTATTTTGAGTTACATGTAATAATTATAATATTTAACAAATGTTATGAAAATAATAATTAAATATGATTGAAATATATAAGATAAATGATGTTACGAAAATATTAATAAATAAATTTTGAGTATACATTATGAATTTTCTTATAAATAAATTTATTTATAAAATGTATAATGAAAAAATAAAAATTAAAAAATTAAAAATATAGATAATTTATAAAATTATATGAATTATTCATGAATTAAAAATATTATAATTATATGAAATATGTTATTATTTATATATGAAAACTATTTTATTAGATTAACTAAATAATTTATTATCATAGTTAAATATAATTTATGAGGAATAAATAAAGGTTTCAACATTAAAATAAATGTATTTTCACTTATTATGAATATAATAATAAATATGAAATTATATGAAAAATATTCTTTTGAGTTATGAAATATATTATTTTTAATATAATTAAAATATTTTATAATAATCAATGAAAATATAAATTTATTAATAATTAGATTTTTTATTAAAATATTATTAAAAATTTTAATTTCTTTTATGAATAAAAGTAATATAATTTATTTTATATAATATTAGAAATATTATAGACAAATTATAAAAAAGTGAAATATAAATAAAAAGTAAACATAATTAAATAATCAATCAAATATTTATAAGGGTCGTGCGTTGCAACTATACTAGATTGAGAAGGGGGATTCATCTCCTGGTGTATGTTCGACTTCCATCAATTGATGTGTAGAAAAAGGAATGATGTTCTCAGTATATCGACCTCTAGGGATTTGTTTTTTATTTTGACAGAGGAGCCCAGCTCAAGGAGAATCTACAATTGAAGGTTAGAATAGTTGTCAATTTTTGGGATTCGATCACGATGGGGATTTGAACACTGAGGGAATACCGGTGGTCTATTATTCATTATTGATGCTTCTCAATCCTCATATCTATGAGTTAGGTGTTATACATTCATTTTTTGGAGTGTGGTTCTTCCTCTCTTTGTAGTTTTCAGTGTATTAAGATACATTCAAGTATTTGAATCGTCATTCCATGATTACTTTCAACATAGATGTGTTATTCTCTCCCTTTTCATGATTATTCATCCTCAATGCACAATATATATCATATTCATTTTAGTGATTCGATTTTTTTTCTTGTCTTTATTGTTTGGTATTAAAAAATGGTTGTTTTAAATTTTGATATTGATTTAAAACTGATTTTTGTTGAAATCCATCATCAATTTTTTTTTCTTATTCCCCAACATTATAAACATATTGAACTATTTTGATTCTATTCTAATTTTTTTAAAAAATATATTTCTATGTTCTCAAATATTATCGGAACATGTAAATTGGTTTACGAGTAATTTTTAAATAGACATATCATTATGAATTGACTGGATAGATCCATGATGCTCAATCTCTCGTGGTGTACATACAACGTATAATGTATTCATATATTTACCCATAAAATAGAAATCATTAGAACCTATAGTGATTCAAAACAATCTTCTGGATTTTTTATTCACCAGATGTGCGACAAATGATATAAAAAAAATGATATTTTTTATCATTTTGATCAAATCATTGTGGTACCCATAATCTTACATTCAATGTTGGTAGAATGATTCCAAATATAGAAATACATATATTTAATGAAATATGATATTATATATGTATATATGTCTTGGTTTATGTGACCCAATAACAACTTTAGTAGGGCTTGAGCCTCTAAATATATTAAGAATACTAATGAGTTTCTCGTGATGATTCATGTAATCCCCCTTCTTTAGTATTAGTAAATATCAACCATTTCACCAAATCATTCTGATTTAAAATTATGTTGTAGGATAGTTTGTTTATCTCTTTATAGATTATTTTTTTTATTTTTTATAAGGGATTTATTTAGTTAAATCCAAATATTGATTTGAAAAAATCATTTTTTTGTATTAAGAACCCATTTTTATTTTAACATTGCAATTATATTTTCCAAAATTATATTTTAATTTTCAAGAAAATAAAAAATGCATATTTTTTATTTTTTAAAATTTATTCCTTAAATATTATTTTTAAATGACATTTTTTATATCCATTTTCATAATATATATTTTTGCATCATTATTTTTTGTTAAAATTTTGTTTTTGAATGAAATATTATGAAATTGTATAAATAAAACAAATAATTTAGCCTTATTCTATGTATGTCATTCATTATATTATATGTACTAGTTATATATATATATATATATATATGATTTTCTATTCTATATAAAAATAGTTTTAATTAGGTCACAAATGAAATGTTATTTCATGAATGATAAATTATTATTTCATTCAAAATCTCATGTACTTAAGCAACACGTAAAAGTGGTAATATTAAGATATTTTTAATATAGTAAATCATATCCAATGAAAAATATATATGTAAATATAAGTATATATATATGAATATGATTCCATTTATTTTTAAGCAGAAAACCGAGGGAAAAATATATATAAAATTAAAGAAATATTGAAATGTTTTTTTTGTAAAATTTGGCTCTTGAAATTTTTAAATATGTTATGGAATTGGTTATTGAGGACATCCCTCTCGAAGTGGGTATTCCCAAGACATCCATAAATGTTTCAAGTGGTCGTACTATTTTTTTAATATTTCATAGTGTTTTTATAATCCCACTGGATTAATTATAATGAAAATTTTGAGTATATGTATTTCGTAAATGTTGATGTATTTTCAAGACATAAATAATTTCAATATTATTTCTCAAATTATTTTATAAATAATTTTAAAACGAATTTCAATAGAATTTTTCTATGCTAATTTTCTAAGAAGGTTTTCATACAAGATGTTAAAAATATTTTAAAAACCCTTAAAGGGAATTTTTGTGCATATCCCATTATATTAAAATTATTTTTACAGGTATCTTAATAGTTCTAATTCATGATTCAATATTTTAAAAAGTTATTTTCTAGGAAGAGATGTTTGAATATTGTTTTATTATTGTTTAACTCTATGAAATTATATGATGTTGTCTGATTCTCCAAAAACTAGACCGTAAATGGTATTATATTGTATAAAGTGTTGTGTATTTTTCATTCTTCCATTATATAAAAAATATATACAATGATTTTAGTACTGAATCCAGAAGCATGATTTTGGGCTGTTATAGAGGCATCCTCATATTTTGGTATCTAAGTGGGGAATTTTTAGGGTGAAATTAATTTTCATGCGGTAAAATGTTCCACCATTATATTTCTTATGGAAAAAGTATTCTAAAATCATTTGATTAGTTTGATAACTTTTTATGTTTTCAAAAGTGAGTTTAAACAAACAATATAACTTTTTTAAAATATTTTGTGCCTATTATTTCATATCAATTAGATAATTATGTATGAATAGGAATAAAATAATTACGAAAATTTATGATTTATAAATTAATAATTAAAATTAAAAAGTTATAAAATTGTATAAATTAAAAATAGTAATCATTCTAAAATAAATGTGTATTTTTTATGAAATCATTATTTTATGTGTTCAGTGAGTTTTTTTATCAATTTATCACTTTTGGTGAATGATTTTAATGAAATATATATATATATATATGTGTGTTTTATTTCTAACAATTTGAAAAACTTCTTAATTTTTTTTATGTATTGGATAATAATAATTCATTTTTTATTCTAAAAATGTAATTTCCCTAGAAATCCATCTTTTTTTGTTTTCCACGCCTGATTTAAAATTAATTTCAATGACTAATAGGTATTGAATTAGATAAACATAATTAAATATTTATAATCTAGATGATAAATTTTTTTAATGTAGACCCTATGTTTTACATTCAATATGAGTTGTAACCATGGTAAAAATTCGTCACCTCATTATGGGTTAAATTGACAAAATCTAGATTTCAACTATGTTAAATCTCCGTATTATTTCATCTAAATTATTTTTTTAATGTTTATATCTATATCTTATCAGTTCAATTTCACAATGGTTTCATTCAACAGACTCTATTCCATGAAAATGAACTATATATTATGTAAACCATAGTGAATGAATATATGAAACTCTATTAGTTATAAAATTATTTTTTTGTTCACATAAGGAAACAATTTTTTATGAATTAATAATATGATTAATTATATTTATAATGAAATTATATTCATGTTGGTAAATTATTTATAATCTTTATGAATAAAATAATTAAATTTATTACTTACATAACATTGATGCAATAGCTATTTAATTATTGGGAAAATGCAATCAATGATATTAATAATTTTTAATGTTTTATTATTTGAGATAAATAAGGAAACCCAAGAAATTTAGATATCACCATGATATTTTTTGGCTGGGATAAAATAAGTTTTTAGAATTATTAGTTCTTTATTTATGGTATTGATGTCAATGTAAAAAATAGTATCAGAATTTACATTAATCATATTTTATAAATATAACATAATATTAAATAATTTAAAAATAATTATAATAAAAAATAAGATAAAATTGGATTTTTATGGACTAAAAGAGTATAAATTTTACATTTATAGACTAATTCATACCTTATATGTTAAAATTACATCAAATTAAAATTTAAAACATTATTACCAAAGATGAAATTAAAATTAATTAACTAACGGTTAATTAAAATGACATGGATAAAATTATAACTAAACATGTGTAAAATATATTAGGTTATGGGATTTAAATACTATATCACCTTATCATATAATCCAATTCATATTCCATTTATTTTTATTGAGATTTAATTTATTATAAATTAATATTTTGTTAAATTCCAAAAGTGCCCCTCATATCATTTGTAAAAGGACACGTTATCCATCACTTCATTACACCACATTAAGAATTATAACTCTACTATAATTTGAAAAATTATCATATACACATCCCTATACACCTTATATTGGTTCTGGTCTTCCCAAAAGATGAACCCTAGAGACCTTTATAAGAGATTTTATGGATTTCTTTCATAGAATTTGTAATCATTCAAACTGATCACATTAATTTCATACTCATATTTTTCTACAATAAATCTATAAATTTTCTAAAATTTTGTTATGATTATTAAGAAACTATTATACACCCTATATCCTATAAAATAACAAGTGAAAATATCCCTCTTGTATATGTACAACTTACCTTCTCTAAACAGTGATAGAAATCATTTTTCATCACCAACTTTTTTAGATGTGTATTATGCTTGGATTATTGATTATATATGATATTTATGATTTTATTATAATTCTTAGATGATAATTTAACGTATATATTCTTATGATACACTATTTTTGAAAACTATAACATTGCTCGGTTATACGTATGGAAAACCATCTGAAAGATGATATGTGATTTGTTTTTAATTTATATTTCACATTTATGGTAATAAGGATAGACTTATAAGTATAAATTATGTACATAACATTATCATGTACAACCTATCATCTCCATTAATAGTGAAATTAATTTTTTATACTCACTTTTAATGAATGATTAAAAATATTTATATAGCGAATATATATGATTTTTATAAAATTTTCAAAAGTAAAAGAATTATGGCATTTTGATCAATGTATATGTATCGGTACTACCGAATAGAAACATGGTTGTTAAACAACATAATTACATCCCAGAATAGTGATTTTAATTAAACATTATTAATAAATGGGAGGTAAGATTTTATAAATAAACAATAAATTGTATGATATTGATATTAAAAATTAATAAATGTATAAAAATCTATATTGATTCTATAGTATTTTTGAATTTTTTCATGTAATGATGGGACATGAGGTATATGTTTATTTCACAATCTCATAAATATTCTAAACTTTTTGTGTTTATGTTTCAGTTGGGGAATATTTCTATTACATGTCCTTTTATTCAAAAAATTATTTCAAAAAATGTTATACTATTCTCTAAAAAAAGTAAAATTATTTTTATAAATGTTTTACTTTTTTGGAAATTTTTTAATAGAATATTTTTTGTTATTTTTTAAATAATTTTCTTTCTGTTTCTTTGTGAAAAAATATGAAAGGAATGTTTTTATCATTTATTGAATGAGAGGTTTTTCCCACCATAATGACAGCTTATTATTTTGTAGATTCCATCAAAAAATTACAAACTACTTTTCCAAAAAAAATTCAATTATAAATTCATGGATTTTTATATAAATGATTTCAAAATATAAAGGATACTTTCTAGATAAATTATTTAATGAAATGTTTGAAAATAATTTCCAAATTAAGATAACATTATTGGATGGTAATTATGATTTAATTCAGATATAATAAAAGGATTCCACTATTATTAGTTCTATAAATGTATTATTTTTATGATGGAATGATGTATGTGAATCCTATTTCCTTTGCATGAGATAGGTTTTAATGAAATATATATGAAACCACTTTATTTTAATCGGTTCTTATATGATGAATTATTTATGATAATGGGGAACACAAATTTATTTTGTTCATTATGTGATGGGTGGGACATATATCTCTCTCAAATTCATTGGGAAATGATATATATATCATGAGATATATATGACTGGAACATGGAGTCTACCCTGTTCAGTTAGGGAATTTGACTACTATGATGTTATCTGGAGCAAAAATTGGCTAATATGATGGTTGCGGAGTGAACCTATTATACTATGATAGGCTTGGGAAATATCCTTGACTATTATGGATAATATTGTTTATTCTCATTTGTATTCCAAAATATCCATGTTATGCTTCCATGTCTTATGTTCTATGATTCTTTTATGATTCATGTCTTATGAAAATCCATGATTTATTCAATGACTTATAATTATTATCATTGATATACACAGTATAATTATTAAATATTATTTTCTTTTTATTATACCATTATAATATCTCTATGCTTATGTAGTCAATTATATCTATTTTTTCCCTTGCTGCTCCTATGATCTCACCTTTTTCTTATGTTTTATTTTAATTATGATAAGATGAAATGTACTAAGTATGATATTCCAAAAATGGATCTATATGTGATGAAATAATTGGTAGTCTATGTAGATATTTTATGAACAATTTTTTTTTATGTTTCCATGTTTCCAATTTAACTATACCTTTTTGATCCATAAGTTTTTGAATATGTAAGTTAATGTATAATCATCTAAAAAGAGTTAGTATCCATGAATTAAAATTTTGGGTGTTTATACACATAGTTTTTAAGAGGTTAATTTAATTTTGATATATAAAATTAACAATAAGAAAATTAATGGTTGTAACCAAGATAATATATCACAGTTTATTCATTGAGTTTTTTAATATATAGCTGATAATGAAACCCTGATCATAATTGGTAATGGTCCAAACATTAGAGAAAAGGTACATATGAGGTATTATGATTAGTACTAGAACATGTAGTCCATACATCTCTATATATACCATTATAATAGGAATCAAAGAATAAATTTTTCTTCATAATAGTACGATGTATAAATTAATATCATCCACAGAAGTATATATAATGGTTTTGACCTAGTGCAAGGCTATTTATGAAAACTTGATGTTTACTAGTAAAATAGTACAATATAAACTCATACATTGATTTTTCTCATATATAAAATATTAAGTTTATATTGAATAGACTGACAAATATAGTATAATGTATTATGTGATAGTGAATTTTGTCATATGGTTTATGATCATGTGATTTGGATCTCATTTCAAATTAGAATTTTTCAATATAAGAATCTTAACTCAATGTTTGTTTGTTTCCAAGAGGAGTATTTTGAAATATTTAATATTGGTTTATATGTTGAGGATCTCAAGTCATGGATTTTGGGTTACCAACCAAGGTATGTTAACTCATGGAATTAAATAATTTAATGAAAATTCATGCCCAAATATTGAATGGTATAAGAATAGTGTTTCATGGTATTTCATTGAAAATGAGTGAAATGAATGAATGTGTAACTTTGATATTATTTGAATACCCTTGAAATGTCGGGTAATAGAATGTCTGAATCAAAAAATAATAATGCCCGAGTTAATGGGAAATAAATATATGTGGGTGTAAGTTAACCATTATTAATAGAGATACTACCACCACTTTGTCTAGAAAGAAAAAATGGAGTTATTTTATTATGTCAATAAGATAAAATCAAAACATGATGTAGTAGGATAGATAAACAAAAAATATTTCATTACCAATAAAATGAGTCTTTTTCAATGATATATACACTAATTATGAATTGTTGCTAGGTAACAAAATAATATGATACACTCAATGTTATTGATATTCCAAGTGTATAACACTCAATAAAGGATTTATGTTGGTGAGGATTCATACATCAATTTTTTGAATTAGATTTATGTAGAAAATTTTATATGGGAACATTTATAGATAGATCAATATAGATTATTCCATTTTGTATTGAATATATTCTATGGGATAATGGATTTAAAATGAATTTTTTTATGAATATGATCATTTGAATGGAAATAGTCATCAATATAATGAGGTTCACTTATCATGAATGAAAATATACCAATATATTAGTTTAAACTCACATTTATAAGGAAAAATAATATTATTTGAAAAAATTCTAGAGAATGGGTTTACTAAAGATAAATTGACTTTTTCTTTGACCAAATTTTCAACCATAAAAATATTGTGCCATTTCAATTTTAATCTATATATTTTTCAAAATATGTGAAATTGGAAGACATAACAAGTGATGCCTTCACTTTTTATAAGGCAACCCTTAATAATTTTACTAGTTGATATGTATTTTTGTATCTTCTTTTTATATTTTAGTATCTTTTAATATAGACCAATTGAGTATAATTTATAATATCAAATAGATATGATAATAGTGGTCAAAGTTTAAAGTCATATATATTGGCCAAATGTCAGGTGACATATATGGTAATATAGGAAATTATCCCAACATGAATGATGAACAAAACACATGAAATTAATTTTATGTAAAAGGGAATAGATATTTCTATATTTCTGATATATCCCAAAACGTTATAGGAAACCTAAATAGAGGGAATATATGTTCATATTTTAGGGTCATGCTACTGGGACTATGTACACAATGTGATTTTTTTGGGAGAATAATCTCAATTCAAGGATTGAGATATTTCAATAGGATTATCATGAATTATATAATTGTTTTCAACATAGTATATTCATACTGAAATATGAAAGGGTAAAATAATATGATTTCATGATATAACCTTGATTATGTGTATAATTAATTTATTGTTAATCTTGACGTTATTTTAATCTACTTTCATAGTTCATTTATGGAATGAGTAAATCATAAAATTATAATTTATAAGAATATGTGAATTGGAGACTTGTAAGAATATGTTAACTATTAGTAATTTAGATACTGCCACCACAACATCATGAAATGGTGCATGTGGTTAGAGGATTTTCTCCTCTTGATATAAAAATTCCCCTTATTGGAATGATGGATACAATACATGAATTTAATTTCCAAGAAGTGGTATCGATATTTGAAAAAAATATAGTTTTACCTATTTATATGAAAGGAAGAACCAGTAGGGGATGCTTAGTGTTTTTTAGGATTTCATGAGGACAATATCAACTTTTTAATATTGGAAGATGATAAATCAGAATAATAACATGTCACATTAACAATCTGTATTTATCTTATTAAATGAAATGATATCCCTTCTTTATATTACCATCATATTTTATGTTAAGATTTTCAGAATGATAGGATATCCATAACATTATAATGTGGACATTTCCACACTATGCCCATTTTTTCAAAGATAATATCTTTCATCATAAAGATATACATTCTTTGTTAAATGTAACTTATATAAGTAGAGATGTATATATTTTAAAAACCATACACTAACTAAATATTTTTAAAAGAAATTGAAAATTTTGGATTAGTAAAAATGTCACAGAAAATAATATAAAATAAATGAAACTAGTTAGTCCATTTATATGCCTGAAAATTCCAAAAGAATATTTCCTTTTTAAGGATAAAAGTTTGTGCTCAAATATCCATTTATATTTCCATTACAAAAACAGAATTTATCAATAGTGTTCATAAGACATTTAATAATCCATAATAACATAAAATTCATAATAATAGGGGTATCAAGGAAAATATAAAAACTCGTTAATAACTTTCCTTAAAATATAATCATTTCACCTCTTTTTTGAAAGGCTCGTATACTTTCCATAAAAACAGAATCTCATTTTTTTTTGCATTTTTAAATTCAGATATTTCCACCAAATCCATTACAGTAATTCCATATAGTTATCTTGGAACATTATCCTTACATTCAAAATTTCTAAAACAATTATATTGAAATCACCAAATTGAATAATTCCTAAATCTCTTAAACGTAACCTTTGAGTGGTGAATTTTTTCACAAAACCCATTAAATAAGAGTCCTATATTGGTATCACCCATCGTCGTGATCTATATCACCGTCATCAATTATCATAATCATTTTTAAATGATTATTACATAAATAAAACACATAAAATATTAAATTTCAATCATAAAATCTTATAAGTTATTATGTTTAACACATATGCAAAAGAATGTGTGAGATTCATGAATGAACAACAATAAAAGTATATTTTTATTTGAAAAAATTAAATAAAATTACTTTAATAATAGAAAAATATTATATTCTATGAATTAAAATGAAAATATATAGAGTAATATTATTAAATAATAACTTTCTAGATTACGATAAATTGAAAATTTTCCATTTCTGTTAAAAAAATTATTTTTTACATTGTTAAAGAGTTAAAAAGTGACATGTATAATAAAAATTATAATTTTACTTTTCAATATGTTATAATGTTAAGAAAAAAAATTGAAAATTTCTCAGAACAGTTTGATTTCAAGAAAAGAGAAATCTTAAAACATTTTAAATGACCCCATCATCGAAAAAAAACATGTGAATGTAATAATTTCAAATAAATATTTTAATAAATACCCATAAATTATTTCATGTGAGGAATCCTTAGATATCTATAAGGATAATGATAAAATTATCTTACTTTTATTCTTTCTTAAAAACTATTTTATAGTAATTCCAATAAAAAATTATGTTTATGAGTATAATTTAATTTTTGGGTTAAATTTTAATCATTAATAATTAAAAAATATTTTTAAAAATAGTCTTAGATGGTGGAAATCAACAAAAAATCACATCACATTATGGAGGTGGTAGTCCAATCATGTGTGAATGATATATTATCATTTTTAAATGGATGTAATGGTAGGAACATAAGTAATATATTATATTCAAAAAACAAAATTATATCATATATATTATATATATTTTTTGATCACTAATTTCAACTATCCATATGATTAGATGGTGAAAATTGAAACACTTCATTTCATGGATGTGGTAGACCACTCATACACATGAGCAGTGTTTTCCTTTTACATATCATAGAAGAAGAAATTAAAATTTGTTGTGTCATAAACATAATCAAATTTCAGTATATTTTATATTCTTATGTTAATATATTATCATATTTATAGATTATTTAGTTCAGGTGAAAAATTAAAATTATATTAATACACTATATAATGATTTATACCTCTTCTTTTAGAAAAAATCATTTGGCTTGCACCTTAATCATCCTAGGTAGGAATTTTCATACCAACACGTATTTTCAATCATAAATATTACATCTTATTTGATGAATATTCATTTATCAAAATTAAGATCGACACCTGAATCATATATTTTTTGTGTTTTATAAAAATTAATACTTAATAATAATATTTATATTAGACCTACATAATATCCCATTAATTTTATCATTCGAAGTACCATTATTATGCATATCACACATAAAAATACTCTTAAAAACATGGGGATATTACAAATTAGAAAGGGTGAGATCAGATGCTCAGTATGGGTAACAAAAGTGATATCAATGATTATTAAAGTGTGACATGAGTGTAAGGTGATAAGAAAAATATATTAAATTTATTAAACTGTACCCATCATATCAAATATCACAATTAAATACCAGGAAATATTCTTTGGCAGGTGATTTGATATAATAAAAAATAGAATCATGCAACATGATCCATGAGAGAATAACATTAGAATAATACAAATGTTTATGTCATACACATCAGCATCGAAAATCATTTTATTGGTCAAGGTTCAATGAAAATACTATCATAGTATATTATGTCCACTCTTCATATAATATTATCCTTTGTCAAGGTTCATTCTAAAGAATATTAAATTGGAAGGGCTCCCTTATTGAAGTAGCATCACTCCCCAATATAGTCCTTTTATCTCATGAGATATCTATATTTACTCAATGAAACTGAGGGATATATAATTCAGGTCCAAGCCACCATATAATGGAAACCATGCATATTTTTTCATATGATCATAATAAATTTGTCATTTAATAACCCATAAGAAAAAATGTGATTGAAAATAATTTCATTTTAGTGTCATATCATACCCCATGGAATGAAATGTGTTTACGAAAGTTTTCATAAAAACATAATTAACCTTTGGGAAAGAAATTGGTTTTATAGAATCATTCTTTAATTATCTTAATAAACCAGAAAAATAATGAAATTATATGGTGTCATTTGATCATATCTGAAGTAAATCATAAGTAACAAAAAATTATGATATCATCGATGAAAAATATAATTAATAGGTCACTGGAAGAATTCATGTGGAAAATAAACTAATAAATTTGAATGAACTTGTTCCAAATAAAAAAATTTACATAATACTAAGAAATATTTTTCATTCTAAATATCCTTGAATAATTTTAATTGTATCTTCAGATAAATGAGCATTTATCATGGCAGGAAACTCCATTCATGTCATCTAAATTTAAACAATGATTCTTATCAAATGTTTTTTCAAAAATATAAATTACCTTACCATGGTAATGAAAAAAAAGATTACTTTTAAAACTTTTTATAAAAAATGAGTCATGAAAATTAAATTAAATAAAAATTGCTTAATGTTATTATTATTTTTAGAATTATTTTTTAAAACATAGATACAGAATAAAATTTATTTTCAATCCAATAGATAAATAAATTTAGTTGTCTCTATAACATTACATCAGAAAAATGACTACATAAATTATTAAAAATGAATAAAAAAGTGTAATATATAGAAATAAATAGTAGATAATAATGTTCATTATATTCATAAAATACAGGTCATAAAATTTCACCATCATAATATGTATCATATACCATCCCGATAACCATGAGATTGTAATAGAAATCCATTAACGTAAGTATGAATTAATTAAAAAGTCTTATAACCTCATGTAAAAAAACTTTTTATTTTTACAATAAAATACCATAATAATTTACGTACTTATAATAGATTATAATATAAATTTATAACCTTTCAAAACCCATATATTAATAATTATTTATTAAAATCATCATGTCCATGTTTCAAATATTTGTTTTCATTAAAAATTAATTTTGTAGTCTTGGTAATCATTTATTGATTGTAGTTCAATAATCTATAGAATTTTAATCATGATTCATGTATCATATATATTGAATATATATTAATATATATATATAGTCTTCAATAAATGTAAGAGAGAGAAAAAAATTAATTATATCATTCATGAAGATGATAATCTATACATACTCATGAACGATGTTTTCAATTTTTGATTAATTGAACAAAATAAATAAAAATAATAATTAAATTTTATTAAATAGTTTTTAAATCATTTTTATTATATATATTAATTTAATATATCCTTATTACCATCCCTTTTAATTGATATCAATAAAAAATCACTTTGATCTATGAAGTGGTAGTCCACACGTATGCATAAGCCAGATTATTATTTTACAACAGATTTTAAGGTAATAAGGTAGATATGATATTATTTTTAATGAAGAAGAAATATTTCTTAAATATAGTGTATTAATTTTAAAAAAATCATAATAAACATCCATGGAATATGGTGGTGGAAATTAATTGTGTCTGTATATGGATAAGGTAGTCCCCATGTACGCACAAATGATACATTCAGGTCCCATTCATTTCAGTAGTGTTTGGTTATTGGTGATTTAATAATAAAAATACAATTTAAAAATATTTTTTATTATGATTTTATTGATATATTATGAATATCAAATATTTAGAGAAGATGTAAGTAGAAATAAATTCATAGAGGCCACGTAATACAATTACATCTTCTTTGGTGGACCTCGAATAAAACATTTCTTAAGGATCATTTGAAATGTATTTCAATAATTAAATAACCTCTTATTAGTTAATATGTAATTTTATAAGATAATGTTTCATGTTTTTTGAAATCTCAATAGCTAAATGTGGTGAAATGAAGAGAAATGAGGGGTTCTATTTTTTTAATGGGGTAGATGTCTCACATTGAATTTATTAAGAGAATAAAATATAAAAAAGTAATTCTTAATCCATATTCATCTAAATGTCTAGATACCAGAATTTTTCATAGTATTAGGTAAAAATATGTCTATAAAATAAGATTTATATTTGTTTAACTATATAACATTCTATAATCTATTTGTCTAACCACTCGGAAAACTCATTTTAACCTGAACCGTTGTAAATTTTAGCCCTATTTATACTAAAATTTTCTAAAAAATACAATTTGAATAATTATAAAATTTTTATATGATGATAAAAAAATGAATCCATTTTATCAAATTGAAATCATCAAATTGGTAGAATAAAATATAAATATCAACACACAAAAAGTGAAGAAAATCACTTTTCCAAAAAAAATTATTTCTTAAGTATAGACAGTTTTATTTCATAAACCCAAAAAATAAATTGTTATATATTTAACTATATTATTTATTAAATTATCTAAGAAATTTTAATTTAAAAATAATTTTAACTTAAATTTATTCTCTTTAAATTCTTGAAACATATTTATATTTTTAATAAAAATTATTATTTTCGTTATTCAGTATAAATGAAAATTTTTCTAAAAATCGAAAAATTTCACTCTAAGATAATATTTAAATGATGATTTCATAAATTATGATATTTTTTTCAGATAAATTTTAAAAAATTGAAAACATATTTAGTGTTTTTGATTATAAAAATCAATAAAAAAATTTTAAAGGAAATAATTATTTTGTAAGCATATAAAAATAATGTCAAAAATGAGTACCTAATTATAAAATTGTATGATTTATCTATATTATATGTAATTAATTTTAAAAAATATATTTTTACCATTAATTCGACCATTTTATTATATATGTTCTAATGGTGTAGTATATTATGGTTTATTTAGTCAATATTTTTCATGCATCACATGTTATTGAATACATTGAATTTATTTAAAGAGGAAAATATAATAAAGTCTCTAGGTGGTACATTATAAACCCATAAAATGAATTTCAACATTGAAATTCCCCAAAATAAAAAAAAGAATATGTTTGTAAGGACCTGACCTAAAGCATGGCATATTCTAGTGTTTCTGAACTAAAATTCACTTCACAACAACCGTAATGATATTTATTGGTTGAGATTTTTAGATAATTTATAAAAACAATTACATAAAAACATTAAATTTAAACTAGATAGTTAGAAAAAGTATCCATTTCTTTCTAGCAAGAATTTTTTTTAAAAGAAAATATAGTTTATTTTCATGATAATCCCCCACAATTTTTGTCCTGAACCCATCATTGGACTTACTCTTCCATCAACACTGTGAAAAATGTTTTATCATTGGATGATATAAAAATATCAATATTTTAAATAAAATAATAAAATTGTTGGTCTAGTTTAAAACCCAAGATATCAATAAAAACATTCCTTAAAAATATTCATTTTCAACTAAAAAGAGAAACATTTATTCATTCAAAAAATCATTATCAAATCTTTTTAAATTAAAAAATATGCATGAAAACAAATTACTAAGAATAAAAAATTCTTCTAGATAACATGGAACATATTCATTATAGAAACATTAAGTAACCCTTATAAGAACCGTTAAAAATTTGAATAATCATTTTTCAGACTTCCAAAATAACTCTCTAGTGAACAAAATATATACCTACTCATTTGAAAATTATCTGCATGCGGAAAATTATATAATGGGCTCCCACATTTTCTATAATGGTATAAAACCTTTTTAAATAATGTACATATACCAAATGATGAATAAAAATGTTGAAAAATATTTATACCATTGTGAAAACTCATTCAGATATCAAAATACAACTCTATCAATAAAACCATTAAAAATATCAGAATTTCAGACATCATTCAAAAGTCATTTTTTTTAAAATATACCAAGGAATAATATAATGGAAAAAAAATAATTTAGGTAATATGGTGGATGGAAAATTAATTATTTTTGTATAGGGATAAAATATTCTTTTAGAGTTTTGTAAAAACTTTGGAAATATGATCATTAAAATGGGTTTTAAAAGAATGTATCTTCACTTGAGTCTAAATCATCAACGAGTTTTTTTATATTAATGACTAATAATAATAGGTATATTTATTCATGATTAAAAATAGTTTTCACGTTCATAAATCCATTATATTATTTAATACCATGTAACATACAATTACTCAATTAATTATGTTCATTTTTTCGATATTTTGATGATATTCAGTTCATAAATTAAAAATCAATTAGGAATGTAAATGATGAAAAATGGGTCATTAAAAGACCATATCATTTATAATATTATGAAAATAAAAATAACTATTTTAAATAAATTATAACTTAAAATACAACAATGAATGATGGTCATGAAAAATGAACTACGTTAAAATCATGGAGACGGTAGGTCGTACATGTGCATGACTAACATTTCCCCATTAGAAAGATCATTATTAAAAGAATGTAAGTATTATTTTATTATTATAGAAGGTTAATAATAAAAATAATACAAAATTAACAATTTAAATGATCTTATATTTTTAATCACTATGATGTGGTGATTAAAAAAATCACACCGTTTTGTGGAGGTAGTACTTCACACGTAAGCACAAAAGACATATCATTTTCCTATTCCTAGAAAGATAAGAAATTAAATGATATATTGACTTTTTATAATGATATATTATTCATGAATATCATACCAAAATCATAATTAAATCATTATCACCAATCTTTATATATGGTGATTGAAACTAAATACTATGGTTTGTGAGGTGGTAGTCGGACATACACAAAAACGATGATTTATTTTCCCATTTGATGAAACTAGCTGTGTATGTGGGTCATGAAACTAATATAATAACATATCAATGTATTTAGGTTACTATATTATTTATTTCATCAGAATTTAGGATGTTTTATGTATTTTTAGGAATAAAAAAATATAAGCACTTGATTAAAAATGATACCTCTCATTCAGACATACTCTTACTAATAACTGATATCCACTAAGGTTGGAATTATATAGAAAAAATACGAAAAGAATTTATGGAAGGATTAAATTAATTTTTTTGGGTAGTTATTTTCCAATCTAATTTTTTTATCTAATATAGATTTTGAATTAGAGGATCCTGTTTATAATAGATGGGAGGTGAACTCCTGGAATTATTCAAAATATTAAAAAATAATAATACTATTCAACATCCAAATGATAAAAAATTGTCAATAAATGAACAGGGTGTGATATTTTTTGACATATAATATGAAATATCATATAATTTAATATTATTTTTAGTTTTGAAAATAATTTAATTAAATATTAATCCCTTAAAATATCAATATAGATAATTTGGGTATTATTTATTACATATAAATTTAAAAAATAAATAAAAGTTCATTCCAAAAAAACTCTTTTATTATATTCTATACATGTCATGGAAATAAATTATTTTTTTTGATAACATATTTTATAACAAATTATTGTTATTTAAATATTTTTATAATGATATATATAATTTCCTTATAATTAAATAGCTACTAAATTAGAATTGGGAAAACATTTAAAAGGAATATTTATTAAAAAAAATTATAAACAAATTACCATGATTAAGATAAATCAATTTTAGGTCAAAATTATTTATATAGTCCAACATATTTTCTTTAAAACCCAATATTAAAAATATTATACTCATTAGAAACAAGAGTGTGGCATATTTGACTTTTCCCCAAAGAAAATACTTTAAACGTAACAATCTCATTCAAGTGTCGCAAAATTGTCAGAAATAAATTTATATCCCTAAAATATATTTATAATGATAATAATATCTATTTATATTCGTTAAATATTTATTTTAACTCACGTATATATAATGAAAACACATTTAATGTGCTATTTTGATATTGATGGCCTTGCACCATAATTTCATTAGTATTTGGATAAACCACTTTTTAAATATCTATAAAAATATTTTCAAACCATAAAATAATAAATAATAAATTACAATTAATATCATATTCTATCACAGACTTATCTCATCATGAATATATTTTTTTGATACCAAATATGACCTTTCATTGCTATGTGGGCTCTACATTTTCACTGAAAATGATTTTCATATTTATTATGTAATAAATTAAAATCTCTATGTTTTATATTATTTGAGAATTTTATTAATAAATTATTCAATACATATGTTCCATAAATTTTAATATTATTTCTATGTATTATGGATGTGATAAAATATATAGTATTTCATAAAACTAGAATTTGTTTCTCTTCAATTTTTTTACTTAATTAGAAAAATGTACAAAAAACTCATCCAATGATAAAATTGGATTAATGAATCAAAATAAAAATTAATTTCATTGAATTAAATTAAAATTATTTATATAAATTAATTTTAAATAAGTGTTCAGATATTAAATAAAACCCATTTTCAAAAAATTATATAGGATTTCTTGAAAAATTTTATTTGCGGTTGAAAAAATTATTTTATACCAAATTTAAATATAAAATTTATTATAGAGAATATAATTAACTTATTAATAATACAATATAACTAATATTTCATTGAACACGTTTTTAAATAAAATTGATCATCTCAAATTATTGAAACAAAAATACAATTTTCAATAAAAACTGTATTTTCACTATTTAGTGGAAAATTAATCATTTAATATAATTATGAAAATTTCACCCAAATACAATTTTGTTTTTATTATATAAAAATAATTTAAGTTAAAATAACATTTATATATAGTACAAAAATTTATTTTACTATTCATTCATTAAATGTTTGAAAACTCATATTTGATGAAAACATATTTTTTGAAGATCGATATGATGTTATAGAAAAATTTGTGATTTTTTTCTATGAACATATGATTATATTAATATTGTCACGACCCACATTCACCAAAAGGAGAGAAGGTTCAGCAGATTTCCAGTCCCTTTCTTCTTTAAGTTGAAGGAGATACAATGACCCATGAAACCTACCCTCAATAGGTCCCAGAGTGGAGACTAGCACCAAGGGTATAGAATCACACACTAAATAGAAGGCATTACCCTATTTCTTTTAATAGGATCGGGAGATAAGATGGTAAATCCTAACAACACCAAAATAGAAAATTAAAATTAAATCCAAGAACCATTCCCAATGCATGTTACAAATGTAAAAACAAAAAAGTACAAAGTGACTACAACGGTAAAGTACCAAAGAAAGAAAAACAGCAACTGCAACTACCCCAAAGGTCTGAGCTAGTATGGTCTCGTACAATCCTTGAAGTCCTCCTGGAAACCTGAAAGTAGTTTTATATATGTAGGGTGAGAATACAAGTATACTCAGTATGGAAAACCAAATACTCTTATGCACAAGTGGGGGAACGTACTAAAGTCCCATGAGAAAAAGAGTAAACCAAACACCTAAAAAGGTAAACTATCCACCCAAGCCTCACCAAGGTACACTCCCCAAATAACGCAAGTAAATTAATATATATAATAAGAGCACATCAATGTTTGGGTACCCCGCACCACACTCCCACTGGTTATAGAAGACATCCTATGCATCGAACCAATCCTGCCATTCTCACTATAGTCCCACTGCCACACCCCGCCCACACACACCTGGGCCACAACCTCACGCAGTCCCACTGCCAAACCCCGCCCGCACACACCTAGGCCAAAACTGTCACATGTTACCATGCTTGCAAACACCTAGGACAGAACGACCACCTCCACACCCGAAGACACATGGGCCTCATCCCGAAGATACTTGGGAAACTACCTGCCCACACACACCTGGGCCATAACCACCACACTACTCCGCCCGAAGGTTCTTGGGCTAATAATGAACCTTAGTCCATCACAACCTTCCCGAAGATACATTGGCTATCCGGGGAAGGGAAAAGAAAAGGAGCTAATAACCAGCCACTAATAAAAGTGTTTGAAAAAACACCCTCCCCCATGAAATGGGGGTGTTCGTCACTAAGTGCTCAACTTTGGTGGGGCACGAATAAGAAACACAAAACTACAAGTATATATATAGGTAACAAGAACTCTCCCAAGATTAGGTTTTTTCAGCCAGCCTATGGAACACAAACAACACTCAAGTTCGAGTAACAACTCTTGCCAACAAAACCTACTTGTCCAATTCATTTTCATGTTCAGTAGTGATGTTTAATGAAGTTATGCACCTACTTTGGAAACTAGTAAGCATAGGCACAATTCCAAGAAAGCAAAAAATCAAGCATTAACTACAACATCAAGACCTGTTCTCTCGTAAATCCACAAAAACCAATGAAAACCCCAAGATACAACCCCATGCCCAATATCTAGGAGCCAAATTGTTTATCAACAACAGAGGATTCCACCCCAATATGTGATATAAACAAGGTAACCACCCGGTCGTAAAATTCATAACCACTGAATCCAAAACAACAGGAGATCCCATCCCCACCAACATCACCCAAAAAACGGCCTGTGAAGGAAAAACAACCAAACCACCACCACTAAGTAGGCCCATACTGGTCTTTTCAGATTTATAAGATTTATCACACTACATGATTTCAATTTCCATGTGCTTTAACCGGGGTTATAAAAGAAGGATTGATCCTAGTGCCTCAATTTATTTAGTCGGATATGCGTGATTAACCAATTTCCTTTTCACAGTAGGAGTTTGCAACTACAAAAAAATCCATTTAAAACTTCTCCAGGGGTTTATTAGTGCACAGAGAAAGTCCACCAACATGCCATGATTTTCAATAGGCGTAAGCCCGCAAAATTCAGATAAGAGAAACATAAAACAGAGCAGCGTCATCAATCACTCCCCCCTCATTCTTTATAGAATCAGTTCATTGTATTTATTTAGGTTTGGTTTATCCAATTCTACGGAATCAAAATAATTCCCACCCCGCATGATACACAACAAGGGAGAGACTAAGGAGAAATTCCCTACTTGTTGATCAACAATCGACGCTGAGCCTGGGCGTAGAATTCCACGGATACCGATGCATCTTGCCTGAATGAAAAGCGATTCATATGAATGATGGGTACTACTATCACATGTGATCAAGAAAAGAAGAAACGTACGACGAACCCTTTAGTTTATTAGGACAGGGGACGGTTGAGATGACAACGTGGAACCGCATAAGAAGCGGGGGTCGTGGGTTGACCACGCAACCCCACACGTTATTAAAGGGTCGGGTGGTTTAAACTGGCGCACACACCGGGTTAATTCATTAAATATTTAATTAAAAAATTTATGGGCATTACCGGGATTTAAAATAATCTTAAAGGGGTCAAAATAGTGTTTAAAACCCAATTTGCGCAAAAAGGAGTGCTACTGGAAAAAAACCCCATGGGGGTAGGTGAGAGCCACGAGTAGCTGGGAGCTACCAGTGGCTAACAACGACCGGTAGCCGAGAGCTACCGGTAGGCTGCAGTGATCGGTAGACCGAGATACTGGTAAGCTGTAGCCACCGGTATACCGAGCTATCGGTAGACAGATCTACCGGTAGCTGAAGCTACCGGTATACAGAGCTACCGGTAAAGAGAACTACCGGTAGGCTGCGGATACTGGTAGACAGAGATACTGGTAGGCCTGCTATCAGTAGGCTCAGGCTACCGATAGGCCGACCGTTAGGCCAAACATCACCGAGATTCCCAGACTAGAAAACCCAACATGATATTTTCACAAAGTAATGGATCCCAAAACCTGGGCCATTACATCAGATACCTCTTAAATGATTCTCGTCCTTGAGAATCAAAATAACACAGCAGGAAAGAGGGAGTCCAAACTACCACCTAGAAAGATACCTCTCAGGTGTGGACCTCATTGTTACCTAAGAACGCCTTTCTGTCAAGAATCAAGCAACATACCATGTCAAACTGCCCAACCATGTGGGTTGGGGAGTCTCCTTCCCAATGTCAAGATACTATCCACTTTGGGCGGCACTGACTCGCCCACACGGGTTTAATCACATCCACCTTAATGAGTCTTGATTAGGGGTTGGGTCCTCCCCTCTCTATAGCCAGGACATTTCACACACATTCATAGGAAAGAAAACCAGTATTTCATAGCCAACAAGGTAAAACGTTCTACCACAACAGCTATAAACTGAACAGTACAAAACACAAAACAACTCTAGGTAATGGGTACGCATCTATGCTTCCTTCTCCCACGTACTCTCCTCAATCCCACCATGTCTCCATAACACACGAACCAAGGGGATGGTTCGGCCACGAAGAACCTTCGCCTCATGACCCTCGATCATCACTGGTCTTTCCACAAAAGACACGTCATCCTCGATGACTAACTCTCCCCAATCAAGGACGTGTGAATCGTCGTGCAGGTAACGACAAAACTGGGACACATGGAATACATCTTTTATCATCAGTAGCGACGGTGGTAGCACTAGCTAATAAGCCACTTCACCAACCGGACACAACAGTTCTAAGGGTCTGATGAACCTCAGAGAAAGCTTACTACGTTTGCCAAACCTCCATTTTCAACGCCGAGGGGGGACCTTCAAAAACACATGGTCTCCAACCTCAAAATCCATGGGCCTCCTCCTGGTATCAGCATATAACTTCTGTCGGTCCTAGTCCGCCTTCATCCTTTCCTGTAAGAGCTGAAACTTCTCTGTCGTGCTCTGCACCACCTCCTGGATAAGGATGGCTACCTCTCCTACTTCAGTCCAACACACAGGTGAATGTCATGGCCTCCCGTACAATGCTTCAAATGGGCCCATACTAATGGTAGATTGATAGATATTATTGTTGGCAAACTCAACTAGAGGCAAGTATCGAAGCTACGATCCTCTTGAGTCCAGAACACATGCCCATAGCATATCATCCAAGGTCTGGATGTTGTGCTCTATCTGTCCATCTGTCTGGGGATAGAAGGCAGTGCTAAGGCACAACTGGGTTCCAAAATCATGCTGCAATCCTCTCCAGGCACGCGAGGTAAATAGTGCATCCATATCCGATACTATAGACCTTCGAACCCCATGAAACAGCACCACCTCATCCACGTTCATTCATGCCAAAGCATCCACTGCACTTGACTCCTTGATCACCAGAACGTGAGCCGATTTTTTCAACCGGTCCACTACTACCCATATAGAGTTGTATCCCACTTGGTCCTTGGGTAGTCCCATGACGAAATCCATCGAGATGTCATCCCACCTCCACTTGGGGTCATCTAGAGACTACAGTAGGCCACCTGGAACTCGGTGTTCAGCCTTCACTTGCTGACACACTAAGCACTTGGACCCAAACTCTGCCACTGCTCGCTTCACTCCAGGACACCAAAACTATCTTTTTAGTCCCTGGTACATCTTGGACACTGCAGGGTGTACTGCTAGTGGTGATTTTTGGAACTCACTAAGAACCCTACCGCGCATCACCTCTGGAAAAAATAGCTTTCCCTGGAAAAGAATCCGGTTTTGGCCATCCTTCATCCATCCTTCTGGAGCATTGCCCTGGTCAACTCGGCCGCGCATCACTTCGCACTCTGGGTCTCCCCACCGAGATTCCTCCACTTGCTGAAATAGAGAAGACTGTACTGCCATCTGATATAGGTAACCGCTATCGCTATCCATACTCACATCCTTGTTTAAGGCAGCCAACTCCCCCATTGCCTTCCAGGTGTCCGCCGACTCTCGGACTGCATCATTCCATGATCTCCTGCTGAAGGAATCAGCCACTACATTCCCCTTCCCTAAAGTGTAAGTGATCTCGAAGACGCAATACTGGAGGAAGTCCATCCACCTTCGTTGCCGCAAGTTTAGGTCCCACTGGGAGAAGATATACCTCAAGATTTTGTGATCTGTGAAGACCAAAAAGTGTTATCCGATTAGGTAGTGCCACCATAAATTCAATGCAAAAACAACCGCTGCAAGCTCCAGGTCATGGGTGGCATAATTACTCTCATGAGGGCATAGCTTTCTAGTCCCATTAGAGATCACCCCTTGTCACTGCATCAACACACATCCCAGGCCTTGTCCTAAAGCATCACAGAACAACTCATACGCTTCCCCTTCTGCTGGTAATCTCATAACTGGGGCACTAACCAACTTCTCCTTTTGATAGCTGAAGGCTGACTCGCACTACTCACTCCACATGAAAACCTAGTATTTCTTGGTCAGGTCTGTCAGAGGTGCTACAACACGAGAGAAGTTGGGTACAAACCTCCGATTGTAACCCGCAAGCCCGAGGAAACTACGGACCTCTACCACATTCTTGGGTGCTGCCCAAGAAACAACTGCCTAAACCTTTGATGGGTCCACCACAACCCCCTGCTCAGACACCACGTGCCCGATGAACTGCACTTCTTGTGTCCATAATTTTCATTTCGATAACTTCCCAAAGAGCTGATGTTGTCGAAGGACCTCCAAAACCGTCCTCAAGTGCCCTGCATGGTCCTCCTCTAATCTCGAATATATCAGGATGTCATCGATGAACAAAACCATAAACCGATCCATGTACTCCTGAAAGATGGAGTTCATAAGCCCCATGAACACTTCTGGGGTGCTCGTAACACTGAAAGGCATGACTACGAACTCGAAGTTCCCATATCTGCACCTGAAGGCCATCTTCAGGATGTCTCCCTCCTTCACTCTCAGCTGGTGGTACCCAGACCGCAGGTCGATCTTTGAGAACCATCCGGCCCCTTTCAGTTGGTTGAAAGGATCGTCTATCCTCGGAAGAGGGTAGCGATTCTTAATCGTCACCTGATTCAGCCTCATGTAGTCTATGCACAAACTAAGAACACACTCTTCCTTCCTTGCGAACAAGACTGGAGCACCCCACGGTGACACACTTTTTCGAACAAAACCTCTCTTCGTCAGATCGTCAATCTGAATCCGCAACTCCCGTAGCTCTGAAGGTGCCATCCGGTAAGGAGCCATCGAGATCGGACGAGCACCATGCTGCAAGTCTATCCCAAACTCGACATCCCGTCCAGGGGGTAGAGCCGTCACCACCTCAGGAAAGACATCCAAAAACTCACAGACGATATCTGGAACCTCCACCATTTTAGCATCTACTGACTCTACTGACAGCTCAGCTAACAAGGAGAGGAGGGGTTCCTCTCGCCTGATGCCCTTCTGACTGCTCCGCTCACCAGTGAAGGTCACACGCCGGCCGCCCAAGTCTGAGAACACAACCCTTCCTCGAAAGCAGTCTATAATGGAACACACAGAGAATATCCAGTCGATGCCTAGGATGAAATTGTATGGTTGTATCTGTAGCAGAAGAAGATCCATAACCGACTGATGTGGCCCTATCATCAGTCCGCATCCTCGACAAACAAATAACAAGTCGTTCTGACCTTCGACTGGTGTGCTCAGCACCAGGGGCACTGAAAGTCTCTCGGCATCTAGACCCAAGCCACGGACTAGACTGGGTGCAACAAAGGAGTTCGAAGATCCGGTATCGAACAAGGCATAAGCAAGGGTACTGAACAAACTGATTGTACCTCGAACAACCTCCGGCCCTGCTGGAACTGCTACCTATATGGCATGTAACTATCCAGACCCATATCCTCTGCCCCTCGGCTATCAGACACCTCCCCGACCATGCCCCGATTGAGGTCCCTGAGGAGCGCCCTGAGGCTGGCCTCCTCCTCCTATGTCTGCCCTCGGAGGAGCAGGAGCTCGCTATCCCTACTGCTGCTGCTGGAAAGGCCTGGTTGGAAGCTGCTGCTGGGGTGGGTGCTGGGGTTTTCCAACACCGCCGTACTGTACCTAGTCTAGGAACTGACTCCGTAGATGTCCATGGCTCCCACAGATGAAGTACCACGGTCCCGGTCCCGAAGGAAATGAGCGTGGATCCGGGGACCGGAAATGGAACTGTTGCGGCATGCTACCTACTGGTCGGAACCTGGAGGGTCCTCACGCTGGAGGCCTGGTGCTGATGGCCATCCCCTTTGATGGTCCCAGCTAGATACCCTCTCGTGACACACCTCCTAGAGCATGCATCCTCTCCACCACTTCTTCCTTCTTCTGGACCTCCAAGTACATCGACAGGGTAAAGGGGGTAACAACATACTAGAGGAAGGGTCGAAGTGCCTCCTATAAACGTCTTGCCCGAAAATCCTCACCGGGAAAGAGGTCCAGAGTAAAATGTAGGAGGTCCTTGAACCTGATTCCTAGCTCCCTCACTGACATACTCCCTTGCTGGAGGGAGAGTGGCTCCTATCTCTTTTCCTCCTTCATCGTCGAAGAGAGGACATCCGCCTGGAACACCCTCTCGAAATCAGCCCATGCCACCTCAGCCTCTCTCCTCTCCCCCAGATAAAGTGTCTACCACTAACGCGCCACTCCCTGCATCTGGATGATAGCTAGAGGAACCCAGTTCTCATTCAGAGCCCGGATCAAGATGAAGGCTATCACTAGCTCATCTAGCCAGCCCTCCGTCTTCATATTAGAGGTGATGCCCTCATACATCTCGAGGGTTTGTCGCTGAAGGGCACGAAGTGTCTTCCGCCACTGGTAATCCTCCTCCTCTTGATCAGCTCTCTGCCGATCGTCCCAGGTAGTCTCCGGGGCCTCGATCGCCCGCACCAAACTTGGTCACCTTCCAGGCGCCATAGCTGCAGGGTAAACATGGAATGCCTAAGCCCAAGTAGTGCAGAATATTGTTCTTAAAACATATTAAACTTTTTATTTATTCTTAATTCCCAATAAATCCCAGAAACATGAGAACACAAGTCATTATGATGCATGTAACTTTCATAGGGTCTCTACCTCGCAATCATTATGGCCTCACTAGGTCGTTCGGTAGGTCCAGAGTCCTTGTATAAGATCACGGGGGGCCCCTAAAATCCCGTGTCCTAGCCGGTCTTCCCTGGCCTAATTCATGCACCAAGGTCACCCAACACTATTTCCCTACCATCCCATTCAATCCTCACTGTGCCTAACTCCAGACTCCATCCTATCTCCCAACCTTCCCTTGATACCATTTTTTCCTGGCCCACCTTCACCAAAAGGAGGTAAGGGTCAGCAGATTGCCAGAACCTTCCTTATTTATGTTGAAGGAGAGATAATTACCCCTGAAACCCGCCCTTAATAGGCCCCGTAGTGGAGACTAGCACCAAGGGTATAGAATCACACACTAAATGGAAGACATTACCCACTTTCTTTTAATAGGATCGGGAGATAAGATGGTAAATCCCAACAACACCAATAGCGGAAAGTAAAAGTAATTCCAAGAACAATTCCCAATGCATGTTACAAAAGTAAAAACCACAAAGTACAAAGTGACTACAAGGGTAATTTACCAAACAATGAAAAATAGAAACTGCAACTACCCTAATGGTCTGAGCTAGTATAGTCCCATGTGATCCTCGAAGACCTCCTGGAAACCTGAAAGTAGTTTTTTATACCTAGGGTGAGCATTCATGTATACTCAGTAGGGAATACTAAAGACTCTCGTGCACAAGTGGGGGATCATACTAAAGTCCCATGAGAAAAAGAGTAAACCAAACACCTAACAAGGTAAACTATCCACCAAAGCCTCACCAAGGCACACTCCCCAATTAACGCAAGTAAAGTAATATATATAATAAGATCACATCGATGTTTGGGTACCCCGTGCCACTTTCCCACTATTAATTGAAGACATCCTATGCATCGAACCAATCCCGCCAATATCACCGCAGTCCCACTGCCACACCCCACCCGCACACACCTGGGCCACAAATGTCACACTTAACCACATCTGCAAACACCTAGGCCAGAACAACCACTGCCACACCCGAAGACACCTGGGCCTCATCCGGAAGATACTTGGGAAACTACCTTCCCGCACACACCTGGGCCATATCCACCACACTACCCCGCCTGAAAGTTCATGTGCTAATAATGGACCTCGGGCCATCACAGCCAGCCCTAAGATACTTGGTCTATCCGGGAAAGGGAGCAGAAAAGGAGCTAATAACCAACCACTAATAATAGTGTTGGGAAAAACACCCTCCCCCACAAAATGGGGGTGTTTGGCACTAAGTGATCAACTTGGGTGGGGCGTGAATAAGAAACAAAAAACTACAAGTATATATATAGGTAACAAGAACTCTCCCAAGTTTAGGTTTTTCAGCCAGCCTAAGGAACACTAACAGCACTCAAGTCTGAATCACAACTCTCACAAAAAAAACCCATTTGTCCGCTTCGTTTTCATGTTCAGTAGTGTTGTTTAATGAAGTTCTCCACCAACTTGGGAAACTAGTAAGCATAGGCAGAAGTCCAGGAAAGAAAATAGTCAATAATTAACTACAACATCCACACCCGGTTCTCTCGTAAATCCATAACATCTAAATAAAACCCCAAGATAAAACCCCATGTACAATATCAAGGAGCCAAAAGGTTTCTCAACAACAGAGGATTCCACCCCAATTCGTGATATAAAAAAGGTAACCATCCGGTCATAAAATTCACAACCACTGAATCCATAACAACTGGGGATCCCATCCCCACCCACATCACCCAGAAAACGGCCCTTGAAGGAAAAACAACCAAACCACCACCACTAAGCAGGCCCATGCCTGTATTTTCATATTTATAAGATTGAACACACTCTATGATTTAAATTTCCGGGTGCTTTAACCGGGGTTATCACAGAAGGATTGATCCTAGTTCCTCAATTTATTTAGACGGATATACGTGATTAACCAATTTCCTTTTCACATCAGGAGTTCCAAACTACAAAACAATCCATTTAAAACATCACCAAGGGTTTATTAGTGCACAGAGAAAGACCACCAACATTGCATGATTATCAGTATGCGTAAGCCCACAAAATTCAGAAAAGAAAAACATAAAACCAAGCAGCGTCATCAATCACATCCCCCCTTTGTTCTTTATAGAATCCGTTCATTATCTTTATTTAGGTTTGGTTTATCCAATTATATAGAATCAAAAGCATTCCCACCACACAGGATACACAAAAAGGGAGATACGAAGGAGAAATTCCCTACTTGTTGATCAACGATCGACGCTGAACCTGGGCGCGGAATTCCACAGATACCGATGCGGCTCGCCTGAACGAAAAGAAGTTCGTCTGAACGAAGGGTACTACTAGCATAGTGTGATCGAGAAAGAATAAACCCACGATGAACCCTTTAGTTTATAAGGGTCGGGGACAGTTGATATAACAACGTGGAACTATGTAAGGAGCGGTGGTCATTGGTTTACCATGAAGCCCCACACCTTATTAAAGGGTCGGGCGATTTAAACCGACGTACACACCAGGTTAATTCATTAAATATTTAATTAAAAATCTTATGGGAATTACTGGGATTTAAAACAAGATTAAAGGGGTCAAAATATGGTTTAAAACCCAATTTGTGCAAAAAAGCAGCACTGCTGGAAAAAACCTCATCGGGGTAGGCGAGAGACACCAGTAGCCGAGCTACCGGTTGGCTGCAGCTACAGGTAGACCGAGCTACCTGTAAGCTGCAGCCACCGGTAGACCGAGCTACCGGTAGACAGAGCTACCAGTAGGCTGCGGCTACCGGTAGACCGAGCTACCGGTAGGCCTGCTACCGGTAGGCTAAGGCTACCGGTAGGCCTACCATTAGGCCAAACTTCATCGAGATTCTAAGACCAGAAAACCCAACATGAAATTTTCACAAATTAATGGACCCCAAAAACCCAGGCCATTACAAATATTTACTTGTACCTTATTATTAAATTCAAAAATACGTTATTTCAAATAATAATCAAATATTTATGGTCTTGGTAACAATGGCTAAATTTTAATAATATTTATTTATTCATTGAAGCTCGATGTGGAATATCTTGTGAACTCTCATTCAAAATGATTCCTTTTAAAAATATATGGATGTTATATTATACTCTATCCCCCAAATTTTTAAATTACATACTAACAAATTTGAACTCATTCTTGATTAATAGGGTTTTATTTTTCAAAATAATTATATTGAAATCCTATATCATCAAATGGATTGATAAAAATTTCTATTTAAAAGGGTGAAAGAAAAATATGGTTGTCATGTGAGACAATTCATACAAGGTTTCCATGTAGAATAAAATTATTTTAAAGTGAAAACATGGATATAGATTACAAACTAACTCCCTTGTACTGATATAGAGTGGTATAGAAAATGGTAATGAGAAAGTTATCTGTCATAAAACCCTAAATATGTAAATTGTTAAAAGGCCATTCATTTCTTAGTAAGAAAAGTAAATAGATAACATATTATTTTAATATCCTTTTAATAGATTTGAGGAATTCTATTTCCATATATACTATTAATATATGTAAATATATTTTCTTTACAAGTACAATTTCATCGTTTAATCAATTTCCACCACAAACTATTCTTTGTCTCCAAATGATTATTATGATTTATTCAAGCCTAGAACACTAAAATATACTTCTAGTGAATCATATATTCATCAAAAAAAATTAACAATATATTTCTCATATGCTTACAAATTAACAAAAACCAATTTTTCTATGATAATATATGATAATTCCCCAAAATGAGTAAACCTTAACACTAGTAAAAAATTATTTATTCTCTAAAATTGGATAGTAATAACAAAAGTCTAACATAGATCATTCAAAAAATATATATCCTTAAAACTATTAAAATATGTTCTAGACTAATATTTATCCCCAAATTTCTAAATTATTAGATCACATAGTATTCCGATATTATTTTAATATTTATTTTCAAATCACATCAATGAATCATAATGTATCATACCAAAATTTAATTTACCTAATCATATAATCTACAAATTATTTTAACCATATCTGTAAATATATTACATCACCATAATTCCATAATTAAATCATATATATATTTTCAAAAATGTAATTTTACCTTTATTCTCAAAATAAACTTTCATTGTATTAAATTTACATAAATCATGTAGGTTACTAAAAATAGTTAACATCTTTCAAAAATTATTAATCATACAATAATCAAATCATATTCCAATCACATGGTTGTATATTCTATAATATATATGTTCCCAAAATGACCATATACATTACCTATAAAATAGTTTAAAAATAAAAAAACAATTTCATACTAACCAGGACATCACATATCCTAGTAGTAGGCAATGAATGCTTATCTACCATCAGTGGTGGGTTCAATTCATGTGGCCTTGTCAAATCTGTTGGATTGTCACCCATCCTATGGGTTTTCTTTTTGTAATACTATATTAATATAATCCTTTTAAAATTAAATATATTTGAGAAAATTCCTAAAATATAAACATAAAATTTTCAATACTAATGAAATGTTTTAAGCTCAATGGTTATCTCATACCATTCATCTTTCATCAATAAAAGTTAATAATCCATAGTTACATCAAAACAAATAGCATATAATCCCTAAATATTATGCATACCTTTAAAAATATGTCTATAAATTGAAAATATAATTCTTCATCCAAATAACATATTACACATAACATATATATGGATAACATATAACTAAAATTACATAAATTTATCACAATAATATCATTATTGAACATAAATTTTCATAACATAAACCCACAAAAGGGGTGTATAATACATTTAACATGTGTACATCTAGAAAAATATAACCCCATGGTGGTATCCTTAACTCTTAATATAGATTTTCATTGACCATAAAATTATCCCATGTTATCTAAACCGGTTTATGATACCAACTTTATGAACCTAGCCTTAAACATTACATATTCTGTTGTTCTGGAACTGGATTTAACTTCTCTGTAATCCTTATGAAATTTTTGGTGTATAGTTTTAGAAAATTATGAGAAACACATACATGAAAAAATAATACATTATAAGAGGGAACTTATTCTTAGTATACATTTTTCAAACAAAACAGATTCAAATAAAACATGGTTTCCATTCACAATAGATCTTCACAATTTCTATTTTGACCTCATCCTTATCCCAAATCATTCTCAAACCCAATGATTTTTTTAAAGTGGTAAGAACATAAAACTCTAAATAAGGGATGTAAAATAATAAATATTTTAGTCCAATAAAAAAAATTAAATAATATCAAGACAATATTTTTAAAAACATACCTTTCAACCAAAATAATAAACACTTTTTCCTTTAAAAATCATTTTCTTACCTTTTAAAATACAACAATTATCAGGAAAAATAATTATAAATCCTAGAAAATAAATTAAAGTACATTTTAAAATAATAATTATATAACCTTTACAAAACCCTTACAATAACCCTTTAATTCTAAATAACCATACGACCGACTTGCAATATAATTCTCTAGAGAAAAAATCATAACTCAATGCATTGTAGTGCTCTATAGGTACACCCTATGATATTAAAAGATCGTCCATGAGGTATAATATTAATAAAAAATATTAAATAACTTACAGTGATCATATAATGAATAAAAACCTTTAAAATTATTTTTAACCCATGTTCGAAACACTTTTAGATATTAGAGTACAACTTTTTATTTCAAATGAATTTTAAAATCAAAAAATTGATCACATCATACAGAACACATTTTACATAAAAATACCTATATAAAATTTTAATGAATTAATTAAAAAATTAAGGTGTCATTAATGTGGGAGAACCCTGTCATTATGTATAAGTTAATGAATATTCCAATAGAATTTTGTAAATAGAGAGGAAATATTATCTTTAGAAAAAGGATTTTAAATAAAAGTCCATTACCTTGAGTCTGAATCTTCATGTAATTTTTTATATTTCTAAATAATAATTGATCATTAATTTATTCTTATTTATAAATCGTATTAATTTTAATTATTACATTAGTCTAATTAATACCATATAATATACAATTACTCAATTAATTAAGTTCACCTCTAATATTTTGATGATATTTCATTCATAAGTAAAAAAGACTTCGATATGTGGAATTTGGTAAAATTTTTCAATTTAAAACTATCATAAGAAAAAAATTCAGAAATAATTATCAAATATTATACAAAAATTATTATTTTCAATCCAACATTGAATGATTCTTTTGAAAAATTAACAACATTACAATCATAGAGATAGTATGTCATCTTTACGAATGTTAAATGTTTCCATTTTCAATTATCATTATGGAATGAATGTAATGGAAATTTTACATTTTTAGAATGATAAAAATATAATTAATAACATACTTCTAATTTAAATACACTTATATATATAATCTAGTTGATGAGGTTATGAATAATGAATCACATCAATTCGTGGAGGGGATAATTCACATGTACGCACTACTGAAGTTATAATTTTTATATGCAAGAAAAGATAATGACATAAACAATATATTATTTTTTTAAAGACCAATAATTTAAGTATAATTGTTTTTAATATATGTGATTTTTATGAGTTTGAAAAAATTTACGGCATGTGATTCCGAGGCCTGGTGTGCCCGAAATTAATTTGGGAACTTTTTTTCAGGCATGTTCAGGAAACATACGGTCCGGATTTTATAACTTTTGAACCAGTGCTCAGAATTGAAATCTGAGTACACCGTTGAACTCACAGCACCAGTATTCTCTTACAGAGACTTTCACCTCGACCACAGTTGGTCAAGGGTGAATGTTAGAATTTTGGGTTTTTTCGTGAAATGATAAAATAAATAAAAATGTGTATCATTTTATTTTATTTATATTTTGAACTACCCATGTGGACTTTGAGAGGTGGGGAACACTAGAAGTAAACCTCCATTGTAGATGTTGAGAGGTGGGGACCTCTGAAGCCTAACCTTCTATATAGGTTATGGTGGTGGGGACCACCCATGACTTAAAACCCCCTTGAACCCCTTTGAAATCCTTCTTAATGTGGATAAACCTATTGAGCTTCCCCAAATAGTTATGCCAACTCTACGCTTTAATTAATTAAGCCAACCCATCCGTTAAATAATTAGGATATTTTCGAAATTATTCCAGAAACTTAATAGATATCATAATGTATTATTTTTTCAACCATTGCATTATTGGTGGAATTGGTGAGAACTTGGTAGAATGCTCTCCAATGAAGAACGCCAACGAATAACCTGATTGAAGAACGTTCTTCTAAAATCAAGGAAGAGGTAGATGTACGAGCCAATAATTGAAGCGTGGTTTATGAAGAAATGATTGTTGGTACCCCCTCCACCTTCTTTGAATTCTTTCTCATGTCGACATTAATAATGAAATGAGGTAATGGTTTTTTAGGAATTCTTTAAATTTTTATATTAAATACCTCAGTCTTATAAATCATGGAGAACATGGAGCCACCAAAACGAGTTTATCCATGATTCGTATGAAATTTTAGAATTTTAGGTTCTTGATTCAAGGTTTTTGTTGAGACACTTGAAACTACTCTAACGCGGAGGGTGCAGGCAAAAAAAAACACGGCCGATTTCTCCCTATCGTTCTTCTTTATTTGTCTATTCTTCACGATGGTGACGACAACTGGTTCTAGCGATTGACACTAGTGGAACATCGAGAACATGATAAAGGTGACGAACGAAGGGAGGATTTTCACACCAGCCGCTGAAAAAGGCACTGCATCCCCCTGCACCGCGGCCTCTGTCGTTCGTGGCACAACCTTTCGCAGCCTCCAACATCTGCGACACCGCCGCCCGCGACCTCTGTCCTCCGCGGCTCTGCCACCCGCGGCCACCACCTCCCCATGGCCTCACCGCGCCACCCGCGGCCCTCCGAGCCTCTCTATGGAATCTCCGCCCTTGCATCCTCACACCGCTCCATGGACTCGCTGCCCGTGGCCTCACTGAGCCACCCGCGGACCTCTGAGCCGCTCTGCTACCTCACCACCTTCGCGGCCTCATACCGCATTGCGGTATCCACCACCCCGCAGGCCACTCCCCAGGACGAGCCACCCGACCGGGGTTCCCAGCGTAGGCCTGACCGGACCTAGTGGGTCGGGCTGGGTTTACTAAAACTGGGTTGGCCCATGCTGGATCGGTCCAGGTCAGTATGACTGAGTCGGACCAGACCCAGACCCACTTTGACCCGTTTACGTAATTTCACCAAATCTTTGGCACCCGACATTAGTTTGACGAACCATCTATAACACCAAAACCTTGGAGAAAGACGGTCCCATTGGTATACCCCACTATATTTTTGTGTAATATTTGGGAATGTTTGGGTTGGATCGAGCACCAATCTGATAGGGCCCTTAGGACTAAAAGGCTAATAAATCATAGACTGAGTGTATGATTGACGCATCGTCTGTTGCGTTCAGAACCCAATGACATAGAGATCCTTTGAGATACTTCTTCGTGAAACATTATGGTGGTTGGAGTATTTACCAGTGGCTTTTGGAGTGGACCCTCTCGAAGACAAGAGAGCATAGTTCGAGAACCCCGTAGCTGGCTGTAACATGATGAATGAAGAGAGAACATGTGTGGATCAGCATCGAGCGATCATGTGTGGGTCAGCACCTAGTGATACTATGTGGGTAATCACCTAGTGATCCTGTGTGGGTCAGCACCGAGCGATCCTGTAAGGGTTAGTGCCAAGTGATCTTGTGTGGGTCTACCTCTTAACAGAGAAAGATGATTTAGTAGGAACAACTAATCATCTCTACTACTATACTTAGGTTATACCTGGTCTGAGCTGAGTTTTTACATGTGTGGTACTTTCCTTCATGGTCATAAATTGGTGGTATTCTTTTATGTGTCATGCCTGTGTGGTGCTTGACTTCACGGTATTACTTCTTTTGTGTAACAGTTGAGCATGGGGCTTTGGAGTTGGACATTGTGTTTTCCTCATGATTGAGATGGGTTTACATGATAACTTAGGTATATGTATGAGAATATACCGAAGTATGGTTGTCAGTTATTTCTTTCATTTTTGGTTTATCCTTTGTGGGATTTGAGAGACCTTGAGGGTCTCGGGGTCCCTACTGAGTATCGTTATACTCACCCCTGCATGGGATATACCCGAACTTTATTGTGTATGGTGCAGAATTGCATTGACTAAGGACAAGGGAACCCGGATTGGAGGTAGCTTGGAGGTGGGAATTAGACTAGGCAGACCACATATACGAACCTTCAAGGGCTGTACCAAACCTTTAGGTTGGATCCTCAGTGGTTTATCGTGGGAACTATTCTAGTTTACTTGTACATTCAGTTTCTTGTACTTTCCAATTGGGCTTGTATTCTGAACCCTTTTAATATCTTTACTCACTCTGTTTAATATTCAGTTTACTTGAGTTTGTATCTTGCTTTGTGCTTGGTTGCATGTGTCTACAGGTTATAAAGAAAATGCCTTCCCAATTTTAGGGAATATGCCTTCGGTGCTAGTCGCCAGCCCCTAGCCTATGGAAGGCAGACTTGGAGTAGTCACGACGTGAGACCCAGGGGATGGTTCATGAAAAATTTGTCTCTGAGGATTATATTCTACTGTAGAACATAAGACTCTGATCTTTCATTAAACGACACCAGTGTTAAGTGCAGTGAATGTGCTTATCAGTTTAGGGAATCTAGTGTTGGTGCGGCGGCCGACATATCCATACACCAGGACCCTAACTTTTGATTTATGACTCAGTGCATGATAATACTGATTATTTTTGTGTTTTCAAGAGTTTTATTTGTGAACTATTGTGACAGATCACCAGGTATAACTTATTGACCATAGAACTCCTGTTTCATTTCAGGATGCCTCCATGTACACAGAAAACTAGGCCTCCAGATGTTGTACGTGCTGATATTCCATCGAGAGACGAGGCCTCGGTGCTGGGCCCTATTTCAGTAGAGGCACCGGTGGTGGCACAAACGGTGCCATTACCTGTTGGGCCATCATTTCCACCAACCACATCAGTAGAGAGTGCATGTTGCTTCAGCGCATTTCCTGAGTTCCAGCGCCAGAGGCCACCCAGTTTCAGGGGAGAGATGGACCCACAGGTGGCTGAGGATTGGCTGGAGGCTGCGGTGAGAGTTTTCTAACTGGTAGGGACACCCACTGATCTCATGGTGACCCTTGCTTCCAGAATTCTATAGAAAGAAGCTGGAAGATGGTGGAGAAAGATGCTCTAGATTCACGATTATGTGACGCTTCACTAGGTATATTCGAGAGCCTGTTTCGGGCAGAGTCTGTTCCAGAGTCACTTTGCGCAGTGCACATTCAGGAGCTACTTCATCTGTAGTAGGGCAGCATGACTGTGGCTTAGTACTCAGCGAGGTTCACTGACATCTCACGCTACTCCATAGATATGGTGTGGGACCCATTCTTCATGTCTTGAATCTTCGAGCAGGGACTCAGGTAGGAGATTTGGGCATCTATGATCTTACTTACCATCCCGACGTAGGCGGGGGTGTTAGAGAGATCCCTTTTAGTTGAGTGTTTCCTTGCTGAGTAGTCACCAGCAGCGAGACCCACTATCATTTGTCACGTAGCAGAGTCTTCTACAACTTGCAGTAGAGAGATGACAAAGAGTTCCTAGAGGAACAGGCCTATAGGTGGGAAGACTATAGTATTCAGAGTCAGTTGAGTGGGGCACTCATGGTAGATCCAGTCATGCCAGGAGCGGGCAGTGTTATGCAAGTGGCGGGCATGGTCACATGGCTCGTGACTATCTGAACCACCGTGCATATGATAAGAACATGGTCTAAAGACCGCCCAAGAAGAGAAAGAGGTTCGATTGAGGAGGTCTGTAGGGAGAAGGAGGAATTCATAGAGGAGATAGTCGTGCAGCTGGTGATGGGTGATGATTCGAGATGTTACCGCCACCACTGTCAATTGGTCCACCCAAACTATAGTGTGCATTTGGATAGGGGAGAGCTCAGGTCTAGGAATTTGAGGATTAGGATCACAGCGCTCCGGAGATGATATAAGGTACAATCTGTGTCTAATCCTACTTAGATGTAGTACTTATAGACACAGCTAAAAATAGTTCTTTTATTTCCACTACCCTCTTTGGGAGCTCGGAGATTCCGATGGAGCCATTGGATCTATTCTTACGTCTATAGACTCCTAAAAGAGCATATTCATAGATTACGTAATGATTCCAGTAGTGTGATCTTACTCTAGAAGGCAAGATCTTTGGCTGGGATCTCGTAGTAGCAGCGTCGAGGCCTTACGACGCCATCTTGGGTATGAAATTTTTATCTACAGTCCATGATCAGATTAACTGTATTTGGCGCAAAGTGCGGTGTATCCACATGGATGGGACTAGGTTTACCTTCACCGGTGTGAAGGGAGACTTTGTATCACAGGATGGACTTTATTTGAAGAGAGTGTAGTCTATCACTCATTAGTTAGATAGCCTTACCCTTAGAGCAGTTGATGTGGAGAGTCCAAGTTATCTTGTAGTGGTGGACCGGTACACAGATGTATTCCCTGATAATGCTCTGAGTCTACCTCCTCGTAGAGAGGTGGAATTTTACATTGACATATACCCAGGGAGGCACCAATATCTACACCAGCATATCGGATGGCTCCCACAGTGCTTCGTGTGCTATGGGTACTGCAAGAGGATTTGCAGGGAAAGGGATTCATTCGACACAGTGTTTCTCATTGGGCAGCCCCAATTTTGTTCACCAAGAAGTTGGATGGATGCTTGAGTCTTTGTGTTGATATCAACGGCTCAACCAGGTGTCCCTCAAGAACAAGTACCCTAGTTCTAGGATTGAATACATATTTGATCAGCTGAAGGGATCATAGTGGTTCTCAGAGATAGACCTCAGATTAGGCTATCACCATCCCAGAGTACAAGACGAGGATGTGCAGAAGATGGATTTAAGATGTCTATATGACCACTATGAGTTTTTGGTATGCCATTCAGTGTAACCAACGCTCAAGTAGTGTTCATGGGACTCATGAACAGGATCTTTCAGCCATAACTTGATTGCTTTGTAATTGTATTCATCAACAACATTCTGATCTACTTGGAAACTAAGGAGGAGCATGCCTATCATTTGTAGGTAGTACAGGATGCAATCTAAGAGCACCATCTTTGTGGTAATCTCTCGAAGATCCAATTTTGGATCTGAGAGGTTCATTTTATGGGACTTGTCATCTCGGCAGTTGTAGTTTCATTAGATCCAGCAAATATTGAGATGGTACATTCTTGGGATCCACACAAGAGTGTGACTGAGAAACATCATTTCTTGGGTTTGGCTGGATACTACCGGAGATTTGTGCGAGATTTGTACAGAGTTGCAGCACCACTATATGCGTTGATGAATAAGGGGAAACACTTCATGTGGTCAGAATGATGCCTGTAGAGTTTTCAAAAGCTTAGGTAGAGGATGACTAGTGCCCCCATCTTAAGGAATCCAGAGGAGGGATTAGGGTATGTAGTTTACTACAACGCATAAGGGACCAGACTCGAATGTTTCCTGATGATGGAGCCAGGATTGATCGCATATGATTTTCGATAGCTGAGATATAATGAGAAAAACACCATTACCCATGACCTAGAGTTAGCAGCAGTGGTGTTTTCCTTGATGATTCGGAAACATTACTTTTTGGGAGTGAGTTTTATGGTGAACTATGGTCACAGGAGCCTCAGGTATATCTTCTCTTAGAAGGACCTGATCCTGAGACAACGAAGTTGTCTTGAGTTCCCCCAGAACTATGACTGTGAGATATTCAATACTCCTAGGAAGGGGAACATTATAGAAGATTCACTCTTCAAGAGGTCTGGTATATAGCGGCTAGGCGAGGAAATAGAGTAGCTGGCTGCTTTGCAGATATCGTTTGGGGATCGGGATGGAGCATCTTTTCTTCAGTCTCTTAGAGTAACTCCCCCACTTCTTCAGTGATTCAGGGAGGCACAACATGGGAACGATGACTGCGACACTCAACGTGCTAAGATATCCATAAGGAAGGCACATGATGGATTTCTTGAAGTTGGGGAGCACATCATCCTCTTCAGGGGACAAATTATGGTACCAGTGTCACTTAGGGAGGATGTGTTGAGGGAGTTCCACATATCCCCTCTACAAGTACATCCAAGAGTGGAGAAGATGTAGCAAGACCTCTGATTACATCATAGGTGGCTGGGAATGAAGAAATCATTTGCAGAGTTTGTCTCTCGGTGCCTCACTTGTCAGCAAATGAAGGTGGAGCATCAGGTACCAGAAGGCTTGGTTCTGCCTTTAGAGGTCCCAGAGTGGAAGTGGGATGGGTTATCCATGGACTTCATGACAGTTCTTCCTTGTACATCCAGGGGATATGACTCGATTTGGGTGATTGTCGATTGACTCACCATGTCGGCCGACTTCCTACCGATTAGAGATTAGGGTTAAGTAGTGATCATGGGATGCCTCTATGTGAAAGAGATTGTGTAGCTACATGGAGTACCCTTGAAGATTGTATCAGGTCGTGATACAAGTTTTAATTCCCAGCTGTGCAAGGGGTTGTAAGAGGCTTTTGAGACACAGATTTGTTTGAGCACCGCCTTCTATACTCAGACAGATGGTTAGACTGATCAGACCATTCTGAACCTAGAGGACATGCTACATGCTGGCGTCCTCAAATTCGGTCACAGCTGGGAGGATCACATTCCTTTGGAAGAGTTTTAATACACAAACAACTATCACTCCACCATTGGGATGGCACCTTTTGAGGTATTTTAAGGGTGAAATTGAAGATCACCATTGTGCTAGACTGACCTAGGCAAGTCAGCACTAGTGGGACCAAAGATGGTACATGATACCACAAAGAAGGTGAAGTTCATCAAGGAGTGGATGAAGACTGCACAGAGCTGGCAGAAGTCATATGCCGACAGGAGATGGAGACCTCTGGGGTTCGAGGATGGCAACCACGTATTTCTACTTGTCCCACCTCGATGAGGTTTGTGAAGATTTGGATGAGGTGGAAATTTATCTTTGGGGATCATCGTATCTTTTTTGGTACTCAACAAAGATGGGGAGGTGGTTTACCTCTTATCTCTTCCACCTTAGTTTCACTGGGTTCACCACCTCTTCCATGTATATCAGCTGGAGAGATACGTGCACGACCCTTCTCACATCATCGACCAAGGTGAGCTAGACATAAATGATGTGGCGACATTTACGGTGGTTCCCGTAGAGATTGAGGATTGATAGAAGTGTGTCCTTCATGGGAGGTCAATACCTCTAGTGTATTTACTTTGGCAGCATAGAAACCTCTAGGAGAGAACATGGTAGCAGGACGATTTAATTCATGCTCAGTACCCCCACTTGTTTTCTACGTTTTGTGTTATGGGATTTGGGGACGCAAAGCCCTGAGGTGGGGAGAATATAAATAACCATAATTTCCATGTAATTGTTTTAATATATGGTAATTTTATGAGTATGAGGAAATTTACGGTGTGTGAATCCAAGGCCCGGTGTGCCTGGAATGAATTTATGAACTTTTTTTGGGTATGTTCAGAAGACGTGCGATCAGGATTTTATAACATTTGAACCGGTTCTCGTAATTGAAATATGAGGACACAGTTGAACTCATAGCACTAGTATTAGCTTAAAGAGGCGTTCACATCGACAACAGTTTGTTGAGGGGGAATGTTATGATTTTGGTTTATCATGAAATAACAAAATAAAATAAAATTGTGTAAAATTTTATTTTATTTCTCTTTGGAACTCCCCTTGTTGATGTTGAGAGGTGGGGACCGCTAGAAGTAACCCACCCATTTGGATGTTGGAAGGTGGGGACCACCTGATCCTATCATCCCTTATGGGTTATAGTTTTGGGGACCACCCGTGAATTAAAACCCCCTTGAACCCCTTTGAACTCCCTCTTAATGGAAATAAAACTCTTAAGCTTCCCAACTTAATTATTCCAACTCTCCACATTAATTCATTAATCCAACCGATAAATTAATTAATTAATCTATTTTTGAAATTATACCAAAAACATACTAGATACCATAATTTATTATTTTGGATACCTTTTCATTATTGGTGGAATTGGGGAGAACATGGGAGAAAGCTCTCCAAAGAAGAACGCCACCGAAGAACGCCACTAAGAATTTCAACGAAGAACGTTCCTAGGAAATCAAGGAACAAGATGATGTAAGATCCTGTCCTCAAAGAGTGGTTTTAGAAGAAATGATCATTGGTACCCCCTCTGCCTTCTTCAACTTCTTTCTTGCATCGATGTAGAAAATCAAACAAGGTAGGGGTTGTTTATGAATTCTTGAAATTTTTCAATTAAATACCTTATTATTGGAAATCAGGGCGAACGTGGATCAACCAAAATGAGTTATCCACAATTCATATGAAATTGAAGAATTTGAGATTCTTGAATCATGGTTTCTTTTAATCCACTTGCTAACACTCTAACTCGGAGTGTGCGGTCCAAGCAAACATGGCCCGACTCACTCCATCGTTATTTTTTATTGTTGTGTTCTTTTCAATGGTTACCGTGACTGGTGCCGATGTTTGGAACTGGTGGAACTCGAGAACCATGATGAAGGCAATGAACGAAGGGTCGCCGGTCAAGTAGGGCGCAAGCAAAGGGTCGGTGCTCCACCGCCTCGAGGCCACCCGACGCCACCCCGTGGCCTCGTCGTGCCGCCCAATGGCGCTCCGCCGCCCGTGGCTTCCTCCATTCACTGTGCCGCCACCTGCGGCCTCCACCATCCATGGATCTGTCGTGTGCCGCTCCACCACCCGTGGCTTCCGCTTCCCATGGCTTCTGCTTTCTACAGCCTCGCTGCCCGCAACCACCGCCATGCTGTAGCCTCACAGTGCTTCCCACGTCCCTCTGAGCTGCTCTACGGCCTCGCAGCCCACGCAGCCTCACGTATCTCCACAGCCTCACCGCCCACAGCCACCACCACCCTCCGACCTCACTGCACTGCCCGTGGACCTTCGAGCCGCTCCACGGCCTCGCCACCCACGTGGCCTCATGCAGCTCCGCGGGTCACTACCTAGGTCAGCCCACCCAGCATAGGCCGAGATGGACCTAGTGGGTCGGGCCGGGTCAGTCCGGGTCGACCCGAAGTGGGCCGTCCCAAGCTGGGTCAGGTCGGGTCAGTTCGACTTGGTCCAACTGAACCCCAACCCACTTCGACCCATTTACACACTATCGGCCATATCATTGGCACCTGGGGTCCGTTTGACGAATCGTCTACAGTTCCGAAAACCTTGGAGTGAGACGGTACATTTGGTATGCCCCACATGAGTTTTGGATAATGTTGGTGAATATTCGGGTTGGATAGATCATGAATCCAACGTTTCCCTCGAGACTGAAATGTTAATAACTCACAGACAGGGTATCTGATTGACGCACTGTAGGTTAAATTGAAACATCTATGGCATGGTGGTCCTTTGGAAAACATCATCATTAAACTTTGATGTGTTTGGAGAGTCAACATGTGTCTTGTGGATTGGACCCTCTTGGATACAAGCGAGCGTAGTGGGGGAACCCAATAGATGGATGTAACATGAAGAATGAAGAGCGATCATGTGTGGGTCATCACTGAGTGATCCTGTCTGGGTCAACACCTAGTGATCCTGTGTGGGTTAGCACCGAGCAGTCCTGTGTGGGTCAAAACCTAGAGATCCTATGTCAGTTAGCACTGAGCGATCCTGTGTGGGTCAGCACTGAGTGATCCTGTGTGGGTCTAACTCTTAATAGAGTAAGATGATTCAGTAGTTATAACTAATCATCTCTAATATTGTACTTAATTTATACCTGGTGTGAGATGAGTCTGTACCTGTGTGGTACGCTCCTTCATGGTAATACCTTGGTGGTTTTCTTCTGTGTGGCGTACCTATGTGGCACTTGCCTTCGTGGTATTTCTTCCTTTATGGAACAGTTGAGGTTGCGGATTTGGAGGTGGACTATGTGTTTTCCTCATGATTGAGATGATTTTACTTGATAACATAGGTATATATATGGGCATATACCTAAGTAGGGTGATCAGTTGTTTCCTTCCTTTTTGGTTTATCAATTGTGGATTTTGAGAGACCTTGAGGGTCTCGGGGTCCCTACTGAGAATCATTATACTCACCCCAATACAGGCTATTCCTGAACATCGTTTTGTTTGGTGCAGACGACGGAAAGTGCTAACTGAGGACGATGGGTACCAAGATTGGAGGTAGCTCAATAGTGGACGTTATACGAGGCGAACCACAGATATGACCATTCGAGAGATGCACCTACCAATTAGGTAGGATCCTTGGCGGGTGATCATAGGATCTGTTCTAGTTTACTTCTACTTTTTTGTTTCTTGTAGTTTCAAGTTGGGCTTGTATTCTGGCCCCTTTTACTTACTGTACTCACTCTATTTACAATTCATTTTACTTGAGCTCGTATCTTGTTGTGTGATTTTTTCAGTGTCTTTACAGGTTATAAAGAAAATGTCTTCACAGTTTTAGGGAAGACGCCTTCGGTGTTAGTCGTCAGCCCCTAGCCTATGGAAGGTGGGCATGGGGTAGTCACAACGCGGGCCCTAGGGGATGGGTCATGACAATTTTTTATAATGATAAATATTTAATTAATGTCATATAAAAATGATAATTCCATCATTATTACTTATCTTTATATACAATTGTTGAAACTTTATTACATCAGTTCACATGACTGTAGTTTGTTATGCACACAAAAGATGAATTATTTTCTAATTTAATGGAAGTGATGAAGAACATATTTCATTATAATGACATAGTAAAATATAATTATGTGAAATATAATATATTAATCATTTTATTATTGTTAAAAATGGTTTGGAGGATGTGAAATAATAAAAAACTGAAATTCTCAATAAAAAATGATACATCTTCTTCGTAGAAACTCAGTTTCATAACACCTTAATACCATTACGATTTTATTATGCCTACAAAATTTACTCTAGAATGTTAGGAGGGATTATAAAAAGGTATTTGGTAATGTATTTTCCAAATAAAATGTTTTTTAAGTGTAATTAATTTTGAATAAAAATATCCATTATATATGAAGGGGGAAGGGTCCTCCGGAAATGTCTCAAAATTTTAAAATATAACAGGACTAATATAGAAAATAAGACCTAAAAATGGCCTATAACTTTATTGGGGTGATATTTTTTACCATATTTGACAAAAAAATTATTATATATGATTAGTATGATTTTTAATATATTTAATACAATATTAATCCTATAAAATATCATTTTTTACAATTTAATGTCATTCAATAATTTGACGTTAAAAACATCAAAAAATTAGAGAAAATAACTCCAACTATTTTATTATATCACAAAAATGTAATGATAATATATTAATCTCAATAATTACCTTAAATATCTAATTTTTTTTAATTATTTTAATTTTCTATATATCATTTATTTCAATTTTCCATCCATTAAATAATTACTACATCAGCATTGTGAAAGAATTTAAGGTAAATTTTTTCTTTAAAGAAATTAAATATTATATACCATAACTAATAAAAATATATTATTTATAAAATTATATTATATAGTCTAATATATCCCTTTTATAACATTATAATAAAAATATTGGACTTATTGAAAACAAGAGTGTGACGTGTTTGATTTTTCTTTAAATATAATACTGTAAAAGTCATAATCTCATCCAAGTGGCCCAAAACATCCATAAATAAGTTTATATAATGAAAATAAATTTATTATGATAATTATTTTCCTTTATTTTATTTAAATATATTAATTAACTCGCATGCCTATCATGACAACACGTTTAATGTATTATTTGGATTTTATTGTCCTTGCTTATGCATTTCCCGAGCATTTATATAAGTTGGTATTCATATAACTATGAAATTATGTAAAAACCATAATAAATAATAAATAAAAAATTATATTTAATATCAAATTAACTAAATTATTTATCTCATCCAAATTATATTTTTTATGATACGAAATTGGACTTTGTTAGTTTTTTATAGTCTATGCATCAACACTAAAAGTGATTTTAATATTATTATGAAATAAATTATTATATCCATGTTTCCAAATATTTTATAATGTATATTATATAATATTATCCAAAATTATTATATCCATGTGTTTAATATTTTTTTTATTAAGTCCATGTCTTTGTGATATCATAAAATTTACTAAATTTCACAAAAACAATATATTTTCTATACACTAAAAATTTATCTTCAATTTTACAATTTGAAACAAAATTCATACTAGGATAAATTTATATTTATTAATATATAAAAAATATGATTTCTTGAAATTAAATTCTAATATGTGGTATATATTTATTTTAAATAAGTTCACAAAATGCGTCAAAAACCAGTTTTTTAGAAAAAAAATGTTTTTTCGTAAAAATGTATATTTAGGTTTAAAAAATGATTTTAAACTAAATTAAATTATAAAATAAATAAAATTAATATAATTTAATTGATAATAATGAAATATAAGTATTTGTTTTTGAAAATTTTTTACTATAAAATGTAACTTCACAAATGTTTGAAATCAAAATGCATTTTTCAATAAAAATCAATATTTTTCAGTATTCACTATTAAATCATCCATTTCACCAAAATTATTAATATTTAAACCCAATATAAATTTTTATATTGATTTATGAAATAATATTATTTTTATAATACACTTTTTATGTAAATTAAATAATTTAATTATAACATTCACTCATAAAATGTAAGAAAAATCCACTTTGATTATATCGTACTTTTTAAAGAATAAAATGACTTTACTAAAAATTGTCTATTTATATACAAGGAAATAATAATTCATTAATATTTATTTAGGACATTATTTTATTTCATAAATCAACATTTCTAATTCAATCCCTCCAATTCAATGGCTAGTTTGTGACAGTCACATTTAAAAAATATTTAGTGGTTTGTTTATGTTTGATATGGATTATCTTGTACACTATTTAACATAGCATTTCCTTTTAAAATTATCAAGATGTTTTAGTATCTCTATTTCATCACATACATAGGTTCCCAATTATTGTGTTATAATTTATAATTCCTCCATTGAACATTATCCTAGGGAGTAGTCTTTTTCTATACAACTAATCTATAAGACCAAAGATTTATATCAGTTGATCTTGATTAAAATGATCATGAATTAGTGGGAAATAAATTTTTTCCATAATTATGATTGATCAACAATTTTTTATTAATATTATAGATATATTGAACACCTCTTGAATAGACGATAGGTTCGGTGGAATCGCTAAGCGATATACTATTTTCTTACTTGATCAAGAATGCTGAAGTTGTCAATATACCTGGGGAATAGATTTCCCTTATTTTTAAATATCATAACCTTATTCTGTAGATAAATTATATGGAATAACCTCTAAAAATCATCAAATAACATATTTATGTAATGAAATTTAGTATTACATTTCTATTGAATCATAACCTCATTGATGTGATGTGGATTGGTTTTGATATTCTGTTCTGTTTCCTCAACTGGATAAGGTCCTAATGGATTTTATTACTTATATTAATCTCAGAACATGGGTGTTATATTATTCATTATATAACTTTATTAAAATGGATCCATCTAACCTCTTGGATGAATGTTATTCTTATAATAAATGTCCACTGTATGATCTTTTTATAACAACCGACATTGAAATACATAGAAAAAGATCTCTTAATATCCTTTTGGGATTGAATGGTTCTCTGATAAAATTCATCTATATGAGGAAGATAAGAAGTAATGAACTGAACTCTATATCCATAACCTACTAAATACATTTCCCAAACATTGAGGAAATCCTTGGATCCTAATCACATACAGCACAATATGGTACTCCATGCAACCTTACCACATATTTAATGTGTATTCTGTAATGTTAATAAAGAGATAAATATTCAGTGATAGAATTGAAGTGCTTAGATTTTATATGGTGTTCAATTACAACCCAAATATCATTATGTGATTTATATTTATTAGGTATTCCCATAACAAAATAAATTGGGATATTTTTTCATATGTATCTCGGTATGGGTAATGGTTGTACAATCCTCTTAGACATATCAATCAAAACCTAAGCTTTTTAACATACCAAGTATTGAGATAGAAACTCATAAATAGAGTTCTCCATATCATCCCACAAAATATATACTTTTATCTCTCTATATATATTTGAACTTCAATAATGAATATTGAATGATGAATAATGGGCTTCACCAAACAGCTAATTCTTCATATCTATTATGTTTTACAAACATTTATTGTTCCGGATCCATATCCCTTCATCAAAATAAATTATTAAATGAGGAAAAATTATCACCTTTTTTGTCATCTTAACATATTACTTCTACATCTTCATAATTATCACATGGATATATGGTTGAACACTCATTTGAGAAATATAATATTTCTCCCTTTCCTTTAATACTTTTATATCCATCCATTGAAAATCCATAAAAATATATAGTTTTTATGATTATCATAGAAAATCTACAATAATCCTTCTGACACTATGAATCTACCACTTTTTCCACTATCCCATGCGGTAAATTATTAAATAGTTGTAATATTAATCAACTCCATCCATATTCACTGGATCATATTCGAATCATTATGGGAAAATATACACTTTATAATTTTTTGATCAATATATATATATATATGTATTACACCTTTCTCCTTAAAGATAATTTCTATATATCTTTAAGGAAACAATTTCCATATATAACTTAAAATCATGACTTTGGTAATTTTTCTCTTGAACCTTTAGTAATAATGAGATATGTGACTTCACAAAATAATTCTACATGAGGACACATCCCATTCCCTCAGTTGAAAAAATACTATAGATTACAATCCCTTCTCCACTATCGGGTAGTGTATGAATTGGTTCACTAACTAACCTTCTAATATTTTCTTTGAAATTTTCCTCACATTCATATATCAAAATGATATTCAATCCCATCTAATCTAACTCATTTATTAGATTAGAAATTCATGAAATTTTTTTCTACAACACATATATTGTATCTAACTTTACCAAGAAAATTTCATATGTCATTTATAATGTTTTGTTTGGACCCAAATGAAATTACTTCATTCATTAAAAGGTCCTCTAATATAACCTTACATGATATTATATTACCCAAATATGAAACATTATATAGAAACAATTAATATAAGGTAAATATACAAAATAATATCTCTATTATTTTGGTCATCAATAAAATCCCCATTTTAACTTAATAATCTTCAATTTTTTGGAATTATTAAGAATATTTAATTAAATTCAAAAAATGATCAAGGTAACATCAAAAGAAATTATTAATATAATTCATGATATTTGGAGGGGAATTAGAATGAGAAAATGGAACTAATAAAAATCTATTGTGTCTATATATTAAATGGAATGATGTATTTAATATGTATTAAATTTTAAACCTCAATAGATAATATCAATATCATAATTCAATATTGGAAAAATATTGATCTCCTCATAATTGATCACAAAGAAATCATAATTAGAAGGTAGATGAAAATTATTCTTTATTATGATCTTGTTATGTTCCAAATAATCAATATAGAGTCACATTGATACATATTTATTCTTAACAAAAAGAGTATGTACACCCCATGGTGACATAATTGGATGAATGAATCCCATATCAAGATACACCTAGATATTATTCAAATTAGACTAACTCAACAGTGGTAATTCTATATAGATTCATTATATTTATTTTTATACCAGTTTTAAAATATATTGAATACACAACTTCATAATTCGGTGGAAGACTTGGAACTCCACAAGAAATGAATTAATAAACTTATTCCAAAAAGAAATATCATTGATTTTATTCTTGTCTATAACCATATGAGATAAACACCTACATTGAATAGTAATGGAGACCCCCATAATAGATGTAATTTTGATCAGAAGTGCATATTTATAATTACCCTGATAGATGATAATTGTTTCGTTCAAAATATCAATTGTGACATCATTTATGTTGAAATTGATTTGATATTTATGTAATGAATGTTAATCCATTCCAAATATAACGTAACATTAAACTATATGGTGAATTATGAGATTAAATTAAATCTCAATCCCACTAATATCATTCAGAGAAGAAACATATACTTATGATGCAATAAACATACCATTAGGTGGTTTCTCTATTAATATAATATCTAGTGATTGAGGTTGTATTTTAATAACCTTAAATTATTCCAAAATATTAAAAAGATTATGTAGATATAATATCAAATAAAACACTACCAGTTCTAGATGACATGGAATGTGAAACGTTCACTACATCTTTATCATACACCACATCAAAAATAATAATTTTGTGAAAATTTAAATTGCCACTAGGATTGAATGTTTTCTAATAAATAAATCATCATCATTAAACATAAATTTTCATCACTTATTAGAATAATTACCATAATACTTTCATATGGATCATAGGAATGTGGGTTTAGTTTTTTATTGTTTTTTTATGCATAATTAGCTAACATATTCTTCTCGTTACTTCCGTAATGAATCACCTGATTAATATCCTTTCCCCAATAAAAACATTGATACATTACATTATGAAAAATTCATACATTTTCCCTCCCGAAATTCATGCATAATTTAATATTATTCATCTTATCTATATGATTTTTAGAATTTATATTTAAGTACATACATTTAAACAAAACTAAAATAATTATGCATAACATAAATCTATACATCCACCTTGATACAACATAAATTTATTTCTTCATTGAAAATGAATTCCATTTCCAATGATTCCCTTAAGATATTTTTTTATTCCAATGAACAATATATCATTTTTTCTATCATTTTAGATGATATTACTTGAACCCTACATTGTAATAATTATTAAAATATTCACATAGGTACTATTCGTTTCATTATCCTTCTTTTTTATCTAAATGACATCCTCCTCCATTTTCTTATGAATAAAATAGGGAAATTACGTTATAGAAAAAAATATATTAAACTCATCATACTCTATGGATTAAATTTCATCATATTTTCTTCTATTCCTAATAGAAATCAACCCTAGAACTTCTTCACCTTCTATGTGATATATTGAAAAATTATCTTTTTATTATTTTGAAATCTGGAAAATAGAAAATATAAATTCAATGGTAATGATAAAAATCATAAAACTAGTCAATTAACATTCACACTTAATTATGTTGGGTGTTACCTCATAAAATATGAAATATAATTTTGTACCCAACTGTTCTCTTATGAGAACTCTTCAAGATTCATATCTTGAATAACATGAGTGATCATGGAAACAATATTTTTCATTCCAACTCCCATAATATTTGGTTTGTTACGAAGGAACTAATTTCATTTTCTATATCATTATACATTACAATGATTCCATATTGTTCAATATATTGACTAAAATTGAAAAATCATTGCGCGAGTAGCAATAATCATAATGGGAAACTACATGATCATGGAATAAAATTATAGGATTTCAGAATATGAAAACCTTACATTCATCCTTTGAAACGTAATATTTAACCTACCTTATAAATTATCATATAGTAAAATCCATCATAAGGGTTTGTGAATATAATATGAATTAACCCAAGAATATCTCCATGGTGTGTTAGACCAAATGTGTTGTAAGGGCACACTCACTGATCACCAAAATTCATGATGATATATAATATACAAACGTTTTTCGAGTGATTACCCCATAATTCATCTGTATTAAAACAATATCCACTTGTAGTATCTCTATATGAATTTATTTCTAGGAAAAAATAATATATTATTTACCATGGAAAAATATTTTGACATATATATATATAAAAGATTATCCTAAGGGTTCATACTATATTTTTTGCATCTTAGATGTTAAATGTCACTAAAAATTACTCTGATACTAACTATAGAACACCATACATTTAATAAAAAATATTACATTTTACTAAATGAATATTAAACACATAACATTACAATCCCTTCCATAATCATTTAATTTTATTTCCTTTTGAACAATGGATACGTATACAATATGTTCCTAAGATATATAATTAATTTCCCACTATGTTATTTATAAGAAAAATATATATTACTCATGTCAAAAAAAAAATCAATTCATTATATTAATGGAAAGAAAACCTAAGATAGGGTTATCCCATAAGACCAGTATTGGTGAAAACGGTAGATACTGTTGATCAATGAATCATAAATGATCATGAAGGTATGAAATCATGAGATAAAATTTTAAAACCATACCCATCATATCATAGATCAAAATCATGAGTCATGGTATATATCATGTTATTTCATAGAAATAAATAATAATTAAAATATAGACCATGATCCATGGGAGCATAACTTTTTAATGATAGATAAGTATGTGGAATACATGTAATCATAGAAAATAATTACATTAGTCAATGATATCTACCAATAATATCATAGTGTGTTGGGTTTACTCAACATTAAATCATATCCTTACTCAATTTTCTCTACAAACAGAATATTACAATATATAATCCCTTAATGAACTAGGTTCATGCCCTGTTATAGTCTTTATTATCTTATGATATATCAATCTATACCGAATCCCTTAGAGGGCTATATAATTATGGGACACTAATCACCTAATGAAAATAAAATTTGTTGTGTTAAATATGACCATATTACATTAATCACTTCATAATATTTAGAAATTAAATGGGTTTCATAAATATTTCATCATATCATAAATCTGAGAAAAGAAATGGGATTCATAAAGGTATCATTATAAATTAATTAACCAATGGAAAAGAAATGGGTCTCATATAATCATCCCAAAATTATCATCCTAAATAATCCAACGAATAAAATTTGACGGTATAATTTGATAATATCTATTGTAAATAATAATTAACATAAGTGGTTGTTTTCATATCTGAAAAATCTATTTAAATCATCACTAGAGAATGTAATGAGGAAAATACCTTTCCACTATGAAATCACTTATTTAAAATATAAAAATTTCCAAAATAATAACGGAAAAAGTTTACTCAAAAAGGAAATTTGAAACTTGTAATGAATTATTAATAACATTTAATGGACCAGATTGTGATAAATTCTATTCATTCCATGTATTATAAAGTAAAATTTTCATTCACATTTTTGATAAATTATCAAAAGTATATAATTATTATAACGATAATAATATTACATTTAGGAATTTTTTTAAAATAAAAAAGTGGGTAAATATCACATTAAAAAATCATAACAAAATATTGAAATCAGTTTTGATGTATTTTTTTTGAAAACACAGAAATAGAAGAAAATATACTTTTGATTGAAGAGAGAAATAACGTCAGTTTTTTCTCAGTATATATAGTACATAAATATATGAAAATAAAATGAAAACTGTAATATATATAATATAAATCTGGATTTTATAATTCATGTGGTTATTGAGATATAGGTTATAAAATTTTATCATTGAAAACATGATCATAAACAATAATTGTAAATGATGATATTCTAAAATTAATTTCATATCTTAAGTTGGAAATTCTTAGAAAGAACTCAAAATTAATTTATAGTAAATAAAAATTTATTCATTTTATATACCATACTAATTAAAATTATTCTAATTTAATTTTTGATCCTCCTCTAACATTATATCACCCATTTAGTAACAATTCCTTATTAAAATCCCCATTCTATGGTGTTTTATGATTCATTTTAAATGAGAATTATAGTTCAGTAGTTTTGGTCCACCTAATTTAATATTGGTTTCATAATCTATATATTTTTGACCATGATATAAATATCATATATATTAATTCAATATATTTATAGTCTTCCATTAATGGAGGAGATGCAAAAAAAATTACATTGTTCATTGAAATGGTAGGTCGTATGTATTCATGAACTACATTTTCACATTTCGACTTTTGGAAAAAATGAGTAGTAAATTATAATTTTTATTTATTTTTATATAATATATATATATATATATTATATATTCAATAAATATATTCATATTACATTCCATGCAAATAATAATTGAGAAACCAATCACATCGCTTCATGGAGGGTGTAGTCCACACATATACACAAGCAATGTTATTGTTTTCCAATAGATGTTAAGGTAAAACGACATATATAAAATTATAAATATAGAAGACTAATTATATCATAAATATAATTTATAAATATTAAATAAAACAAAATAACCATCCATGAAATATTGTGATGAAAAATGATTTTTCTCTCAATGTGGAAGTGGTAGTCCACCTATACGCACGTGGGATACATTTAGTTCTCATTTTATGGAATATATATTTAATATTCATGGTTAAAAAATCATAATAACAATAAATAATTTATATAAGACATAAAAAAATTTAATATGTTATTTATAATATCATATATTTACAATAGGTATAAGAAAAAATAATTTTTAAGGGGTCTTATTATATGATTTCTACTTCTTCGGTAGGCCTCCTTTGGATCATGTCTTAAGGACCATTTCAATGTTATTTTTTGAATATCATCACCTATAAATATTTTATATATAATTTTAAAATAATATTGGGTATTTTTTAGTCGAAATTTATTAATCAAAGTTGTGAAGTGATGAAAAAGTGGAGAGCCCTTTTATAAGTGGGGTATAGGACAAACTTTGAATTTCATGAAAAATTAATGTATGATATATTCATTCTCAAGAAAAATTATTCTAAATTGATATATATTTTATTTTTGGATGTTATTATATGGAATAATTTCTATAAAATATTATCTAAATATGTTTAATTACAAAACATACACTTATCTCTTTGTTTAACCCCATGTAAACCTATTTTATGCTTATATGTAGAGTTTTATTACTATTTTACTATTCATTACGAACCAAAAGTGAAAGTCGAAACATTACCAAATGTGGAAATAATTATTAAAATGATGAAATAAATATTGAAAGTTCTATTCCCCTATGTGGTAGAATTTAATTTATTATGAAACATTAAAATTGCGATGAAAATTAATGTTCTGGAAAAAAATATATCTTCAGGTATAAAATGTTTTTATAAGATAATAAAATATAAAATTATTTATAATGAAATTACTTATACTATTAATAATATAAAAGAAATAATTTTACTTTAAAATTAATTCAGTATCTACCAACTATCAGGTGAATTGGAATTAATAGTTATTTTTGGCATCACTTTGGAAAATGGATGTTTTCTCACAATCTACTGTTGTGTAATTGATTATAATTGATATCGATGGATCATAATTGTAATGAACCCAAATTTAATCAATTTAAATTCTCTATTTATAATTATTTCATATAGTATAAACCTTATAAATTCACGTATGTAATACACTACAACCTTTATAAATAAATAATTAATGAAATAAGAGGTATCTTTATAAGTTAAGAAACTTATACCAATTGGATAGTAAGTTGAACATTGAAATAGTAATGTGACCCTTATGAATATTAAAGTGGGCAATAGAATAGTAACCTCACCTATGTATATATAAAAAAATTGAAGAATCTTATAAATGAGAAATTTATATGATCTTATCATTGTATAAGTTAATAAATATTTTAGAAATTATTAATTAATTGTTGATATTTTTATAAAACATAAGTGGTTATTTTAAAATATAAAATTTTTATAATGTTTTAACTGAAACTTTATTGCCATAAAACTTATTAATGAATTATTGTTTTTTTCTTAGCATTATTGGATAATTTTATGAGACCTTAAATAATTTTCAAAGTGTAATTAAATCAGCTAGAATTTTAAAATTCTAATTTTCCAGGAAAATGATGTTTTTAATTAAAAATGTAATTTATCATATTTTGTAAATTATTTAAATAACATGGATTAAATTTTTTAATACTACTTATCAGATAATTTTTGGGGTAAAGTTTTCATATTTTTATAAAATAGTTGAGTTTTTTTTGAATAGTGAAATACAACTATTTAGAATATAAGTAAATAAATGAAATTTTGATTCAGGGTGTGTCATGTATTATGTATGTATAAATTGGTTCAAAATCACATGTACTTATTATTTTATTTATTCAAAATATTTCACTCTATTTCTTGAATTGAGAAAAATAATGATCTAATTTATTAAATAATAAAAAAACCCTCTCATCCACTATAAATTCCACCTATTCTCAAATCACCTATTAATATTTTCAAAATGTAAAAATTATTCTGAATCTATTAAAAAAGACTAAATACCATAAACATGATCCTTTTGTCTCATGTAAAGGACAAAAACAATCCCCCTATAAAGGTTCCCAATAAGAAATATTCATGTTGTAAAATCCACTTTCTTTTCTTTTAATTTCTTTTCATGTTTCATTATTTTCTTATTCTATACCCACCTAACCGCATATAAATGTTATTATAACTCATGCATCTTATATATACTATAATTATATTATGATAATGTAATAATCCCTCATCAATTCATTCCCCACTCCATTGGATCAAAAAATGAAAACATTTTCCGTCATGTGTTAATTTATAATATTCAAGGAAGGAAAAGATTTCAATTTTCATTCCCTCCTTCAAGAAATCCGGTAAAACCATTTTTATTGTTCAAATAGATTAAAATATATTTATTAATGACAATTTGATTTTCTTTAACAATTTTAAATAGATAATTTTAATCAATAAAACAAAACTAGTTAGTGATGATTGAAAACCCACTAAAATAATCTAAACGATTATCATTGTAGTCCTATCTAATAATTCATCCCCACCCCAATATACCATATGACATATATAAATTTTAAATATTATTTATTTTCTGTAATAAAATATAAATTCAATTATTGAAAACCATTATCATTTTACAAGATGTTCCATACATGTAAACAAGAAAGATATCAGGAAAATCAAGGAAATGAACTCTTTGAAATGGTATAATTGTATCTTATAACTCATCCAAAAAGACATGAATTAACTTACTAAAACTATAGAAAATAAAATAAATGTATACAATGTGTTTACTAAATTAATTATTGGATATAATTTGATTATCTATGACATTAATATCAAGTGAATATGAGTTTGAAATATAAGTTAAGGGATTCTTTCTAAACATCCATGTTTCCTTCAGGTTACTCTTTCTCTCTCATTAACCCAATGTAATTCTTCTTATTTTATTGTAAATATTATTAATTACGATTAAATGTTCCAAAAACATGTATCTAGAACTGATCATCCTTTATATGGTTAAATATATTTTTTAAAAAGGTTCCTTTATCAATTCCTCCTGAGAAGAAAACTCTCTTCAAGGGGACAAGCCGCTTTCATAACCATTTTCAAGAGCTCTACATAATAATATTTAAGAAAAGAAATTTAAAAAAAATCATCATGAAAAAATATCTGGGATCAATTCTTGTTATATATAAACAATTATTCCTTGTTAGTTTAAAAGAATCTTTATTATTTTTCTTATACAACACTAAAATATTATATTTTTTAAAGATTCATAAGCACTAATTTTTACATGTATTCAATTCATTTTGACATAAAATTTTACGATATATAATTTTTTTCCCTTATTAATATCCATGTATTAATTAATCCCTTTATATCATAGAAAATATTATGATATTCTCTTTCGGAATTCCTTTTGATGTGATTATGATACCGTATTATTCCCATGGATAACCGTAATGCTTATGTTTGATTACATGTCTATAATTTTTAATGGGGAACAATTATTCATTAACATGTTATGATGGTTTCAACTAGATAGCTCAATAATGCATTGGGTAATGTTTATTCTAATGAGATATCATGTGGGGCATGGAGTGAAACAGATTCCTTTTTGGGACTTTGTCCACCACATGATATATTCTTTCCATTAAGACATGTCTCATGTTTATGTCAAGTTATATATTGTTACCCAATTATCATAATTTCATGGTTTTATTTTCCCTTGTTATACATGGTATTGTTGATTATATTAATTCATGTTCAAAGCCTTTAGGTCATCAGGTTATTCCCTCTAAACCATGTGATTTGTTTTATTCGTGTTATTATTCCCTTATTGGGATTTTATCCTCATCCATTTTTTCATGTATTCCACATGTTATCCTATTCATATGTATGATCTGAATGGATGTTATTATGTCATTATAGAGATAAAATAAATTATATTTTTAGTTTTGTTTTCATGTTATCAAAATTTGTTCCTAATCAAACAAAGACACTAGACATTTTGATCTTTCTTTGTATTTTATGGTTAATTATGCATAAAATATGTTAATAATATTTGTAAAATGATATGGACTCTATAGTTGGTATAATATTAAGGTTTAGTTATTTTTGAAGATTGGTAATAGAGAACATTGTCAATAACCCTACATATAATTATATCACCTTGGATAATATAGATTGAATCTCAGGGTAAAACTAGTTAGGATATACATTTCATTTATAATTTTATCGCTAAATGTTAATCTTTCCCTTTTTTTATTCTTGTTTTCTAACTATTCTATCCCCCACCAGTTTTCACCTTAGAATGTAAAATGTGATTTTTGGGAATAATTTTATAGTGGGGGAAGAATGTAATGTCCAAAAATTTATCATCAAAAATTCCATTCGTATAATTATTTTATATAGAATAAACCTCATAAAACCACTTATAGAAAATAATAAAAATATCATCAATAAATAATGAATGAAATAAGATGTATTTTTATAAGTTATGGAACATATTCCAATGGAATAATAACTTGAAATTTTGAAAATTAGTGTGCCCATTAGGAATATTAAATCATTTAAAATAATAGTAGCATCCCCCATGAAAGTAAAAAAATAAAATTTAAGTATCTTAAAAATAAAAAAATGATACAATAATATAATATTATTAGTTAATAAATTTTTTGGATGTAATTAATTAAGTTTTTATATTTTTATAAAAAAATTGTTTATTTTCAATTTTATAAATTATAAAATGTTTTAAAAGTCAATGTATTTCAACAGAATGTATTCATAAATTAAAATTTTGTCATCTTATGATTATAAAATAATTTTATAAGACCTTAATTAATTTTTCAATTTGTTATAAAAATAGTTATAATTTTAAAATTGGCAATTTATATAAAAATGATGATTTTAATTAGAAATTAACCATCTCATGTTATGAAATATTCTTTATAAAATATACTCTATTTTCAATTTCAACAAGTCCAAAAATTATTATGGTGAATATTTTTTGTTTTTATAAATTAATTGATTTTTTATGAATAGTGAAATATATTAATTTAACGTATATGTAAATTCATGAGTTTTTGAGCCATCATTGAGACATGAATGATGTATGTGACCATTGTTTAGAAATATAATTCAATAATTGCTGTATATAATCACAATAATTCTCAATATTTATGGTATTCAGAAAAATAATAATATAATGAATTAAATAATGAGAAAACACCCCTCTCATCCCCTTTAAATACCACATATTCTCCTCAAACCTCTCAAGTTTTGAGACTTGTCCAAATTTTACTAAAATAACTTATCAATACTATCTCCCACATCCAAGATAATGTGGTCTCAATAAAATAGTGAAACCAATCCCTCTAAGGAGGTTCTCAAGAAGAAGGATTCAAGAGGTAAAATCCTCTTTTTTCATTTAATTTAAACATGATCATTTACTTTCTAGTTATCTCCTCTCCTCACCTAATCTAAAAGGTATGATAATTAAAATAAAATAAATATTATATGATTTTATTATTCTAATGGAATAATCCATGATAATTTCCTTCCCGTCATCTTTTTTACTAAAAATGAAAGTATTCTTTTTAATGTGTTAATTTATCATACTCAACAAATATAAAGTTTTCAATTTCAATTACCTACTTTAAGGCTACTCATAACCCATTTTTATGGTTAATAAACATGATAATATATTTATTATATCCTATTTAATGTTTTGTAACATTTTAATATACAAAATATAAATTATTAAAAGAAAAATATGTTTTAATGGTTGAAAAAATGAAAAAATAATCTAAACAATAATCAGTAATGTATTATTTAATGATTCATCCTCACTAAAAAATACATAATTAATTATATTAACATTTAATAATATGTATTATAATTGATAACGTATAACTTCAATTCTGAATGGTTTTTTACCTTTTACCTTATTTTCCATACATGTATACAATTAGCTTATCACGAAAACCAAGGAAACGAACGCTCCCAAACAATATTGGGGTATCTTTAAACTAATAAAAAAAGGCATGAATAAATTTAAAAAAATTATTATAAATCAAATAAATTTAAAATATATTCAGAATTAATTAATTATTTTATTTAATTTGATTATCCAGAACATTATGATCAAGTGAAGATCAATTTTGGACATAAGGTATGTGATTCTTTCCAAACCTACAGTTTTTCTATTGGGTTAAACATTATATATCATTAAACTACTTTAATTATTATTTATTTACATTTAATTATTCAAAATACCTTTAATATTTTCCAAACACATGTATCAAGACGAGATCATCGATATTTTATGGGAAAATACATGTCTTAAAAAGGATCCCCTCTCAATTCTTCCCGATAATGAAACCCGAATCAAGAGAACTTCTTGATTTATTAACCATTTTCATGTGCATTCCTTTATATATTTTAATAAAAAAATTATTATCTAGAATAATTCATTTCATTTTTAAAAACTATATTTATTCATTTTTAGATTTATTTATACAATTTTTTCATGTTCCTTTAAATGAATACTTAATATTGTTCTTAAACCGAACTAAACAGTTTTATTTATGAAATTTATTAAGCCCCATTTTTAAATGTCTTACCTTAATATTAACATAAATAATTATTTTATAAGACTATTTATCCTTATTAATTTCAATTTATGATTTAAATACTTTCTTTCTTGGACACCATTATGATATTACCATGTGTTATTCCTTTTGACATGATTATGACACCCAATTATTTCTGTGGGTATCCCTTACTCCTATGTTTGATTCCTTATGTATGATTATACTTGTGGAATGTCTATTCATGAACATATTATAATGGGTACACCCAAACTTCCTTCCAATGCATTGGTAAATGTTTAGTCTCTTGAGATGTCATGTTGGGAGAGGGAGTCAACATGATTATTTTATGGTACGTTGCCCATCATGAGATTAAATCTTGGTAGTTAGCCTTGACTCATGTTTATGTCATCATATATGTTGTTTCTAAATTCCTACGATGTCATGGTCATATGGTAAAATTTTATACATTTTATTTTTCCTTATGTCTATTCATGATCCATTCCTTTATGTCATCACATTTTTCCCTATAACCCATATTCTATGTTTTATTTCTATAATTATTTCCTTAATGAGATTTTTAGCTCACCCCATTTGTTCATTCATTCCCTAGGTTGTCATATGGAGATATAAGAGCTAAATGGAAGATATGATACCATTAAAAAGATTAAATAATATATATATTTATTTTGGTTTTCATATTTTCCAATTATGTTTTTAATCATCCAACGAAACTAGACTTCGAGATCATTGGTTGTATTTGATGGTTAATTATGCTTTAAATCATGTAATATTTTGTGTAAAATACTAGGGTTACTATAGTAATGGGGTGATCTAGTTACATAGGGATATGGGGATACATTAAAGGATGTTCATGGATTTGTCTTATGATGTTTACATGGATCATGTGTAGTTTTTTATTCCATTGAATATTTTGTTGTTGGTGTTATTATTGTGAATGATCAAGCCAATAAGAGAGGTTGGAACAATCTCTAGCTGGAATGTGACTCCACTGTTGACGTTCATGCTATCATAAAAATATCTATTCATATTCATTAGATGTTAACTAATTTGAGGATCCATTTGATGGATTTCTTCTCATCTATTTATTACATCATCACTCATGTCTATAGGGAGGACAATGTTATGGAAGATGGCCTTTCAAAAAATGGTGTCGATGGTAATGATATTATTTGTTATAATTATATTACAATGGTTCAAATTTGAATTCTTTATAAGAAAAAAATATTATTCCTATTTTTGAATAAGTTTAACAAGATTTATTGTTCTTAATAAAAGATTTTTTGTCTTCAATCAAGTTCTCATCTAACTACAAAAAATTATTTATCAATATTCCTTGAAAAATAAATCTTTTTAGTAAACTCTAAAAATTTCACCTTAATATAATTTTTATATAATTACTTCAAAAATGAAGTTAATTTTTTAAAATAAATTTTCTATAATTGATAAAATGTAATTATATTATATCTTCACAAAAACATAAAATGTCATTTATGATGAAAATGTTATTTTTTTAGAAAATAATGTCATTATTGAAAATTGAGTACCAATTTATGAACATATTTTATTTATTGAAAAAATTTATAGATAATATTAAAAATTTGGTTATATCAATTTGTATCTCCAATTTAATGGATTTTTTAATGGTTTACTCTAATATTGTTTTTTAGACACGATTTTTCTTATATCACAGGGAATCGGAGAAATTAAATTTATTTTAAGGGAAATATATCATAAAATATTAGGTTGTTACAATTTTTTGAGGCAAAACATCTAGTATATGGGTAATAAGGTTTGGAATTGATATCGGTTTATAATTATTTTTCTAAATGACACAATGCCTGAGAGAAATTGATTTGAGGATATTTCCTTTTACAAGTAATGTGGGTGGAAATAATGTAAATATAAAAAATATTTAAATATAATATGTGCATAACTCATGTAAAATGGATCCAAAGTGTCATATATTCAATGATAACGAGGATTAAGTCAAAAAACATTTATTTAAAAAAAATTAGATTAGTGTAACTATTATTATAAACCTTATATTTTTGTTTAAACACCTCATTAACACTATTTAACTATAACCATTGTAAAAAATTGTTCATCATTTGAGGAAAATTAATGTCAGTTTAAAAAAATTAAAGTGGAAGTTAAAAGATGCATTATTAATATAATTAATAATTTCCCATCATTTTGAGTGAATATGTGTTTATTATTTTCAGATTTTTTTGAAATAATTTTTAAACATTAAATAAATAAGTTGTCATTTCCAGACTATTACGAAATTTGAATTTAAATACACAATGCAAAAAATTGATTTCAAATAAAATCTATTAAAACGTAACAGATACAATATAATTTTCCAAAAAATTCATTGAAACCCAAAATTCATCAAAAAAATAACTTTATTGTTTTAAAAATATTTACATGTTTTTTCTATTGCTTGAAAAAGCATTATTTTGGTGGTACATAAGAATTTAAGGTAATTATACCATCACTAAAAATAAAAAATAACATTCATAAATATAGTTTATTATTCAACAATTTTATCATCTATATTGATTCATATATCATTTTTAACTATATCCATATCATGACAAAAATATAAGTTATAGAGTGTAAAATTTTGTAAATCCTCTTCACAAAAAATAATATAGTGGTTTCAAAAAAGTAATGTGTAAAACATAATCCTTATTTAATAATATATTATGATAAGTAATGAAATAATCAAATAAAAAATTAATTAAGAAGATAGTTTGTATAATTATCAAAAAATAATATAATTATTAAAATATTTTACACTAAGCCATGGTCACAACATTTTACCACAATTACATTCAATTTGAACAAAAAAATTTGTTAACCACCCAAGTAAATCTGAACCTATTGATTTAAAAGATGACATATATTTTTCATGACTAAATTTCTAGTGGGGTATAATTTTATTTTATTGTAAGTATGAAAAATGAAAACCCAATTTTAAAAAAATGCATGTTTTAAAAAAAATAATCATTTCATACCATAATCATGTATAATGTAAAATCCATTGGAAATATTTGAAATACATTTAATAAATTAAAATATAATTTTTTTAATCCAAATTCAAAACCAAATATAATATTGAAATTACATTGATTAAAAGATAATAAATGATTTTTTTTTCAAAATTGAAATTTTTTAGTGTTCCCCCAAAAAAGACCATCTTAGAAATAAATAAAATAATTTTATACTTATTTTTGTTACAGTAATATTTGAAAAATAATTTTTAATTTTGAAAATAATATTTCTAGAGTTTTCATAAAATAATAATAATATTCGCTCAAAAAAAGCCAAAAGTAATAATTTTTTATGAAAATGTATCTTAAAAATATAAAATGAATTTATACACTTTACATAAATATAATAAAATTTAAATTAATTTAAATTAATTTTTTTAGATATATAATCTATTAAATTAATTATAATCAATTAAAAATAGTGATTAATTTCATCTATTAAGGTAGAAATAAATCGCTAACATCAATATAGGTTTATGAAAAATATATATTTTACTTAAAAATTATTTTATCTTCATTTGTAACCAAATTATAATAAATTTATGGCTGATTACTCATTTTATTAGGGAAAAATTGAATACATGTATTTCTTAAGGTGGACACTCATATTCATACACACCAAACCAACAACTATGTTATAATATTAATATTTAAATAATAATATTTATCTAGTATATCATGGTCCATTTAATATTGGTGTTGTTTATGGAATACAGAATTGAAAATAGTTTTCATTAAAATTAAATAAACTAAAATATTTAATGTTTCAAATTATAACCTCTTAATGAAATTGAATCTTGTAAAATTAATTTCTTATTTAAAACATTTTCATATTGTCATAACCCACCTTCACCAAGATGAGAGAAGGGACAACAGATTGCCAGACCCTTCCTTCTTCTAGTTGAAGGAGAGATAATGAACCCTGAGACCCTTCTTCAATACATCTAGGAGTGGCGACTAGCACCATGGGTATAGAATCACCCTAATGATGGAAGTAATTACCCTTTTATTTAGTAGTATCAGGAGATAATATAGTAAATCCCAACAACAACAAAACTGGAGGTAAATTAAAGTGAAAAAAATCAACCATTTCAATATTCATGTCCAAATGAAAATGCTACAAAAGTACAAGGAAACCCCCAAAAGAAAGTACCAAGAAATGAAAAAAGGAAACAACAACTGTCCCAACGTCCAAGCTAGTACGATCCCACACGATCCCTGATATCCTCATGTAAGACTGAACGCAGTTTATATGTATAGGGTGAGTATACAAGTATATTCAATAGGGAAAACCAAATGCTCTCGTGTGCAAGTGGGGATGCATTCTAATGGACTATGATAAAAAAGGAGAAAACTGAAGCACCTATAAAGGATTCAATCCAACCAAATCATCCCCAAGGAACACTCCCCAAATAACGCAAGTCAAGTAATGTAATAGTAATAACACATCGATATTTGGGTGCCCCCACGCCACTTTCCCACAGGTTATTGAAGACATTCTATGCGTCAAATCTCTCCTGCCATTCTCACCGCAGTCCCACTGCTACCCCCCACCCACACACACCTGGGATATAACTACCATATATCTCTCTCGCAAACACATTGTCTATCACTACCACTCATCGCTCTTGCAAACACCTAGGTCCGAACAACTACTACCACGCCCGAAGACACCTGGGCCTCGTCTCGATGACTCTTGGGAAACCACCTTCCCACACACACCTGGTCCAACCACCACCACGTATCTAACTTGAAGAATCATGGGCTATAATGGACCTCATGCCGTCACAGCCTGCCCAAAGGATTGTGGGATACCTGATAAAGGGAGAAGAAAATGAGCTAATAACCAGCCACTCAAAGGAGCGTTGGAAAAAACACCATCCCCCATGAAATGGGGGTGTTCGGCACAAGGTTATCAACTTGGATGGGGCGCGAATAAGATACATAAAAACTAAATTATACATATGGGTAATAAGAAATCATCTCATTATAGGGGTTCTAAAACCAACTCAACCACAAACACCCTTGTTACTATTCATTCGTATGAAACAACACACCCGTAACCATGACACAACTAATTTCTGGAAAACAACTCCCCATTTTATCCACTATGGTTTTCATATTCAATTGATTCCATTCTGGTAAATTCTACACTATATGGCAACTAATAGTCATAGCCACAAGCCATAGAAAGGTAAACAGCCAAACAAAAATTTAAGCATTCACACCTGGTTCTCTTGTAAAGTCACACCAACAACAAAAGGGATCTGTGAGATCCCTCAAAGTGCTAGAACCAAACCATGCCTCATGATATAGCCCCACACGGCCTAAGATTCACAATCCAATAACCTCACAACAACAGAGGATCCAATTCCCATCCATTCCACTACCCAAGCATCAACTATAAACCACACTAAAATAGATAAAGGATGTTTTTCAAACATTAAAATGTCATTCATTCAGTTCAGTATTTCCGTTTGGTTAACCGGGGTGATCACACACGGATTCTTATTCATTGGGCATCCATTTAATCAACCGTGATTTACCCATTTCTATGTTACAGCGATTCAATTATATAAATATATAGAAAAACATGGTTTCATTAGTGCACATAAAAATACCACCAACACCCATGATTTTCAGTTGGCATAAGATCGTACAATTCACAACACACGAATCATGGATAAAGAGTACAACCAAAACATCGATCTCCCTCCCCCCCTCATTCATTAAAAGACTGTTTTTTATCATCATTTAGATTTTGGTTTCATCAATACCTATAGAAACAAAATCATACCCACCCCACATAATACACAGTAAGGAGAGACTAAGGAAAAAACCTACATGTTTGATCAAGTATCGACGTTTATCTCCGCACGCTAATAACTGGGGATGCGTGACATACATGGGAGGAAATTCGGGGACTCCATGGGTGGGATGAAATCTCCAGCACAGGCGCACCACTTGCCTTGGGAAGTGGGGAATCCAAACTCACAAGGAAAGAAAAAGAGACCATCCAAAAAGAAGAAGAAGAATAAAAATCTTTTCTGATAAAGAGGTGAGGTCCTGGACTTACAGGGTATTGAATTTTGAATGGCTTAAATATGGATCATGGATTCACCATGTGGGTATGTGGTTACACATGATGGAATTAATTTTCATTTAATAATTTCTATTAGAGATGTGGCCATAATGGCTGAGGGTTAAGGGATATCCTTTACAAAGAGGAAAACGTGTGTGATAGGGGTGGAACTGGAATGTACGAGGAAAATGTGTGACACCGAAGAAAAACCACATGTTTTGGAAAGTTAAGGATTTCCCAGATCTTTGGGTAATTTAGATAAATTTTAATGGATTTAAGGGGATTTGAAAGGGGGGTATTAAAACACTTTTACGTAAAAATATACGTTGCGATAGCAGAACTGGAAAAACTCAGGAGACTGGGAAAAAGAAAAGGTGGTGGGATATGGTTTTGTGAGACACCGTGACCAGTGTCACCATCACGGTGCCACCTGTTCGGGGAGACACCATAAGCGGTGTCCCCGTTTTGGTGTGCCACCGTCATAGTGGCACCGGTTTGGTGAGACACCGTAAGTGGTGTCACCGTTTTTGTGTGCCACTGTCACGGTGCCACCGGTTTGGTGAGACACTGTAAGTAGTGCCACTATCATGGTGAGACATCGTAAGTGGTTCTACCATGACTAGTGCTGGTGGAACCATGTTTTTGGAAATTTACTGGACCAGAAGGGTCCATTCCATTACATCAGATACCTCTCAAACTATTCTCGCCCTTGAGAATCAAGTAAACCTGAAGGAAAAAATAGAGGTTCTGAAAACACACATTGGAAGATACCTCTCAAGAGTAAACCTCCCTAACATTGGGAATACCTCATTCTCATCTATATTTTTAACGAATACGGATACACTACCACTCATCTCCCCCACGTAACCACACAAAGATTCAAAGTTCATATATTCTAGTCATATGGGTTAGAGAGGTCCTTCTTCCATGACAAGATATTATACCCTTTGGGTGGAACTAACTCGCCCGCACAGGATTAACCACATCCACATTAATGTTCCTTGATTAGGGATCAGGTCCTCCCTTCCCCACTATTTCACCTCGGAATTTGAGGATGACCTCCTTGATTGAAGGTTCAACCATTCCAATCGGTTTATAACTGGTTTGTTCGTAGAACTGGAAACATCCAATGATTTCACATCCACTTAGACCTACTTTCCAAAGGTAGGCACTCATTAGTAGTGGACTGATGAGGCTTAGGAATTTGCAGTGGTTGAGGGGATGGGAGGTCAGACTCATCACACCTTTTTTAGGGGAATTATTGTCTACTCTGGTACTCTCTTTATAGATTTAAGTTACGTTTGTGAATCTTTATTACATTACCAAGTATAAAATGAGCTTTCCTTTAGATCTGAAAATCAATGATCGATATGTAGGAAATTTAGAAAATATTTTATATGTATTCGAGGTTCTTCATTGATAGACAATCATCTGTATTTGTTATAGATTCTTAGTCAATGGTATCCTTTGATACGTAAAAGTATCTTAATCATTTTAATGACCATACTGGTTTTAAATCCACTCAATGGGGAACATGATGTTTATTGTCATTCAGAAGGACATGGATTATTTCAGAGTTGGGATCGAACCCGAAGATGGGATACCTACGTATCCTTTTTTTAGAAAAGGAACAATAACCCACGTAGTTCGGGTAATGGAGTATGATATTTATGATTGATGTCCTAAAGAAGGATGTCATAATTACTTTTACACTCTAAGCTCACGTGAGTCATGCTCGATGTAAGAAACAAGAGGTATTGGTAAAAATCATACAATTGTGCCATGAATGATGTAATCATTATGAAATAAAGTGGGACTTATATATGTATGACTCCCCAGATAAATGAAGATTATGATTTTGTTTCTTGGAAGAAATCGAGGAACAAGGTCCATAGAGGTATATGTGCTTCATGGAGATTTGAATACTCTAACTAGGGGCTTACTCCTGAAAAGGACCCCAAATTAAGAGAGGCCTTATGACTGGGTTTTACTCCTGATAAGGAATCCCAGATCAAAGGACTGGTTAAGAAAAATTAAAATTGGGGCTTACTCCCGAAAAGGGAGACCCAAGTTAAGGGACTTGAAAAATTAAGGGACTTGGGGCTTAATCCTGAAGAGGATTCCCATATTTGAGACTGGGGATTACTCCTGAAAAGGAGGCCCAGATTAATGAATTATGGTTGGGGATTACTCCTGAGGGGGATGCCCAAATTATGGGACTAGGTCTTACTCCTAAAAAGGAGACCCAGGTTAAAGATTATTAGTAGGAATATTCCTAAAAAGGAGCCCATGTTAATGATTATGACTGGGGCTTATTTTTGAAAAGGAGGCCCAGGTTAAGAGTTCTCTCATTCTAAGGGATGAGGTTGAATGAATGAACTCTCAATATTTAGTGACATAAAGATGTGTAAATCACTAGGTTTTGAGAGATATTCCAATTAATTCCTTTATGATAAGGAATTAAAATCAAGAAATCATGCTATAAATGGCTTTGAAAATTATCTTGAAGACTGAATCTTGAATAGAAGAGTTGGAATGGATTCAGAGGGGTGAAATGGGAAAAAAGGGCCCCAAAAAGGCAGGGGCACACAAGTCTTTATAGGCGTGCATGTACTGCGTGGGCGCGCAAGTATTGGTCACGCAGATATACCTGTGCGACACATGGGTACTTGCGTGTTTGTAAACCAGCATGGTAATACTTGGACGATTATTGGTTAAAGACTTTAGAATCATCTTGAGGTTCTTCCAGAAGAGTGGCGCACAAGATCTATTGAAGAGTTAAGGCGATGCGCAAGTGTGGGAATTTCCTTTAAGGGCTCGCCACTCAGGAACACATGTGTTGATGAGTTTCAACACTTAATCCTTCCCCCCCCCCCTCCTTAGATCTTCCGTTCTAGGTAAGAAATTACCCTAGAAGTGTTTCAGAAGATTTGAGAAGAGACAAGGGCACAGGGAGATTAAATCTGAGTTTCTGGAAACATTCCTCCCCAAATGGGGGTCCCACAGGGTATAATTATAGGCTGGAGAAGACCTCGGGTGGTTATCCTTTAGGGCGCGCAAGTCCCTTGCACGACCATTAGCCGTCACGCAAGTGTACATGCACGACCATTGTAGAACTTGCACGACCCTTGTGCAACATTCTTCTTATTCCTTCCTCTGTCAATTTTTGATATTTGTCTAATGGTTGAATTACATTTAGCTTAGATATTCCCCTTTTCCAATCTTTATATTCTGTGAAAAAAGGAGCGTAAAAAAAGTCCCCCCTTCAGAGTTGGATTCAGAGAGAATAGAGGATTTGTCTTTGAGGAAAATAAGAAAACTCAAGGAAAGGCGGCACACAAGTGTTCAGTGCGCAACACTCGGTGCGCAGGTTCAAGCATCGCAGGGCTGGAGCTCACTGGATGGGGCGCGCTGGATGTTGTCGTGCAGGGGGGTAGCTAGGCCTATAAATACATTGTCCTTTTCTACGCAGAGCATCTGAATTCTGGATTCTCGAGATCTCAACGCGCTGGTCATCTTTGCTTCCAAGTCTCCCATTTCTCCTGTTTCTTCATCGTCGTGTTGCTGTCAAGGTAATAGGACCTGTGCGGTGATACTTGCACGAAAGAAACTTGCGCGACACTTTAACACTTGTGCGACACATCCATAATTGTGCGCCTTAATGCCTTATCCATTTTTCTGAAATTCCTTCACAAATTTTATGAAAAATCAACTTACTTAAAAGTTAATTTATTCATCATTTCTGTAGAATCAATGGCTTTTAGACCCAGAATAGTTGATGAACTGGCTAGAAAGAGGATTCATGATATGATGAACATCATTGGACATGATTATTATACTTTCAAATGTAGCACTCTTCCGGATTTGGCTAAGTATCTGAAGAAATATCATCGCGACTTCCCCCGAAGCATTTATTTTCTTTTGGAGGACTACAGTCATCTGTGAGAAGTTACTATTCAAGAAGCAAATAACTATCTCCCATTTTCATGGTTTCAGAATTACACCAACATTTCTTCAGAAAATATATCATGTGGTGGAGTATTTATAAATGTTGGAACAGTGGAGAAGGCCCATATGATGCATCATATCCCTTGTACGCTAGATAGGAAAGATCATACGCCTGAGCTGTAACCACATTGTCATCCTTCAATCTTCTGAAATGCTAAGATGGATCACTCCAAAGGCTGGAAGAAAAGTTGGGACTTCCGTCATGGGGGAGGCATGAAGCCAACATGGATGTGGGCATACTGGGTGTGACAAACCTCTGCAGAGTTTGTCGAGGATCTGAAAGGGGTGGCGATATACAAAGCTGTCTGGGTTGGGAAAACATATGTTTACAGACATGATAACTTCGTGCCAGAGATAGTCAGCCACTAGAGTCCAGTAACTAATTATTTCCATTGACTCATGGAGAAGTAGGAATCAGTCTGTGGGATGTCCACAAGATCTCAGGGGCTCCAATTTTGGGTGACATTTATGATGAATTCATTCCACCCAAGGTGACTTGGAATGATTCAAGGAAGACTCCTGCTTTAGCTTGAAAATTATTTAAGATCTTCAACAGGTTCAAAAGTTTAGAGACCTCATTAACATATTATAGAAAGGATATCCATCCGGAGGAATGGATGAATATATTTCTTATTGAGAAGAAAGAGAGTGAACCAAAGGATAAGGAGCTAAAAGAAAAAGGATCCATGAAAAAGAAATCCAAGGATAAGAGGCCCAAACGTCCTACCACCTGCCCAAAACCTGAGAAGAGGGGTGCTCCTGGCACATTCTGGCTAACTCTAGAAGCATGAGAGTTTGAGAAATGGGGATATGAGGTGAATCAAATTATCCCAAAGAAGACTCGTTTGGCGGGCTTCTTGGCAATTTGGATCAGCGTTTATCTCTTGCCAGTCAGGGATTCGAAGGGAGGCGTCAGGACAGGGACCTTAGTCATTGCAGCAAAGTTGGCTGAGGGAAAAATTGTTTGGTTGGATACCCCCATTTTAGAAAAGATTCATAGTAGTTTACTTCATGTTTTCATGGGTAAATGTCCTTTATGAATAGTGGGACGATTCCATGTTTTATGGGGTTGGATTTCCACTCACTTCAGGACTTACAATTTACAGAATGGATTACAAATTCCTGGAAGTTCTTTCAGGCCGTAAGTGCATGAATTCTATAGAGTTTCTCCATTAGATGTTAATGCCTATGACATGAAAGTGAGGATGGGAATGTTTAAGGAATTCAAATTCTTTCCCTATGGAAGTCTGCCAACTGGGCGGTTTTTTGATGATGGAACAACCCATTTGGATTTGAGGGCATACATGATATCTTGAAGGGATGGTGTTCTAGTTGTCAGGATTGACGTAGAAATTATATGCGAGGCCTATGATCCATATAGATTTGGACATCAATTCAATGTTCTAAAACAGATTGTTGTATCTCATCCAGTACATGTCAGGTTAGACCAACATCTGATGGTTGCTTGGCAATTATGGCTACTGACGTCAAGGGAGAATACTGGGGAAGTATTTGATCTACCAGTTGAAAAAGAGGCACATAATTTGACTACATATTATTTCGAACACTGGATAGCATCAAACCCAAAGGGGTTATGAATCACCCAGTTTATCAAGTGGGGAAAAGGAAGAGGACTGTAGAGAAAGAAACCCTTCCTCATAAAGGTGATTCTTCCCCACCTGAAGCTGATTCAGCAGACTCCTCCTCTAGAACTGATTCACTGGATTTCCATGATGGGGATGATGAGGCACAACCAGTGGAAAAGAGGTTTTGTGCCTGATATAATCCTCTGGCCATAATTAAAAGACCTACTCCATCAACTCATGGTGAGTTACTTCAATGTGTTAATTTAATCACTGCTACTTTATAAAGCAATAAGTCTTATTTTATTATTCACTATCTGTATTTACAGGAGCTGGGAAGAAATTGAAGTCAAAGATTATAGGACCTTCCTCACAACCTTCATATCTAAGACTAGAGGTTGTCCGGTTATGGCAGAGTTTATATTGTGGTACTGAGACCGCCTGACTGGATTTGTGTGAGGGCCTACAACTTCCTGGAATAGAGAATCTTATGGCTTCTACAAATCTCCAATATGAGGATAACCCCAATTAAGTGTGGGATTATATCAGAGAGCTGTAAATGCTCATATATGCCACTGATAAGTCCGTTCCTGTCACCAGGTGGGTGAAGGAAATGATTTATTGTGGAGCCACTGAGGGGGCTGGTGGTTTTTGAGATGAGGAGTGGCATGAATATGTGGCTCCTGAAGATGTAGGTTTTCTTTCCTTATTTTCTTTGCAACTTGATTCCATTCAAAGATTTGTTACTTAAGGAAGTTATTTTCTTCATCGTGTAACTTGCGAATAATGGAACTGAGGTTCTTTTACCACAGTATAGCCCTGGTGGTGCAGCCATCGGGGCTGCTGCTGATTCTCCTAGAGAACCGGGCGAGATATCTCCCTGCCAGTAGGCCATGAAGGAGACTTTTTACATAGCCTTCCATTCACCAATCTAAGTTCCAATAAGGGAGACTTTCGATACTCCCAAAAAACCAAATAAGAAAAGGCAACGAAGGAGGATGTCCACAGCTAAATCCTTCATTAGCAGTGGTAAGTATTTTGGGTAATCTTGAGTCTATACCCATGACCACATGGTTACTCATATTTCTGGGGATTGCAGGGGCTTCTTCAATTCCCCCCCCCCAGAGGGAAAGGACTGATCCTCCTTCAAAGACCACGGAGGGTGTTGTGGAACAATCATAGATCCAAACTGACTTGGATGATCCTGGAGAAGAGCTAACATCTATTCCCAGTATCCCTCATGTTGCTGTTCCAAGAAGAGAAGAACCTGTTTCTGGTGAGTCAACAATGCTTCATAAAAACTGTTGAACGAAACACCGACTGACTTCCATTTTGTGATAATTCATGTTCAACTCCTGCATTAGAGCTTCTGGCGACTGTTGCAACTGATGTTGTGATTTTACTCGATGATGCTATCCAGGGTCAGGGGCTGCATGACGTAAGTTGTCAAGAAGGCACATCAAACGCTCCCACTGGTGAGACTAACCAGGATTCTGAAATATTTTTGGATGAAATGATGAATCATGGCATGTCTTTCGAAGAATTTTATGATCATGATAATTTTTCATGTGATTTAGAAGACCTTGGGCGTGAGTGATATCCTTCGCCTAGTAAATTTTTTGTTAATTTACACTACTAATCATAACTGTAAATAATATGCAGTTCCATCCATAGAAGATGATGAACTACCAATGCCTAAGGAGGTTGTATAAATTGATGTCAACCCTACCATTGTAGAAACATTAACTCAAGTAGAGATAAACCTAGTAAACCCTCCTGAGACCCATATTTAAGATCTTATTAAGACTGGGAAAGATGGGGAGGAGTCTTCTTAGGTTGCTGATCCACCGTCAGGTAAGGGATAACAATATTTGTGATTGTACATAATTTGCAAGACAATCAATTCTATTGTTATCCTTTGAAGCTAACCAATTCATTCAATTAATCATGCAGGGCCATCAGTTGTAGTGGCTAGATATGGAGGTAAGGCCTCAGCCTCTACCCCAATGGGAATTGAAATCGAAGAAGTACAGGTCAGGGGGGAGGAGCAGAGTAGGGAACTTCATTAAGTGCATTAATCCCAGATTACATGCCCCCTTGTGATGATAATGATGAATCAGACCCAGAGGTGATTAAAGCATTTAGCTTTTCATGATGCAAGCAATGGAACAACATATGGAAAATCATATCTGAGGTCACTTTAGAAGATCTATCTTCGAAGATCCCTCGATTGTCATCCCAGTTTGTCATGCTAGGACTTGGCGGTTTTGGATATGAAAAGATCCATGCCGCGGTGAAACATGTCATCTTCAAGAGGGAGCAGAAGCAAATGTTTCGTGAAGATCTGACTAGGGTGAAACTGTCAGTTAACATCAGCGAATTTGAGGCTGCGATATCCCGAGCTGAGGCTGATTATGCTGCCAAGATGAAGGAGCTGAAGCATAAAATCAAAGAAGAAGTCATCCAGCAGGTGCAGCTCTAGCAACAGTTACATGTTGTTATTGGGGAACTTGATCAGCTGAATAATTCACTGGAGGGAACTCAAATGAATGGTATGAAAGCTATCGCAGATGCAAAGAAGTCACTTAATCAAGCTAAGAAGAGTGAAGATTGTCGAGTGCACGAGCTTCAAGTAGCTTCTGATGAAGCTCGGGATGCTGTACCTCAAGTGAAGACTTATGTTGAAAGTATTTTGTAATCTCCTGAAAAAGATAAGAGGCTCCAATCTGTGGATGTCCCTCTAATTCTTCTGCATCAATGAAGAGTACTTTTATCTTTAATCATTTATGATTGTATTTTCCTGTTACCTGCTTTAAATTTTACCTAATCCAATGGGCCTAGTAAGCATAGTTTTATTTTTACTAGGTTTAATGTAAATAACCCTATAAACTTTGAACCTTTAAATTTCTCAATATTACCTAAATCATACAAAATATATGTTTACTTAGCTGGATCATGACTTTTATTCAGATTTCCCTTGTCTTTTGTGGGTAGTTTAATGTTATGCACGTCGGACATAAAGAGGATAATGTTTAAGGTCAAAATAGATTTGACCAAATGAATTAGAATTTACTCAATTCCTTGAAAATTCATATGAAAACATATTATGATACTCAAGTATGAGGGAAAATATGTAATTTATGACATAAGAATATTTTAATTTGAGGAGTGACATGAAAAAGAGCTAAAAGGAATTAGAAGAAGTAGTTCCCAAAAATGAAGTTACCATTATTTAACAAACCCGTTAGGGGGTTGAATTATGCAGGGAAACCTAAGGGCATTGGCTGCATAGTTAAATAAATAGTATCTTTTGGATAACAAGTTTGTTATGTAGGCTGTTTATGCAAGGCCGCTTATGGGCACGTGCTACATAGTTAGGAAAAAGAACTCTCATAAATTTAACTTTCTACTGCTAAAAGCCAGTGAAAGTTTATGGAGATTCAAATTTTCCAAAGTATAGAGTTTGCTGTATAGAAAGAGGTACTTGAATATAGAGAAGATATTTCCAAATAGGATTATCGAATAATTGGATGGATATCACTCCTACGAAGGTCTGACCCAAATGTAGGGAAGGAGAATATAAACCATAGAATTGAATAATTTCAGATCATGAAAACGGATATGGGACAAATATGTTATGGATAGCTATTTTTGCGGATCCATACACATTGTCATTTAAGACAAATAAGGACAAAAGAGGATTTCTTCCCAAGGATGAAGTTACCAGTATCCAAAAAACTCGTTAGGGGGTTGAATTATGCAGGGCCACCTAATGGAATTGACTGCATAGTCAAATAATAGTATCTTTTCGCTGACAAATCTGTTATGGAGACTGTTTATGCAAGGCCACCTAAGGGCATGTGCTGCATAGTCAGGAAAAAGAACTCTCAGAAGATTGACATTTTTCTGACTAGAAGTCAAGAAAAGGATTATGAAGATATGAAAATATTTAAGGTTAGAATTATGACACATAGAGATGGGTATTGTCCAATGTATATAGAGATACACAAATCAATGCTAACCATAATCATGTTGTGGCTGGGTCCAGAATTCAAATATTGGACTTCACTATGTATCCCATAAAGATGGGAATCAATCCCATACATAGTTATTAAACTACAGTTTAACGTCATGTGGGACAAAAGGATTAGAGATCTTAGTTTAGGGTCATAGATCTTGGACGATTGTCAGAAATACATAGTGTGTGTTTTCATGGGGACTTTTCAGCCAGTGGACTGAAAGTGGAATTTGGGGTTAGGCCCAAATACTTGGGGCAAGATTCGAGGGACAGTCGAACATTCCTACGTATCCCATAAGGACGGGAATCAAGACCATGTAGTTCTAGAAATACCCTTTGTACAAATTTGGTTCGTACATGTGAAGGGTGAAAGGGGACTTTAGTACAATGATGGTTTAACCCAAGATAAAAGGTCCGGGCATTTACATGTATGCACGTAGTCTTTGAAATGAAACATGATTGAAAAATCAATGTAAATAAGGGTTCCCTCTCAGATGAGGGTATCAATGAATATTATAGTTTATTTTCATACTGGACAAATGTGTTTTATAGTTTAACGGCGTATAGCAAGGACGCAAGTGAACCAATGTAAAGATATTGATTCTAGGGGCAGTTTCACGAATTAACATCATATGAGATGGAGGTGAACCGGTGTGAAGAGATTGGTTTTGGGCTTGAACCTTGGGAGGTTGCCTACATACCCAGCCTAGAAGGCAAGGATCAATGTCCGCGTAGTTCAATTAAAGAATGAATTAACGATCAAGATGTTCTTGGGTACAACGACCTAAAAATGATGTTGTTGGGACATAAATATGGTTAGTAGCCCAAAGAGATTGTTATGGTTGAGGTTATCACTAATATCACTTGAGTAATACTCAGTGTGAGAAACAAGAGGTAACAACAACCTTAACGATGCACAGTTTAATTTCATGTAGGACATATCAAGGACATTCTGTACATTTTAGCGTCATGTAGTTAGGACAATGGGGACAATATAGTTTAACGTCATGTTGGATGAAAGGGGGACTGTGCAGTTTAATGTCATGTAGTTATGACAAAAGAGTACACTATTTAACATCATGTTGGACGTATTGGGGAATTTTTTTCAGTTTAACGTCATGTTAGATGAAAAAGGGACGATACAGTTTAGCGTCATGTTGGACAAGGTGCGAATAGTTTAAGGTCATATGCATGGATCGTGGATGGTGTAGTTTAATGTCATACTGAACGTAAGGGACTTATATATAGTTTAACGTCATATAACAAGGACGATGAAGGGGGAATAGTTTAACGTCATGTTGGACAATTTAGGGAACTTTTTCAAGGTTTAACGTCGTGTGGGATGAAAGTAATACAAATAGTTTAAGGTCATATGTATGGACCGTTAATAATATATTTTGTGTTTATAAAAAATACTTCTTTAAACATCTGGATTTGGTTTGAGTAGTGATGAGTTCTCCATCCATCGAGATTATTGAATAAGCTCCATTAGAGTACACCCTATATATTGAGTAAGGTCCTTCCCAATTTTGATCAAGCTTGGGAGGTTTCTTTCCTGGTGTCATTGGCGTTCTGAGATCAAATAACAATTCTCCCTGAGTGAATGAATGAAGACGAACTTTTTTGTTAAAAGCTCGTGCTATTCGATTTTGATGGACTTCCATGTGGTGCCAAGGGCACAATCTTTTCTCATCTAACCATTCCAATTCATTCAATCGCTTTTGAGATTGTTCATCTTTATATGACTGATCCCAAATGGTTACTCTGATAAGAGGCAATTGAACTTCCATTGGAAAGATGACTTCCATTCCATATACTAGTGAATATGGAGTTGACTGAGTTGTTGTGAGGATGGTAGACCGATAATCCCATAAAGTATGAAAGAGTTTATCATGCCATGACCTATTATCTTTATCCAACATATTTTGCAGTATATTTGAAAGAGTCTTGTTAAAGGCTTATATCTGGTCGTTGGCCACTGCATGATACTGAGATTAATGGTTGGATTTGATGTTGTATTCTTGATACAACTTCTTCACCTCAGATGAACTAAATTTGGTTCCATTGTTTGTCAATATGGTATGAGGGACACCAAATATGTTAATGATGTTAGACTTGATGAAGCTAACAACTCATTTAGAAGTGACTTCCCTGAGAGGTAATGCCTCATCCCATTTGGAAAATAATTCAGTAGCAGTAATAATGTACTTAAACTGCTTGGTCGAAGCCGAAGGGTAAGGTCCCACCACATCCATTCCCCATGTGGCAAATGGCCATGAGTATTTAGCTGTATGAAGAAAATCTAGAGGTTGATGAATGAAGTTGGCATGTACTTGGCATGAATGAAACTTCTTTTTGAAACCAACACAATCTTGTATCATTGAATGCCAAAAGTATATAATCCTTCGAATCTGATCAGACAGTCTATGTCCAAACTGGTGGGCACCGCAGAATCCTACATGCACTTCTTTCATGACATCCATTGTCTCTTCACCATAAATCCATCTGAAAAGAACTCTATCAAAGCCACATTTTTAGAGAATTTTCTCTAGGTGATCTAGGCTATCATAAAGAGTAAAATTTACCACATGTCGCCAGATTTGATCTTTCTCAGCTCTATCAGGTGGAAGTGTTCCATTTTTAAGGTATTCCCTGATAGGTGACATCCATCCTGTAGTATGAGCATACGGTTCAGGAATGAGACTAATTTCATTAATTTCCTCTATTCTGATTCAAACATAAGGTGAAATTGCATGACGGTGGGCAATACTGATGGTTGTCTTGTCCATATTTGGATCTTCCATAGCGGTGGCTATATTAGCCAGTGCATCAGCTTGAGCATTTTCTGATCTTGGGACATATAAAAATGCCAGTTCCAAAGGGAATTACGCCATTAACTCTCTGACGTAATCATACAAAGGGATTAGTTCTTCTTTTCTGATGGCATAATCCCCATTGACTTGTTTGATTACAATGTCTGAATCACCTTTCACCTTTAAGTGATTCACTTGTTCTTGAAGTGCTTATTCCAAGCCTACGATGAGAGCTTGGTATTCTGCTTCATTATTGGTACCACCTTCCCACAATAATAAGGAATAAGGTAACACATCCTTTTCTAGATAAATGAACACAATTCCTAAGCCAACTTTGTTGAATTTAGGATTTTCCATTTTCCTCCCTATTGGACTTCTGGAAGCACCATAAAAATACATTTCCCATGCCTGAGTACATTCTTGAATATGGAAGAATTCTTCATCAGGGAGTTCAATATCTGAAGATGTGTCTTCCACTGAAGGGTGTTCAGCCAGGAAATCAGCCAGAGCTTGACCCTTTATCACCTTTTGAGACACATACTGAATGTCGAATTGCTGCAAAATAACTTCCCACCTTTCCAGACGTCCTGTAAGCATTGGATGACTAAGGATGAATTTGAGTGGGTTATTGCAAGATACCAATTGGACCTCGTGATGTTGCAGGTAGTGTCTCATCTTCTGAACTGCAAAGATTAATGCCAGGCAGCACTTCTCAATACTTGAATACTAGGTTTCTGCTTCAAGCATAGTTCAAATGAGATAGTAGAGGTTGTTTTCATTCCCATCATCATTCTTTTGAGCATGAAAGGCACCCGATGATCACTCTAGAGATGTCACATAGAGGATAAGTGGTCTTCTTTCAACAGGTGGCATGAGTACCGGTTGACTGAAGAGATATTTCTTGAGAATATCGAATGCTTCTTGACATTCTTCAGTCCAATGGTAAGTGACTCCCTTCTTCTTCAATTTGGTGAAGGGTAAACTTTTTCCTGCTAAATTGGAAACGAAACGCCGAATATAGGCTACTTGTCCTTGAAGTCCTCTTAATTCGGTCAAATTTTGAGGAGGTGACATACCAAGGATTGACTTGGTCTTCTCAGGATCAACTTCAATACCACGATGGAGTACAACAAAGCCAAGAAATTTTCCTGAGGTTATCGCAAAAGCACATTTTAAGGGGTTCATCTTCAAATTATGTTGTCAAAGCTTGCGGAATATGACTTCCAAATCAGCCAAGTGATTAGAACATTGTTTGGATTTAACAACCAAATCGTCTACATAGCATTCAACAAACTTCCCTAAGAAGGGTTTGAAGATACGATGCATGTCACGCTGATATGTTGCACCTGCATTCTTTAAGCCAAAGGGCATTACCCGGTAGCAAAACACACCCTGAGGGGATCTGAAGGTCATGGATTCCTCATTTTCTGGGGCCATTCATATCTGATTTTATCCATAATATCCATCCATGAAGGAAAGTTCTTCATACCTAGCTATTGCATCAATTAAAAGTTCTGTAATCGGATCTAGGAAATCATCCTTAGGATAATGCCGATTAAGATCTCTGAAATCGATGCAAACTCTAATTTGTCTGTTCTTCTTCTTTAAAGATAAAATATGAGCCAACCACTTGGGATATTGAACTTCTCTAATGAAGTTAGCTTTGATAAGTTTATGCACTTCAGCCTCAATTTTGGAAGCATAAGTTAGGTGTGTTCTTCTCACGGCTTGCTTAAATACTCGATGTTCTTCTGATAAACCCAAATTATGAGTAGAAACATCAGGATCAAGCCCAGGAATTTCTGTATTGTTCCAAGAAAATATATCTCTATTTTTCTTTAGAAAAGAAATATACATATCTGTCTCTTCAAGAGTCCTGGCCGCACTGATTAAAGTCGGGCGTGGATATTCTTTTGTACCCATATTTTTTTATCTGAGTTCATCCACAGTGGTAGAGATACCCTCTTCAAATGCTAGAGCATCATCTCTGATCTTCTTCTTCTTCTTCATCATGTGTTATTTCTTCCATTTCTACTTGCATAGTAGATGATAAAGTATAATTTTTATGATCATAAGAGATGTCAAAATTTGCATATCTTGAAGAAGAAGCTTCCATTTCCGACTCAATTGATAATGATGGGTCTTCTTTGGGTAATAAAGAGGAGATGATGGATTGAGAATCGACATCATTGTTCGCCTCCGATGTTTCTATAACTTCTTCTGGCATGGTTGGTGAAGTATATAATTGTTGGATTTCAACAGATGAAATGAAGACATCACCATTTCTGCTTTCATCACTGCTTGGTGGGTTACCAATTCCTCTCATGTTGTCTAACTCGATTGCCATAATTGACATTATGGATCTTTATATAAGCGTATTTTGATTTTGGTCTGTCTTGTCAATTTTACTGATAGGAAACACATAATCTGTACTCACATGTGTAAATGGATTTATTGGAATTTTCTCCAAACCATATGGAGCATTAACTTTGGTAATCTCCTTTGTTGTGGATTTCTCCCTTCCCTTTATGTGATAGAATTTCGCCTCAATGTATTGAGACTCACATGTCTTGAACGGGGCCTTATCACCATAAAATGTCCCAACTTGACCATCGAAACAATATTTGAGACATTGATGGTATGATGAAGGGATAGCCGCATGTTGATGTAGCCAGGGTCTTCCAAGTAAGATGTTGAAAGCTGAGTGCTGTTCACCAACCATGAAATCCAAATTGGATACAAGATCTCCAAACTGAGTTCTGAGTGTAACTTCACCCAGTGGTTCTTGTTCATTTTTATCATATCCTTGTAACATCATGGTAGAAGGAGATAAATCAGATTCTGTGAGGCCCAGTCGATGAAGTGTACGAATGGGCATGAGGTTGACTCCTGAACCATTATCAATGAAAGCTCCAAGGACGTTTACTCCATTAACCTTACCAGATAAGTACAAAGGTCTAATATGTACATGTACAACATCATCTTCATCTTCATTAGTAAAAGATATTATTTCATGGAATTCTGTAAGATTATTCTCTATGTGATAGACTTCAGCTGCAACCATTTCAGTTTCAAACTCCTGAGGACTTGACAAAGCCTTGATGTGTGCTTCCCAAAGATCTTTTGAAAGATTCAAAGCATCCAGAGTCGATAACATGGATGGTACTTGGGCCAAGTGTTTCAATACATCATACTTTTGATCCAGATGTATGCGTTTCCCAAAAGGAATATGTGGTTTAGTAGGTACCTTGGAAGTAGATGCTTTGGAAGTTGATGCCTATTGTATCGGGATAGGAGTTGACAATATTCCTGATTTTGGAATATTAGACTAATTAGACCCATTTACTTGCTGATAAGAAGAAGATGGAACTTTCAACTGGTCTTCAAAAATAACTATGCTAGGACTGAATTTTTCTATTGGTAGAAAACCTTGCTTGTTCTTGTTGAACTTGTTGAAGGGCTCTACCATGATTTTTTGCAGCGTACATAGTTCTAGCAGGGGTAGAATTGGAGTAGTGTCTTCTGAATGATCCACGTCTTCCCCTGTATCCTGAGCCTCCGGAACTTCCTCTGATTCCCTTGTTTGATACAAGGAATTAAAGCTCATCGAAATTGAAACTACGACTGGAAAATGGATCTGTTAATAGAATCAAATTAACAGAACCGAAGATTAACTCTTTTTCTGATGAAGACTTACTGATTAGCCTGTTTAGGCTGTGCCGTTTGGTGGGGCGGTGCCTGTGTCTTTGAAGTAGATGGCATGAAGTCCGCCAGAGTCAAATACAACTTAGGATTTGACACATTCTCATCTTCTTCTGATTCTTTTTATTTCTTTTAGTCATGTCGTTTCTTTGAGGACATTCCCTCTGACGAAGAGGGTTTTTCCACAACATTCATGGAATAAGAGACAATCGGTTTCTTTAATTGTGTTTAGAAAAATATCATGAGTTCAGTTGATTTTTTTTCTGACCATCCAATCATCATACTTCTATGCATTTTTTATTTTGACTTCTTTCCATTCACCTTCCTCCTCTGGAACTATAGGAGTAACACATGCTACCTGAGATGAAGAACCATTCAGTTTGACTTGTCCCGAGTCGACCATATTTTGCAGGAGGTCTTTGAAGACAAAACACTCCTGGATGGGATGCCCTAACATTTTATGAAAAGGGAAATAATTGTTATGGTCTTCATCTCCTTCTTTATTTGGCCTTTTGGGCCTTGAAAATTGAACCAGATTATTTTCCAGAGCCAAAATTAAGTAACTAGGAACATGTTCATTTTGGAAAGAGTATTTTTTTCTCTTCAAATACTCAAATTGTTTTCGTCTTTGATCTCTTTGATTATCTGGACGAAACGACCTTTGTTGTTGGTGCTCAGGAGGTGGAGCCCTTCGAGAAGATGAAGGTTTTGAAGTAGAATTAGGTACAGGTTCTTGTTTAAGCATAACTATAGTAGTTTCTGCTTTACCCATTCTCCTTCCTGGAGATGATGGAATTACATGAGATTTTTCCTTATCCTGTATAAGGGAGTCTTCAATCTACTGAGTGA